>CM060089.1:15286490-15411490 GCA_030522485.1 Stenchaetothrips biformis | reverse complement strand
TCCCTCAACAGAGTTCCGACGAAGTTCAGTCAGTCGCCGTCTTGTAAAGATTTTAGCATAAATTGTGTAAGTTTATATCTGAGTTGTGTTAATAAAAAAGGATAGTAAATTCAGAAAGTATGATGAAATTTCCCCACACTTCTTACCCCTTTTCCCTTAAAAGTGACAGCAGCAAGGTGTTGACAATAAAAGGTGGAAGGTACACGTGCCCACTTTTCCAACCCTCTGCCTTGTTTCAAACAACAAGAAACTGAAAACAGTCACATAATAAAATAACCTCACTGTATTGTCATGATCAAAATCCAACACAAAAAGTTTGACTATAAACTCTGAGCATTAATTAATAGGTACAATCGCTACCTTAACATCCTTAGTTCTATGATGAAAGAGCAATGCGGAATAAATCTACAAGCTAGCAAAATGTTTCAGTAACAATAGTTTTGTTTTATTTACAGCAGTCTCTGTCCATAATTATAATGTGGTGTTTCTTAAATATCTAACAAAAATGAAAATAAAAGTTTACATGAAAAAACTTGTGAGCCCTTATTAGATAAACACACAAAATAAAATTACAGCGATACATTTGTGTGGAGGAACAAAAAATTCCAAGCAATCCTAAAATTTGTTAGATAAAAATTTAGACTAACCAAAGTTATGAAGACATACAGAAGCTCATTCGTTTCACCACAGCCTTCCAACACAAACAGCCCTGGGCTCTCCTAAATCAACTTTTCTTTTCATATAATGTTGGAACAATCCGACTGAACACTGCCACACCATTCCATTGAGTCATAGCCACTAGGTCTACAAGTTAAAGAAGCTCATTTTCACAATCCATCTACAGAACAGAACGTTCCTGTGCATACAAACACCAATATTTTACTTCTATATCTATTATTTTACTCTTTTTTTCCATTTGTAGTTGTAAGAAGAAGGGAAATTATCACATGAAAAATAATCTATCAGGTTCACCGGTGCCAAAATTCCACCAAAAAGAAAAAAAAATAAAAGTTTTCAAAATGTACAGCATTTCTTGCACAAACTGTTAGAGTTTATATACCCAGAGGTTAACAGGCTGGATGCCAATTTTCCACAGCAAAAGAATTATAAAGTTTCAGCTTCCCATTGTTGCAAAAGTGTTGTATCATTTAAGCACTCTTTCAAAGTAATAAGAACCCACATATCCCCCCCGAAGAGATTTCTGGACGTTTTGTTCAAACTGTCGTCGATTGCTTTGCAGAAGTTCAGCAGCTTCCTTGTTCAAAGGATCCTCTGGATTCGGTTCCTAAAAAAAATTTTTAAAAAAATCAAATAGAATGTTTGAACTATGTTGAGCATGTTAAGGTTTCTGTACAATCAAGACTTACCAGGAACAAGTACTGAAGTCCATAAACTATTGAATTCACAGTGAGAACAGGTTTCCAATCTTCACGGAGAATATTGAGACACACATTGCCCTCCATATCAATGTTTGGATGATAAACGGTGGTCTCACATTTCACCTTAGGTGGTTCATGAGGGTAGTTGGGGCCAACTTTGAAGGTGAAAACAAATTTTCCATCCCGATAAAAGCCCTTGAAGAAAAATTAAGATAGAGGTCAGTCAAAAACCATCCAAAATATTTATTCAAACAACTTGAAGCGAAATAAACAAAATATGAGCTCACCTCGTCAGGAGATATTATAAGTTTGAAATTCAATAAATCATCTGGGTCTGGAAAGTCTGTACTACATGTCTTGGGCAAATTCAACTCGTTGATATCTAAACAAAATAAAAACAAAGTTAGACATGAAATAGAGTAGATCTGTCCACAAAACAAACATATTGATTTGTTTGAGAGGATCCTCCACTTGCAAGATAAACAAACAACAGCATTAAAGTTTTAAGATTCAAAAATCTGGGCAAGGATCCGGTAAGAAAATATATACCATGATCTGAGCGATGAAAAGTGCTGTCTCCATGGTACACACAATATAGGGGAGAAAATGAGAGCACTTCAAGTATACTTTCCTAGTCATTACTATCATGAACAATGGGATTTGGGTTAGGTCCGTCACAACACTGGGAATAGATCATGGGAACATTTTACCAACAAACAGTTTCATTGGTGGAAGTAAAACAAAGTTGACAATACTGTGCCAGACAAATAAAAAGGAAGGTTGAGTGAGATGTTTAAATACCTTTGGTAATCCTCAGTTGAGCTGCAGAAGCTTTCTTCTGGTTCCCTGCTTTCGGAGTTGCTTCCCCATCTTTCTTCTGTTGTTTCAGTGAAAAAAGTTTTATCATTGTGCCCGAAGTAGTAGATATTGAATGTTAAATCTACACTCCTGCCCAAGACCATGAACTAAAGCTTGCAAGTTTTGGCACGCAAAACTCGCAAAACTTCTATGCAAGCTTTTGACACTGAAAAATTTGCTTTCGTCCCAGTCACGGCCAGTGAGATTCCGTAATTCCGTGCCCATGCTCACCCAGTGAGTATGAAAAACAAATCCGGCCAAGGAACTTTCGCACTCTAACCAGCCAAAGACAAACTCATCGAACGCTCGGGAACACACGAAAACACAGAGGATGACACATCCCAGAGGAAAACACTGAGGATGACATTACACCCCAGAGGAAGATTAATTTAGTTCAGTCATCCGTTTATGTTTCCAAATGTTGCCTCAGATGAAAACGAAGCTTAAGGGAGGACAAAAATCGGAGATTGCGCCAACTTCAGTTTCATGGCCCAGAGTATGTTGCCATTTAGCTCTGCAAGAATCATACTTTACTTGTTGACGCCTCCGTGTTTGGAGTAGACATTTAATTTGCTTGGCTCAGGTGGAACATGAAAGATTTTGGCTCTCCTCTAACATTGACTTAATGTGACAATGTAAGTTGCAGGAATTTTGTTACCAGCACAACCATTTGAGGTCTGTTGGGGTCTGTTGAACTTAGAAGGAGGATGATGTAGGTAATCAGTCAAGTGAAGGCAATTTGTTCATCCAACTGAATTTTATTACACCCATTGAGCATAAGAGGCCACTACAAAATACAATTGGAGTTGTACAAAACACATGGTTTTATCAAATGTAAGATGGATGATCCAAAACATCGAAACATGTCAAAATGCATACAAAATACATCAATACAATAGTTAACTAAATGAGAAGTTGTGATGACACGCATCCAGCATGAAATACGAGCAACAGCAGAAGTGGTCTACTTAACTCTTTATACATCTAATTGACAGCGAAAGCAAGCATGACTTGAACAGAAGTATTAGAGATGACAAATGCTGCTTTAAGGGGTTGATCGTTGAGAAGTGCAATGGGCCATAAATTCTTAATTTAGGAATGTATGAACAAGCACAACATTCAAAGAAAAGAAAAATGCCAAATAATAATTCAATTCAATGTGGACTCATTTACTGAACAAAAATAAATAAAAGTTAAAAAAAAAAAAAGGGAGCACAATTATGTTACTAACAAAAGTGAGGTAGCGAGTCCTTCCTATGAGACTAAACCTACAAGTCAGTGCATTTGTAACGCTGTCCTAAATTTATTAACAATAAATAGTCTTACAATAACTACTAGATCATGAATTTTTTTTAAAAAGAGAGTAAGTTTTCACACTCCAAACTCGATACAACCTATGCCCAAGGCAAAGTCAGAAAAAAACCCACCAAATGGCAGGGGCAGAATGCTACCTTGGATCAATCCTACATATTACACATTGAACATCATTATATGACACTACAATGAAACAAGTACCCTTTTTTTGGATTTGAGCCTCGTCTTTGTTCACTTCACAAATCTAGAATTGACAATAAGTTACAAGAAAGGAAAAGCTTGTAATTGTTTAACAATAAAATAAAAGAGGGCACATTGGTGTTCAGAACAGACAAATATCCCAATGTCAGGCATAATTGAAGTGATCAGAACTAAAGAAAACAAAAGTAGAAAACAATATACTAAAAGGAATTAAAAATGTAAGGAGGCTAAATACAAATTCATTGGAAAAAAAAAAAAAGCAATGTGCTTAAGTATGTTTTATGATCAATTGTTAATTCAATGACCCCCTATTGATAACTATCTAAAAAACTTAAAATCACAGGCTAGCTGTAACAATCCTTCAGTTCTCATGCAATTAAAAAAAAACTAGAAAACAAACAGATGAAAAAAAGGTTGATTATCGTCAGCACAATTAAAGTACGACTTACACACACGTCCAGAATCAACATTGAATGAAGCTTGTTAAGATGACCCCTCAGAATTACTAGGGGAAGTAGGGTATTTAGCTTAAAAAGAAAAGAGGCCTTACTGTGAAGAAACTGCTACATGTACAGGATGTGCAAACTATGGCTTTGATCTAGACCAAAATACAAAAAAATTAAAAGCTCCTTCACAACACTCAAATGGAGTAGCCACAAATGAATAAAATTAAAATACTGAATTTGATTACAGCAGCTGCTTAAGAAGATGTATGAAATGAAGTGAGAAATTTAAAGAGAACTACCAAGCTAAAAGTAATTTCCATAATCATTAGAAAAAGTCACGTTAGGACGATGTGATATCACATGATGGGATGGTAAAATTGGCAGGCTGCAATTACATCATCTACATCTCCCAAGGTGGGCTGGGACGTTGCCAATAGGTAGATAATTCACCGCAGCTTGCGAGCTTTCCCTCGGGTTTGGCCTCCAGCACCGGCCTTCCTCTTTCCCGTTTGCTGTGGGTCATCTTCATCCACTTCCTCCTTGATGCCTGGTTCAACCTTGACGCCATTGTTGACATCCTCATCTCCCTGCAGACATTAACACTGTCACTAAAATATTCAATCATAAGCTGTTAAAATACTTGCAAACTAAATGGTAAATCAGATGAGAGAAAAACTAACCTGTCCATCATCCATTTCCGCATCCCCATTGGCACCGTCATCGCCTTCTTCAAACTCCGCATCCCCTTCTTCACCCTCCTCTTCCTTAACACCAGCCTCCTGGTTCTTCTGAGCATCCTTGAAGTTTGCAATATGCTGATCCCAATCTTCTAGACTAGCAAATACCTTGATAGGTTTTCCTTTAATTTCAATATTGTCCAGTTCAAGTGCTTTTACCGCTCCCTCAGGATCCTGACAGAAGACACAAAAAGCTACAGATGAGCCAATAGAATAGAGAAGACAGAGGGAAAGCAGAATATGGACTTACCTCAAATTCAATACAAGCCCTACGAGCAGCATAAGATTGATTGTAGCGCACAAAGTGCACGTTGTCAATGGTGCCACATGTCTGGAAGATCTTCCAGAGATCTGTTGGTGCTGTTCCATAAGGAACTCCACCAATGAAGACTGCATTAATGAATTTACGTCCATCCCAGTGACGGACACGAATTTTATCTTTACCCAACAAAGAATCATTCTTCATAAGAGCTTTCTTGGCACCTTCCTCATCCTTAACAAGAAAAATAAAACCATTAGCAAACAAAAAGACAATGTCAGGAATATGCAGGTTGACAAATGCCACAATTGAAGGCATTGAACTCACTTCAAATACTATTAATGCCCTTCGAATAGAGGAATCCCTAGGAAATTCAACCCACACTGAGCAAATGTTGCCGCATTCTTTAAAATGAGCAATGACTTCATCACGAGAGGATCCTGTAATGCAAACAAATCGTTGTGGCGGAAATGAATATAAAAGTTGAGATTCTTAGATGCTTCAGACCTTACAGACCTACTGACGACTTACTGTGCAGAAGGCCAAACACAGCCACGCCCAAGGACTGCACTTGACACGCTCTCCAGCTGCGCCAGCGGACAACTGAGATGGGCGCCTCGTTCAGCTGGGATCCATTCTTTGCCAGAGCCTTGGCAACTGCATCTTCAGTCTGTCAGAAATCACAACAAAACAACAAGAGTTGCAATGATTTGCAGAATGTAATACAGCACAGAACGAAACAGCCAAAGCTCACCTCAAAGAGAATGTGTGCTTTGCGGTTGTCATGTTTCACTCGTACACCTTTAATGACACCACAACCCTCAAAGTGTACCCAAATATCTTCCTCAATCACATCTGGAGAAAAGAACAGAAAATCATTGGAAGGGTATGAGCAGGCTAAATTAGAGGAAAAACTGAGACATTGATTAAATATTAAAGCTTACCAGCACCACATTCCACCTTAACAGATGTATTTTCAAATTTAACATCGTTCTTTTCAGGTACATCGACAATGATGTGGCGACCCTCCAGCAGAGAGCCATGAACACCAAGAGCTTTCTCCACTGATTCTTCTTGTGTGAATGTGAACACGCCTTCATCACGGGCACCATTCTTAACAAACTCCATCTGACACAGAAAAAGGTTACTGAGATAGCCACAATTGCTTGCACTGGCAAAGACTACTCTGAGAAACATTCACCAACCTTTTCAATTGGTCCACAGTCTTTGAACAGTGCAGTCAACTTAGTTTGCCAGTCAGCAGCATGAGAGGGAAGATTCCTCACCAGCACAGTGCTACAGCAGATAGAAACCATGATAAAAATCCCCCACCATTCGTAAAAAAAAAACACGCAACTAAAACTGTGGAGTTACATTGAAGAAAGTATATTTACCAGTCCTTATTCACATTGTTAGCCTGAGCATTTGGATGTTGGTTTGAACGGTTGTTGGGACCACCACGAGGGTTTCCTCGGCCTCTGAAGTTACTGCGGCCTCTCTGGCCTCTGCCTCGGGGTCCTCCACGGCCCCTGCCACCACCCTGATAGTGGTTCCGTCCACGGAATCCACCCCGACGAGGTGTAAATCCATTTTTCTCTGCCATTTCAAGAAGTTACCCTGCAATAAAAAACAGAAGAAAACACCAGTAAAGATAAGGCTAACATTCAGCTCATGAATAATTTATGTATCAAACACATCTCAAAACTATTTATTAGAAATGAGTCTCCCACTAGTCATAACTAGCAAAAATTTTAAAACTTGACATAAATCCTAAAATTGAAAAGATGGAAAAAAAAAAAAAAGAAAAAAAGGGGGGCCGTTGCTTCAGAGTGATAAGATTGGATAAGATGCTGATGAGAGAGAGAGATAGACAGAGAGTGAGACAGAGAGGGCACATAGGTTAGGGCGAAAAAAGGGAGTTTGAATAAAATCGATAATACAATGCAGAGGGCATCTTCTGCGGGAGAAATTAGTGCGAATGGGTTCAAAGCGGCAAACACAAGGCAAAGAACTACTTTGAAACGTGAAAATGGGAACTCTGCCGGTATCTGCGTCTGGAGTCGGCCACTACCCGGGGGCCATGACAAGTAGGCCCGAGACGCAAGACAACCAACGCCGGCTCATTTGAACCGAACGACGCGGTGTTCGAATCATTCTAGATGCGAGGAGCGCTCAAAATAATCTGAACCGCGGAAAGTTTGTTTTGCGAACCACTGAAAGTTTCATAGAGAAATTCACAGACAAATCGCCCTTCCGAAGCGTCGGCCCATGACGTATAGCCTAAACAAAGCTCCGAGGCGTCAATGGAAAGAAGGGAGTTTGAGCAGAAAGTTGGGCTTCTCCACGCGGCCTAACGGACCAGGAACCAAAATAAGTGCATGGAATTGCTAAATTCGGTGTGGTTATAAGTTAAGGGGAATTAGTTGAGTTTTCATCTGCCTCGCAACGAGCTGGACGCCGCCGAGGGCCAAGTGACAAACCTGGACCGAAATTATCGATTACAGCATCGTCGTATCAGTCGCGAAATGGGGCGGGACTCGCGCAATGGAGAAGGTGCGTGAAAAGACAGCCCACTTTTCAGCTTATCAGTCAAATACCATAACAAAGCAGAACGAAAATTACCGATTAAAGAAGGGACTCCTGAAGAAACTCGGCCGGTTCCGGAGAAGGTTCGTCCACGGCTAGTTCCGGTTGTTTACCGCACTGCCTTCTACTAATATGCGTTGCGAAATTGGAAAGGGAAAGAGAGCTTTGAATCTACAGGACCGTGACCGAGCGTAGCGCCAATTTTTGATTCCTCAGAAGATGCGTCCTTCCCTGGAGTGTGCTGTGCTGACATGTCGATGCGTGAAATTAGGAGCAGTGAACGAGTAAAGGACAAGGGATTTATCAATATTTTATTTATTGTAACGCAGTCTGGTTTCACACTACAACAACTCGGAGGGTATTAAGTAAAAATAGATATTTTTCTTCTCATAAAATTATCAATGACCTCCCTTCTTCAAAATTTTTCTTTCCTAAAGCGGATCTAATTTTGACGCCAAAATTTCATCTCCAAAAGTTGTCAAGACTTTCACATACATATTAATTTACAGAAAATGATACAATTCTAATATGGTACAGCAAATTAATTTACAAGAGTTCAATATTTTTCCCAGAAAAAAAAGAAACATTGTAGAAAAAGAAAATTTTAGAAGACAATCCAACATTTAATAAGTTAGCTATAAATAATAAAATTATATGCAATACCAAAAGGGCAATGCCAACAAGAAAACAAGAGGTCTCACATAAATAGAATAGATTTGAATCTGGTACGTTCAAAATATATCTAATATACATACATCACTTTTGTATCAAAACACTATGTACATAAGCTTTTGTCAGTTACCAATCTTAAAAGTTAATCAAACTGGTAAAGGGTCTCAAGAAATTCCCATGAGTATCACCTTATGGAAGTAATAAAACAGATACTCACAGGAATTGAATCGTTTTTCACCCTTCATATGCTACTATTTGGAGCATCTCATCTTGATGATTCACATCAGCTTTACTTTTCAGTCTATCGCCAAACTGTCACATGAGTGTGATCCAGTCTGATAATCTCAAGTAAAGCCAAGGGATTCAATTCAAATCACAAAAACTTTTGCAATCTGCTGGGGCTGAGCTGACGTCATTTTAGAATAGAAATAATTGTTTTCGATAGAGAAATCTTCCTGTGTCAATCACTGGATGCAAGAACAGACAGGTTCTGGAAAACTATATCGACATACCACTCAGTCTTCCAACAAATCACATAACAAAAATAGCGAAACCAAAAAATTAGCAACGCCTAATACTGCACAAATTCATGAGAAACAAATAACAAGAATCGCGTGCATAAAATACAACTATTTACACATAAGTTCCAGTGACCTACATTGGTCGGAATGATGTTGATCAAACATCAGACTTTTTGGCGTCACGGCCAAAGACAATTGATGTGATTCAACACCATTTCGACCAACAAAATTTAATTGCACTGGTCATAAACAGAGAAGGACACCCTCTTTGCTTTCCTGCAGGCGAGTATACGTCTCCATACCCGCCCTGCTTAATCTGCGCATCCATAATTTTTTTGAAAATTACTCATGCGCAGAGTGTATGGCATTCCATCATCATGATACAAGACTTCAACGTAAACCTAGGTAAATCGGTACTTCATTATCAACTAAGTATTTCTTTTTACAACAGTTGCATAATGCCCGACCAGACTAAAATAAAACATTTTCAATTAATACAGGACGTTTCAAGACACCTGCTAACTTTGTCATGTCAGAATACAGTATGGCAGTTCACATGAGAAGGTTTCAAGCTCAGTCAGCCTGGGAAGAGCGTCCTTGTCCTCATGGATCGTTCAGGTATAACAGTACACAGTGCACACCAAATAAACGTTGATTTTTCAAACTGTTTGTACTCGTTTTCCTCTAGCTGCCAGGCAGTGGCTTGCTTCCTACTGTCCCTGAGCAAAGCCCGGCACCGCCCTCGCACACGGCCATGCGGGCACGTCTCTGTCACCTGCTCGTCACGTCCTCGTCACGTCCTCGTCACGACAACGCACATTCCTAATCTCTGTCAACGTCCGGACAAGAAAAAAAGACGCCTTTGTCGAAAATGACGGACCAGTTCTCGACCACCAGCATGCTATCCACGAGAAACGACCGTCCCACCTGTCATGTTCGTCACACCTGTCACGTCCGTCACACCTGTCACGTCCGTCACACCTGTCACGTCCGTCACACCTGTCACGTCCGTCACACCTGTCACGTCCGTCACAACTGTCACGTTCGTCACACCTGTCACGTTCGTCACACCTGTCACGTCCGTCACACCTGTCACGTCCGTCACACCTGTCACGTTCGTCACACCTGTCACGTCCGTCACACCTGTCACGTCCGTCACACCTGTCACGTCCGTCACGACCTGTTCGTCTAGACGACTGACTGCGTTCTAGTATCTCTTGTGCTGCGGCCGTGCGTGCTGGTGGCGCCAGTCCAGGTGGTCGCGCGTGGAGCCGCCGTTGCCGGCGAGGTGCTGGCCGTGGTGGTGGTGGTGGTGATGGTGGTGGCGCTTCTTCTCGGCGGCCGCGATGGCGGAGGGCTTGACGCCGCCCTGCGGGTACACGGCGGCCACGTCCGTGACGACGAGCTCGGAGCCGTCCCGCATGCTCTGGCCCAGGCCCTGGCCCATGGCCTGGCGGTACGCGTGATGCGGCTCGTCCATGGTCTCCTTGCGGCGCAGCGCCGCGTGTACGGCCTGGTGGTGGGCCTGCGCCTTGGCGCCCGCCGACTGGTGAAGGTTCTCCCACGCCTGGCGGTAGTAGCGGTTCAGGCCGCCGCGGCTCTCCGAGCTGCTCGAGTCGTACGAGGCCACCGTGTTGCAGTCCGGCGAGGCTCGGTGGCGGTAGTGTTTGGCACTTCGATTTCTGCGGGAGACGGAACAGGAAAAGACACAGACGGGGGGTTAGATTTGGTGGTGGTGCGTGGTGGGGCGGGCGCACAGCGGGCCAGAGGACCGGCGCAGGCGGTCAAAATTCTAGACGCGGTTTGAGCTGCAGAGTCGCTAAATGGGACTCTGGAGCTCAAAACGCGTCTAGAGTTTTGGCCGCTTGCACCGGTCTTCTGGCCCAATGTGTGGCGGGCGGGGGGGAATTGCAAGTAATCGCGACATGGAAAAAAAATTTGAATGGATTAAATGAAATTAAGTGACTCTCGCGGACTCTCGGGTGTCGGAAATAGCTTCCATTTTCTATGAAATTCTTAAGACTCGTCATTTTAAATTTAATGATCAGTGAAATCAAACGTGAATAACATGCCCTGTAGACCAAACCAGGGAGCGGAATCTCTTAAACTGAATCCCCATGCACGCAGTTTGTACACATATCCTCTTATTTTACAAGGTCTCACGACGTAATCCACAGTATCCTGCATGGCGGTGAGGACTCTGTCCCCAAAATCATGCAAACTGTATTCACATCGCGATCCGAGCGCCCGCAGCGTAGGCAAGCCCGCTCCGTCGCCGTGCACAGTGGGAAGACGGGTTGCCTGCCCGCAAGGGGCCTGCAGCGTAGGCAAGCCCGCTCCGTCGCCGTGCACAGTGGGAAGACGGGTTGCCTACCCGCAAGGGGTCTGCAGCGTAGGCAAGCCCGCTCCGTCGCCGTGCACAGTGGGAAGACGGGTTGCCTGCCCGCAAGGGGCCTGCAGCGTAGGCAAGCCCGCCCTGCCGACAGGCACGGACGGCCGATGGGTTGCCTACCCACCAGGCGCTCAGCTCTCGCGAACCGTCAACGAAAATCGGACTACACACAACACAGTAAAAGGACACCATCAACAGAACAAAACTACATTCGTGCAGCGAACAACAGTAGCAACGCATCCAGCATGCTGTAACGACAAATGGAACCGTGAGTAGTGGAATACAGGGAACACTAGTAAGGCAGAGGGGCGCATGCCAAACCACAAGACTGCAAAAACAAAATAATATCAACAACACCAAAACAAAACAAAAAAACTACAAAATGTGTACAAAACAAACGAACACTAAAGCAGGCATAAAGTGCACTCGATTTACCGGTGTGTCCTCGTGAGGCGGATGCAAAGATGCAACCCCCCGGCCGCCCCCGCGTTTCGCGTTTCTGTGTATGACAAACTCAGCAGCCGCATCCAGTGGAGGCCAGGGCCTTTACCGGGTGTCGGAGCACGAGCGGGGGCGGCAGGGAGCGGGGCCGGGGGTGCAATGGGTAAGCACTCTTTTCTCGCGACCTGTGCAACGACAAGGTTTCTCATTTTCATCAACGAGTGAGACATGACGCAGGCTGGGCACAGGGCACAGGCTGTCCTGCAGGGTGGGTGGAAGTCCAGGTCGACACTGGTAGGGGGAGGTTTGATCGAATAGACTGAAATTTAATAGGTTTCCTTACTGGGGTCAATTTATACCGACTACAGCCGTAATTGTTTTGGGTCGTTTTAACTATTTTTACAGTTGAGGGGAAATTTGGAAAATATCTACGGAGGGGCGAAACTAATTACTGGTATTTACTGGTATTTACAGAATCGGATTACAATGTGGCAAGGCAGGCAACGATCATTCACGGGGCTGCAAACAGTGGGCCAAAAGACCACCGCAGGCGGCCAAACCTCTAGACGCGTTTAGAGATCTAGAGATCTCGTACGCAGAGCAATCCATTAGTGAGGTCACACCTTCGGTTCGAGTCCCATTGAGCGACTCTGGAGCTCAAAACGCGTCCGGGGGTTTTTGACCGCCTCCACCGGTCTTCTCGCCCACTGTGCTGCGAGTGCCCCTATCATCTACAGACTCAGCGTGAATATTCATGGCCAATGAATTCATTCAGCGCATGCCTGCATGCCTGTATGCACCGCGCCGCGGCATGCTTACTGTGTAGTTGGCTTACTTGCCCATGCGAGGTGCGGCCGGCGCGGCGGCTGGCAGGGGCGGGGCCAGGGAGAGGATAAAAGGGGGGAGGGGAAATCGAATTTACCTCTCGGTCGACCGAGACTATATAGTCTACGCTAATTAAACTCAAAACGACTAAATAACAATAAAGAGGGTAACATTTCTTTGGGCACACTTACTACTACTATAAATAACGGTCGTGGTAACTCGATAATAACAATCTTACGATAAAAATAAATGAATGAGGCAGAGTCCGCTGCAGGGGGCCCTGCAATTAAAGTGTGGGCCCCCGGAAGACTCGTTTCTTAGAGAAAGGCCGCGCCTTCCAGGTCTGCACCTTCCAGGACTCAGAGACTCTAGGGGCAAGAAAGAATCTAGCCGAAACTTCCGACGTGACTCCAACCCACAATGGGCCAGAAGACCGGTGCAGGCGGCCAAAACTCTAGACGCTGCTCTCCGAACGAGGGATCCATTGGTGGGGTCACACGTTCGGTTCGAGTCCCACTTAACGACTCTGGAGCTCGAGACGCGTCTAGGGTTCCGGTCTTCCGGCCCACTGTGCAACCCAGACCCCAGTCAGTCAGCCTCCAGCCGGACTCCAGCGCTGCCGGCGCTCGCGCTCCAGTTCGCTGCTCAGTCGCGAGGCTCAACGCGAAATAAATCGGCGCCCCAAAGAAGTTTCCGCGCGCCAACCAAGAGACCCAAAGGGCCGAAAGGACGCACGAATTTCACAGTCCATTTCCCCCGCGCGAGACTGTACTGTGCACTGCCTGCCCGGACTGTACGCGGACCGTCACGGTACCGGCCGGCCGCCCACTTATTGCGGGGAGTGTACCTGTCCCGAAGCGCTGAGCGCGCGGAATTCGAATTCGGGCGGTGGCATTCCTGGAAGGCGTGTCGCACAGTGGGCCAGAAGACCGGTGGAAGTGGTGTGTCAAAATCCCGGACGGGTTTTGAGCTCCAGAGTCGCTAGATGGGACTCGAACCGCACGTTTGACCCCACCCCAATGGATTGCCGTTCGAACGAGGAATCCATTGATGGGGTCGCACGTTCGGTTCGAGTCCTGTTAAGCGACTCTTCAGCTAAAAACGCGTCTACCGTTTCGGCCGCCCGCTCCGGTCTTCTGGCTCACTGTGCGGCAGGTTCTGGAAGGCGTAGCGGGGCGCGCCGTCAGTTTTGCCTAGAATGACGCGCGGTCATGACGGGGAACGGAACGGCGGAGTCAGGGAATGGGGGGAAAGAGGTACAAAGGGGGCGTGTCGATGCGACGTTCCACAAGGCGGCGGTGAGGATCGGCGTGCTGTGATGTGAGGGGCGGTGCGGTGCTCTGGGTGGGCGGTGGTGGCGGCGGCGGTGGCTCACCCTTTTCTCTCTCTCTCTCACTCACATGGTATACTCTGTTTGCCTACTCCGTAGTGCTCAGGCCCGTGGGCCCGTCAGAGCGGGTTCGAGAAATAGCCGGCCCGACTGTGGTACTTGCTGGTGAACTCCCTGCGCCCGACTTGCTGGTCGGGGAAGGGCAGCGCCAGCAGCGTGTACCACCGCGAGGGCATGCTGCGCGCTGGGGGCAGCTTGCGCTTCCGCCCACTGCACGTGGCGTGGCGGCGGACAGAAGGACAGAGACAGGCCGAGGGGGGGAAACAAAACACAAGGGGTGTTAGTGATCGGACAAAAGCCAGCTAGCCGTCATCGTCGCACAGTGGGCCAGAAGAAGACGAGGCCCTGGCGGATGAAACTTCTGGACGCGTTTTTGAGGTGCAGAGTCGCTAAGCAGGTCTCGAACAAACATGTGGCCCTACCAGTGGATTCCTCGTTCCGAGAGCTATCCATTGGTGGGGTCACACGTTCCGTTCGAGTTCCACTTAGCGACTCTAGAGCTCGAAACGCATCCGGGATATTTACCGCCTCCGCCTTATTATCTAGCCCACTGTACGTCGCTGTTCAGAGCTCGCCGCGCGGCTTGGGTGTCTCTCGTTTTTAAAAGGGACTGTTAGGAAAATTGACAAAAAAGGCAAATTGAATCGATTAAAGATCGACTATTACTGGATGGAAGCCTTATGAACAACAAACACTTAATAAGGGAATGATTCACGCGCTCAGGTAAAGTGACGACCACGAAGACTGAAACGAATCGGCATGTTAGTCTGAGTGATTTTACCGAAGCACTGCAGCAGAGGAAGTAACGGAGGTTTAGAAGAGCGGACAGGAAAGGGGCAGAAAAAGAAAAAAAAATTGTGGAAAAAATTTAAAAGAGCAGGCGGACAATTGTATTGCAGCCACTCAAGTCTTTAAGCCGAATAGAAGTAAGGGGAGCACAGTGGTCCAGAAGACCGGCACAGCCGGTCAAAACTCTGGACGTGTTTGAGCGCCACAGTCGCTAAATGGGACTCGAACCGAACGTTTGACCTCACCATTGGATTGCTCTGCGAACGAGGAACCGATTGGTGGGGTCACACATTCAGTTCGAGTTCTGTTTAGCGACTCTAGAGCTCAAAACGCTTCTAGAATTTTGGTCTTCTGGCTCACTGTGGGCCGTAGTCTGCCTTTTGATACAAGAATGGAAGCCCGTTCTGGGGCACACTGCAGCGGAGCTGGCTGCGAGCGGTGAAAGAACGTTCAACGAGTGACCGGGTGAACTAAAAACAGCAGTGAAAGGTGGTGATGGAGTGGAAAGACTGCACACTACGGCTACAAAAATACACACTGCCTTTACTTATGAGCAGGTGAAGGGAAAATGGACAGACGAACAAGAAGAGAAGAATATTTCCTGGTTTAGCCGAGATGAATAGGGGTGAGGAAGAAGGTTCGTCCGGTGGCTAGGTCTACAGCCCCTCTTGCTGACTAGAGTTCAGCCTTCAGGGTGGGCCAGACCGTCAGAGCGGTCAGTGCGGCATCAGGAGCGCGTTCAAAACACAGCCCAAAAAATTTGACGTATTTTTTCTCAAAGTCCGCGAGCACAAAACAAACACACACATTTTGCTGCCAAACAAAAAAAAACAACCTCGGGGTGACTTGGGGTGGTGGCGTTCAGGTGGTGCAAAGCGGGTGCAGTCTTACCTCCTGATGAGGATCACGATGGTGGTGATCATGGCGGCCAGGAACACGAAGCCGCCGAACACGCCCAGGGCGATGATGGCACCTGCAGCAGCAGCCAGTCATTAACCCCGTGCCCTCCCTGTACGTACATGTCTTCGCCGCGCTCTGTCTCTCCGAGTGCGAAAGAGACGGCGAAAGAGACCGCCATTCCACGAGGCACAGTGGGCCAGGAGATTGCTGAAGGCGGTCGAAATCCCGGACGCGTTTCGAGCTCCAGAGTCGCTAAATGGGACTCGAACCGAACGTGTGACCCTACCAATGGACTCCTCGTTTAGAGAGCAATCCATTGGTGGGGTCACACGTTCGGTTCGAGTCCTGTTTAGCGACTCTGGAGCTGACAACACGTCCTATGCGCCGGTCTTCTGTCCCACTGCTTGGAGGCGAGAGTCCGCACCTAGATTGAGTTTGGCTCCGAGCGTGTCCCTCTTCTCGGCGTCCACGGCGCCGGGCAGGTCGGCCCCGGGGGCGTGGCCCGCCCTGGAGTTGGAGCCCTCGGGCGTGTCGCTGGGCTGCGGCGGGTTGTGGGACGCCAGCACGATGCGGGGCACGTGCGCCGCGCCGCTGGCCTGGCTGTCCGAGCCGGCGGGCCGGCCCAGCTCCTGCAGCTCGTTCACTTCCTCCTCCAGCACCTGTCGGAGCATAAGTCATTCGCGTTAAGCCGTGGTGCTCGCTTTGCGAGGAACTCCGCGTGGCCGAGCGCGCTGGCGCACCGACCCACGGCACCGGAGGTTGCAGGTTCGAGGCGCCAGAGGGCGGACGGACTCCACACAGCGTGTCGTCGTCGCTCTGTCCCTCTCGCACGGACACGGCCCGGCCGATGAGAGACAGAGCGACGCCTGGGCTCAGCACGCACCTCCTCCTCGACGTCGTCGTCCTCCTCCTCCTCGGGCTGCGGCGGCTTGGGGGCGGCGGTGGGCCGCGGGGGCGGCGGGCTGAAGGGCACGGGCCTGGGCCGCAGGAAGGGCGGCGGCGGCGCGGTGGCGGGCCGGGTGGGCTGCGGCGGCGCGGGGGCGTGCGTCACCGTCGTGGACGTCGGCGGCCTCGACGGCGCGGGCGACGTCCGGGCCGGCAGCTTGCCGCTGGGGCCGACGGGCGGGGGCTTCACGTCCTCTGCGGGGCAGCGAAAAAGGAGCACCGTCAAGGCAGGGTCGCACAGTGGGCCGGATGACCGGAGGAGGCGGTCAAGATCCCCCGGACCTGCCCCGGCCGTCTGGGCCATTGTGTGTCGCTGAGATCTCCCATTATTCATCAAACGGCAAGGAAGTGAGCCTCACCTTTGCAGACGGGCGGGTCCTGGTTCCACAGCCCGCTGGGCAGGCACGTGAGGGTCTTGGGGCCGAGCAGCTTGTAGCCGCGCGAGCTGCAGCCGTACTCCACGACGGCGCCCACCCTGGTCGAGTTGGTCTTGAGCACGGCGCGGCCGTGCGGGATGGCGGACGGCTCCTCGCACTCGATGGCTGCGGGCAGAGGCTCGGTTGAACGCACCGTCTCTCTCCGCAGCACAGTGGGCCAGAAGACCGGCGCAGCGGTCAAGACTCCAACGCGTTTTGAGCTTCAGAGTCGCTAAACAGGACTCGAACCGGACGTGTGACCCCACCAATGGATTCCTCGTTCGGAGAGAAATCCATTGGTGGGGTCACACGTTCGGTTCGAGTCCCATTCAGCGACTCTGGAGCTAAAAACCCGTCCGGGACTTTGAGCGCCCGTCGTCCGGCCCACTGTGCGCAGGATGAGGCGGGGCAGCGAGTACTCACGCTGGCACTTGGGCGGCGGGCCGTTCCAGCGCTCGTCGATGTCGCAGGTGAGCAGCGCGCGGCCCAGCATGCGGTGGTGCTCCTGGCACGAGTACAGCACGCGCGACAGGTAGGACACGGTCCCGTTCAGCAGCCGGTACGAGCCGTGGGCAATGTCGGCCGGGAAGCCGCACTGGATGCCTGCAGACGAGCCAAGGACGGTTACGACTAGTTAGCCTGCTGGCTTCGGCCTATGGCTTCAGCCCTCTCCGGCACGCAGCACAGTGGGACAGAAGACCAGATCCCGGACGCGTTTTGAGCTCCAGAGTCGCTAAATGGGACTCGAACCGAACGTGTGACCCGACCAATGGATCGCTCTCCGAACGAGGAATCCCTTGGTGGGGTCACACGTTCGGTTCGAGCCATGTGTAACGACTCTGCAGCTCAAAACGCGTCAGAGTTCCAACCGCCTGCGCCGCCGGTCCTCTGTCCCACTGTGCGTCGCCCACTCAGAAGCACTGCGGTGCTACTCACTCTTGCAGACGGGCGGGAACTCGTCGTAGAAGCCGGTGGGCAGGCAGGTGCGCGTGCCGGGGCCCACCAGGAGGTGGCCCTCGTCGCACGAGTACTCGATGGTGGCGCCCACGTTGAAGCTGCTGGCCACCATGGTGGAGTTGGGCGGCTGCTCGGGCTTGCCGCACGCCTTGGGCTGGTGCTGGCAGATGTAGTTGATGCTGGCCTTGCAGTTGGTGTCGGACCACAGCCAGCCCTTGCTGCCGTCGTAGCGCGCGCAGTCGTCGTCGCCGCCGGGCAGGTTCCAGAAGGACACCGTCACGTCGCCGCCGTTGATCCACTTCCAGTTGTTGCGGTCCTTGGGGTCGCGCACCGCGCCCATCCAGTACTGGCTGGCGGTGTCACTCCTGCAGGCAAGAACCGCGGTTCAAATACTCGCTCCCTCCACAGTTTTTTTTTTTATTTTTTTTTTATTTACAGTTTTAACACTTTCTCCTTCCGCGGTTCAAAAACCCGCTCCCTCCACAGTTATTTTTTATTTTTATTTTTTTTCCTCCCCCTTTTTCCGTTCTCAAATAATAAATTATGAGTGGTGTGCGCGGATAGCGGGTGTGATTCTGCAAGTAGTGGTCGGTCGTCTGGAGAAGGAGGCCAGGCGCCAGATTGTCGGCTTGGCAACAGTTGTTCATCCGGTGCGGGCAGAGCGAGGGGCAGGCCGGCCGGCACTCCGCGGCGGCAGGACCGGCAGGACGACGCCCCCCCCCCCTCCCTCCTCGCCGCCCGGATGCCCCCGACGACGGACCGCAGTGGGTGGCCTACCCCCCGGGGCGCATAGCGCTCCACGGAAGGTACAGAAGGAAATGCCCGGAAAGTTTCCGGAGAATGATCCGCTCCACACGGCAAATCCGCCTCCAATCCCCAGGATATATCAGTCAATTCCCAGGAGACGACGGTACCCACCTGTGCCGGCGCCACAGCTCCCAGCTGATGAAGCCCTGCAGGGCCGGGTTGCTCTCGGCCACCAGGTCGCCGCCGCGGGCGCGGCAGAAGGCCAGCGCGTCCCGGAAGTTGAGCGGCTGCCGCGAGTAGAAGATGTAGCACTTGCCGTTGTAGGTGGCCGTGCTGCCGGGCGGCTGGTCGCGGAACTGCGGGCACCGCTCGATGGGCAGGGCCTGGGTTCGGATACCGGATGGTTAGAGTTAGCAGCATTTCGGTTGTATCCCTTGCAAAGTGGGCCAGAAGAACGCGGCAGCCAAAACTCTAGACGAGTTTTGAGCTACAGCGTGTCGCTAAACAGGACTCAAACTGAGCGTGTGACCCCACCTATGGATTGCTTTCCGCACGAGGAATCCATTGGTGGGGTCACACGTTCGATTCGAGTCCTGTTTAGCGACTCTGGATCTCGAAACACGTATAGTTTTTCGGCCGCCTGCACCGGTCTTCTGGCCCGCCCACTGTGCCTTTTGTTTCACACTGTTGTTGTCGTCGTTTTTTGTTTGTTTTCAAGAAAATGGAGGGGGATTTCGGCGCGTGCCGGCGGCCGAGCCGTGAGGAGCCCCCGGAGTCTCGCCGACTGAATGGCGGCGGGATCGCAATGACGATTCCGGTAAATGAAGCGTTTGCAAATAGCGCCGCGCTCTGCGTCCCGCGCGCCGCGCGAGGCTCGGCTTTCTCTTTTTCCGCGCGGAGATCCCCCTCGACCCCGGCTCGGCTCGGCTCGGCTCGGCTTCGGCTCGGCTTCGGCTCGACTCGCAGCTTATCCCCGCGGCGTCGTGCTTCCCAGCGCCGCGACGCCCCGGCGTGCGATATCGAGGCGAAGTACAGCCAAAGAAAAAAGCAGCAGGGGGAAAAAAAGGACAACCTACGGCGATATCCTCCGCGATAATCCGATTGCCCCAGTGGGCCAGTGGCCTCGCCCTCGGCGGGGCGGCGCTATCCGTTCAAGGGCGCACCGTGCGGCTGGCTTCAAGGCGGAACTCTCCATTTTTAAAAATGACCTCCGTCAGCTATTTACTATTACTTTTTACCGGAATAAATGTGACGCCACTCCCGGAAATGGATATTTCTTGATTAGTCATACTGTTTCATTTCTCTTATACAAACGAACAAACGATTAGAAGTGACAAAATATTCCCCCATTTAACGTGGAGCTGTAGTTTTAACTAAAGCCCAAGAACAAAGAAGGAACTCCCTTCTCACTCAATCCATAGAAAAATAAACTGTTGACTGCATTTTCGTCATGATTTCATTAGAAACAACTGAACACAAATATTATTTCCAGAGCGCAGAGCCAGCCAATCAGGACTGTTTCGTTCGAACCCTCATTTTTCGCTTTCTCGCGCAAACGGGTTGAAATCCTAAATATGGCGGCGGTCGTTTGAAGACTCGCGGCGCGCGAAAGAGGGTTGTTATTGGGAGGAGCCAAAAGCGGCGCCTGGCGGCCGGGCCGTGTACTATCACTCGCAAAAGAATTGAGCCGTAGATACCCCATGCGCAAGAGACTTTCAATGCTGGATGTATGGGAGATCTCTTGGGCATGGAGTATCTAAGGCTCAATTCTTTTGCGAGTGATAGTACAGTGGGCCGGGAGACCCGCGCAGGCGGCCAAAACTCTAGATGCGTTATTTTGAGCGCCAGAGCGCTTAATGGGACTGGAACCGAACGTGTGACCCACCGATAGATTCCTCGTTCCGAGGGCAGTCCATTGGGTGGGGTCACTCGTTCGGTTCGAGTCCCTTTGAACAACTCTGGAGCTCCAAACGCGTCTAGAATTTTGGCGCCGCCTGCGCCGGTCTTCCGGCCCACTGTGCACCAGGCCCTCGCCTCGCCTCGCCGGTCCCGCGGTCGGTAATAGCAGCCCGGTGTGTAAACGTGCGCAGGAAACGACATGCACACGATATCATAGGGGCTGCCACGGGCACTGGCACGCATTACACAGAGAAAGCTTCCTTCCACCAATTTCTGTTCGGCGTTAAGGCAGTGTTGCTTTCGACTCGCTACGCGGATGCTGTTGCACCTGAGTCGCGCATGCCAAACAACACGGATGTGAGGTCACACGGGCTGGGGCGCCGGAAGTACTTTGGGAGGGGCGAAAATTTGAAGAGGTGTGTTGTTGGGTTGCCTACCTTGAAGGGGCAAACCCCCCAAAGTTAAGACCTGTTTACAAGAGTACAAAACCCAGCGAGCGAAGCGAGCTAGAAGCAAAAATTCACCCATTTTCCGTTTTTTCACAACTTTTGCCATCTTTAGAGCAAAATGACACGCTTCATTGGCGAGTGGAGCGAGCTAAACGGTAAAATTGACGGGAGAAAATGAACAAAACCAGCGAGCAAAGCGAGCTATAGAAGCAAAAAGTTTATGGCTTTGGCTGCGCCTCGCGAGAGGAGCGCATCTTTTGGGCTTAGCGAATCTCCCCCTCGTTATTCGCAGCGCGGCGCTGCGCTTATTCGCAGAGTGGAAAATGCACACGGACAGTGCGGCGGTGGAGGCGTCGCGCCGCAGCCGCCGCGTGGGAGAAAGGTTACCCGGTTCGCTTCACTTGACGTTTTCACACTCACTAAGTCAGTCACCTATGAGCCGTCGTTAGCCGCCTGTAATGAGGGAGCGCGGTTTACGATGGGAACGCCTCGATGGCGGGGCGGAACGGGGCGGGGAAGCGAAAGGGGACCAAGCTGCAGCTTCGTTATCGCCCTGTACCCTGTCTAAATAAAATCTTAAAAATAAAAAAAAAATTAAAAAAAAAAAATACTGTTTTGTTGAGCTCACCAATGGAGAGCAATCCATTGGTGGGGTCACGTCACAGGTTCGCTTCGAGTCTCATTTCGCGACTCTGGAGCTGCATAAAACGCGTCCAGGACTTTGCCCGGCGCGCCAGGCCCGCTGTGTGCTCCACCCTTACCTGGTCCGTGTAGACGAAGGCCTCGCAGATGGAGAGCTGCGTGGGCGCGGGGCCCTCGAGGTGCACGGAGACGAAGGCGCCGGGCAGCGGCGGGTTGCAGGGCAGGAACAGCGGCTTGCCCTCCTCCAGCTGCCCCGTGAAGCGGTTGCACACCGGGTTGGTGCCCAGGTCCGGCCGGTTGTTGCCGACCCGCACCACGATGGTGGCCGGCTTGCCCGCTCCTGAAACGCCAAACAAACACCAGAGGTTCAAATACCGTACGCACAGGCATTTTTTTTTTGGTCGTTCTTACAGGGAAAGGGCGGCGGCGGAAACTCTTGTTGTGGCATAAGTGGGCAGTCGTCTTTCTTTTCTTTCTGCTCGTAATTTTTCCCCAGCACGACACACCAGGATGACTTCCGTCTCCACGTGACCCTGCCTCGCCTCGCCAACCTCCGGCCGCGGCAGCCGCGGCGACACAGTGGGCCAGGAGACCGGCGCAGGCGGCCGAAGCTCTAGACGCGTTTTGAGCTCAAATCGAACGTGTGACCCCGCCAATGGACTGCTCTCCGAACGGGGAATCCATTGGTGGGGTCACACGTTCGGTTCGAGTCCCATTTAGCGACTCTGGAGCTCAAAACGCGTCTAGAAGTTTGTCCGCCCGCGCCGGTCTTCTGGCCCACTGTGCGCGGCGAGCCTCACTGTCGCTTTCTCATCGGCAAGCAGCGAGTCTAGTTGCGGCGCAGAATTCACGCCCCGCGCGCCGCGCTACACGCTGAAAAAAAAAAAAAACCCAACGCGCAGCCAACTTGCAATGTCCATGCGCGTCAACTTACAACTTGAATAAGTCTTCAAAATAAATAAATTGGACTCCGTTGTGGGACTTCCCCGGCTCGTCCTTGCCCTCGCGATCCTGGATCCATTTTCCTTTCTTTTCCGCGACGGCCCCTCCCGGCCGCCGCCCGGTCTTCTGGCCCACTGTGCGGCGCCCGCTCGCGTGTCCCGACGTCATCCCTCGTTCGTTCCCGGAAGCCGTCATCGAGTCCCTCTTCTCCTTTGTCTCGAGAGCCCTCACGGCCGGATGGGAAAATTCGATCTATCGATCATGTGTGTGTGTGTGTGTGTGTGTGTGTGTGTGTGTGTGTGTGTGTAGGGGGGGGGTCG
The DNA here is from genome assembly GCA_030522485.1 of Stenchaetothrips biformis. Taxonomy (NCBI): domain Eukaryota; kingdom Metazoa; phylum Arthropoda; class Insecta; order Thysanoptera; family Thripidae; genus Stenchaetothrips; species Stenchaetothrips biformis. The sequence goes on along the minus strand of CM060089.1, from coordinate 15,388,463 downwards.
CTCTGTCTCTCTCGCACCTGTACGGGACGCCCCATGAGTGCGAGAGAGACAGGGCGACGGAGACGACCCTCGGGAATCAAGTCTGCAGTAGTGCGCTCTCTCGCGTCGCAAACCGGCAACCAGCCCCGCAACGGGGCGGCGGGCTGGAGGAGTCGCGATAATGCAGATCCGGAGTCACTCGGCCACTCCGCGCGCCGCAGCCTGCAGCAAGGCTGAGGCGGCACACGGCCGGGCCCGGGTTCGAATCCCTCTAAGGCAAGGCGTGGTAATATTTTTTTTTAGCGGCCCTCGGTGCACTGCATGAGTCATTCGACGATAGTGTCGCGATGGCGGTGAGGGCGGGGCGGAGCGGGGCGGTTCGCAGGGCGATGTACCCGCGGGGCGGTGGTCTCGTGGGACCGCGTCTCCGTTTTTCGCGGCGTGGCCAGCGGCTGCCTCGGCTAGAGGGCCGCCGGCCGCACGCCTCGCTCGTCTCGCATTGTATTCCGTTCACACATATCCCTCCCCGACCCTGGCCGCCGCGGCCGCAATGCTTTCTCTGCAGCCCGCGCGCCGCCTAGCGAGCGGGAGAGAGAGAGAGAGAGAGAGAGAGAGAGAGAGAGAGAGAGAGAGAGAGAGAGAGAGAGAGAGAGAGAGAGAGAGAGAGAGAGAGAGAGAGAGAGAGAGAGAGAGAGAGACCCCGCGAAAGGTCGAGGTTATGGACGGCGCGAATCGGCAGCAGGCGCATGTTGTTCTAGAGGCGACACTTTTATTTTATTATTATTATTCTTCTCCTTGCCGCAGGACTGTGCAGCGGACAGTTTCCGTGCGCGACTGTACACGTTCGTTCCACCGCCTTGCTGCTATTCGCGTTTTTTTTTTACTATGGCCGCCGCGGCGGCTTCGGGGATGACACACCGCGTGCAACCCCTTCCTGCCGGAGTCCTGGAGTCCGGCGCCTCCAGTCGTCGTTTCCGGTGACGGGGCGGGGCGGTCGGTCGGCCACCGCGAGTCTCCTTTTCGCTTTCCTCCGCAAACTATCCGCTTCCGTCCGGAAAAAAGGGCACGAGTCGCCCCCTCGGCCAGACAGCGCTCTCTGATGTCCCTCTGTCTCTCTCTCGCGGCGCGCTCGGGGCGCGTTCTGTGCGGGTGTGCGAGGGAGACAGCGCGATGGAAAAAAGCAGGACAGTGGGTCCAAGGATTCTCAGCAGGCGGAAGGCCGCCGCAGGACCCACAGGACCCTCAGGGCCCGGAGGAGGAGGAGGAGGAGGAGGAGGAGGAGGAGGGGGAGTTAGAGCGGAACCAGAAGCAAAGCGCTATCAGAGGGTTTATGGACAGCGTGGCGACCTTTATGATCTCAAGACCATCGCCGCTTCTGCTTCTACTTCGTTTCCTCCTTCTCCCTCTTCTCCTTCTGGAGGTGGGCGCCGAAGGTAGGCATTCCGCGCACAACACACTGTGAAAACCCTCCCCAACAGTATATTTCGAACACATGTAAGGTAAAACTATTTATCTGCGCATTCGGCTGTGCGAAGATATAATTCTTAAATTACTGAATGAAAGTATTTTTTTCCTAACCTTACATATGCTAAAATAGGAAAGAAAAAAAAATCAATTTTGGTTTTAAGAGTGCACCGAGGAGCGCACCCTTCGGGTTGCCTATTCTGCGGACCACAGGCGCTTGCAGCCACACTAAAAAAAAATGACTTCATAATCCGCGAGACCATTTGTCTCATATCGAGAGATGCTATTGGACCATCTCCCACGGCCCAGAGATTTAGACAAATGACCGGTATTCGAACCTCTGACCTTCGACCCGCGCGGCCGGTTCGATAACCGCGCGGCCACCGCAGCAGGCAAGCAGTACTCACCGCAGCAGGGCTTGCCGAAGTCGAGCCGCACCAGCTGCACCATGTAGGGCTCCAGCAGGTTGACGTACCACCAGGGCGCGCGCTCCGCCCGGGTCAGCGTGCACGTGTCCGAGGCGTAGAAGGCGCTCGTCGAGCCGTCAATGGCCTTCTGGGGGAGGCCGCCAGCCGCCGTCGAGATCTGCATCGGCGCCTTGCCGGCGGCCACGTTGAGCACTGCAACACCACCAGAAAAACCGCGTCACACAGTGGGTCAGAAAAACCGTTCGCCGACGCGCCAACAGCGTGGCTCCGAAGAACCGTCACACGGTGGACCAGAACAACCGCAACACATTGGGCCATAAAAACCGTCAGCAAACGCCTCCGATTGGCGTATCACGGCCGCTTATTCATCCCACACAAAGCGCCGGTGCTTTTTCTGAGTGCGAATGCAAGAAGCCGGTGCACAGTGGGCCAGGAGACCGATAGAGGCGGTCAAAACTCTAGACGCGTTTTGAGCTCTAGAATCGCTAAATTGGACTCGACCCGAACGAGTGACCCCACCAATTTCGGTTTGAGTCTCATTCAGCGACTCTGGAGCTAAAAACCCGTCCGGAATCTTGACCCTGCCGGTCTTCTGGCCTACGGTGCGATGGCGTGACCTACGAGCGAGAGAGAAAGACAGAGACAGAGAGGCACAGAGAGAGACAGAATAAAAACCCGCCAATTGCAGTAATCCGGCGGCAAGGACTTTTCCTCCCTGAGGAGGATATCCTTGTCTCCTCTCTGAGATGCGGATGCGATGACAGAGGGCGGCGATGATGATGACGAACCTACAGCCGAGCGTTATTGTTCGCCGATTCTCTCTCTCTCTCTCTCTCTCTCTCTCTCTCTCTCTCTCTCTCTCTCTCTCTCTCTCTCTCTCTCTCTCTCTCTCTGCCAGGGGCAAGGCGGGGCATAGCTTTCACCTTGTCACGTGCGAGAGCACCAACACATGTATACGTATACGTCGCGCGCGCACTGCTTGTGACGACTACGTCCGACTGTCTCACGCACGCACAGGGCGCACACACGGCCACACATACACAATCACACACTCACACCGACGTCGCCAACGCGCGGGCACACACACACACACACACACACACACACACAGAGGAGAGCACGCACGAAGTCGCGCGCGTACGTGGAAGTACATATGGCGTGGTGTTTTCACATTCTCCGGGCGTTACCGCCGCACCACTGCAGAGTGTACAGTGTAGCGACACGTCGAGGCGCCGGGGCGGCGGTGCCGGCCGATGGATGCATCGGGACGCGCCGCGCGTTGACACGTGCCTCCACGCCGATCTTCTGGCCCACTGTGGCACGCTAACTTTCTGCTACCTCAAAGACTTTTTTTCCCAGTGGAGTCCAAATCACCAACAGAAAGCGAGTCTTGTGAAAGAAAAACCCATGCGCACCTTTAGCACCTCATTAAAGCCGAGAGGAGGCTCCCGTCAGTGGAATGACGTCATCCTTCAAGGGCTCTGGGCCCACTGGAACCTTCCGAGTAAAAAAAAAATAATCTGAATTTAGGTTGAGCGTGACTTCCACTGCGAGTCATCGGCGGCTGTCCGAAAGTGGGGCGGTGTGCCCTGCTCGGTTAGTACCTGTTCCACCAACCTGGCCGGAACATCATGACGGGTCAAATTCATTCACGCATTTTTTTATTTTTATTTTTTAAATGAATTTGGTGCGTGAATTCACACAATTATTTGGCACATTTCTATTTTTAGACAAACGTGAGCCAGAGTGAAAATGAGAGTAACTCTTTTGGGTGCGACCCAGCATAATGGAGACGAATGCATGGTCGAAACGGAACAACGACTGCCTTCTGTAACACTCGAAATAAACGCGACAACAACAGCAGTAATAATAATAAAAACAACAACAACAACGCGTGTTGCTGGCATCACCGCTGAAGATGGCCGGGTTGTCACGGCAACGCCGCCAACCCAGATAGAGTCACGACCTAGAGCAATGTCGGTGCTGGCCCCGCCGGCCCCGCTGGCCGCTCTGGCCGTGACGGGACCGTCAGCCGGACTCCAGAGTCCGGCTCCAGCCAGTCGGCTCCAGTCGCACGGTGGGCCAGAAGACCGGCGCAGGCGGCCTAAACTCGAGACGCGTTTTGAGCTCCCGAGTCGCTAAATGAGACTCGAACCGAACGTGTGACCCCACCAATGGATTCCTCGTCCGGAGAGCAATCTATTGGTGCGGGTCACACGTTCCGTTCGAGTCCCATTTAGCGACTACGGAGGTCCACACCCGACCGTTCCTCTGGCCCACTGTGAGTCGGCCAGTCAGGTGTTGTCGGAAGCGGTCCATGCCGGCGCTGCATCACGATGCACTCTTTCCCTTTTCTTCAATTTTCAGTTTTTTTTTTGTTTTCTCTGTCTTTTAAATAGTATTTGAGGTTCACAAGGAAATTTTACTGAAAATGCGTTTTACTGAAATGAAAAAAATATCATGGTGCGAAGGGAAATTTCTTCGAATTCTGTCAAAAAATAGACACGGATAGCCATAGGCGCTGCATCCCAACAACATCAATAATTTTGCCTGAAGTCGATGCGAGCTTCTGGGTGCGGCGTGGTTTGAATTCACGACCCAAAATGTTGTCGTTAAAGGGTCCCCCCCCCCACACACACACTCAGCGCGCAGACTTTACGGACGGACCCTTAAGGGGCGTCTAAAGGCTGGGCTGAGGACGGCAAGGAGGCTTCGATGTGGTTCCAGCCGAACCCCAGTCAGCCGGAATGCGGCCCCGGGGCTGTGTGGGGGAAGGGTTGGGGGCCACGGGGATGGGGAGGGGGGATCAGACGGTCGGTGCATCGGAAGGCCCCTCCCTCCCTCCCTCCCTCCCAGCGCGAGGCGCGCACTCCCAGCATCAGGAGAGATTAGGCTCATCTTCCCGACGGAGACCCAAACGCACGAGAGGGGGCGGGGCAGGGAAGGCCGCGCCGAGCCGCGCCGAGCCGCGCCGAGCAGGCTGAACGCCGCCGGCGGTCTCGTCGCTCTGCCGTCTCTCTCGCACCTGTAACGCGCACAGTGGGCCAGAGAACCGACGCCGCAGAGTCGCTGAATGGGGCTCGTACCGAACGTGCGACCCCACCAATGGATTGCACTACGAACGAGCAATCCATTGGTGGGGTCACACGCTCGATTCGAGTCCTGTTTCGAGACTCTGGTCTAGAATTTTGTCCGGCTGTTCGACTGTGCGCACGGTCCATCCAGCGCGCGGCCCATTGCAACACCACGGCTAGCTCCGGTCGGTGCGGTGCCATCCTTCGTCCCCGCCGTCCCCGCGGCCAGTCTGCGCGCCTGGACGTTTGGAAACAGCCGCCCCGGGCGCCCTGCACTGTTGGCTTTCCCCCGTTTCGCGGAAGTGTCCGCTTGGACGCCCTTTTTGCAGCAGCGCCGCGTAATGTGGCCCTACAGCGTAACTGCATTAAGCGAGCCACTTAAGGGCCCCGTGTTTATTATCATCGCGGCGGTACTACTTCTCTGGTCGTTGACGTCATTGGGATTAATAACTACCGCGCGGCCGAGCCGAAACCAGGATGTGATTGGCCAATCGGCTAAAGGGGTGCACAGTGGGCCAACTTTATCTTTGGAACGAGGGAGGGAGTGCACCCGGAAAAATGTTTCATTAAGAGGACGAGACATATCGTACAGACAAAGAAAATTGGTCTGTGCAATTGTACAGTTCGAGTCAAAAATTGGCTCGGTATCTACCACGCAGTTTTATAGTCTGTTTCCATGAATTCTTTCCGAGCGATTGCTGTGCGCGCGCTCTTGGATAAGCCCAGTTCCGACGGCCAGCATCCGCTCGGCCCCTGCAACGGCACTGCAACGGCACCGCGGGCGCCAAGTCGCAACGCCCGTCCGCCGGGACGCCGGCCTTCATTGCGTCGGGTGACGCATCATTGCGCGCAGCACGCGAGCGCCGCCGCACAGTGGGTCAGAAGACCGGCGGAGGCGGGTCAGAATCCCGGACGCGTTTTGAGCTCCAGAGTCGCTATAGTTGGAACTCGAACCGAACGTGTGACCCCACGAATGGATTGCTCTCGGCACGAGGAATCCATTAGTAAGGTCACGCGTTTTGTGTTAGTCTCACTTAGCGACTCTGGAGCTCCAAACGCGTCTAGAGTTCTGGCCGCCTGCGCTGGTCTTCTGGCCCACTGTGCGCTGCGTGGCATGCCGCCATCGCGTCTTGAGGCGGACTGTACCACGCGGTGCGGGCCAGCCGCGACGCCCTAGGCTAGACCGGACGGAACTGTAACGGGTCCACGCGGCCAGCTCTGACAAATCGCTCACTGCCTTTTCAATTTAACTGCCTCGTTGTTTCTTCTAATTTTTGGACTTGGGGATTGATGGTGCTTGTCCTTGTTTGTTTCAACTGAAACGATATTGCCGTTTGGAAGGCCAAAGTGGTGGTGTCTGCACTGTGTGTAAAATTAATCAGGTGCCTGGCAGAACATTGAAAAATCAAGAAGAACACCACACCTAGAAGACCAGTGCCCAGTGTTCCCGTCAGGATGTGCACGGTGACCCAGTGATTCGCGCACGCGCGCGCTCGGTCCACTGCGTGTCCACGCCGCGTGCGTCCCACCCACGTAACGCCGGCCTGACCCTATCTCCGGACGCAGTGACCGGTGACTCGGCCGCGGAGCGATGCGAAGCCGGCGAAGCGGTGGCGACGGCACCGCGCCGCCCGAGCGCGACATTGCGTAAGGGACGGAGCCCCAAAATGGGCTTCGGCACGGCAATGGCACCCACAGGGGCCACGCGCGCGCAATCGCAGGAAGACCGGCGCGGACGGCCGAAACGCTAAAGAGGACTCGAACCGGGCGTGTGACCCCACCAATGGATTGTTCGTTAGGAGAGCAATCCATTGGTGGGGTCACACGTTCGATTCGAGTCCTCGGTAGCGACTCTGGAGCTTAAAACCAGTCCTGTGCCGGTCTTCTGGCCCACTGTGCGGTGGGCAGGGCTCAGTGGCCACTCCGATGAGCCCTTCCGGCGGCCCTACCACCACCGGGGCCTCGCCTTGCCGCAACGCCACCCTACGGCCCCACTGGGCAGCCTAGGCTGGCCGTCCCGGCCGACCCGGCCGACCCGGCCGACCCGGCCGACCTGGTCATCAGACAATGGGCATCCTGCCGGCAGTGCCGCACAATTGTCGCTTACGCATTGCGTCACAGCGTCAGGCGCCTCTTATCAACGCGCTCGGACGGCGGCAAGTCGGGTGCGGATTCAAATCTCCCCCTCCTCCTCGCACCTTATTCTAAAAAAAAAAAAAAAAAAAAAAAAAAAAAAAAAAAAAAAAAAAAAAAACACGCAAAATCATTTTTAAAAAATTAAATTTTTTATTGCTTTTTTTTGTTACAGTTAATATGGACGGTGGAAAAAAACCTCTTCATACACTTGACATTTTTTAACCTTTCGAAACACGTCATTTTCTCTTGATTTCCAAGCACTTTAGCAGGAAATGGGAATGAATCCAGGCATTGTTAACGTGACAGCTTAAAAAGGGCAATTTAGAAATGGTTGTTCTCCTGTTGTTTGGTATTGTTTCCGTTCCTCATAATCTTGTGTGGTTTTAAAAAACTGGCCCTGAATGGCGCCGTCGTACTCTGGCTTGAGTAATAAAGGGCCCACTGTGCGCGGCTTTACAATGCCCGGTGTGGGGTCCGGCAGCCTAGCTAGCCAGGCATGCCTGCCAGAATCATTGCGTACGTCTAATTGCGCGACTAACAATGAGGGCTTTGCACGCACGGCCCTCCGTCGTGTGCACTTGTGCGTGTGAGTGTGTGTGTGTGTGTGTGTGTGTGTGTGTGTGTGTGTGTGTGTGTGTGTGTGTGTGTGAGTGCGAGTCGTGCGTGTAGTGGCGGCGTGGTGGACTTGGTGTGCCTACCAGGCGCCAGGCTTTCTGGGCCCGGAGAGGTGAAGGACACTCGTTTGTTGCAAAACGTAGGCACTCTCACACAAAAACACACACTCAGGCACACACAGTAATGACCACCACTCGACAAACCCAAATGTTGCGCTCTCGGCTCGGCCGGTCCTCGCGCATGAGTCACACGACGTCACACGCCCCAGAACGACTCCCTACATCGCAAGGTGAAAAGAAACGATGCAACTCTCGGCCTTTTTGGCAAATAGTTGTCCTAACACCGTTTCATGTTTATATTTTTTTTTGTAGCACGGCGAAAAATTCATTCTGAGAGGCAAAACGGGCGAAATGCAAAACTGCCTTATAAGAAGCACGAAGTGAAACAAGACTTGCATGTCCGACTGTCTCTGTTTTTACCCCCTTATAGCAGTCCTGACGCGACAGAGGGCTACTTCAGCACCTACAAAGCGGAGCAGCCGTGCAAAAAGGCAACACGCGTCGGGCCGATGAGGCGAGGCGGCAATCTTTGGAGTTTGTTATCGGCCATCCGCTGCACGCGCGGCGGACGGACAGACTGACTGACAGGACAGACAGACGGGTGAGGCAGATGGTGCAGATGGCGCATCTGGACGGCGGGGAACTTTTCGGACGCGACTTGGGACATTTCTGGGTCAGCCGTGGCGACCTGAGTCAAACCCGTGTCGGAGAGAAAGAGAGAGAGAGGGGTGAAAGAGAAGAGGCCAAGGAGAAGTCTGTCTGTTAAAGGAGGTGGAGTGCAGAAGAGTGCGCACGGCAGCGGAAAAGATGAGTCAAACATCAGCGGGACCAAGAAGAAGGCCACACGTGTGGCGTCGCTACTCTGATTGAACTCCTCATTAGGACTGTTTGTATGTCTTGCCTGTCCGTCAACCAGTCAATCTGTCCGTCTGTGTCTTAGTCTGCGTCGAGTGAGTGAGTGAGTGAGTGAGTGAGTGAGTGAGTGAGTGAGTGAGTTCGTTAGTTGGGCAGAAGACCAGCGCAGGCGGCAAAAACTCTAGACGCGTTACGAGCCCACTGTGCCCTCCTGGCCGTGATCCAGTCCATTACCGGCGAAAGTGCGAAGCGCAGGCTCTTCGATTTGTGCGCCCCGATTTGGGCGGCGCGTCGCCCTGGCCGCCCTGGCACGCCTCGGCGTCGCGACGTGGGGTCCGCGCGCCGCCAAACCTAATTGTGGGTCTCGGTGACCACGGCGCCGCCACTTCGACACGGCTTTCGCTCGGGGGAAGACGAAGGAGGAGGAGGAGGAGGGCGGCAATGCGTTGCGCGACCATATCAACACGCCGGTCGTCGGTGACGACGTCGGTGACAACGCCTGAGAGAGCGGTCGAGTGAGAGAGAGATCACTATGGGTGTTCCGACAACCCGTGATCACGTTGACCACGTGACTTAATCGTAGTGGCGAGGACCGGAGTGTGAATGGTGAAGGCGTAATTACTCCCCTCCACGACGGGTCTCCGCCCTTTCTTCCCCCCCTTTACACACACACACACACACACACACACACACGTGGAGCGTGACGCGACTTAATTCGGCGGAGCATGATAAGCCGCCGCCGCCGCGTAAGCGGTCAGATGTCGGAAGGCGAGAGAAGAGAGGGGGGACGGCGGTTCGGGGGGGGGGGGGGGGAGATCGACTTGCCGAATGGCCCCAACGGTAGGCAGTAGGACGATACAGGCATTCCGGCACAGGTGGGGGAGCAACGGTACACCGGCACATTCCGCCGCACTCACACACGCATCCACACACGCACACACAAGAACACACACACACACACACACAGTCGCGCGTGAACTCACACCTCAGCACGCATGCAGAGTTGGATTACGGTACGAGCAAGGCGCTAAGACAAACACACACAACAGAAGTCTACACGCCGCTGCTGCCAGCAGGGCTCCTCCACCAGCCTCTCCATGAATCTTGAAGTGCGCGGCTTCGAGGGGGACACTCGGGAAAAGTCTTTCGGAAAGCGGCTGGGCGAGATTAAGAGTAGCCCCGCAGCGCGACTGGCGGCGGGTGACAATGAGGCATCCATACTACTGATCATGCAACTCTCTTTCCCGCAGTAGCATGCGTGGTAAACTACTTCTGGGTGGTGCCAGGTGACACCCGGTCTACACGACTCCTCCACCATGCCACCGACTCTCGTGTCGTTCTGGTATGATTAAGAACACCATAAAATCTCGAAGAATTCCGGAAAGGCCCCGGCCAGGCCGCGGAGTATACTCATCGCTGCGGCAGGAACGGGGTCATCGCGCCGCGTAACGGAGCCGGGACACTCACCTGCGACAGACGGGGAAAGACATTAGCATAAGTACGCTGGCCAGCCATGAAAATCGCTCACTTTCCCGGCACCGTATTAGGATATCGTTTCGGGAGGGGCCATCTACATCGCGGCCTACGCGGCCGCCCCGTCCTCGAATTGCATGTGTGGGGGTTCCCCCACGAGTACATGTGTGTGTGGGTCCGCTTGAGAGTGTGTGAGTGCGTGTGGGAGTGGGATGCTGCAGTGTGGTCGTTACTTTACATGCGCGCGGTGGACAGGTGCAGGGTCTGGGTCCCGCTCCCACACGTGCTCTCTCTCTCTCTCTCTCTCTCTCTCTCTCTCTCTCTCTCTCTCTCTCTCTCTCACTCACACACACACACACACACACACACACACACACACACAACGACCTGGCCGAGAATAGGCTCGTCAAGTGTTGGAAGTCATTTTCGATTCCCCATTAATCAAAGCAACTACTGGATGGTGAAAATGCCGAGTGCCCCTCGGGCGTTTAAGTCACCATAACGGTAATGGTGCACTTTACAAGCGACCTTTAAAATTGTAGGTGTATATGCATGTCTGTCTGTCTGCCTGTCTTTCTGGCCGCTGTGCGTTTACGCGCTCCATTCAAAGCATTCCCACCCGGTCAAAGGGACCGCGGAGGCGCGGCTAGGCGCGGCTACTCGCATAAATCAACGGCAGCTGATTCAATGGGCGCAGTGCGACGCATACATTAACACTCACTCACACATTCACGCACTCACACACACACACGTGTGCATGTGTTTCAGACACGACAGGACAGTAGGATGGGTATATAATTTCAAGTTGCACTGGAGACGTTGTACGTTATAAGCAGCCGCAGTTTCCCTTCGCTTCGGGCAGTAGTCCGTTCGCTGGAACTGAGCAGCCAGAGCCCAGAGCCACGCACGATCTTCCAATGCCAGCCAGCTGGCTTTCGACAACGCGATGAATTAACAGTTCCACTTTTCGTTTTCAAATTTTGTTCTTTTCTATCAAAAAAAGAGAAGCTTTCGAAATGCGTCTGGAAAGGATGGCAGGCGCGTGAAAAATAAGGGACCAACGCGCGCAGCAGAGTGAAGACCGACAAAGACCCGCCGGCGTCGTGTCAAACAAGGTGATGCAGGGCGCCTTCCGACACGCTGGCCTGATATGCACCCGGAGCCCCTCTCGGGGCCTTTCTCCGCACCCTGCCGGGCTGGTCACCGACCGCGCGGCGGGGCGGGGATGGGTGGGGCGCGGCGGGGTGGGGCGTCGCGGAGAAAGAGGGGACACCGCCGCCGCCCCGCCACCGTGTTCGCATTCCCGGGGACCTGTTGTTGCCGTCTAGGTCAAGGCTGCCCGGCGGGGCGGGGTGCGGCGGGGCGAGGTGCGGTGGGGTGCGGGCCACGCAGAAGCGCCTTATTCGGATCCCACCGGCTCGCCCGGTCACTCGTCGTCGAACGCCCCGTCTGGAATCTGACTCCGCGCCGCCGCCCTCCGCCGTGAACCTGAACTTGGCGTGCCGCCTGCGAGTCCACCGACTCCGCAGAGGCCCACCACCGCGTCCCGCGGCGCTGCCAGCCAGTGTTAAGGTCAAAGAGACACTCGCGGAACTTGTTGTCGGCCAGGCGTCGTTAGAAAGTGAAGGTGGCGCCCCCCGCGCAGCGCAGCACAGTGGGCCCGAAGTCCGTTGAGGCGGGCAGTATTCTAGACGCGCTTTGAGCTCCAGAGTCGCTAACTGGGACTCGAAGTAAACGTGTGATTACACCAATGGATTCCTCAGAGCAATCCATTGGTGGGGTCACGCGTTCAACTCGAGTCCCATTGAGCGACTTAGCTCAAAACGCGTGTAGAGTTGCGGCCGCCTCCACCGTTCTTCTGGCTCCCCGCGTGCGTCGCGTAGAGACACAGCGTCGCTACGGCAGCGGTCGGCAGGCTGGCAGTGAAATTCGCCGGCGGCGCTGCACGGGGCAAGCGGCCGGCAAAAGTAGAAAATAAAGCGGAGGACGCGGCGGCGGTTGGCCATGGGAGCGTCCGCGTCCGCGGTCACATAGTGAGAGCAGTGCAGGCGGGGCCAGGCGGGGCCGCGGCCGGCCAGTGCCCTGTGATCCGCGCGGTCGGTGGCGGAGCGCTTAGCCCAGCGCTCGCGGTTATCTCTCCCTGCTGGTAGGACTCCGCCCCGTCTTTTTGTCCGAGGATCCAAACCATGCGTTTTAATGAAGGAGACCCACCCAGAGCACTCGCCAGGCGCGGTTTTAGGGGAGGGGTAATTACCCCCATTACCATTAGGGGCTAGATGGGCCACCTGGAAAGTAGCAACGACTCCTGGAAGTAGCCAAAAAAGCACTGCCTTGGAAAATTCCTGGATCCGCGCCTAAAACTCGCCTAAGTGACACTAAAAAAAAAATACAGTAAAATCAACTTACGTTGATGAGTCCGTTCACCGACCTCTCACCCCGAAAAAAAAATCGTCGTATATCATTTGAGGCGATGCCAGCCAACCGATCGAAAGGGCCTTGGCGTCGCTGGGCGTTCCGTAAGGGCGCGTGAGAAAGCGAGGAAGCTATCCTTCGGGATCGCACAGTGAGCCGGTCGCCCACCGCCCGGGGCGGCGTGCACGCTCGGCCGGCAAGACGCGTTTTCTTTGACGCGGCAGCAAGCACAGCAGCAGGCGCACAAGAGTCGCTGACCCACTTTTTTGCATAATCTTTTCCCTTTTTGTCGCGTCGCTTCCATGCAAATGAGAGGAGACGACGACGTCTGGCTGCGCCTCGCCGCGGCGCTTGACCGAGCGGAACACACCGTCCTCTTGTCTGCCGCGACGCCGGCCGCGACCACGTCCAGCAGCGTCGGAAAGAAAAATAGTTCAGCCCGCAAAAAAAAAAAGAAGAAGAAAAGCGGAATAATGGAAGTAATCCGAAGTAATGACACCTCTCGCATGCATCGACAACAACGGTTGGCGCGGTGATGTGGCGCGGAAAATGAGAAATCTTTCACGCATAGAGACGACTTTTTTCTTCCCTCAGCCCGCTGCTTGTTTTCGTCCGCATTGCAAACAGCACACCAGGGCTGCCTCACCTACTCGGCCGTGCTCGGCACCAGCGAAAGCCGCAAATAATAAGCCACACATTTTCTCACACCTCCCCCTGCCCTCTCTCTCTCTGTCCCTCTCTCTCTGTCTCTTTCTCCGCTCACACATACCCACCCACAGTAAAACACATACACACGAGATGTAAGAACACCTCGTTATAGCCGAGTTAGGATTGGCTCTGCTCTAGAGAGGTTTGATCGGCGGCCTGCCAAGGGCAATAAGCGACGCACTCACACACACACACACACACACACACACACACACACACACACACACACACACACACCGCCGTGACCCAGTCACCCTGACCGCACACGACCTATCGCATCGACGCGGAGAAAGCAAAAATTTATCTTCCCTGTCAACAACAACAAAAGCAACCGCGACCCACGCAGGGGGCGGTGCTCGCTCAGACAGGGGGCGGGGTAGAGAGAGAAGAGAGAAGAGAGAGAGAGAGAGAGAGAGATAGAGAGAGAGACAGAGAGACAGAGAGAGACAGAGAGAGACAGAGAGATATTTCGCAGAGACAGGCGACGCAGCCGTATAGTTAGGACTGCGAGATTAGCTTACTAAATAAAGCGCGAGCGGCGGCTTAAAACGCGGGACATGCCATTGTTTTCCGATGGGTATGCGTACTCCAAAGTTGCGGGTTTGAATCCCGCCGGCGCCGGCGCGCGCAAGGCTTAAATTTTACCAATTGCCGGCTCCTGGACCTTGGCACCCTAGAGCAACAAGAAGGCCACAACAATGTCCATTGTGGGCACCCACGCCGAGCCCCGGCTGCCCCGACCGAGCGGCCAGCCAACAGAGAAAGTGGGGGCAATTGAGTACAATGGGATGGTCTACACAGAGCCACTGGGCGGCCTGCCCCCCAGAGTCTCCTGGCATCACCAACCTGCACCACCAGCACCGCCACAGGCCTGCCGCATGTCGTGCAAAGTGTTTGGATCGCGCGCCGCGCCGCATGGATACACACAGAGAGAGAGAGAGAGAGAGAGAGAGAGAGAGAGAGAGAGAGAGAGAGAGAGAGAGAGAGTCGCGCACGGCGCCTCATGTCACGCCTCAACGGCCACAGACGCCACAACGACAACAAACCGCGACATTCGGCGCACACAGCACACACACACACACACACACACACGTACTCAGCACAAGTACCTGCGGATCAAGCCGTCGTCGTGTTTGCGGTACACCGTTACCGCCTACACTCACTCACACAACGCTGAGAACGCCGAGCGACGACAATTTGTAATCCGCACACACAGCCTCCCGGACTATGTGTGGTGGTCGTATGTAAATAGCAAACGGAACCAAGTGCAGTGCTCCAGTGTCGCTGCCTTCTCTCTCTCTCTCTCTCTCTCTCTCTCTCTCTCTCTCTCTCTCTCTCTCTCTCTCTCTCTCTCTCTCTCTCTCTCTCTCTCTCTCTCTCTCTCTCTCTCTCTCTCTCTCTCTCTCTCTCTCCCCTTCTCTCCGAGGGCAAAGCGTTTAGACGACCCACCGCTTGCTAAACGACTCGCCATTACTCCCCGCTAATTTTTATTTTCACGGCTTTAACGGCCCCTCCCGGAAAACACAACAACAAGGATAAGGTGGGCACGCGCTTTGAAAGGTTAGCCTAGCTGCAGGAAGGCTTTATGGAGGACGAGAGTGTTTTTCTGTCTCTGTCGCACTCGCGGCGCTCTCCGCGAGGGTGCGAGAGAGACAGAGCGACGACGAAGTACTCCCAGTGGGCCAGGTGCGGCGGGTCAGGCGGCGCACAGGTGGCCTCGGGCGCCGTCGACGCGGTGCTCATAACTAGGTTAGCGCGCCGCGCTCAACCGATGCCGAGGAACAACGCCGGAAGACAAGCCTCTCTCTCTCTCTCTCTCTCTCTCTCTCTCTCTCTCTCTCTCTCTCTCTCTCTCTCTCTCTCTCTCTCTCTCTCTCTCTCTCTCTCTCTCTCTCTCTCTCTCTCTCTCTCTCTCTCTCTCTCTCTCTCTCTCTCTCTCTCTCTCTCTCTCTCAATCAAGCCCCTGGAGCGCACCGCTTCCGGCTCATCGATGCCCGTTCCTGTTATAAAGGACGATGATGATTCTGTTGTTTCGTCCTGTATATTTCCTTTGTCGTCTTCCCGCGCGGCACACTCGAGAGTGAGAGAGACGGCGGCGCTAGCCTCGCGAGAGGATGCACACGGCGGGACTTTCAAAAAAATTTCTCTCCCCGTCGTCGGCTTGACGGCATCGCTCACGCGATGATGGCACACGATAGGCTGGCGCCTGAATCCATCCGTCGACGTGGTCAGCCGGACGGACGCATGGGTGCGAGAGAGACAGAGCGACGAAATACGTCTTCGGACGGCCCAGACGCCCAGACCCAACGAAGACGGCATCATCAAAAATGCGACGCGAGTGTCAGGTGCATGCGGCGGTGCATCGGGAAAGGGAAAACGGCGAGCACGCCTTGGACGCGCACGCATACACATGCGGGTGCAGTTTCATTGGCGACGTCAGCCGAAGAAAATGAAATGACTTTCGTCTTTAAAGTTCGCTGGGATGCTCGTGTGGCCGCGAGCCGGGCTGGGCCGAGCGGAGCGCCTGTGAACCTCAGGGTAGGCCCGCCCGCGCCACACACGCGCCCGGCGGCGCGGCCGACGCTGCAGGCTGGAGGTGGTCAAAGCCTCGGACACGTTTTGAGCTCCAGAGTCACTAAATACGACTCCAGCACCAGTGATTTTAAGTTTCCCTCCCTCCCGCACGGGGTTGCCAACCAGACAAAATCTCCAAACAACACAAAAAAATAAAATATTGTCCTTTAGCCAGACTATTTCAACACCAAACGCAACGTGGAAAAGGTTTACCTAATTGACGTCGGCAAGTCGCCGCAGCAAGGCGGTGACAACTTTTTAGCGGCGGGAGGTTGGCTGCTCGCCGATCGGAAGGAAGAGATGCCGCGAGGCGTCCGCTGTTCTTATTATTTCGTTGGCGGCACTGTGGCCACCCTGCTGAACGATGAATTAATTATCCAGCGGGGCATGCCACTTTTGTTTGCGCTTCCTTTTACTTTTTTTTTTGCTTTTGTTCGTCGTCGGCCTGCGCAATCATAGCCGTTCGCCGCATAGCGCTCCTCCTTCTTCTCCTTCTTCTCATCCTCTTTGTTTATCGCGGTCCAGAATCGAAAAAGGGAGGCGCGAGTGGGCCGTCCAGGGAAAGGACTCGTGGGGGGACTCGCGGCGGTTGTCATGTTGGTACTACCTTTTGTTTCGGCGCCGCACAGTAGGTCAGAGGACCAGTAGAGGTAGTCAAAGTCCCGGACGCGTTTTGAGCCTAAGAGTCGCTAAATGGGCCTCAAAACGAAAGTGTGACCCTACCAATCGCTTGCTCTCCGAACGAGGAATCCATTGGTAGGGTCACACGTTCGGTTCGAGTCCCGATTAGCTACTCTAGAGCTCAAAACGCATTTAGACTTTCGGCCGCCTGCGCAGCCGGTCTCCCGGCCCACTGTGCGCCGACAGCCGTGCCAACCTGACGACGACGCGTTGGGCCAAACTAAACAGTTCGTTAGAGCGGCGCGACACAAACAATGCCGCCTCCCCTCCCACGCAACGCCACTGCAGCGCCGACGCGCCCTCTGGCGGAGTGGCGGCAGCGGGTGCGCCAGTAGGGTACGACTCGTGGAGTCCACACTGGTCGTGGGAGCGCCGCACCAGGGCGATGGAAATTGAGCGATGAAATCTTTGCCAGCATCCAGCGCCGCGGCCCCGGAAGAAGAAGAGCGATTCCGAACAGTCTCTCTCTCTCTCTCTCTCTCTCTCTCTCTCTCTCTCTCTCTCTCTCTCTCTCTCTCTCTCTCTCTCTCTCTCTCTCTCTCTCTCTCTCTCTCTAGCAGACAGATGCCATATCAGGGTAGGGTATGACCGCATGTGACCGCTCGGGAGAATGGCGGGAATAATTCAAAAGGAAGCGACGCGATGGCGCAGATGGCTACACATTGCGCAATAGGAGAGCGGTTGGTTACACTGTCGGATCGGGCTTTCATTTTCGGCGGCATCGAACAGTGGACCAGAAAACCGATGGAGGCGTTTTCAGCTCCAGAGTCGCTAAATGGGACTTCAACCGGACGAGTGACCCCACCAAGGGATTCCTCGTTCGGAGAGCAATGCATTGTTGGTGGGGTTTGGACCCGTCTGGGATGTTGACCGCCTCCAACGGTTTTCTGGCCCACTGCGCTACGACGTCGCAATGTTCCGCGAGAGAGTGACACAGCGCGGAGCCGCGGCGCCGCGCAGCAGGCGCGAACGTCGCTAACATTGTCTTTGGAGCCGTGAGCTCCAATTCAATGCGTGCGCCAGTCGCATAGTGCAGCAGCGGGACGCCCGAAGTGCGCGGCCTGTGACAGCATCCCATTTCCATGTGCAGCCGGTCGTGCATCTCGGCAGTACTTTCACTGCAAACCCCGCCGCGCCGTGCCGTGCCCTGCCGTGCCACTGCTCGGTTGACCGCACGAGGTAATGTCTTTTTTTTTTTTTTTTTTTCTTTTTTTTTCTCACGAGGAGCTTCGGAACTCATACCAACGGCTGGCTGTTGGCGAACAGAACAACAACCGGGGCGGCGGCTTTCATGACGCAAGGCCTCACTCACTCACTCGCCGATATTCATTTATTCGTTATTCTCACGACGACTGGCAGTGGTAATGGAGACTTGCATAAGTCGACGGCCCGTCATTAGCAGTGTCGCTTTGTGTGGCGCGGAAAGGCGAGCAAAAGGCGCACAGTGGGCCAGAAGACCGGTGGAGGCGGTCTACATCCCGGACGGGTTATGGGCTCCAGAGTCGCTAAATGGGATTCGAACCGATCGTGTGACCTCAGCAATGAATATTGCTCTCCGAACGAGGAATCCGTCGTTGGGGTCACTCGTTCGATTAGAGTCCCACTTGGCGACTCTGGAGCTCAAAACACGTCTAGAGTTTTGTCCGCCTGCGCCGGTCTTCTGGTCCACTGTGAGGCGCCGATGCCGGGGAGTCACTCCTCGCAGCACGGATATCGATGCAGTGTTGTTGTTGTTGCGCCACCAGCGCGGGAGTCTTCGAAAAATGCGACTCGATAGGGACAAGCAGCGCAGCAGTGTTGCAACGCAGCGGTGCGAAAACCAGGGAAACGCTGGAATTTTTTCGTTTAAGAAAAAAAAAATAATGGGGAAATGCATTATATTCTTTTCCCAGAATGAAACACGGTCCAAAAGAAAGAAAAAAAGGTGGGGCTGCTCCGCCTCATATTTTCGATTTACGAATAACGAAACAACTGCAGCAGCACCGCGCGCCGGGAGGGCATGGCGACGGGGGGAGGAGGAAAAAAGCAGCACGACGAATGGGCAGCCAGGAAGACGACAGTCAAATTGATATTGCGACTGACACTCCGTGACGGTGAGCCGACGTAGACGTTGCGGGGAATCGCGCAGAAACACTGCAATTTGGAGGGGCGGGGCGGGGCGGGGCGGGGCGGGGCGGGGTGGGGCACGGCGCGGTGCGAAGAGCATCGAAGAACTCCTTGCTCAACCTGTTGGGACACATTGCGGCTAAAAGCGCATGCACGGCCAAAAGCGACGCGTGGGAACTTGAGGAGGAATGTTATTGGATGCGGGGGGAGTGGACCGGCGCACAGTGGGCCAGAAGACCGGCGCGCAGGTGGCAAAAACTCTAGACGTGTTTTGAGCTCCAGAGTCGCTAAATGGAACTCAAACCGAACGTGTGAGCCCACCAATGGATTCCTCGTTTGAAGAGCCATCCATTGGTGGGGTCACACGTTCGGTTTGAGAGGAAAATTATTTCCAAACACCCCAAACATGCACAAATAAAAACTATTTTCCGCGCCTCCACGGCGCGGCGTCGCGGCCGGGCTCGGCGAGGGCCTGCGCTGGACCGGGTCGACCGGAGTCCGTCGCCAATCGGTCGGATTATCCTTTCACCGCGCGGGGCACTGGCCGGGCCTCGGCATCGACTTCGGCTATTCATTCGGCTTCGGCTCTTCAGCTTCGTCTTCGGCCGGCATGGTCCACGCCGGGGTTGGCCCGGCGCGTCGGACGCCGTGTCACTAGCCCGGCTTTTAGAAAGTGATCTTCTCTTCAATCCCCACCGGGCCACCCTGCTGCACCTGTCCGGCCGCGCGGCAGTGCAGCTGCCGTTTCTTGTGTGTACTTACTATTATTAAAGTTTAAAAAATTATTTTTAAAAAACTTAATTTTTTTAAACATTTTTTTGTCTTGAGCTTAGCATGGCCAAAGCAGTACTTGGATTCCCAGGCGGTTACTGGCTAATAGACCCTTTTTTCGAGGGTGGCCTTACGGACCACAGGTACTGCTCTGGCCGTGAAGGTGAAATTTTCGTCTTCCACGAGTATCACTTTAATTTTTTGTGAGCCGAGTACCAGAGTGCCATCTCCCTGTCCAATCACCCACCCTCCTCAAACCTTTCGCCATCGGCATACTAATGTGAAAATGAGCCCCGGCGGCGCCGCGGCTGGTGCAGTGGTGTCTAAACCCAGACTGCACTTTGCACAAGTCGATAGAGCAGCAGGAGTGCATTCTGCTGCCCCCGCGTTGGAGAGAGAGAGAGAGAGAGAGAGAGAGAGAGAGAGAGAGAGAGAGAGAGGAGAGAGAGAGAGAGAGAGAGAGAGAGAGAGAGAGAGAAGAGAGAGAGAGAGAGAGAGAGAGATGAGAGAGAGAGAGAGAGAGAGAGAGAGAGAGAGAGAAGAGAGTGAGAGAGAGAGAGAGACGAGGAGAGAGAGAGAGAGAGGGAGAGAGAGAGAGAGAGAGAGAGAGAGAGAGAGAGAGAGAGAGACGCTGTTCGGAATGAGCCCACAGCGTGGCGACACGTTGGTCCCATCATCTCCAACGATTCCTACCACTGCAACACTGCAACGTCGCAGACCCACTTCGGTCCCCATCCCTCCCCAAGTCCCATTTAGCGACTCTCGAGCTCAAACCGCGTCTTATTGAGTTTCGGCCGCCATAGCGCCGGTCTTCTGGCCCACTGTGCGTGGGTCCCCAGCAGCAGTGCCTGCTGCACTACTCAAGCCTCATCATCAGCGCCTGCAGGCGGCCAAAAATGGTCGTCGTTTTCCTCCATTTTTCGCGTGTAGCGGCACTTTTAGCGTTTCCGGAGACAGAGCAACGTGCGCACAGTGGGCCAGACCGTTGAGGCGGCCAAAATCCCGGACACGTTTTGAGCTCCAGAGTCGCTAAATGGGACTCGAATCGAACGTGTGACCCCCCACCAATGGACTGCTCTCCAAACGAGGAATCCACTGGTGGGGTCACACGTTCGGTTCGAGTCCCATTTAGCGACTCTGGAGCTCAAAACGTGTCCGGGAATTTTGTCCGCCTCAACGGTCTCTGACCTACTGTGGTGCGAGGGCGAAAGACAAAGGGGAGACAGAGAGAGACACAGAGCCGGCCAGTCCTTATTCCGCGCCATATAGCCTTGGCCTCGGCCACGGCCCAGGCCGTGCACTACATAGCCTGGATATCCTATGTCTTCACGTTCCATACGGCCCGCCCCACCCCGCCCCGCCACACCACCACACCCCGCCACGCCCCCCACGCCCCACACTCAGTGGTCGCAGCAGTTGTGCAACGGGGACCTGCATTTACTGACCGACTACTCGCTTCGAGCGCTCGTCTGTGACTAGTGAGGAACAAGAAGAAGAAGGAGGAGGAGAGAGGAAGGGGGAAAACGGGAAGGGGGGCACGCGTCGTGAGGAGGCGCACGGCTTGCGTCCATGTGATGGGCAGCAGCTAATTAGGGTACCGCGAAAAAAATGCATCAGCGAGGTCGTTCCACGAACACACGAACAGGGTGAGAGAGAGAGAGAGAGAGAGAGAGAGAGAGAGAGAGAGAGAGAGAGAGAGAGAGAGAGAGAGAGAGAGAGAGAGAGAGAGAGAGAGAGAGAGAGAGAGAGAGAGAGAGAGAGAGCACGAGAGCACGAGAGCATGTGTCACTGTGTGCTCAATTCTGTGTGTTCCTTCGTCAGGTCGATACAAAAATAACAATGGCCCCAAGAAAAAACATTGTGGGCGTCCATCCCAGTCACTCACCACAGAAGGGCACCCCCTCGGGCGTCCAGGCCCCGTTGTGGCAGACCCTCCTGGAGGGCCCCAGCAGCTCGAAGCCCCGCTCGCAGGAGTACGTGGCCACGGCGCCGTCGGCGAGGCTCTCGTTCGAGAAGCGGACGGTGCAGTGCGCGGGGGCACCAGGGAAGCGGCACGCGTTGGCCGCGCCTGCAAGACAGACAGACGGTTTACGGTCAGCGATGATGGATCGGTTTTCGATCTACGAAGAACACCCGGCAGGAGAATCGAATAAGGTTGCCTTCGGCTTTCCTGCTAGGTTGTTGTTGGCGTCTCTGGAGCTGAAAACGCGTCTAGAGTTTCGGCCGCGTGCGCCGGTCCTCCGGCCCACTGTGCGGGGATGTCGCCGTGCGGCTGGCCTGCTGGCCGCGGCGGCCGGTCCGTCGCCGAGTCCCTGCCACGCCGCCGTCGGTCCCGTTGGTAATTTGGCCGTGTCTTGCGATGTCTCCGCGGCGCCGCGCCGCCGCTGTAACGCCTGCATTGCGGTACCAAGAACAATAACTCGAAGGGCGGCGCTCTCCGTCTCTCTCGCACCCCTACGGCCCGTGTGGGGCGAGTCCGCGAGTGCGAGAGAGACAGAGCGATGGACTTCGGAGGGAGTCCACCGCCCCGCGCGCGACACAATGCCGCGCGGAGATCGTGCTCTCCATGTCGTCGGCCCGATATCGCCCCGATATCGCCCCGATAGCGGCCGGAACACCGGCTGGGCGTGTTGTCGATACACCGACGGGGGCGCTGCGCACACTTTTCGCACGGCTAAGGTCAAGTATAGGCGTCCAAAAATGTAAACACAACTCGTCACGTTATTCGCAGAAAAAAATAAAACATCAACAAAAAAAAAACTGCGAACAACGAAAAAATTTTGGTCCGGTCTGTTGGCTTTCTCCGGGCGGCCGTTGACCACAACAGAGTGTCCGGCGGGGCATCGCGGAAATAAAATAAGTTGTATCAAGAAAGGCAAACCGCCGGTCGGCCGGGCCAACTCCCGGCGTCAGACGCCCGTCACGGCCCGGTGGTGCGGCGACCGCAGCGCGCGCAGCGGCGCCGCCGATAACCAATTTACTATTTCTGTTACGCCGCGTCCAACCGACGTTTCATTTTTTTTTTTTTTTCGCCGCCCCGGCCGCTTGCTTCGCCTTTATTCATGTTATTGTTTTTATTAGTTGAGCGGCGCCGCAAATGCGCGCGGCCGCGTCCACAGTGGAGGAGGGGGCGTAAGTGGGCGGAGGCCGACCAGGCGGCCAGCGGCCGGGAGAGGTAGCCGCGAGTGCAGCGCCGCACCACTCACCGCTACCCGCGGCTGGCTACCTGCCACTGCCGCGCCAACCACGAGCCGCGGAGCCGCGGAGCCGCGGAGCTTGCTTGCACCGGCCGGCCGGATACTGGCAGCGCACAGTGGGCCAGAAGAGCATCTCGTCCGGCGCGCATCCCCAAGTCGATGCACAGTGGGCGCGGGGTACGGTACCGCAAGGTGCGCTGCCCACAGCAGCTGCGGACCGACAACGGACCGCGGAGCTGACCACCAGCTGACCGCGAGCTGACCAAACCTGGACGGGTAGCTGCCACCAAACGAGATCGACACGGGCGACGCGGATTAAAATAGTAACTCACTTAATAACCCTATGCGCAATTAAGCATAATGGACAAAGGTGCCATGTCCGCAGAGTACTTGTCCGCGGTCCACAGGTGTACTTGCTGCCGGTCAAACGCGAAGCACGTGGCGGCTTCCTTGCTCCCCGTCACCGTTACGGATCTGCCGAGGATGCGCCACGCCGCCACCGCCCGACCGATCCTAGATTGCGTGAGTGTGCAATCAGCCAGGGTCTCCTCGCACTGCTAATTCGGCGCATTTTGAAAAGGTCTCCGGCGCCGCCGCGGCCGTGCGTTCGGACCTCGCAGGCACCCGAGCAGGCACCGCCAGGGCGCGGCACGCGAGCAGCAAAGGCACGCGTGAAAGGTCGCGACACTGGACGCGTCCTCGCCGCAACAACAATAACAACAGCATCAACAACAATAATAATATCATCAACATCAACAGCGACAAAAAAAAACAACAACAACAACAACGCTGCGGGGTGCGCGCGGGAGAGGGTGTCGCCCGAGTGAAAACGTGATGCCGCCAATGAAATTGAGTTCCAGAAAGTGGATTACCGGCGCCGCCACCGCCGCCGAGACGGTGCCGAGACGGTGCCGAGACGGTCGCTGAAGAGGAGAAGGAGTTCATTGGGGCGATTAGCGAGTGCAGATGTAGGCCGCCGCCAACAGGCGCCAAGAGCACGGCAGCAGCAGCAGCAGCGCCTAGAGGTGGCCAAGCTCGCCGTCGTCGTCACTGACTGCGCGGACGGGGTGCACACAGTGGGCCAGAAGGCCGGCGCAGGCGGCCGCGTGCTTTAGAGACGCGTGAGAGTGACTAACCGCAAGTGGATAGGCCCCCAGGGTGGAGTGCAGCACCGCTGATACTAATCGGACGGGCGGGGGGCGGCAGAGGTCAGGGCCCGCCCCGCCCCGCCGTGCCTGCACCGCGCACTCTAATTGCGACCTCCGGATGTGCTGGCCACGGCGCCGCGCGGTGGGTCCGCGGCGTGTACTATCACTCGCAAAAAAATTGAGCCTTAGATACTCCATGCCCAAGAGATCTCCCATACATCCAGCATTGAAAGTCTCTTGCGCATGGGGTATCTACGGCTCAATTCTTTTGCGAGTGATAGTACACCGCCGGAAAAGCAAAGAGTGCCAACTTGACGATTTTTTTTTTTATTATTTTTAGCAGATGATACCTTCACACCTCACATTTCATTTCAACATACTTAAAACTACTATACACATGAAGGTGTCAGCTTGCTTTTACTATAGATATTAGTAGGAGCGGGCAGTAAGGGGCGGCCCATGTCTGCCTGCCTGCCTGTCGCTCATCCGCGCAGCGGCCGGGCGTAAACAATGGCACCCCCTCCTCGCGCCTGCGCGGAAAATTGACAATCCCTCCCCGCCTGCCACGTCACAAAGGGTGACTCGGGCGGGCCTCGGCTCTGCTCAGCTCGTGCCGACTTCGGCGCCAGCTCGGCCTCGTTCGGACGATAGCGATGCAGCGCGGCACTGCTATAATAAACACACGACAATACCAAACGAATATCATCGAAAGAAAACCAAACGAGTATCATCTGCTTTCATTAACGTTCGTTGAATGAGATTTTTTATTTTTTTTTTTGACGCTTTGGAGGGATTTTTTTGGTTTGGCACATTTCGTAATCTGTTCCCAAACCAACTCCCCTCAAAAAATAATTTAAAAATTCAACTAGAAAATTGTAACAATTTTAAGAAACTTCACACGTCTTTGACCCACATGACCTCTGGTGAGGCGAGGACACTGAGCAAAAGCGCAGGTAGAGCAAACCTCGGCGAAGGTGCGCCCAAAAGGTCAACGGTTGTTTTTCCCCTTGTATGCACACACATGCACGTGGTTCGAATTTTGGTCAAGTTGCGGCACTCCCCGAGGGCGTGCAGTGTTTGCCCTATTCCGAGTGCGCGGGGGAGGGGGGGAGGAGACAGACTGCCCGCTGTCGTCGTTAGCGGCGTGTTTAGCGCGTCTTTGGCGCGCACGGCGCGGACACACAGAGCGGCTTGCTGGACCGTTACGGGGAGGCTGGGCTGGGCTGGGCTGGGCTGGGCTGGGCTAGGCTAGGCCAGCCGCTTTTACCCCCATTCAGTCTGTCGCCGAGCCACTGCCCGGCAGGCTGCTCCCGCACAGTGCGCCGTCTCTCTCTCTCTCTCTCTCTCTCTCTCTCTCTCTCTCTCTCTCTCTCTCTCTCTCTCTCTCTCTCTCTCTCTCTCTCTCTCTCTCTCTCTCTCTCTCTCTCTCTCTCTCTCGGTGTCTGCAAAGAGTCCGGCCGACGTCGGGTCCCTTTGACGGTTCTGCCTTCCCGCCTCACTCAATCGTCTGTGATCAAACGAGGAGAAAAGCGCGGCGCGCGTGCGGCGAGGACTTTCGGAAAGTTCGCGGGACGCCGGACGGACTCGCCATCATCGCCGCGACGCGACGACAAGTCATTTTTTTAACATCGTTATTTTGGCATGACGTTCTCAATTTTTGCGTATGTATGTAACTGACGAAACTTTCGACAAAAAAAAAAAGTTTTACAAATCTTTTTACCGTCGCAAAAAAAATAAAATATAAGAGGTAGGCAAAGAAGAAGAAGAAGAAGAAGAAGAAGAAGAAGAAGAAGAAGAAGAAGAAGAAGAAGAAGAAGAAGAAGAAGAAGAAGAAGAAGAAGAAGAAGAAGAAGAAGAAGAAGAACCGCGCGGAGTGTGGGGGCGGTGACACGTGGGGCGGACCGGTCGACCGGGGTCAAGCTGAATAACTTGCGGGGGGAAGTGCATGGCGCTTTCTCCACATCACGTCGTAGATCCACGGAGGAGACTTCCTTCTCCCTGTTAGCACTCACTCACACTCGCACACGACGCGACATCGCACACAGTGGGCCAGAGGACCGGCGGAGGCGGTCTCAAAATCACGCACAGGTTTCTGAGCTGCAGAGTCGCTGAATGGGACTCAAACCGGACGTGTGAATACCCACCGATGGATCGCTCTTTGCGAACGAGGAGTCCATTGGCGGAGTCATAAGTTCGGTTCGAGTCCCATTTAGCGACTCTGGAGCTCAAGACGCGTCTAGAGTTTTGGCCGCCGGCGCCCGTCTTCTGGCCCACTGTGCATCGACTTCGTGGGAGGAGCGAGAGGCGGCCGGGCGACGCGCCATGAATGAAAGGCCCGAGTGTACTTTACGTCCAACAAGATGCAGTAAACTGGTTAAAACGGAATAAAAAAACGAAAGTGACAATAAACGTCCCGTCGGCGCGGCGCACGGCACAGAGGCGCGAGGACTCGTGGCGCCCAGAGGAGCAGAAGTAGGACGCGAGTGATGATGTGAACCTGATGGATGCGCCTCGCATGCATCGCATCAAGCATCGCATTGCACACGCCCGCCTTCACCTTCGAGGGAAAATAGGCGGCTGCTTCTTTTTTCGTATTCAAGCGACCTCCCCACCCCACTGCCACCGCCGCACAGTGGGCCAGAAAACCGGCGCGGGGGCCAAAACTCTAGACGCGTTTTGAAGTCCAGAGTCACTAAATGGGACTCGAACCGAACGTGTGCCCTTATTAATAAATTGCTCTCCGAACGAGGAATCCGTTGGTTCGAGTCCCGCGACTCAGGAGGTAAAAACGCGCTTAGAGAGATGGCCGCCTGCGCCGGTCTTCTGGCCCACTGTGCACCACCGCTATCACGCTGCCAACAGAACCGCACTATTCCATGGATGAGGACAGCGCCTGTCCTTGCGGGCGCAGAGATGGCATCCTTTCCCTCAGGGCTCGCCCTGGATCACGTATCAATAAATAGCGTCCTGTGCCGCCGTGTCGAAACCGACCCGCACCGCGCGCCGCCCCCTGCCTATCTCGCAAGAAAACACCAACGCCACTAAAGCGAGAAAACGCCATTATTTCAGCCCCATTTCATCCTCTGGTGTGTCTTTGTCACATTCCATGAGACAGCAGTCTGAACGGGGGAGCGATTGCTAGAGACCGAGGGGGGGGGGGAGAGAGAGAGAGAGAGAGAGAGAGAGAGAGAGAGAGAGAGAGAGAGGAGAGAGAGAGAGAGAGAGAGAGAGAGAGAGGGAGAGAGAGAGAGAGACGTCGCACACTTTACTGTTTTTTTTTTTTTCAACGGCGCGGAAAATTGTTCACCAGAGCGTGTGTCCCCATGCAACACATCACGGGGCGAATCAGCAGCGGTTTCATGCACAGCGAGTGTGACGAAGTGTCACACACACACACACACACACACGTGCGCGCGTGCTAGGTGCGAGCCAGGGGCCCGTGACACGCGAGCCAGGTGTGCGGTGCCCGAATAATGCCCGGGGGCGTCCAATCACGGATGCGAGACTCATTGTGTGACAGCTCGTGTGTGAGTGTGTGAGTGAGTGAGTGCACGTGACCTCAAACAGGTGTGACCCCTAGCGGCATCATAGAGTGGCGCGTACTACACAGTGAAGGAGCAAGAACCAAAATGAAACCTTAAGCCCGCACGGAGACATCATGACGGTGTGCCCCGCCCCAACAACAACGGTCCCCTGGCCCACTGTGCGCGCCTGGTGGCTGGCTGGATGAAGGTTCGGATGGTCTCTATTGCGCAACGCGGCGACCGGAGAGTGACCGCAGCGCGGCGTGATGCGCGCGCGCCGCGCCGTGCGTGCCATTACCACACCGCGGAGCGCGAAAATTGCAAGGGGAGTAGTATATGCACTCGCGGCAACAACCAAAAAAAAAAAAAAAAGTGACCTTACGACGCTGAGAAAAAGAGTATAGTCCTGTTTAGCGACTCTGAAGCTCAAAACGCGTATAGAGTTTCAGCGGCCGGCGGCGCCGGTCGCATGGCCCACTGTGCAGCGCGCAAAAAGTTGGCGTGACTCCGATAAGGACGAGTCCCGAGTCCCTTGCTGGCTGCTTGCTGCCTAGCCCGTCATCGCCCCCTTCCGAGAACATACACCCCCCCCCTCCTCACACACACACACACACACACACAGCCGAAGAGGGCGTCGATCCCATAGCGCGCAGAGTGTGCCTTATACGGCGCGTTTAAGTCTCCCAAACAGTAATTAAATGCAGGTGTGTGTGCGTTACCGTTGAATCACGTCAGGCAGGGAGCGCGCCCGTTAAAGGGGCGCCGCTAGGATAAGGAGGGAGGCACAGCGCTGCTCCGCTCTTATATTTTTCCCTCGACCCGAAGAGAGGAGGAGGAATAAAAGCCAAGGCACACGCGAATAGAAAAGATGCACATTATTTATTTTTGCAGATAAATATCTGCGATGATGATAATAAATAATGAAAACGCAGCTTCGTCTGCGCGCGTGTCGACCTCCTCGGACGTACTCATCTCTCATGCACAGTGACAGGATGCTAATCAATGCGAGGTCGCGCCGCACAAACTCTCTCTCTCTCTCTCTCTCTCTCTCTCTCTCTCTCTCTCTCTCTCTCTCTCTCTCTCTCTCTCTCTCTCTCTCTCTCTCTCTCTCTCTCTCACACAAACACACACACACACACACCTCGACGCGAATAGAAGGTGCTGCCTTCCTTGATTGCCTGCTGACTGCTTGATGAGAATACACCGTTGCAGGTCTCGAACCTGGAGAACGCCGCGCCGCGCCCCGCCCCGCCTTGACCCGCCGCACCCCGCCACGCCCTTGCGAGCCGATATCGCACACGTGTCCGTTCGCAATGACGACTCGAGATGTGTGCGCCGACCGACGTCGCACAGTGGGCCGGAAGACCGGCGCAGGCGGCCGAAGCTCGAGACGCGTTTTGAGCTCCAGAGTCGCTGAATGGGACGCGAACCGAGCGTGTGACCCCACCAATCGATTGCTCTCCGAACGAGGAATCCATTGGTGGGGTCACACACGTTCGTCTCGAGTCGCATTTAGCGACTCTGGAGCTCAAAATGAGTCTAGAGTTGTTCTGCGCCGGGGTCTTCTGGCCCACTGTGCGTGGCTGCAGCGCGGTGGCAGCAGTGCTCCGGCGGTGATCCGGCCGGTAACGGGATCTGCCAAGCCCCTGGCCGCCGCGCTGCCCGAAGCCAAGCCTGGCCAAGCCTGGCCCACTAGACGCGGCACCGGCCGGGCACTGGCCAACGCATTACACTTGTTGGTCAACAGCAAGTGGACGAGAAACCAAAGAGAACAGCCTCGAATCGACGCGTCGTTTGACCTACGTGGGATCAACTTCGAGCAAGCCAACTGTTTCCGCTAGGTTCAAAATGAGCAGCTGCACCCCATAAATCACACGCTTTCCCGCTATTTTCGTTTCCCGAAGAACTTTTTACTCAGACGAAAGTCTCGCACCAGCAAATGAAAAAATAATAAAGTCTTGGTGGCAAGCATAAAAACACGGGCTAAATAACCGCACCGCTTTTCCCTGGGTGCGCTTCAACGATGAGGAATGGCCCTGAAAATGGTCGAGACCGACAAGGGCATCGCGAGAGCGATGTAAAAGTAAGAGAAAAAATACATTGCCGAGTTGTTGGAGTCACTGCGACCGTTGTACAGTGGGCCAGAAGACCAGTGGAGCTGGACATGATTTGAGCTCCAGAGTCGCTAAATGGGACTCAAACTGAACGTGTGACACCACCAATGGATTGCTCTCCGAACGAGGAATCCATTGGTGGGGTCGCACGTTCGGTTCGAGTCCCATTTGGCGACTCTGGAGATCAAAGCGCGTCTCGAGTTTTGGCCGGCTGCGCCGCGGTTCTCTGGCCCACTGGGTGTTGTGACTGGGGATGAACAGGCCTCACCTGGAACAGAGGGAAAGGCGTATTAGCGCGCCGTGATAAATAGTCCCTCGACGTTAATCGCTATTTGAGCAAGGCGGAGCGAGGCGCCGCCCGCCTCGCCGCCGCGGTCCATTAGGAACCCCGTGATTTATTCATGCAAGGCAGTGGGAAATTTATTTCCAGTGCAGCGGCGCCGATTGCCGCGCTGATGTGACGTTATGATGGCCGATGGGCGGAACTAAGAGGGCGCCCAACGGTGGGCCACAAGCCCGCGGCGCCACCGGTCAAAACTATAGGCGCGTGGTGGAGCTCCAGAGTCGCTAAAATGGACTCGAACCGAACGTGTGACCCCATCAATGGATTGCTCTTGAAACGAGGAATCCATTACTAAGGTCGCACGTTCGCGGTTCGTCGAAATTCGTCGGTTCAAATGCGACTTGCAATTTCCTTTTTTTTTTTTTTTTTTTTTTTTTTTTCTTTTCTTCACGTTCCGCCATAAGCACGCTTTGAGCAAAGCGCGCCTGTGCCCCAAAGTCCCCTGGGCATCAATTAAGGCAGTGGAGTGGCTGCCCGTTACGTCGGTTAGCGCCACGCCAGTAAGTGCTCGGCGAGCGGCCCGAGCGCCACCTGTGAGCCGAGCCGAGCGGAGCCGAGCGGAGCCGAGCGGAGCCGAGCGGAGCCGAGCGGAGCGCTGCAATCGGCTTAGGACGGGCCACGCCGCCGAGATGCGCTGTGCTGCGGGGCGGCCTACCCACGACTTCGCGGGCGCTTCCGGCCTCCGCCGGTCAAAAGCCCGGACCGAGTTTGGAGCTGTAGAGTCGCTATGCAGGGACTCGAAGCGAACGTGCGACCCCACCAATAGATTCCTCGTTCGGCAAGCAATCCATTGGTGGGGGGGTCACAAGACCATTTTGGCGACTCTGGAGCCATGCTGGAGCTCAATAATACGCGTCTAGAGTGTTGGCCGCCTGCACCGGTCTCTTATCCCACCGTGCGCCGCGTGGCGTTGCGTGCGGAGTGATTCTCGGTACAGTACCGCCTGCACCGCTCCGGCCGGCCGCCGCGGGGCACTTCGCCTTGCCCATGCAGGGCGTTACCGCCGGGTAACTGCCTCAAATTGAAACGAAACACGGACTCGCCGGCCGGTCCTTGCGGCCTCCGAGAAAGAATCGTCGTAAAAGGCGGAGAGATGCGCGCGCCTGCCTGCCTCACAGTGGGCCAGAAGACCGGCGCGCAGGCCGCCTAAGACGCGTTTTGAGCTCCAGCGTCGCTAAACAGGACCCGCGAACCGAACGCGTGACCCCACCAATGGATTGCTATCCGAACGAGGAATCCATTGGTAGGGTCACTCGTTCGGTTCGAATCTCATTCAGCGACTCTGGAGCTCGGTCCGGAGCTTTGACCGCCTCCGCCAGTCGTCTGGCCCACTGTGCGCCTGTCCGCCTGCCTGCCCCTGCGGCGCTGCATTGTCTTCATTGTTGTTGCTGCTGGACATGGCGAGCCTCCAGGAAGAAGGCTCCAGCAGCGCCACCATCGGCGTTCACCAATCAGGAAGTGTGTGCAGACAGACAGGCAGACGGACAGACCAAGACAGACAGACAGGGCGGGGTGCACACACGCGATTTTTGTTTTTGTGACGGACTGTCCGGTAGCGGCGTGTGTGTCGGCGACGGACGGCGCTACATCTCTTGGACTTTCTCCCGGCCGCTGCATGGCGGCGTCGCGGCGCGTCCGCGGCAGCGTCGGCGTGGACGCCGCGAACCAACGCGCCGGGGTGTCGGATTTCGCGGCCCGTGGAGGGGTCGCTGGTCGCTCCACTGTTACAAAAAACATTGGAAATTCCAGGAGAACATTATTGAAAAAAAAAGGTAAAAATTATTTTTAATTCCTACAATTTTTCAATAGGTTTAGTACAAAAAAAACTTTTTGAAAAACGGAGCCTCCGAATATTCCCGACGGAGCTTGTGATCGCGCTTCCCGGGATTTACCAATTTATTTCTAACGAACAGTGCCTCACTGGAGCACTATGCGCTCTCGGCAATAAATAACAAACGCAAAAAAAAAAAGAGGGAAAAAAAGGAGGTGGAGTGTATTTTCAAGGTTCGCTCGTGTGGTCCACCCGCCGCTGCCGTCGGGCCGCTGACTTTCCTCCTGACGCAACCGTTGTGAGTAAAAAGTGCAGCAGAGATCGTAAAGATGAGCCAAATTTCCGCGCCAGCGGACCGCGCTGCTGCTTCCACGACGAGAGCAGGGCGCCGGTCAGAGGACGCGACTTTCGCGCGGAAAAAAAAAAGACCGACAACTCTGGAGCTAATGAGAACGTATGCACAGAGACTCTCGGTGCGGCCAGTCTTTGCCGCCCCGTAATGCGTTTCCCGCACTTATTCGCACAATCACTTTCATTGCAACAACAACAAGCAGAAGGCGCTCGAATGAAACGAGAGAGTCTTTCCATCACCGGCCCGCCTCCCGGGACAGCAGCAGCGCCAGTGTAGAGGAGGCGGCCGTTGATGATTCTCGGAGGGGAAGGTTGAGGGTTCAATTCCTGCTGGCGCCAACTTTTTTTTTTTTTTTTTTTCAAATTCCACGTGAGACTTTGCTAGTCGTGAACAGTCACTCAGAAAGACATGGGTTCGATCCCGATGAGGTCGTCCTCATTTTCATTTCCCCGTACTTTTGCCACGGGGTGGACCTCCGCCGACGTGCCTAAAAAGTGATACCGCCGCCGGTTCCGGCTTGCACATGGAGGCCGGCGCGGAGGCCGGGGCCATGTAGTGCGGCACGTAGTGGGGCACTGGCACTGTCTCTCTCGCACTCGCGGCAACACGCCGTGGACACATCGAGGAACAACACGACGCGGGAAAAGCGGTAAAAGTGCCGCCTTCTTGCAACCCGAGGGGGATGTCAAGGAGGGGTTTAAGTATCAATTTTCAAAGTTGTCAACATTCACATCATTTTACATCAATAGATTCGTCTCGACGAGACGTCAACACAAAATGTCAACGCATGTCATTGGTTTGAACAGAATTTTTTTTTATTAAACTTTAAAATTTCTAAAATGGCGAAAATTTGGTACTTTGTTATTTTTTTTCCCCCTTGCGGACCGCAAGTCCGAATGAATACACGTCTCGCTTGCGATGCAGCTGCGACTCTCCCACGAGGAGGCATCACTTTCCAACTGCCGAGCGAGTCACGACCGCGGCCGGCCAGGATGTGCCCAGCTGATCCAAGGACCTCTGCCAATGACCGTCCTTTAATCATCATCCTGCTCAAAAGGCTTATACAGGGCATTGAAAAAAAAATTCATCTTTGCGTTTCACCACCTTCAATGTGACGATCGAGAAACTTTCCTGACACTCTTTTTTTCTAGTTTGTCTACTTAGCAGCCTCACCCGCCCGCACACCTGTGCTGCTCCCTTCCCCCCGCGCGCGGCCGTGTCCGGTCCCTGCATCGACGCGCCAAGCCGTTAGGTCACTTTCATCTGAGCAACACGCCGAGCACGTCGCCGTGTTGCAGAGGCCCTGCTACATCCTATCGGCCCTCATCGAGGAGGCAAGCAGCGGACTTACAGCAGCAGCGGCCGCGCCGGGTCCGAAGCGCGCCACAGTGGGCCAGATGACTGGGCCATGGGACTCCGAACGTGTGACCACACCAATGGATTGCTCTCCGAACGAGGAATCCATTGGTGGGGTCACACGTTCGGTTCGAGTCCCATTCAGCGACTCTGGGGCTAAAGACGCGTCTGGAATTTAGCCTCCGGCGCCGGTCTTCTGGCCCACTGTACACGGCTAGCACCGCTGGAGTGTGCTGGAGCTCAGCTGGAGTCTGGCTGCCAGACTCCTCGGTGGTTGAACTCTGCGACTGGACTAGCGCTGCTGGGGGATAGCTCGCTGCGGAGAGTGACTGAAGCGAGACGCCCGCAGACGGACCATCCTCACACGTCATAGAGAAAAGCCCCGAATATACGCAGAGGAGAAAAGCCAAAATGCGCGTCCTTGCCGAACCCCCTGCATCTGCATCTCGTTCACGCCGCGTCGGTCTGTCCGCCTGTCGGTCTGTCCGCCTGTCGGTCTGTCCGCCTGTCGGTCTGTCCGTTCGCCCGCCGACCGCCGCCTCTCACCTCACCACGCTCAAGTGACCCTCACCTTCCAAGAAGCGCCTAGCGCACCATGTCCGCCGCGGCTACCCTTGGCCGCGCCGCGCACCGTGGACTAGAAGAAAGGCGCCGGCGGCCGAAGCTCTTGACGCGTTTTGTGCTCCAGAGTCGAAGCGAACGTGTGACCCCTCCAATGGGTTCACCGTTCGAAAAGCAATCCATTGGTGTGGCCACCCGTTCGGTTCGAGTCTCACTGAGCGACACTGGAGCTCAAAACGCGTCTAGAGTTTCGGGCCGCCTGCGCCGGTCCTCTGGCCCACTGTGCCGCGTCGCGGCGAGGCGTCGCCGTCATTCACAGAATCGACGAAGCTAAACACTCCGACTAATTTTCCGCGCCGCGCGTCCAGGCCGTCGTCCAGGACGCCGTCGTCGAGTCCCCGGCGAGGACGCCGCCAAGAGAGAAAGGTGGGGGGCGGTGCGCCGCCGCGGCGCGCAGCGTGGGAGGGAAAGTTAAGGCGGCACGCGCCACATGTCGCACGCACCGCGACGCCGGTGGCCGAGACCGTCATCATCGCGGCGCCCGTGGACCGCGCGAGGTCAAGCGCGCCTCGCCGCCCGCGCGCGGAAATCGTCGTGGGATCGACTCTCGGTCGGGCTACTCCTTAAACTTTTTTTTTTTTTTTTCCTTCATCCAACGCACCTGACGCTATATTCGGATTGGATGTCAAGATTCCACGTCCTCCTCGCCGTGCGCCGGCTCTGGAAGAAGGGAAGGAGGGGAGGGGAGGGGGCCAGGGCGCAGCCGACCGGAGAAAGTGCGCATCGCGAGCCGCGTACAGGGGAGGAGGGGAGGGGGGAGGGCAGGCCGCGCGTAGTGACCCTCCCGTGAGAGATGCGCCAGACCATCGAAAATCCAGCGCTGTGATTGGTCAGGTGTAAACCGCTCGGCCGACCCTCGAGAATGACCCTGTGCGAGGCTACGGTATGAGAACGGTGGTCTGCGGAGTAGTCGTGTTGTGAACGTTGAGCAGACAATTAAAACAATCAAATACCTTTACTTACTTCTTATTCTTAAAAAACTAAAAAAATAGTAGTATAATCTTCCATCCGTTCGATTTCAACATCCACTGCTCAGCCGCTCCTGCCTACGTCTACGTCACATTCCGTCCCGAACTTCTTACGGTTTTGATTCTCATACCTAGCCTCGCACGGCGTGCGCGCAGACCACTTTACACCAGGGCCAGTCCTGGCGCATCTCTCACGGGAGGGTCACTAGCCGCGCGCCAAAGCGTCCCAGCGCGTCGCACACGCCACGGAGGAGGAGGGGAGGGGAAAGGGGCGCACATATACAGCGCGCATGCTTGTCGTATCGGCCGAATCAAACATGAGCAGCTCTATGCTAATACCGTTGTCGGGCTTTCGACGCAGACCGCTGCCCGTCATGAGGGGGGGGGGGGGGGGCTCTCCACCGTTGCGGTCAGGTCGCCACGCGGCCTTGTATCTGATTGGGGCGCACGGTGGGCCAGAAGACACGAAATAACACGTGCGCACACTCAGATGATGCGTTTCGCGGTTACACTTAAAAAATTGTTTCACACACGTTGTTGATGGGCGCCCGGCATAAAGAAAATTGGGTAATTTCCCTGCTGCTGTCGAGGAGAGATACTATATAGTGGTGGTAGTAGATTTAAGAGAAATCCGCAACAGAAGCGAACGTTGGTCTTGTATACGCGTGCGGAGGAGGAGTGTTTTTGTTGGTGCTCTGTGTGTGTGGGCGTGCGCGTGTGTGTGTCAGTGTGTGTCGGTGTGTGTCTGTGAGTGTGTCTGTGTGTGTCTGTCTGTCTGTCTGTCTGTCTGTGAGTGTGTGAACAACTAGAGTGTGACGCTCCCCTCCCCCGGTGGCTCCTCCTCGCGCTAGTGCGTCTCAACTTGGGCCAGGTCTTCCCTTTTCCCTTCCACCTTTCTTCCCCACCTTTCTTCCCCGCGCCCGGCGGCGACCGCTACCTTGACTCACATTACATCCTGCAACGATTCACCGCCGGTTGTACGGTGCGTCTGCCGCACGTGTGTGTGTGTGTTTTTTTTTTTGCTTTTTTTTTTTTGCGTATGTTTGTGCGTGTGCGATCTGACCCCGCGCCGCAGACGACCCACCCACGCTGTGGTGGGCTACCAAGCGAGTCGCCCGGAGTCGCCGGTTCGCGTCCCGTTAGGGGCCTTCGAAAATGGGAACTCTCCCTGCCGCCTTGCGGGAGTGAGGTGTTTCCTCTTCTTCGTTAGTCTGGTTTTGGTCAGCCACCGCCAGTTAAGGAGTCAAAACATAAAAGAAGCCCCGGCGTGGGCGGAAACGAGTATATGTGGAAGAAAGAAAGAGAAAAAAAAACAACAACCGTTGGCACGAGAGGATTTGAACCCACGCCCGGCCCGTCACTGACCCCTCTCTGACTGGATCCTGTTCTTTCCATTGCCTCGGCGGCAACAACGAAAACGAATAGCGCACGCACTGGATAGGGTCATGACGGTGAGGAAGGTCTGAGAAAGATTTGAATCAAGATTAGGCCGACTTTGGAGCGGGAAGAAAGAGAACGTGGCTAACGGCGGCCCGCGCTACAATTAGACAGACAGACAGACAGACAGACGGGGCCCGGCAGGTGACGCCGCGAGGGCACGGCAAGGTGGCTTCGCGGTGCAAGACAGCCCCACAGTGGCCGGAAGACGCAGGTGGCCAAAATTCTAGTACGTAGACGCTTTTTGAGCAGCAGGGCCGCTAAATGGGACTCGAACCGAACGTG
Organism: Stenchaetothrips biformis; assembly: GCA_030522485.1. Lineage (NCBI taxonomy): Eukaryota > Metazoa > Arthropoda > Insecta > Thysanoptera > Thripidae > Stenchaetothrips > Stenchaetothrips biformis. The sequence continues at coordinate 15,352,012 of CM060089.1, read as the reverse complement.
TGACCCCGCACCAATGGATTGGTCTCCGAACGATGAATCCATCGGCGGGGTCACACGTTCGGTTCGAGTCCCATCTAGCGACTTGGAGCTAAAACGCGTCCAGAGTTTAGGCCGGGCCGGCGCCGGTCTTCTGGGCCCCTCCTCCCCATACTCTGGTGGCTCCGCCCGGCCTCCCCTGGACTTTCTATTTAAAAAGGCGCCGCGAGATGAATGGCGGGGGCACGGCTAACGCGGCTAACGCGGGGCGGGCCGCGAGACCCTGATGATCGGCAACAACAACAACAACAACAAAACACACACGCCGAAAAAAAAGGAAAGAAACGGAGAGAAGCGTCGAGACTAATTGGATCGAAAATTCACGCCAGCTCAAACACCGCTAGTTCCCGTTTCATTTTTTATTTTTTTATATATTTTTTTTTTCGGCGTTTTGTGGAGACGCGTAACAAACCCGCCGTTGGCCGGCAGAAATGGCACATTGCCGTCGCTCTGTCTCTGCCGCACCCCTACGGAACGCACCCGCGAGTGCGAGAGAGACAGAGCGACGAAAGCGCTGTTTGGCCGCCTGGCCGCACTGATAGCCCGATAGCCGGGCTGCTTCACACAACGGCGCTTCAAAAGCGACGCGCCGCTACAGCGCCTCGTCATCGACACTGACATAATGGCCGCACTCAGCGGCCGTCGCTCTGTCTCTCTCGCACCCGCGCGGGCCGCCCCTGAGCGCGAGAGAGACGGAGCGAGGAAAGCTATGGGCGTCGTACAACAAAGACGCAGTGCACGGTGTCGCACGCAGCGGGACGACGGCCATCCATCAGTACCGGTACTCGAACCCGCGACAGTTCGGTGACGTCGACCACTTTTTCGCAGCAGGTTCCGGACGCACAGTGGGCCAGATGACGCCGGCGCCGATTTTGACCGCCGCCGACCCACTGTGCGACCCAAAGTGCTGCGCTGGGGCCTTGGCGAGAACGGGGTGGTGGGGAGCCCCATGTCACTTTGCATGTCCGTGCTTGCGTACAGCATAACCCGCGCTGGGCCTTTGACCCCACCCACACCCCTCTTTCCCTCCTCCTGCTTCCCATGCACCTGTGCTGCCCTTGGCTGCCAGAGAAGGAGCCGTCCGCAGGCAAGGCGTGAGCCTTGCTGCTGCAACCGTACCTGCTCAAGAACAGGATTTTAGGTTAGGTTACGTACGCGCCTTTTTTTTTTTTTTTTTTTTTTTTTTTTGACGTTACAGTCTTTTCTAGGAAGTGTCTGCTTGCTGGCCCACAGGGCGTCCGCCCGAGAAGGACAGTCGCTTCCCTGCGGTGCGGAACGGACCACAGTGGGGCGACGTGACCTTATGGGTGGCCCCGCCGACGCAAAGGGTTACCCAACAAATCCATAGCTGAGTTTCATATTCTCTCTCTCTCTCTCTCTCTCTCTCTCTCTCTCTCTCTCTCTCTCTCTCTCTCTCTCTCTCTCCGAGACGAGGAGAAAACCGCGCGGCCGGGGCGTTTTGCCTCCATATTCGAACCCGCACGTCGGTCTGTCGGCCTTTCACTCTCATCCTACACTTAGGTTAGCACCTGCCCACCAAGCCACCACCCGAAAACTCCGAAAACGCCCGCCGACAGCGCCAAGGAGGAGAGAAACAAAAAAAAAGGAGGGAGAAAAAACTGATGCAGCGCGCTCTTGTTGCATTCCAGGCTAGACAGGCTGCCCGGCGGTGAACCTATGCGCGCATTCCGTCCGGGACAAGCGGCCGATTCAGAAGAGTCGTTTCGTCGCTGTGCGTCTCTGTCGCACTCGTGGGGTCCTCCGTAGGGGTGCGAGGGAGACAGAGTCTGAATCACGCGGCAGGTACGCCCGCCGCTCTGCGCAGGTAAGCGGCGGGGCGAAGACGTTTGGAAGGGGGCGACAAAAGCAAACGTCTATACCTTTATGACCTCACACCGCCGCCTCACACACCTTTGTCGCCCAGGTCCGGCTAGGGTCCGGCCGGCACCGGGCCTTGTATTCCAGTTTAGACAAAAGGCGCTCCACGCCCTCCTGCAGGGCCGGTTCAAGGTGGATCCTGGTGCAGGTCCAGCCCGGCTGGGAGGCGACGCACAGTGGGCCAAAGACCGGCACAGGCGGCCAAAACTCTGGACGCGTTTTGAGCTCCGGAGTCGCTGAATGTGCTCGAATCGACCGTGTGACCCCACCAATGGATTCCTCGTTCGGAGACCAATCCATTTGGTTGGGGTCACACGTTCAGTTCCGGGATTTTGACCACCTTCACTGATTTTCTGGCCCACTGTGCGTCCTTATTTCCATGCGGCGCGTCGTCCACGATGGGAGCCTCCACGACGAACCACCTGCTGGGTGATGCTGATCAGCCGCTCTGTCTCTCTCGCGCCCGCACGGAACGCCCTATGAGTGCGAGAGAGACAGAGCCAATGCAGCTCCATGTGTGCGGCTCCGACGTCAAATTAGTCAAAGTCCTGGCCGCGGCACGTAGAGAAGCTTGAAAACGGGGAGCGGCGCCGGGCCGCACCTGTGCCGCCCCGCCCCGCCCCGCCACGCCACGCCCTTGCGCGGTCTTCCCCGGTGTTCCCGTTACCCGGCGTCGCTCATCGGGACCCGTGGCTCCATCGGTCGAATGCTGCAGCTCCGTCCAAAATATAACCGCGGGGCTGGTGGTATTCGAACCAAGCACCTCCGGCTTCGCGAACCGCGACGCATACCCCTCGGCTACCGCCCTTTTGCCTGGCCGCCCGCGGTGAGGGCGACCGCGGCCCGCCCACCGCCACCGCGGTGGCATCGGCCAAACTTGACACGACTTTCGCTGGCCAGCCTGACCTCGTCCAGATGCAACCCGCTGATGGCCCAGCTCCGCCAGTTCTTGTGGGCGGAGTGGGGCGCGCCGCCACAGGAAAGAGAAAAGAGTGCGGTCGCGATCTTCCTCCCGCCACCACGAATTTCAACACCATCTGCTCCAGAAATGAAGGTCGCCGCCCAAGCCGCCAAGGGCCGCGTCGCTTCAAGCTGGCCGCACAGTGGGCCAGAAGACCGGTAAGGGCGGCCAAAATCCCAGACGCGTTTCGATCTCCAGAGTTGCTCAATGAGGTCGTGTGAACCCACCAATGGATTGCTCTCCGAACGAGGAGTCCATTGGTGGGGTCACACGTTCGGTCGTCCGAGTCCCATTCGGCGTCTACGGAGCTCATAGAACACGTCTAGAATTTTGGCCGCCTGCGCCGGCCACCTGTCCCACTGTGGGCTGGCAAACCGCGAGAGTCGGTTCCCTGAAGGACCGGTCCCGCTCCTGCCAGCATGAGCAGGACCACCCGACGACGGGGCGCGTTCCACATAGGAGCGCCTCGCGCCCTCGCGCTCTGGTAGCGGCTGTGACCCACGTCGGGGCGTGAGCAGTGCGCGAGGGGGGAAACAGACACACACACACACACACACACACACACACACACACAGATGTGCGGTCGCATTCCCGCTAAACTGCGGCCGGTCGGCTTGCCTTAATTAATCCGAGCAATGCGTATCGAGCCGGTATTACCGAACACTGCCGCTGCGGTCAGACCGCATCGACGGCGTTTAGCAGCGCTCGCGCCGCGCGGCGGCTTCGAGACAATCGAAACGCGCGCCTTCGAGACAATCGAAACGGGACTCTTCGGAAGAGGCAGCTGGGATCGCCCCACCCTGCGCTGGCGCCGTCGAGAGGCTGGAGTGTCTGACCGCCGCCCGCCGCGCTGACAGTGTGCTGACTGCCGCCGCGCTGACAGTGTGCTGACCGACCGCGCGACGCTGGCCGTCCGACCGACTGTCTGAGCCCCAAAGCCGGAGGGAAAGGAGGGTAAAAAAAAAAAAATATCGCGCCTCTTGTAAATACTGGACGACGCGACTTTCACTGGAAAGAAGGCTCAGTGACGAACAATGCGAGTGGCCAGCCGGGCGGCGATGGGTCGGCCGCATCGCGTGCAGCGAGCAAAGCGAGGAGACTACGCACTGTGGGCCAGAAGACCGGTGGAGGCGGTCAAAACAGAGACTCGAACTGTGAACCCACCAGTGGATTGCTCTCCGAACGAGGAGTCGGCTGGCCCAATGTGCGACGGTCACGTCCAGAGGGTGGCCAAATCGCGGGTCGAAATGACATCATAGGCGGGAGAGGACTACACCGATATGGGGCCAAAAGGACACACGACTGACCTGGCGAGTACTGGTGAAAACGGCCCAAAATGAACCAAAGCGAACGTCGAAACGACCATGGAAACAGCTTCAAAATCAAACGAGTCAACAAACTAAAGGAGGGAAGGTGGGAGACACATCTCGTAAACAGTGGCCGTTATTGCCTCAGCACGACACTCTAAACGTCAGAAGCCCAATATTTTAAAATAAAGTTTTACAGTGGGCACGGCCGGTGTGACTGGTCGCTTGAAGCTACGGGCAGCGCTGCACCTGAATTCCGCTGCCATAGCCACGCCGCAGCCACAGCGACGGCATAGCGTTCGGCACAGCAGCGTGGAGACCTCAACGCCCGGGGCGGTGGAAAGCTCGCGCGCGCGCTCTTTTCGTAAAATGTGTTATTTCTCGGGTTTTATGCGGTTCGGGTGTTAGTTCCGCCGCGCGCACGCGGCGCCGCGCGGAGCAGCAGTCCTTTTCATAAACAAGGAAACGGCCCGCTTACGGTGGCGGCTCCGGCTCCCCGCGCCGATGGTCTCGGTCCACCGTGTTTCCGTGCCGCCGCATCGGCTGCTGCATTTGGAGCCTCAGACACGTGGCTGGCGGCACCTGGCGGCACTGCGCGACCACGGCGCACAAGTGGGCCGGAAGACAAGCAGCGTTTTGAGCTCCAGCGTCGCTAAACAGGACTCGAACCAAACGTGTGACCCCACCACAGGATTGCTCTCCGAACGAGGAATCCATTGGTGGGGTCACACGTTCGGTTCGAGTCCAGTTAGGTTAGGTTAGGTTGCGTCGCGCAGAGTGTTGGCCGCCTGCGCCGGTCTTCTGGCCCACAGTGCCGCAGTACTCCAAAGTGGACTTGGTCCCGCCCAGCGCGACACCTTGCCACCCAGTTCACCGAGTACCACGTGCCCCCTGATGCAGCAGCAGGTGGCGGCTCCCTGGTCCATTGGGCGGCGTGACCACAATAACGAGTAGTAGCCCTTCTGCCTGACCGGAAGTCATTTCCCCGCCACCTGATGGCCGCCGTCACTGACTACCCGCTTCCGCCAGAGATGCGCGGGACAAATTACGCGACACAGCTTTTAGCTTTCGGGGGGCGGGCAGTCCTCCACGGCCAGGTGTCGGCACACTGCTGTCGTCGAGAGAGAGAGAGAGAGAGAGAGAGAGAGAGAGAGAGAGAGAGAGAGAGAGAGAGAGAGAGAGAGACAAGCAGGTGAGCAGCCTCCTATGCTTTCTGGCACACTATGCAAACGGATCTGTGGCTGATTCACAACCGGAATCGCCATTCATCAAAGACACGAATTAAGTTAGTTTTTTGCATGGAGGTTAGAGCCTAATTTAGTGGGCCCCAACTGGGCGGGAAAACCCGTTTGCGGCCACAGTGATGCGTTTAGGGGTCCCGTACGTCCGTGTGGCCCCCACTGTGCGTCGCCCCCCCCACACTGGCTGCTCGCGGCCCGGCTCTAACCACCACCTCGCAGCAAAAAACGCCCCCGCACGCCGACCGCGTAGACCCGTCAATTTTCGTAAACTATCCCCATGTCCGTTTGGCGCACGCACAAGGTCACAAGGTTCACGCGGCTCAGACGCACAGTGGGCCAGAGGACCGATCGGGGCGGCCAAAATCCCGCACGCGTTTGGAGCTCTTAGTCGCTAAATGGGACTCGAACCGAACGTGTGACCCACCAATGGGATCCTCGTTCGGGGAGAGTCCTGTTAAGCGCCTCTGGAGCTCAAAACGCGTCTACAGTTTTAACCGCCTCCACCGGTCTTCTAGCCTACTGTGCGTGGCCGAAAGGGGTCTCGCTGGGCGAGAGAATGTTTGGCGCCGCAGTCTGTCTCTCTCGCACCCGCACGCGGCAACGCCCCACGAGAGAGACAGAGCGACGAAAGCGCTGCCGTTCGAAGTGAGTAGTCTCCTGCACCGCTAGGGCCATAGTGGCGGCAGCGCGTGCCTCGCCTTCCCGGCCGGCCATTTAATTAGCAAGCCGTCGGAGGCAACGGGACAGGGTCCAGCGCGCGGCCGCACCGGCCAGCCTCAGTCCGTCAGGGAAGGCGCGACGACCGAACCGACACGCCCGCGGAAGTGGAACACTTTTCACGAGGACCTCCTATCTCGCCATATTAGCGTACATCCCTTGACTTTTTCCCCCCTTGTCCAGCTTATTTTCTACTAAGGTAATGACCTAATTGTACTTGTACCTCCTTTAAGGTCATTTATCGAAAAAAAAATAAAAAATAATAATTTAAGATTAATTTTTTTTTTGAAAAAAAAAAACAGACATTAAAAATGTAACAGTTTAAATTTTTTTTTTCTAAAACGTTTATTGATGCATTGACTGTATCCCACTGTGATTTCGCTAGAAATCGGTTCGTGGAAAACCAGGGACGCTTTTCCCCAACGTCCGCGGCGGCGCCACCGGTCGCTGCCTCCTGCCTGCGTCTCGGCCTCGGCATCGGAATCATCGCACCTCCCATCCCGTCCCCGTTCCCGCGGCGCGCCACATGACCGGACAATAATTTTAGGTTCCACGGCGGCGAGCCAACGGAACTAACCCGTCGTCCTGGTGCACTCGCTTGCTCTGCTTCTAGATGTGGCACACTGTGCAGCCGCGCTCACACACACCAACTCACACACGCACTCACACTCACGCGCGTTCGGGCACGCGCTCACACCCATACTCACGCACGCACGCACACACACACACGCACGCACGCACACACGCACGCAGCGCGTCCGCGATTGTCCAGTGGCACTCACCTTCCACGTTCTGCTGGGGGGCTTGCAGTGCCTGGGATTGCGCTTGGGGCTGCGCTTGGGGCAGTGCCGGGGCAGTGCCGGGGGCAGCTGCTGGTGGCTGGCCGGCAGCCCCAGCACCACGGCCAGGGCCAAAGTCCAGCACACGCCGTGCCAGCGGCGGGGTAACATGGTCACAGCGTCAGTAATCGAGCCACTATGTTAATCCTTGGTCGGGGCCGGTAATCCTGTGGCTGCCGCTGCCGCCGCCCTGACACACGCACTATCACTGTCACTCACTCAAACGCACACGCACACACACACACGCACACGCACACGTATAGCGTCGCGACGCCGGGACGCTCGTGTAGCGGCGCTCCGTCCTGCACGTCTGCTTTCCGGCAAGGGTTCGTTGAGACTGAGGAGGGCAGCCAGCCGGGCTGTCTGCCTGCCGGGCTGGCCGCCTGCCGGCCGCGCCGGGCGTAGGGCAGGCGGGAGTAGGGCGGGACGGATGGGGCGGGCAGGTGGAGGGAGTGCCGGCCGTAGCAGGTTGGGAGAAACGGGGGCAGAGAAAGACAGAGCGAGTGACGTCACCCCTTCCCCCCCTCTCTCTTTCTCTCTCTCCTCGCGAGGGGATTCTAACGGACCGTCTTGCCGGCCAGGCCGCGGGCCATGCGGCGCCGTCATCGAGACCGGCATGATCCAGGCGCATCCAGCCCCCCGCCAAGGCGATTCCGGGACAGCGTCGCTCTGTCGTCTCTCTCGCGCACCTCGACGCGACGCCGCGCCACGGTGGGCCAGAAGGACGGCGCAGGCGGCCGAAACTCTTGACGCGTTCTGAACTCCAGAGTCGCTTGATGGGGCTCGAATCGAACGTGTGACCCCACCATTGGATTCCTCGTTCGGAGAGCAATCCATTGGTGGGGTCACACGTTCGATCCGAGTCCCATTTAGCGACTCTGGAGCTCAAAGCGCGTTTAGAATTTCGGCCGCCTGCGCCGGTCTTCTGGCTGTTCCGGGCGCAGCTAGCCATCCAGCAGACGACGCGCGCTGCTTATCAGGGCACTCTGTGGGCCAAGCATTCCGTGCTCAGGACAGGCTTGTTTCGTCGGACTATTGCATTTCCAGGTGAACGAAACGACGTCGTTAAACTCGCAGGTCCATCTTTCCACATGCCACGTGAACTTCTGGGGCGATTGGACGAAGTTGGTTGTTTGGATGTGTAAATTATCCTTCCAGTTTGCAGTTCCGAGTAAAAGCTAAATTCTGATGCGATTTTGAGTGTCTGCTGGGCCTGGTTTGGTTCATGTCGATAGGTGGGAAGCTTATGCTTGACGGAGCCATTGTTGAAAGCAGTCCCATTGACAGTCCTTGACAAATCTCGAGTACAATGACCATACAGTGGACCAGACTGTTCCAATTTCCCGTGTAAGACGCATCTTTTTCCCGGCGGCGGGCCGGTTCGGTGGTTCTAACCCCTCGCACGTGCCGGCTGGCACGACGCCCGCGCGCCATTTGACGGGCTGCTAGCTTCGCGCGGCCGCCGCCAGTCAGCGCCACACCGACGCATCGCGTAGCGCGCAGCGCCAACCGAGACAGGTGACACACTAAGTAAGACGCATTGTTCTTCTTGCGGGTGTTCTCCTTCGCCGCAACCGGCGTGGCGTGGCGAGGTGTGGGGCCCGCGGCACAGCATCCTGCGGCATCATCGAAGAAAGGGAAATGCCTTTTTCCATGCCTCTTTCTTACTCTCTACCAACTCCTCCTCCTCCTTCTTGGGCGGGGTCACACGTTCGGTTCGAGTCCTGTTTAAGCAACTCTAGAAGCTCAAAAACGCTGGTCTTCTGGCCCACTGTGCAGCAAGCAGTACTTCAAAGTGGATTTGGCGCCGTCCCAGCGCAACACGCCCCGTCACCCAGTCCGGCGCCCGCCTCGCTGCCCATCGACCCTTCCCCACTGAGTACTTACTACGTGCCCCTGCAACAGGTGGGCGGCTCGATGAGTCCGTCTCTCTCTCTCTCTCTCTCCTCTCTCTCTCTCTCGTCTCTCTCTCCTCTCTCTCTCTCTCTCTCTCTCTGAGTGTGTGAGTGCATGCCTGTGAGTGGGTGGGTGCGTGGGTGGCTACATGCGCGTGAGTGTAAGGATGAACGAGAGCGAAGGTGACGCGCTGTTCATGTCTCGCTCTAAATGAGATAAAAATGCTTTCGAAACACTATGGAAAATCACACTGAAATAATTACTTCTTCCGCTGAGAACAATTTTTTCTGCCGAGAGCCTCTTTCTGCCGGGAGCGAGCCAACAGCAGACGGTCCGGCCGGCGCAAATTGCGCGGCAGTCGAGGTATAGCCACTCAAGTAGACGCCGCGGCGCTTCAAAAAAAAAAACGGGAATCCGGCCATATTTGAGGAGGAGCACTGAAAAACGGCGGCGAAATAAGAAAATGGCGCGCGCAAAGAAGCCGCCGCGAGCCAAAACGCTGGTAAGGCACAGGCTAAGGCGCGCGCTCTATCGGATCGGCGATGCCTCCTCTGGACTCGGCCACCGGGTAATGGCAGCGAGGCTCCGTCACGCCCTGTATCTCGCCGCTCCTGCATACCGCGCGGCACACCGTATCCATGCCAGTGTCACACGGCGAGCAGCCACCAGCAAACGACAACAACGACGACGACGACGACGACAACAACAACAACGACGACGACAACAACAACGACGACGACGACAACAACGACGACAACACGAGGCGTTGAGCTCCAGAGTCGCTGAATGGGACTCGAACCGCACGTGTGACCCCACCAATGGATTCCTCGTTTGGAGAGAGCATTGGTGGGGTCACACGCTCTAGCGCTCAAAAACGCGGTCGGGATTTTGAACCGCCTCCACCGGTCGTCCAGCCCCACTGTGCGCCGGCGTTTGATCCCCCGGCCAGCGATGCACTGTGCGTATACACCAGCGCGACGACCTTTCGAGTGAAGTGGCAGGACTTGTATTGATACGACGATGGGAGGCCGTGATGACTACTTGTCACGGAGTGGAGGCACTCATGCCTCCCTGTGCGCCGGACGGGTCCCCAAGCGGCCGCGAACGGGGTCACGCGGCCGCCTCGCCGACGGGCCGCGACGCCGGCCGGGACCGAGGAGGGGTCAGTGCGTGCGGGCGTGTGCGCGGGTGTGGTGTCGGTGCATACCGCCCCGCCCCGCCCTGTCATCCCATAAGAAGGCTGCCGAATCGGTCGCGCTGACTTTCCCGGCCCCCCTCACCCTGGCGTGCCCCGGCCGTCAACCCGTCCGTCAGCCTCGACGAGGCGAGGCCCTCTCGGACGACAAGGCCCTCGCGGCGCGGGCCGCACCCGCACGCACGCGGCCGGCCAGCCGTCCTGATTCCGAGCACTGCTTTCGTCGCTCTGTCTCTCTCGCACTCATGGGACGGTCCGTAGGGGTGCGAGAGAGACAGAGCGACGAAGCAGTGTTCGGAATCAGACGGCTGCCCCGCCCGAAACCGCTTTCGCGCCGAAGAAAGGGCTAGTGAGGCCGCGAAGGGTGAGGGTGCGTATGCGCCGCTCTCTGTCTCTTTCGCACCGACACACGGGTCGCCCATGCATGAGTGCGAGAGAGACGGACAGAGCGACCGGACGACGGGGACCAGCGCCGCCCGCGGAGTGGAGGGTAGGCCGCGCCGCGAGACAGCAGTGGCCGGCGGGGCGGCCCACCCTCGAGTCCGCGGGCGCTTGGGTCGGCCGCCTACCGCACAGTGGGCCAGAAGACCTGTGGAGGCGGTCAGAATAGCGCTTTAAGAGCACCGGAGTCGCTGAGTGGGACTCGAACCGAACGTGTGACCCCCACCAATGGATTGCTCTCCAATCGAGGAATCCATTGATGGGGTGACACGTTTGGTTCGAGTCTCATTTAGCGACTATGGCCCACTGTGTGCCGGCTTCTCTTGCAGCCTGCTTCCAGCTTGCGTCCAGGCTGCTTCCAGCCCGTCTCCAGCCGGCTTCCAGTTCCGCGGCAAGGGCGGGGAGTGGCGGTGAAAGTGTCGGGTTCGGCGCGGCCCGGCCTGACGACCTGACCCATCCCGTCGCGCGGCGACCCTGCCCCCCTCCCCTCCCCTCCCCTCCCCCCCCTCCCCGCCGTCGCTCGGCGCGCCTAGAGAGTCGATATTGCGGTTTGCAGTGCTAATTAGGATGCACCCCGCAACGCTGCAGCGCGACTAGAGAGACTTAGAGAGGCGCACAGTCTCTCCAGGCGGCACGGCGACGGCCACCTGCCCCGCCGCCGGCATGCCACTGGAAATAGCAGTGAATGGATGTTGAAAACGTTTTATAAACGCCGCAAACGGACAGAGCGGCGCAGCGCTTCCTCTCCGCCGCGGGGGCCGCGGGGGACGCGGGGCCGCCGAGGTCAAGCGCGACGGCAATAACAAATACCATGCGTAGAAAGAGAAAAGGCGGCGGTGGCACAGTGGGCCAGAAGACCGCGGCGCAGGCGGCCAAAATTTTAGACCGCGTTTTCAGGTCCAGAGTCGCTGAACAGGACTCGAACCGAACGTGTGACCCCACCAGTGGACTGCTCTAAGAACGAGAAATTCATTGGTGGGGTCACGCGTTTGTTTTGATTCCTGTTCAGCGTCCTGTGGAGCCAGGCATGGGCACGGTTCTCCACAATCGGTACCGCAGTACTTTACCGGTACTACCGAAAACTATGGTGCCGCGGTACTTTACCGGTACTATCGAAATTTTCGGTGCCGCGGTACTTTACAGGTACCTTCGAAAGTACCGACGGTACTTGACGTACCCACGGGTACCACGGACTCCATGCGCTGCAAACCGCTGTACAGCGGCGCATCCAACAAAAGAACTTGGAGGGAAAAAAAAGAAGAAAAAATGGGGGCCCTTCTCCCACCTCCCCACACAGTAGGGAGGACCCGCCTGCAACGTCGGTGGATCGGGGGAACCGGTGCATTCCAGGCGGCGACCCCAGGGGTTCTCATCTGATGTGGGCCGGGTGAAGGGCGGGGGTTGAGAGCCTTTGGTTTTCGCGGGGTGGTCAGTGGTACCCACAGTGGTACCCCCGCTGTCCGGCGCTCTCTACCGAACATGCAGTGTGAAGGGCCAGCTTCAAAGGACTTATCAACTCCAAACCGACGAATCAGAATGGACCCACTCGCGACCAATTGCGAGTGGCTGGAACGACCGGGGATCGAACCAGTGCCGAGGCCAATCCGCCGAAGCGGACTGCTTTTTAGACACCCAAGCATAGTGGACGACAAATGATCCAGACCACTACGCTATCACGACTGCACGTCTGCCGAGTGTCGGACGACGGGTTTGAGTCGCATTGGGATGAGGGAGGCAGTCGTAAAATGTATTGAAATGTTGGGATTCGATCCCCGGACCTTACTGTTCAAGTCCGACGCCTTAGCAATCTCAGCCACCACGGCTCATGGTAGATGCGGCGTCAGCCGGGCTCTAGACGCGGCAGGGATGGAGCCGCAGTGAGCGGGTCATTCGAAAATGTTGAGAAAAAGTGGGACTCGATCCGTCGACCCCGGTTCCGGGAACCGACGCCTATACCACCTCGACCACCACGGCCTATGTTTAGGCCAAGTGATGTCATGTCTTTTGAGCCGCACTCGGAGTGCGGCAGTGCGGACCGCACTCCCAGTGCGGTTCAAAGGCGTTGACATTACCCGTCCCCAATCATGAGTCGTGGTGGTCGAGGTGGTATAGGCGTCGGTTCCCGGAACCAGGGTCGACGGATCGAGTCCCACTTTTTCTCAACATTTTTCGAATGACCCGCTCACTGCGGCTCCATCCCTGCCGCGTCTAGAGCCCGGCTGACGCCGCATCTACCATGAGCCGTGGTGGCTGAGATCGCTAAGGCGTCGGACTTGAACAGTAAGGTCCGGGGATCGAATCCCAACATTTCAATACATTTAATGACTGCCTCCCTCATCCCAATGCGACTCAAACCCGTCGTCCGACACTCGGCAGACGTGCAGTCGTGATAGCGTAGTGGTCTGGATCATTTGTCGTCCACTATGCTTGGGTGTCTAAAAAGCAGTCCGCTTCGGCGGATTGGCCTCGGCACTGGTTCGATCCCCGGTCGTTCCAGCCACTCGCAATTGGTCGCGAGTGGGTCCATTCTGATTCGTCGGTTTGGAGTTGATAAGTCCTTTGAAGCTGGCCCTTCACACTGCATGTTCGGTAGAGAGCGCCGGACAGCGGGGGTACCACTGTGGGTACCACTGACCACCCCGCGAAAACCAAAGGCTCTCAACCCCCGCCCTTCACCCGGCCCACATCAGATGAGAACCCCTGGGGTCGCCGCCTGGAATGCACCGGTTCCCCCGATCCACCGAAGTTGCAGGCGGTCCTCCCTACTGTGTGGGGAGGTGGGAGAAGGGCCCCCATTTTTTCTTCTTTTTTTTCCCTCCAAGTTCTTTTGTTGGATGCGCTGCTGTACAGCGGTTTGCAGCGCATGGAGTCCGTGGTACCCGACGGGGCATGCACTTGCGTAATATAGTCGTGTCGCTCAATCCGTAATAGTGCGCGGCTGCGCGCCCGCTGACAGGACCGACGGTACTTTTCGTTACTTTACTCGCAAATCGGTACCGCGGTACTTTACCGGTCCCTTTCGCGTCATCAGCACTGCGGTGCCGGTACTTTACCCAAAAAAGTACCGCGGTGCTGGTACCGCGGTACTTTACTTTACTTTCCTGCCCATGCCTGTGTGGAGCTCAAATCCCGTCCGGAATTGGGACCGCCTCCACACCGGTTCTCTGGCCCACTGTGCGGTGGCGTTGCCACGCGTTGCCCTGACCCGCCACTGGAGGAGCGGCGCAAACGTTGCGGGGGCGGATATGCGGCGGACAAAAGGGGCTGGACCAGTCAAGGTCCCGACACATGAAACACTCGCGCGGAGACATGTACTTACTCTCTCTGTCTCTCAACTCTCTCTCACACTGTCACACACATACATATACACATACACACATATGACTCACACATACACACTTACATACACACAAGGTGCTATTGGAACAAAAAAAAATAATTCTCGTACCAAGTTTATTTTTGTTTATGAGGCGCCTTTCAGGGTGCATTCACTCACTCACTCATTTGACTCACATTGGTGACATTCGGTGTGGCGAAAAACCCCGTCGTCGTGGGAACCCCGCGACCGTAACCCGCGCTGCCGATAAGACCGCCGGCCCCTATCTGCCCTGATGAAACGCAGTCTGCGGATAAGCATCGGCCGCTGTCCGGCCGCGCTGGCCACGACGTCGCCGCCGTCCCCCTCCTCCCCCCACTTGCAGCGCCCGGAGCTGTTCCGCGTCTTTTGTCCAAATTCTTTCGCTAGATTATTTCATGAGGCAGCAGCGTTGCCAAAGGGGGCCTCCGTTTCCTCCTCTTTTCTGTCGGCCGCGCCGAAATCTCCCAGGTAAGTAGTGGCCGGCGGCGGCCGGGGCACAGTGGGCCGGAAGACCGCGCAGCCGGCCAGAACAGTGGACGCGTTTGGAGCTCCGGAGTCGCTGATTGGGACTCGAACCGAACGTGTGACCCCACCAATGGATCGCTCTCGTTCGGAGAGCAATCCATCAGTGGGGTCACACGTTCGGTTTGAGTCCCATTTGGCGACTCTAGAGCTCGACACCCGTCCGGGATTTTGCCCGCCTCCAGCGGTCTTCTGGCCCACTGTGCAGCGTCGGGTCGCCGAGTGGCGCCGCGGCGCCGTGAAGCCCCCCGAAGCCGAGCCTCTCCTTGCGACACTTTCATTTTTTCCGTGGGATCCGCGCGCCGCTTCGGGTCCCACATCCCTTTGGCGCTGCTCGGCGTCCGCGCTGCTTTGATGTGCGATCCCGCGGGTTAATTGAATCCGCCTCGTTGTCGCAACCCGCGCTCGCTGCCCCAAATAAAGGGGTTGCATAAATAAAGCGCGAGTTGGAACTATTTCCACACGCTTTGCTGATAAAACGTCGGGCGCAATAACGCAGTTCTTCAAGCGTGCGGAGTTTCACGCTCCCCTTGAGGTGCACTAATGAAAATCCCCCACCCCCCGGCCCCCTCCCCACTAAATGAGGTACCGTAACCTTAGCCTTGAGCATCATCGGAAACCTTTATGCTAACTAAAAATTAAAAGGTCACAGCTATGACCTCTTAAGGGGCAATACAAAATTGATCAGCATAAAAGAGCGATACAGACAAGAATCACCAAGAAAGGCTGACACTCAAAAGTATCGCCAAAAGAGGGCGATACTTTTGAATATCACCACAATTCAGCTCTGAACTATGAACTGACCAAAGAAACTTGAGAATCGGCTACAGAATCAATTAAGTAAAATACAAATGGATATGAATTTTGTGAGATGACCAGTGGAAGTTGTCTGTAGGAGGGTCTAGGCAGTTCCGACTGGCACAAGCCAGTCCTCAGTTGCTGTTGTTCAGTGCAGAAAAAATCAAATGCACTTACAACATTTTCAGCAGCATTTTCTGTGAAGAAACGTGCAGACAAGGATAGTTTCTCTTCTGATTTTCAAAAAAATGAAGCATTCCAACAAATAGGAGAAATAGGACTGAATCAACAATAGCACAGAGGTTAGTGTTGATCGCCATGATAACTTGTAAGATTTAAACACTATTCTGCGTCACACGGTAGGTTCCCAAAAGTTCGAATGTTAAAGATAAATTTGCGCCTACACGCGATGAGGTCGGCAATTGACGTCATTGCTCTATACGAAAGAAAATTGAAAATTACTGATGGAAAGTTCCACTCGGACTATGGCCTGGAGGCCATTTTGAGGTTGTATCTTCTTTTGTTTGTAAACAACACCAAAAAACAAGTTTCAACAAGGCCGCTATGCTTCGCCGTGGAGGATCGATGAAATTCAGTTTTTTTCCTGCACTATTTGACAGCGAATATTCCAGGTAGGGTTGGGTGTTGGTGAATATTTTTTTTTAACATTTGAACTACTTGGAAACTTCCGTGTGGCACAGAATAGTGTTATCGACCCTAACCTCTCTATGCTATTGGTGATGTATATTCCCAGTTCACAAGACACTGTGTTGGAATACTTAATTTTTTGAATACTGTGAGAGGATCCATCCTTGTCCGCACGTTTCCTCACAGTAAATGCCGCTGTGTTTGTGTTGTAAGTACATTTGATTTTTTCCTCACTGAACATCAGCAACTTATGACTGGCTCGTGGAGGGGTGTTTCAGTTGGAACTGCCTAGACACTCCGACAAAGCACTTTCAGTGTTCAAATGAAGAAATTTCCATTCATTTGTGTGTTAAATGTCATTCTCAATTGATTCTGAAGTCGATTTCTGTGTTGCTTTGATTAGTCCATAGTTCAGAGCCAACATTTTGCGATACTCTTAAGTATTGCCCTTTCTTCACGACAATTGTAGTGACGCAGTTCAAGCGGCTGTTCCGGGGCAGGACACCCTTCCAACCTCTGGAGTCATTCGCCGGCCTCGTCCAGCAGGGACCTGCAATGCACTGTAAAGTGACCACAGCGGCGAATCGCGGCGTCCGGCTGCTGGCCGATTGCCCTCGTCGCCCCGTCTCACAGTGGGCCAGAAGACGGCCGCAAGGCGGTTAAAATTCAAGGCGCGTTTTGAGCTGCTCCAGAGTCGCTAAATGGGACTCGAGCCGAACGTGTGACCCCACCAACGGACTCCTCGTTTGGAGAGCAATCCATTGGTCGGGGCACACGTTCGATTTGAGTCCCATTTAGTGACTGTGGAGGTCAAAACGCGTCCAGCATTTTGGCCGCTAGTGCCGGTCTTCTGGCCCACTGTGCGTCTTTCTCGCGCCCGCGCCCATGGGGCGGGGGCGTCCCTCAGGGGTGCGAGAGAGACGAAGCGACTCTCTGGGCCGGGGTAGGTTAGGGGGGGGGGGGGGTGTCGCAAGGCCGCGGCGAGGCGGCGCCGAGTGCGACACCCGATGTCGTTTCCTGACGCACTTTCGTCGGTCTTTCGGTGTGAGAAAAGGCAAAGGCGGCTGACCCGACCGACCATGCGAAATGGCGCGGCCGGCTCGTTTCGAAACGGCCGGGATGGAATGGGCATCGTCACCGCGCGGCGTCGCGGAGCCTCGTCCACTTCTTCGCACAGTGGGCCAGAAGACCAGTGGAGGCGGGTCAGAATCTCAGACGCGTTGAGCTCCAGAGTCGCTGAATAGGACTCGAGCCAAACGTGTGACCCCACCACTAAATTGCTCTCCAAACGAGGAATCCATTTCTGGAGTCACGCGTTCGGTTCCAGTCCCATTTAGCGACTCTGAAGCTCAAAACGCGTCTAGAGGTTTTGCCGCCGGCGCCGGTCCTCTGGCCCACTGTGCTTGGGGTGCCTCCGCCACAACGCGCCACGCCGCGGCGGTGCGGCAAATGTACTGTAGCGGTGAGGAGTGCAGGCAGACTAGCTAGGCCACTGACTGCAATGCGCGCAATGACCACTCACTTCCACCATTGTGAGTAAGGCGCTTGCGGCGGCCCGCGCACGCTGATTTCGCACAGTGCTCCTCGTGGTCTCCGCGCGACAAGGACAATGCCGGGTGGCGGCGCCGGGGTGACCCAAGAGCCACGCCTCTCTGGGTTCAACCCCGCATTGGGGTCAACGCCACTCATTCGGCCGGGGTTGTGCTCGCAGGGACCGCCGCCGCGCCAAGGACGCGGGTTCAGTTTGGGGAGGGAGGATGGGCAGCGCACAGTGGGCCAGGAGACCGAATGGGACTCGAACCGAATGTGTGACCCCATCATTGGATTCGTTTGAATTTTCAGGTGCAACAGCCTTGCAAAGTTGGTTGACAAGTGATTGAATCTCTGAGATGCGCGAAATGAGCCTTAGTTTCTTAATCACCAGCAGGCATTTGCTTGGCGCGCCCGGTCCACTGTGCTTACCCCGACTCCCCGCGGTCCTCCTCATGCCCCACAGAGATGACGGAAGCAGCAGCACTTTCTATCATCTCGACGAGGGAGGGACGGGACAGGGACGTGCCGTTTTTATCTCAGACCGCTTTCTAAGTACGATGCGCAGAAAAACAGAAAAACGCTGCGCTGTCCCACGCGTGGTGCGCCGTGTTACCAACGTTACGCAACCCATCCTCGAGAATCCAATTATCGAAGCGCAAAACCAGCAAATCGCGCGAGACGCGACCCCAGCGCCGCGGCGCACAGTGGGCCAGAAGACTTGCGCAGGCGGCTAAGACTCAAGACGCGTTTCGAGCTCCAGAGTCGCTAAATGGGACTCGATCCGAACGTGTGACCCCACCAATGGATTCCTCGTTCGGAGAGCAATCCATTGGTGGGGTCACACTTTCGGTTCGAGTCCCATTTAGTGACTCTGGAGCTAAAAACACGTCTAGTGTCGTTTAGTCTTCTGGCCCTTCTGTGCGGCGGTGCTCTGTTGTTGCATGGAAAATAATTACATGCACAGCGCGGCGCGGTTTCCAAGGAATACGTTCTTCAAGTCGCACCTGTGAGGCAAGACCACGCCGACGGTGTGGTCACTTGTGGTTCACCGGCTGACCGCACCGACCAGCACGCCTGTCCCACCCTTCCGCATGGCGAACATTGGCGAACATGCACCTCGTCAACGCTCGCTCGCTTTACTGCGCCTCTCTCTCTCTCTCTCTCTCTCTCTCTCTCTCTCTCTCTCTCTCTCTCTCTCTCTCTCCTCTCTCTCTCTCTCTCTCTCTCTCTCTCTCTCTCTCTCTCTCTCAAAACGCGTGTAGGGTTTTTTTCTGCCAGCGCCGGTCCTCTGGCCCACTGTGCGGCGGCGGTGGTCGCGGCGCTGCGGTCGCACTGGTCGCAAATCGGTTCCGTCTCAGTTGTTTGATCCCGCGGCCGCTGCGGAACGTTACTGGAACGTACTCCCCTGTTGACCCAGCCTCAATTAGGGCGGACGGCCGCTTGGCCTGTCGTCGTTACACGCGGTTACGGGGCCGCACGTGATGCGATATGCGTCCCCGCGTGTGACGCAACGGACGCAACCCTCTCATGCCGCAGTCTGCTGTCTGTGCAAAGCGCTTTGGGAACGCACTCATGCCACTTCCGGCGGCGAAGGCGGGGCGCCTCACGTCGTCTGCTGGGACGCGAGGAGGACAATGCCGTTCGGAGCAGGGAAAGTACAAAACGCAAAGTAAACAAGGCGGTTTTGTTTAATTTTAAAACACGCGCCATTGCACATGCACAGTCGGAGTGACGAAGTATGCAACGACATTGAGCCACACACACTGGAAAAAAAAATAGGTGGTTCTGAATCTGAGAATATGAATTTGTGTCCGTTGATGGAGCATCTCTACCGATGTAAGACAAAAGCTCGCCGATTTATTTATTTATTTTTTTCAGTGCGCGGGCTAATACTAGTTGATATAAATAGCCAAAAAAAAACGCATCTTCCCAAACAACAAAAACAACATTAAGAACAGCGTACGGACAAGACACACACAACAACAGCAACATGTAAACACGCTGAAGAAGAAGAAGAAGAAGAAGAAGAAGAAGAAGAAGAAGAAGAAGAAGAAGAAGAAGAAGAAGAAGAAGAAGAAGAAGAAGAAGAAGAAGACAAACCGCTTGGGGGAGAAAGGTGGTGGCGCCTATTTTAGAATCAGAAGGAGTACGGAATGAGAATCATCGCAAGACGCACTCGCATTTCTTTTCCAGGACGCGCACGTGTGTCTGTGTGTTGTGGGCGTAGTACGCGCGTGTACAGGTGCGTGTGTGAGAGAGAGAGAGAGTACATGAGCGAGAGGGGAATGTGTGCGTGTGCGGTATGCAGGGCAGGTACCGGCATGCATATTCATGAGGCGCCGTCTCTTTTTCGGCAATGCGATTGTCTCTAAGTTATGGACGAGAACAAAACGCCCCACACCTCGCCCCGTCGTGTTGCCGTTGGCACACCCCTTACCCGGTTTCACTTCCGCCTTGGGGGCACACCCGCGAACAGGCCGGTTAAAAATAATTTACAAAAGCAGTCATTTAAAAAAAATATATATTTTTTTCTTTAAAGTAATTATTTAGTGTTTAGAAGGGTTTTTTTGCCGGTATCGAGCAGTAATAAACTCACTGCGCACGCCTCTGATACGCCCTACGTAATGTAAGAACTAGGCCACTGCCTGAACGCCGCCGCTAAGCACTGCGGTAAAGACGCTGGCTTTCGATCTCCGCAACGGCGCTGTCCATTGGTGGGGTGACACGTTCGGTTCGAGTCCTATTTACCGACTCTGCAGCTCAAAACGCGGCCGGGACTTTGACCGCCTGCAACGGTCTTCTGGCCCACCGTGCGGCGGTCTTCCCTGCGCGCCGGTTCGAATCCCGCGCCGCCTGAGCTTCCGGCGCGCGCCGCACCGCCCAGCGCGGCAGCACTGTGCCACGCGCCTGCGCGGGAGTGCCGCCCGCGCCGCGGCATCGATGAGCCGCGCGCCCGCGCGCGCCAGGCCGATGTCATCCTGCGACGGTGCCCCCCTCTCCATCCGCCTCGGTAGCGCAGTAGGCAGCGCGTCAGTCTCATAATCTGAAGGTCGTGAGTTCGATCCTCACCCGGGGCACACCTTTTGTCTCCACCCAGAGCCTAGGTCCGTGTGATTATCGACCTCCCCTGTCTGTTTGGTGTATTTCAGTTGTCCACAAACAGGACAAATTAATTCTGTACGTTTTTTCTTTCTTTTTTTTCGTTTTTCTTTTTTCATGTCGAAAACGGGTGGATTCTGCAAAGTGGTCGGCGATGCGGCCGGAGTGCCGGGGCATCCTCGGCCCAGGCCGGCCGCTAGAGCTCTCACAAGCTGACTGACGCCGATGAGAAGAAAGACCCGTGTGAAATGAAGAAAGTGAGTTGTGGGATGGGGGGCCACGGGACCGCGGCCGATGCCTGCGTCGCTGCGTGCGGGGCGGGCGTGGCGCTCAAGCACGCCGAGCGCCAAAGACAGCCCACCGACAGCAGCAGACTGATTCCAAGACCCGTCGCTCTGTCTCTCTCGCACTCATGGGGCGTTCCGTGTCAGTGCGAGGAGAGACACGGCGACGACGCCATGAGTTCGTCATGGTAATGAGGTGAAAGAGTCCTCGCCGGCGACGACGGCGCCGTCACACGCCCGTGCACGCCGTCAGTGTCTCTGATTCCGAGAGTCCTTTTCGTCTCTCTCTCTCTCTCTCTCTCTCTCTCTCTCTCTCTCTCTCTCTCTCTCTCTCTCTCTCTCTCTCTCTCTCTCTCTCTCTCTCTCTCTCTCTCTCTCCTGGCCGTCCTGGCAAGCGAGCGCCACTCGTTAGCGACACAACGTCCGCCCTTTTATTTTCAGCCATGGCGGCATTATACCACGGATTGCCGCGGACCCTTCGTCTCTCTCTCTCTCTCTCTCTCTCTCTCTCTCTCTCTCTCTCTCTCTCTCTCTCTCTCTCTCTCTCTCTCTCTCTCTCTCTCTCTCTCTCTATCTCTCTCTCGCCATTCGGAATCAGCCTCCAGGGGGTCGAAAGCTGAACAGACAGAAAGGCGCTGGCAGAGTGTGGGGTAAGGCATGAGGTAAGGGCAATAATGTCAATCATATCGTACACCTGCAAAAAAAAATCCAGCATGTTTATTGACATTTTAACCAAAATTTCACAAAAAAAAATTGTCAGAAATGGGCAATAAAATTTACGGATGTTTGCACAAAAAAAAATTAAAAACCTTAGCGTCCCCCTGCCGTTCACCTTTGGCTTTGGCTTCGGCGGCAGTAAGAAATGTGCGAATGAATATTGCGCCCTAAAATACACCACCGCGAGTTCTTTTTATGAACGTTCCCTTCCCTTCAGCACACACCGCGCAATATCACTGCATCGGATTTCCCTCATCGGTATATGTGTGTTTTAGTGTGCCTCTGTGTGTGTGTGTGTGTGTGTGTGTGTGTGTGTGTGTGTGTGTGCTGCGCATACACACAGAGAGTACTCCAGCACCACACCCTCCAGCCAGCCAGCCAGCCTGGAGTCATAGCCTGGAGTCCAGCAGCCCCGCGGGAGAATGAGTCACTGCGGAGAAAAGCCCGGGCCGGATATACTACGCGCTGAGCCGCGCAGAGCTACGCAGAGGCGTGCGCTGTGCACTCAGTCAGCTGGCTCCAGGAAACGCCACGCAACCTTCCCCGCCGAGACTTTCCTTCGGCAAACGACAATATTGACGCAGAGATTCCCCGCCCGCTTCCCTTTTACCTTTACCGTGCGTTTCTCTCTTCCCGCGCGGACTGAGTCGTTCCCGTCGCTCTGTCTCTCTCGCACCTGTACGGGACGCCCCGTGGGTCCGAGAGAGACACAGCGACGAAGAGCTGCTCGCCCGCGGCGTGGCGTGCCGCAGTGGGCCAACGAGGAATCCATTAGTAGGGTCACACACGTTCGGTTCGAGTCCCATTTAGCGACTCTGAAGCTCAAGAAGCGCCTAGAGTTTCAGCCGCCTGCGCCGGCCTTCTGGCCCACTGTGCGCGGCGCCACGTGGTGTGTGTGTGCGGCACTCTGGCTGCCGTGCCTGAGAAAAAACAAAAGAGTGTCATATGCGCGTGGGAAGGCTCGGCAGAGCGCCGCGCCGGACTTTCCCTGGCGGCCGTGCTGCCTAACGTCCCCGAGTGCATGCAGAAGCATGCATGCGAGGAGAGAGCGCCGCCCTCACGAATCAACCGACTCAAAAAATAAAAGGCATCCGCCGGGGCGGGGACTCGAACCGCGGTCGGTCGGGATGACGACGCCATGATCCGCGCGCGCGCAGCGCGCACTCACGTCAGGGAAGGCCGCGCCCAAAAAGACCTGCCCGGCTGGAAGTGATTCATCGGCTGGCAGAATGGAATGAAAGACTTTCACTGTTCCGTCCTCCGTTCGGAGCAGGTCGGCCCGCCCGTCTCCGCCCGGGCACGAGTCAAGTCAACGCTCACCGTGGGCCAGAAGAGCGGCGCGGCCGGCCAAAACTGCCAACACTCTAGACACGCTTTTAGCTCCAGAGTCGCTAAATGGGACTCGAACCGAACGTGTGACCCCCACCAATGGATTGCTCTCCGAACGAGGACGCCATTGGTGGGGTCACACGTTAGGTTCGAGTTCTATTTAGCGACTCTGGAGCTCAAAACGCGTGTAAAGTTTCGGCCGCCTGCTCGGTCTTCTGGCCCACTGTGCGGCCCCTGTGAGTAAGCCGACGACACGGTCGCCATCCGTGTAAGAGGCGTTCACGACGGCATGAGCCGCGCCTGGGTCGGTGAATCAGGTCACGCTGCTACCGTTTGGGAGCTTCACGGACTGTAGTAGGATAATGTTGACGCACAGTATCGTCCAAAGTTACAGTGACAAAACAAGATGACGCCCGTCCTCATACCCCGCTTCTTCGTGCACTGCCCGAATAAGTCGGGGGAAATGGCGTGATTCATCTTCGAAATTTATCCGGCGCTCTCGCCGCCGCCAAACCAAAAAGCCATCACCGCCGCGGACGCTCCGAACGGCGGCGCGCGCCCCTTTCGCACGCAGCCCGGCGGTCCATTCAAAAAGCGCGCGTCACGATAGGCGGCGATAATGAAGCCGACGGGGCGCGTCCGCGGCGTCAGCGGCCGGCGCACAGTGGGCCGGAAGACCGACGCCGGCGGCCGGCCGAAACTCTGGACGCGTTTTGAGCTCCAGAGTCGCTGAGCAGGACTCGAACCGAACGTGTGACCCCCATCAATGGATTGCTCTCCGAACGAGGAATCCATTGGTGGGGTCACACGTTCGGTTCGAGTCCCATTCAGCGACTCTGCGCAGCTTGAAACGCGCGTCTAGAATTTCCGCCGCCTGCGCCGGTCTTCCAGCCCACTGTGCGGCGGGGCTCGCTTCGCTCTGTCTCTACTGCGGCGGCAGGGTCGGCAACCTCCTCGGCAACACGCACGCATGCGGACTTCCCTCCCTCCCTCCCTGCCATTGGTCTGACTGTACCTGACGGGGAACGCCTCGTCGCGATCACTGTCAAAGCCCGGCCACACCATCCGGCCGCGTGCACTTTCCCGCGGCGCACAGGCTGATCGCCGAGCAGAGTGGCTCCGTCTCTCTCGCGGGCCGTTCCGTTCCGTGGCGGTGAGAGAGAGAGACGGTGTGCCGTACCGACCGGCGCCGCACGACGACGCGACGTGGGACCGCCCCCTCCTCTTTCGCTCTGGACATCCTTGCCTCCTGCGCTGCAGACTCGCCTCGACACTCATGCCGCACAGTGGGCCAGAAGACCGGCAGGCGGGCAAAACCCGAGACGCGTTTTGAGCTCTTGAGTTGCTTAGCAGGACTCGAACGGCACGCGTGACGACTCCGCCAATGGATTGCTCTCCGAACGTGGTGGGTCACACTCTCGGTTCGAGTCCCGTTTAGCGACTCTGGAGCTCAGAAACGCGTCCGGAGTTCGGGCCGCCTGCGCCGGTCTTCTGGCCCACTGTGCGGCGTCCGAATTGATTCCGAGCCTGATGGGACTTCCCTCCCCTCCCGCTTCGCTTTTGCTGTCGCCGACATCATCGAGCGCACGCGGCCGGAGACCCCGGCCGGCGTGCTGGTCCCGGACGCCGCTCTGTCTCTCTCGCACTCGTGGGGCGTTCCGCAGAGGTGCGAGAGAGACAGATCGCGCACGCGGATTCAGCCCCCCCTCCCCCTCTCCGGCCTGGAGTCGACCGCCACGACTTTGTTCCTAATTGACGCTCGGCCGTCGGTCTGCCTGCGTCCTGGCTGCGTTCTTCCGCGATAGCGATGCCGGAGGGTCGCTCTGTCTCTCTCGCACCCCCTTACGGGCCGCCCCACGAGTGCGACAGAGCGTCCGGACGGCGGTGTGCCCATACTGCCCTGTCACTGACCGGAGGAGGACCGGAGGCAGAGAAACCTCTTCACAACCGGAACCGTTTCCGCAGATCTTCTTGTTCGTGCATGTGGCACCGCCGATACCGACCTCGGCGGCGCTTCCTTTAAACGGCAGTCGTGTTCCGCTGCCTTTTTTTTCTCCCTCTCTATCTCTCTCTCACTCCGCCTCTCCGCGTCTCCTTCGCAAACTTGACCGACTGCCTTAGTACAATTATTGGGATCACACAGAAAACAAAACGCGTGAAACGCGAACGTGACAGCTTGGGCACATTCAGCAATTCAAACACCAAGTACAACACGCGCGTTTATTTTTTTTTTTCTATTGGACGAGGTATTTTTAACAGTGCGGTGTCTGCCGGCCTGCCGCGCGGTCTGATCAGGATATGCAACTAGACCGAGGAGCAGCGCGACGTCCCGACGTTGGGGTTTCTCAGCGGCTCTGGTGACGCGGGCGGTGACTGGACAGAGTCCTGGACCGCCCCGCCCCGCACAGTGGGCCAGAGGATCGGCGCAGGCGGCCAAAACTCGAGACACGTGTAGGAGTCTTGGCCACCTGCGCCGGTCTTCTGGCCCACTTGTGCCCCACTGACGCGGCGGCACCACCACCAACAACAACAAGAGCCGCGTAACTCGCGGCGAGTAGCACGGCGATGGGCGCGGGGCCGTTGGACTAGCGCCGCTATTACGAAAGGGTCTTTGGCACAGGAGGCTGATTCCGACTCGGGGGGGCACCCTGTCTCTCTCGCACTAATGCAGGACGCCCCATGAGTCAGAGGGAGAGAGAGAGAGACGCTTGTAGTGTCGACAGCGGTCGACAGCTGGGTGCAGCGCCGCCTGTCTGGCCTGTCACCGGTAAACAACAATCAATTCCTGCTCTGCTATCCGCCTTCCTGACTCAACCCTTTCAATCTGCATTTTCTAAAGGCGCCGCGACCTCATTTGGAGGGTGCTGCTGCTGGCTGGGGATTGTCTCCAGCGGTCCACACACACACACACACACACACACACACACACACACACACACACACACACACACACACACACACACACAGACTGTCCTGGTATGACCGCGGTGTATTGCTGCCCCCTATATGGTGCCCGAGTGTGAATAAGAAGACATAAATTGTGGTGTGAGGAATGCCCCGGGCCTGTCTCTGCTGGTGCCCGGAGTGCGGCTGCACGCCCGTTGTGGCCGTGCACTATGCACCTGTGCGCGTGCAGCGCATTCCACGTGTGGCACGCTTGGTCGGTGGTTCAAAGCCTAAAGCCTAGCGTCTGGTTTTTTGTTTTTTTTGTTTTTTTTAGGGGGGGGGGCTTGTTTTTTAACGTTTAATACGAGTCCTTTTTTCATCAAGTCGCAAGAAGTCATTTGACCCTTGCTCAGCGGCTGATTCAACATAGTGTTTCTTCCTTCCGTCTCTCTGGCACCGTTGGGGTGATAGACGGGAGCACTGCTGCCGGACCAGGGCGCGCGGTTCCGTGTCCGCGAGTCCATGTCGCAAAGCGCGCCGAGTGGCGCCGAGGGGCCGGCCGGACCGACGCGCCCACTGCGCGGCCTGGAGGCGCGGGCGGGAGGCGCCTGGAAGTCTGCAGCGGCCTTTGTTTAATTATTCCATAAGGTTTGGCAGCAGGGCGGGATGGGCCGGTGCGGTGGGAACCAGGCTAGCGGCCCGGCCCTACCAGCGCCGGATCTCACAGTGTCAGTTCGGTTGCATCTTGCACCGCACAGTGGGCCAGACAGCCGGCGCAGGCGGCCAAAACGCGAGACGTGTTTTGAGCCATCCAGCGTCGCAAAACAGGACTCGATCCAGTTGTGTCTTACATGAGCGGGCCGCGCGGATACACTGGCAGGATACACTGACTATAATACTCACGCCGCCCAGGCCAGGCCACCTCATTGGCCGACGGAAGCAGCCAAGGGTTCCTTCCGACTTGTTCGATATCCCCGGCCAATAACAACATCCGCGCGCTGCCATTCATTGGTGTGTGTGTGTGTGTGTGTGGTTTTTTTTCTAACTGTACAGTACATCACGCTGCTGGACACGCAGCGTTATCGTGCCGGATAAACGCGTGTGCCAGCCTAGCCGCGCTCGGTCGTGACGCATGGCTCAAACCAAGAGAGAGAGAGAGAGAGAGAGAGAGAGAGAGAGAGAGAGAGAGAGAGAGAGAGAGAGAGAGAGAGAGAGAGAAAGAAAGAGAGAGACAGCGACGAAGCAAGTGCTTCTCGTCGGTCGGTATCAGACGGTAAGTACTTCACCCGCTCCACTATGCGGGGCGGGCGGCGGCCGCACGACCTGATCGACCGACCGCTCAAATAAGCGCCAGACAGTTGTTACTACCACTACACTGGCAGCGACAGCGAGAGGACACGACGTATACTGTACGGTAAAAACGAATTTTTGAGACCACCACACTGGAAAATTATGGGCGCGCGCGTTGCGTTGCGTCACCGCGACAGAAGGGTGCTTTTCTTTCTTGGCCGCTCTCGCGTCAGGAAGTGGTTTGCTTCGAGTACGCGAGTGTGTTGGTGTGTGTGTGTGTTGGTGTGAACGCGCAGTTGGCCGTGTTTAAAATGCGCCGACATGCTTGCTATTTCGCTTTGCGCTTGCAGCTTGGCAACCCAGCTCGGCGGAAACAAAGTCAGCAGCTAGAGCTAGCCACTCCGACGCCAAGGAATGGCCGATTTTGCTCAGCGTAGTGCTTCCGTCGCGTGTGACGCCCTGAGAGAGGAAGAGAGAGAGAGAGAGAGAGAGAGAGAGAGAGAGAGAGAGAGAGAGAGAGAGAGAGAGAGAGAGAGAGAGAGAGAGAGAGAGAGAGAGAAAGAGAGAGAGAGAGCAGAGCAGAGCGTTTGGAATCAGCCTCGTCGCACTGCCCTTCGACTCGGACGTGCGATAAGTTGCCTACCTCCGCGGCGCTATTGCAGCCACTCTCTCTGGCGTTTGGCCGCGCGCTCTGCTTGTACGAAGACTCTCGACTCTCGTCCTCTGCTCCCCCCGACGAGGCACTCGGGGCTGAACATTGAACAGCGGCTAGGCTGAGGGGGAGAAGTAGTCAATGTTGACATTTTCCCTTCGCCGAACTGGACAGAAACGAGGCGAGAAAATGTGCATGGTTTAAAGCAGGGCTCCTATCAGTCAGCCCCTTTCACCTAGAGTCGCCTTTGCGACACTCAAAATCTACGTGTTTTTTGTTTTTTTTCATGGTCCCTTTATGAACTTTAAACTATTGATAAATAAAGAAAATCCGCAAAAATGCATGAAAAAAGGAGATGGTCTGACTATATTAGCCGGGCTGCCACACAGCTCCCACTCCCAGGCGCGATCCCACGACTGCTTACCGCGGAGACTTTTGGCTGCTGGGTTACCCCCCTGGCCCGATACGCCTCTCTTTAGCCAACCTGGCCACCTCGGACTCCTCCAAGGTGTCCATATTGACGGCAAGCTTCGTGCGGACGCCCAGTCAACATGACTCACTGTGCAGCAGGACTCCCAGCCTCAAACCATCCACATCTCCCGGCTTCCAAGTAGCAGGATTACAGGAGTACGCCACGACTCCCAGCCGAGGGGAGAGAGTCCGGGTTTGAAAGACTGTTTACCAGCCAGTCGAAGGTTCGACTCCGCTCGTCGCCACGGAAAAAAGTGCATTGGTGCCAACCGTACGCCTCCTGCATATTCGTTGAGAGGTCAGAGTGTCCAGATTTGAAGTCGTTCTGTGGAAGTAAAAGAGCTCTTGTAAAATTTTTGTCTTAATTTCGTTAATGTTGACCTCTCTATTCCGTTGAATGGGAGCTGTAGTCCTTATTTCGAAATGTGTAGTTGGCTAGGCCGAAATGAAGACACCGCCTTGTGTTGTGTCGTCTGCTATCAACTGCCATCAGCTGAGCTGGAGTCGCTTGTTTGTTTATGTTTTAAGTCTTTTAATTAGTTTAATTAGAAATATCTGTTGTTCGCTCTCTGAAACCATTGGTGTCTTAACCCTGTAGTCTGCGGTTTTAGAATATGTTTTAATCACTGCTCTCGATAAGTTCATCTACGACGAAATTCATTTATTAAGGAACTAACCTCGCCACCTTTGTTGCTTTGTTTTCATTCTGTTTTTACTTTGAAAATCTCTTTCTTACTTTTGACCCTAAGATAATAATGGAACATTTAGTTGATGCACATTACATAGCCTTGCCCTCTCAGGGCAACGTCTATTCTCTGACACCCCTTCTCCTCCCTAGTGGAGCTCATAAAATTATTTTATCTACCTTACGTCGTCGTGTTTTATCATTTTGTTACAATTTTACCAATGACTCTTCACGTGTAAAACCACTGCTCAGGGAAGTTCACTTTACATGTATACCAAGTAAGCTTTGTAAATGCGAGTGTTCCCACCAAAATCAGTAACATATATTAATAATGTTTTTTTCTGTTTATTTAGATACTGCTGAAATAGTTTCCATTGATGCATTTAGTCGAGGACCTTCAGGGGAAGATTACGTCATAGGGATAACATTGGTCAAGGTAATCATTTATGTCCTTTTTTATTTAAATCCTCATGATCACATTACATTTTCAAAATCCTTTCCTCTATTGTTTAGCCTACTGATGGTGCCCTTCCAGAAGCATATCTCAACATATACAGCGACCAAGATTGTGAAGGGGATGCCTTATGTAACTTAGACAAGCCATCAGCCCCAGATAACACCACACCGTTTCCAACAGGTGGCAGCACTCCAGCACTTGACAACGCTGCTCAAAACTGCCGAATGGTAGAACTTGGATTTGTTCCTTATCAACTAGGTCATGCCAAGTTGCAGCACAAAAATGAGGTATGTTCTGAAACAAAATGGAAACAAGATTGATATGCTTGTATAGAAAAAAATATTGATTACGCACTTATTTCAGAATGTGTGGATTTTGGGTGGTGGGGACTGTCGAGTTCATGTATTGCGAGAGGATGCTGCCCAAAATAATTACAAAGAGGTCTCAGCGGAGGGCATTTTCCCAGAATTTAAAGATATACTCCCAAGCCCTCCACTTTGGACAAATATTTATTACAGAGACCAACAAAAAGAGTGAGTATAAATTCACTGAGGCTTAAATTTTGTGTGCAGTGATAAGTTGACTTTGTGAACTCATGTTCATATTTGTTTCAGGCGAATGTGTGCAATTGGATGCGAATGTGGCTATCTCAGGGTGACCCAAACGTCCATTATGGGGTCTGAGTGTAATATATCTGCTAGTTGGGAAATGCAAATGCAGGGCCCTATCAGCTGTGCTCGCTTTTTCACCCTCCCCAATGAAATGAATTTTCAAACTCTACCAGACAGCAAAGGCAATCTTAAATTGAATACTAATATCATAAACTGGAAAGGTATTTAGTGACTTAATAAACACTAATGTCTGCTTTTTTGTTTTTATACAGGGCAGTCTTCTCTGAACCTCCTTGTCGCTTGTGCTATTCAGCCCTCTCAAGTTTTTATGTGAGTCTTTTTTGGTTTTCTGTTGCTTTTTTTCCCTCTGAAACTCATGGAATCTCTCTCCCTTCAACCCTTTTGTGAAACCAGGAATGTCAACTTGCTTGGGCTGACAAATGGCATGGAATTGCCTTCAAGTGCATCCAGCGATGCTGTGCTTTGTGGTATGACTGCCGATTTAGATCTCGATGGCTCGGTGGAAGTCTTGCTGGGCACATATGGACGTCAGCTGCTAGTTTATAAGTGGGATGCAAATGCATGGGACCTACGAGCAACAAGAACATTGTGTCATCCAGTTCATAGTTTGCATTATTTGGATGTTACTGGGGATGGAGTTCGTGAGTTGCTTATCCTCACCCCTAAGGGTTTACATGTCTTCCAGGTAAAGTATCCAATATTTGTCCTACTTCTGCATTCAGGTGGTGACTCAGTTTAATTTTTCCACTCCTCTCTCTGTCTCTCTCTTAATTCACAGCACCATTTGGAACATGTAGAGGATAGAATTGAGAGTTTCGTGAAAATGATGCTCAACAGTGCACCTGATAAGAAGATTGATGAAAGTGAGGGCTGATGCCTCCAATGGGATTGTCTTCATTAAAAGACTGTGATATTATGGTTACCAATGGTATGTGTAACGATGATAAATTAGTAAATCAAAGTTATTTTACAAGATACAATATTTTATTTACATTTGTCATTAAAGACACCATTACATGATGTTAAAAGTATAAATACTGTACAACCTGAAAACACTCCACTCACACAAATTTATTTATAAGGTAATCAATCACATTCACACAATTTTACAACCCACACATGTATTTACACATTTAAAAAGAAAAAAAAAGGGGGAGGATGTGGTTGCAAAACAATAACATTCTTCTAACAAAAAATTTATAATGGCTAAAAGATAATGAGCTGCATTTAGAAAGCAAGCCCACCTTTCATTCATTTAAATAAGGATCCAGTCTAGTTGCTACTCTTACAGTATAGATTTCCTCACAAAATTTGTCAGCTTTGAAAACGAGCCATTACAAATTACACTGAAAGCATAGTTTGGACAACTAAACCGACCTTCAACCCTAAACCATTGTATAAAAATAATGACCTCCTGTTCAATCTTAAGTGTAAAAACCCACAACAGCAAACATTGTCCATTCTTATAATGTAATGTGTTGGAAGACCTTATGTTGCTGCCTTCAATTTCCTAAGGATATTCATATCACAATCAACATGCAAAAATTAAAAAGAGATCATTAATACAGTTTAAACCCTTCAAACTAACACAGGATCAAACTTCTCTCCTGTAACAAATTTAGATTTTAATGTTGGTTACCACTTGATTTTGCAGTTCATACAACCAGTGCAGCATCCCTATGCTTCACCTACAGCTCATAAGTCCCCGAGGAAAATGGGTAGAAGGCAAAATAGTGCAATTAGATTGTGGTATGAATTAAATTTACTTTTCTATAAATTTGATACTAAAATGCATTCCAAGCATGTGTGCTCAAAGTTTAAAGTTCCTGCAGCGGCAACAAGTAATTGTCTTGCAAATAGACTACAACAAAAATGATTTCATTAAGGGATTTAAAATATTTGCTTCAAATGCAGATGTGTTTAATTTAAAAGAACCTCGAATTTCCTGGTATTTCTACTCCTGCTTCATTCACACAAAGATACAGCCTACTCAAATATGTACAGATACACAGCAGGGAAACCTTTGAGTACATTACTATCGTCTTAAAACATGTGTAAACAACATATTCAAAATAAACACACAAAGAAAGTTGGTCATGCTTACTTAAGCAGCTAACAAGATGTCAGAACTAATGAACACACAACAAATACAAAACGCACTCAAAACTACTAAATCGGCACACTGTGAGACAAAGTAACAAGTTACCAGTAATTTGATGAGCTACAGCCTCAGGAAATCACGGCACAGATTAAAACCACTAAAAGTACTTAAGTTTCACAGCAACAGATTTCACCAGCAGTAAAAAGCACAGAAATTTTGCTGCAAGAACATTGATAAACTGTCACTCATATAATTGATTGCTCAGGTTACATGGTTCTGGTCCATTCAAGACTGATCTGCATATGCCTACTTCAAACTAGCCACTCGTTTCCTCTTTGGAAATAGAATAGGTATCCTAAAAAGCATCTACCACCAGTACTCTCAGCACACCCAAAAAAAAAAAAAAAAAAAAAAAGAAAATCGGCAAGGCAAACACCTTTCTTTCATAATGCAAAACAAGGGACTAACCCAGAACATATTCATGAGCAAATTTAACAACTTTGAAGAGTACCAGCTTACATGACTTTGGTGGGTTCCCAGATCAAACACTTTCAACAACACTTTAACATCAATGAATATCAGCCTTACAAAAGGAGGAGATAACTTTCCAAGCCTCCCAAAATTTAAGAGGAGAGTATGTACCATCAGTTCTTTTTATGACACAAAATGGAGCCTGATTTCCACTCGAATTCCATAATGAACGAGTGTTTTGACGAATCCATTCAACGCGACATGAGAAATTAATTCACTAGCCAATGCCACAAAACAAACAAACCTGAGGGAATGTCTCCCCCTGCTTAGTGAGCTACTCGAATCAGTACCATTTCATAAAGTGGTATTTTAATGTACATTGTTGTTTTACATATCAATCACATAACAATGTCATTGGTTTACTTCAAGGGAAAATCATATTATGGTAGTTAATGAAAGTAGTAAAGCTGCATAAAGATAAAACCTTCTAAATACGTAAACAGTTCTGCAGCATATTTAAAAATTAAACACATACGAACAAAGCTAGTTGAAAATCATAAAAGACTATTACTCCAAAAATACAGCGCAATTTCAGCAAGAATTTCACTTGCCAGTCAAAAACAAATAAATTGGTGCAAAGTGCTGGCAATTTGATAATTATTCCCTCAGTCCACATAGTCTTTTGAATTACTTCAGAAAAGAAATGAATGTTCAGACTGTTCCATCACTCTACCAATTCCACAAACACTATTTGGAGAATGATATGTCAGGGAACATGATATGTACAGCTAAGCTAGGAAGCAATTGTCAAAATTAAATACATAAAGACTATTATGGCTTCTTTAAATATTTAAAAGAACAAAAACAAAATAGGTAGCTTGTTCAAGCATCTTGCAACACATTTTTCATTGCTTAAGGACTGATTGCATACAGTACATAAAAAGGAACTAATTTATTGTAATTAGTTAAATCGTCAAACTTTGATTAAACCATTGGTTGAGTTTCAATGGCAAAGAATTCAGGCTCAGACAATTTTGAGAAATTCGTTAAGGGGAGGAAGCATGCACAAGTAAATTGTAATAACATACCTTACAACCTAAAGGGGCAAAATTGCCCCAAATTTATTATCACTTTCAGTACTCTTTCCTGTGCATAAACTCTTTCTATATGTTAACAGTATGATGTCAAATTCTGAACATTGCTCGTTGATCATAGTCAGGCTAAGAATCTATAATAAGTTCAATGAAATTTCATTTTTCTTGGCTCAATTAAAATTTACAGTACATGATGTTGAAACAATCGTCCTAGAAATGCTATGTTCTAGCATTACATGTTATAGGACAGGACAGAAAGAACTTTTTTTTTTTTTTCAAACACAAAGGCTAATTAATTACAGTAAAATTTTAACACCCCCTTCAATCAACATTGTCTTGAAATATGAGGCGGATGTAGCCAGGAAAACCTTCTAATGGTGTTGCACAAAATGGGCAGAAAGATTCAAAAGCATTAGTACCGTGGGGTATCATCACACTCGCCCAGTATCTGTAAAAAAAATTGGTCACATTCACATTAAATACAAGGTCAAAGCATTAAAGACATGTGAGGGCTTCATCAGAACTCAACACTTACTTGACGGTCTTCTCTGTAGCCATGTGCCCACACGGATTGAAAGCGAAGAATATAGGGGGACCAGCATCAACATAAAATGCAGGCTCTATACCCATACATAACTTCTGAACAGGCCCAACCTACAAACAAACCAATATTATTATTTTAAACATAACAAAAGAGAAAGGGGAAAAGCAAGGGAAAATAAAAAATGACAGATTGGGAAACAAAACTGACCTTGTGACAAAGAGGACACGTTCTAGAATGAGAGTTCTTTTCATGACCCCAATCATGACTGCCTTGAACATGACCACAGTTTAAATAAACATATGGCTGTTGTTTGTCAGCACTACCATCTGGTCCAGTATAGGATGATTTCCTAGGAATAACCAATGTATTTAACCCTACAGGGCAGACAGGTCGACCAGCGTTTAGCTTGTCCACTAAATTCTCCAGATAGTCTTTCGTCTGTAAAAGAGAAGAGACCAAGGTGACACACATTCACACAAATA
Source organism: Stenchaetothrips biformis (assembly GCA_030522485.1). Classification (NCBI taxonomy): domain Eukaryota; kingdom Metazoa; phylum Arthropoda; class Insecta; order Thysanoptera; family Thripidae; genus Stenchaetothrips; species Stenchaetothrips biformis. The sequence goes on along the minus strand of CM060089.1, from coordinate 15,317,448 downwards.
AATATGAAGAAAAAATAATAAGCAGTGGAACAGTTACTTACTGGGCTCTTTTCTAAACCCTCTGCCGATCTCCACAGTAACGTGGCTCCACACAGGTCAATTAAAGTGCCGTCCTGGAGAACGTTGGTTACCTCCTCCACCTGTGAAACGCAATCCTTCAAAATCAGTGTCCTTGCATATCTCCCCAAACTAGATAAATGATATTTCATAAGGCATCATACATGTAGTGTACTCACTGCGCGGCCTTTCTTCTGGGCAGATCGGCTTTCTCTAAGGGAGTAGATACCGCCACATACTGAGACCTCTCGCCACACACCAGGTTCCGAATCGCCTCCACAAAATGAGCCTTGAGGGTGCATCAGGAGGATGCCATTTGTTGTCAGGCCATCTATGTCACGACCTTCCTGCCATTTTGTTGCTTTTTCCTGGAACAAAATTCATTATTGTTTACATTAGCATGGGGTGCATGTCTTTAAGATTAAAGTAAAACAGAAAAACTGTGACTTACCCCTAGAAAAATATTTCTACTTGAGTCAAATCCGGCAGCATAGATACGGGCGACACTAGGATTTGCTCTCTCAGCAAGAATTCTACAAGCAAATCGTGAGATGGTACTTTGTACAACTTTCCCACTGTCCCCAGTTTTTTCTCCAGCAACAGTATCCACCACTACAAAATCAATGGGACTTTCTGAAGATCGTCCAATCTGTAAACCAAAACACCAAAGATAGGAACCAAACGTTGATAAAAATTAAAAGAGGAAAAAAATAACTGACAAAGGAGAAAATAACATTTACAGACCTGAAACATATCCGTTTCTTCATCGGGCATATACTCTACAATGATGGCTTGATTTCTAGATAGGGTGTACGAGATACTATGCTGTTGGCTGTCAAGGATGGCCTGGAAAAGTGAAACAAAACATACACCATGTTAGCTCCCTGATTGACAAAGCCACTGGGCTATCCACGACTCGAGACCCGAAATCTTTACCTGCGAGTTGTGCGGCGTTTTGACGACATAGTGCTTGGACCTCTTCACTCCGTTGGGGTCATGGCGTTTGTACAAGACGTACTTGGAGCGCTTTCGCCCTCGGTCTCCGGGAGGCAGGAACCCGTTGTACCTGCATCAAGAACCAAGCGCACCACGTTAGACTCGTTGGTTGACAGGCAGATGTGCAAAATGGGGCGCAGGCGGACAAAACTCTGGGCGCGTTTTGAGCTCCAGAGTCGCTGAATGGGACTCGAACCGAACTTGTGACCCCACCAATGGATTCCTCGTTCGAAAAGCAATACAACTTTCGTTTCCAGTCCCATTTAGCGACTCTGGAGCTCAAAGCGCGTCCTCTTGCGCACTGTGTGCCGCTCCAGTCAAGTCATTTCACCACTCACCCTAGTATGACGAGCTCGCCGTACTTGACCCGCGTCGCCTTGTCCTTCTCGGTCGGCGACTCCTTGTCGTCCAACAGGGGCGACTCAGCGCCATCAGACCTGCAACACCAAAACACCGTCAGGACAGCAGGAAAAACAAAAACAAAAAAAAGACGACCGCGACATTCCAACGGGTATTCGAACCCGCGACCCTCGCCACCGAGGGCGCCGGGTGCGAGCTAGAGAGCCGCGTATGGACGTCGTGCATCCCACCGCCCGCAAGCACGGGCACCTCTAGGGCGACTCTACGACGGCTGAGACCCAAGAAGAAAGCAACGCGACGACGCAAGCCTTAGCACCAGTGGACAAGACAAAGACAGACGAACACACCGGGGGCTGATGCGAATCGTCATCATGACGGTGTCCAGTAGCCGGGACGACGTCGACGACGAAGACGGCAACAAAACGACACTAAGGCCTTGGTCTGTCTGAGAAGCCGCAAAAAGGCCAACGAACGCAAAACGAAAACACCGCCACCCGAAACTTGTTGCTAGTCCAAACCCGCGGTCCGTTTACCGCGCGCCCAACCCTGTTTAGACACGCGCGCGGGGCCACCCCACCAACACCACCACCACCCCGCAACCCCGTCGGCTGCAGGCGCACCGGGTTCCTATGGCGACCCGCCGCGCCGCCACCCCCCGCGTGCAGGTCTGTGCGAGTCTGGTCTGATAGTGCCGGCGGCGCGGGCGCGGCGCCGCTGCTGCTTCCCCGCGCCACCGGGGCTGGGCTGGGGTTCCCCGGCCGGACGGAACCCCGACCCTAGCGACGACGGCCCAGCACAGCGATTCCGCGCTCGGCGTTTCGTCGCTCTGTCTCTCTCGCACCCCTACGGAACGCCCCACCAGTGCGAGAGAGACAGAGCGACGATCAGACCGCGCACGAGTACCGCTGTAGTCCTCGAGGCCAAAAACTCGACCCTTGCAGCTTCCTTGCAGGCGCGGCCGCCGCGGCCCGCGTGGCCTTGCACGCCGCTTAGCAGCGCACCCGCACCGCCACGACGGACTCGCCGATAGCGCCGGCACACAGTGGGCCAGAAGACCGGTGCAGGCGGCCAACACTCTTGACGAGTTTTGAGCTCCAGAGTCGCTAATCAGGACTCGAACCGAACGTGTGACCCCACCAATGGATTCCTCATTCGGATCGGAGAGCAATCCATCGGTGGGGTCACACGTCCGGTTCGAGTCCCATTCAGCGACTCTTGAGCTCAAATCAACGCGTCCGGGATACTTAACCGCGTCCACCGGTCCTCTGGCCCACTGCGCGGCGTCGCTCGGCCGTCACGCACAGCGACGCGACGTCACGCCGGCGTCGTCACGTTAGGCCGTCACGCGCGACGGCGCCCGGCCGAGGAGCCCCTCCAAAGCCGAAGGCACGCCGCGCCGAACAAACGCGGCGACGGGCAAGACAAACACAAAGCGCCACAGCAGCGGGCTCGTTCCGTCTCGCTCGCACTCGTGGGGCGGACCATAGGGGAGCGAGACAGACAGAGCGACGCTGTTCGGAGCCGCTGGGCTGGATAAGGCCAAGGAGGGCCGCCGCAACGACGCAGCAGGCAGACGCCCTCGCCTCGCCGAGGCGGCGCAGCTAGCTGCCTTCAAACATTGCAGGAAAAAAAAAAAACTGAAATAAAAGCACTCCGGGGGGAATGACGGAGGAATGACATCAGCACCGCGGCGGCGGACCGGGCCGTTGTCCGGGATGTTGACCGCCCTCACCCGTGTTCTGGCCCACTGTGCGACGGGGGCGTCCCTAAGGGGGGCGAGACGAAGAAGCCCTGCCGGCCTGCAGCAGGCAATCAAAGCCGAGGGGGTGTCACGCTGTCGCGGCCTGTCTCGTCCGGCCAGCAACAGCAGCGGTGGCGTCGGCGGCTGAGCGCGTGGCCGCGGCAAAGCAGCGGCAAAGCAGCGGCAAGCGGCGGCACGGGGGCGAGAATCGAGTTGGAAATCGATCGATAGACGGCCGCCTGCCTGCCTGCCTGGCAGCCCGTGGGCTCATTCCGAACGGCGGCGCTCTCCCTCTCTCTCTCTCTCTCTCTCTCTCGCACTCGTGGGGTGCTCCGCAGGGGAGAGAGAGAGAGAGAGAGAGAGAGAGAGAGAGAGAGAGAGAGAGAGAGAGAGAGAGAGAGAGAGAGAGAGAGAGAGAGAGAGAGAGAGAGAGAGAGAGAGAGAGAGAGAGAGAGAGAGAGAGAGAGAGAGAGAGAGAGAGAGAGAGAGAGAGAGAGAGAGAGAGAGAGAGAGAGAGAGAGAGAGAGAGAGAGAGACGGGGCGACGAGGCAATCCTCGCCGCGGAAACGAGTAGGGCGGCCGCAGGGAAAACAGACCAACCAAACGCGAAGGAAGAACGGCGCTTCGTGTCGGCCGCCCGCTCCTGCGGCGGGCACTTGTTGGCCTGGCCACTTCCGCGTCGTCGCCCCCCTCCCCACCTCCCAGGCCGCGACATTTTCGAATCGCCATTACCGCAAAATGGGGGCGCCGTTGACATTTTACACCCCGCCGAGGCACTTGGAGGCAGCGGCGGCGCAGAAGCGAGCAGCAGGCCGCCGAACTGTGCTTTCGCATGTCGCTCCGTCTCTCTCGCGCTTCGCGCTCGCGGGGTGCGAGAGAGACAGAGCGACGGAACCAAGCTGCTGCTGCGAGACAGAGACGGCGGCTTGCCTACGTGGCAGGGGCGCGGGTCGCTGACCTCGGCGGGCGGGATCACCGGGACACCTCGCCGTCGCTGACGCGTCCCGTCATCGAGGACGTGTTCCTCCTCCCCGACGACGGCCGAGGCGGGCGGCGCAAGGTGCCGCACAGTGGGCCAGACGACCGGCCAAAACTCTAGACGCGTTTTAAACTCAAGAGTCCTATTCAGCGACTCTGGAGCTCAAAACGCGTCTAAAGTTTTGTCCGCCTGCGCCGGTCTTCTAGCCCACTCTGAGCCCGCAAGGTCACCGAGGCACGGCGCAAGTACAAGGCTCTGGGGTTTCCTTGCCTCCGACGGCAATGAGGAGGCGGTGGCACAGCACCGCGCCCAGTGGACTGAATCCGAAAGCCGTCACCGTCGCTCTGTCTCTCTCGCACCTGTGCGGGACGCCCCACGAGTGCGAGAGAGACAGAGCGACGTAAAACGACGACGACGACTCGGAATCAGTCTACAGGAGGGAAGCCGCGAAGAAGCCGTACCGGCCGACCGACCGGGGAGAAAGGGAGGGGGTACTCGACGGCGAGTCAATGACTCGCGGGGCCCCGCGGGAGTGACTTGAGTGACGCGCGGCACCGCCATCCATCCCCCGTCCATCCAATCCAACTCGAAAACTTCCAGCAACACCGCGCCTCCCGCGCAGTAGGCCGAAAGACCGGAGGAGGCGGTCAAAACCCGGGACGCGTTTTGAGCTCCAGAGTCGCTGAATGGGACTCGAACCGAACGTGTGACCCCACCAATGGATTGCTCTCGGAACGAGGAGTCCATTGGTGGGGTCTTAGGTTCGATTCGAGTCCCGTTTAGCGACTCTGTAGCTCACCGCGCGTCCAGAATTTTGGCCGCCTGCGCCGGTCTTCTGGCCCACTATGTCCCGGAGCACCAGCTCCATCTCCACCAGCAGCAGCAGGGTCATGGCGGCGACCAGGCGAGAGGCTGCCTTGCGACCGGCAAGGAAGAACAGAAGATACTTAGATATACCTGAACCGGGCGTACCCGCCGCCTTCACGCGCAGTACCCGCACCTCCAGTGCCCAACCGGCTCGGCTAGTATACCGGATTGGGCCCGCTGCCGCCTCGGGGCTGGCTACGCGGGGCCACGCGGGGCCACGCGGGGCTACGCACGAAGCTCCGCGCGGCCAGGGGCGTTGCTCGGCGCTGTTGCCACGCCGGGCCACCACCGGCGCGGGCGTAGCGCACCACGATAACGCCCTGCTCGGCCTTCTCAGCTGTGCCGAGGACCCCGAAAGAGCGCACAGTGCGCCAGAGGACCGGCGAACGCGGGCGAAACTCAAGACGCGTTTTGAGCGCCAGAGTCGCTAAGTGGGACTCGAATCGGACGTGTGACCCCACCAATGGATTGCTCTCCGAACGAGGAATCCATTGGTGGGGTCACGCGTTCGGTTCGAGTCCTATTTAGCGACTCTGGAGCTCAAAACCCGTCCGGGTATTGGACCGCCTCCGGCCCACTGTGCGTCAGAGAGACAGAGACTCTCAGTCTGCAGGCTGTGCAATGGCGCAGTGCCGGTGGCGGCGCAGCTGCGCAGCTGGCCGAGGTGTCAAGTGCGCGGCGCACAGTGGGCCCGGCCGGCCCGGCCGGCCCACAGGCTGCAACCAGCAGACTCATTCCTCCTCGCGCCCATACATAGGGAACAGCCCGCGAGTGCGAGAGAGACAGATCCAGCAGCCGCGACAACAGGTGCGGCGCAGCCTGCACCACCGGCCCACACCGCAAATTTACACAGCGAGGCGGCAGCGCAGCAGCAGCACCACCGCCGCGATACCGTCCTGCTGATATCCCGCGGGCGGTGGCGGCGACGGCCCGGCCCGCCGCTATCAAACAAAGCCGCACCGGCTGGCTGCCTGCCTGCCTGCCTGGCCAGGGTCGCTCCGTCTGTCCCACTCGCTGGGCGTGCCCGGCGTGCCGAGGGGGTACGAGAGAGACAGAGCGACGACAACACTGCGGAATCGCTGCTGTCCGGCAGGCAGAGGAGCGGCCTGCCAATTAAATGAATGGGCGACGCCGCGACGCGCAGTGCCTAGCCTGCAGTCCGGTTCCGCATTCGGTCCCCTCGCACCCCTCTCCGCACGGTGGGCCAGAAGACCGGCGCAGGCGACGCGCGTTCTGAGCTACAGAGTCGCTAAATGGGACTCGAACCGATCGTGTGACCCCCACCAATGGATGGCTCTTCGAACGAGGAATCCATTGGTGGGGGTCACACGTTCGAATCGAAACCCATTTAGCGACTCCGGACCTCAAAACGCGTCCAGTGGTTTGGTCACCTGCGCCGGTGTTCTGCCCCACTGAGCGAGAGAGACAGAGCGACCGCGATGATAACAACAAAAGCCGGCGAGGAGCAGGAAGGCTAGGCACCACCACGTCGAGGCCGCCCCGCCTGGCCGCCTCCTCAATGCTCGACATGATAGTGAAATGAAACGGCGCGCGCCGCGGGGCAGACCAACCACTCGCCGCCCCGCCCCGCCGCTATTATTTCCACTTTCGCGCGCACATCACCGCCGAGGAATGGCCGCGGTTGCCGGCCGCGCCGCCGGGAAGAGAGAGAAAGAGGAGAGATTTTATTTCGTCCAGTTACTTCATCGCGTGGGAGGATGGGAGGGGAGAGGCACGTGGTGGTACGTAGTGGACGTTATACAGGGTGGGTAGATGGGGGAGAACACCGCACAGTAGACCAGAAGGCGGTCGAACCGAACGTGTGACCCCACCAATGGATTGCTCTCCGGACGAGGAATCCATTGACGGGGTCACGCGTTCGGTTCGAGGCCCATTTAGCGACTCTGGAGCTGAAAAAGCGTCGGTCTTCTGGCCCACTGTGCGTCTCAGAGGCGGACACGTGCGTGCGCCTCGCCGCCGCGCTGGGCGTGGCCAGCCTGTCGCTCTGTCTCTATCGTGCCCCACCGGGCCGCCCCGTGCGTGCGAGAGAGACAGAGACACCGTTCAGCCTCCAGCCGCGCATGCGAAAGGCGGTACACGGCGCGGTGGGCGCGCGTGCCAAAAAGTACGTGCCGGCGAGAGAGAGAGAGAGAGAGAGAGAGAGAGAGAGAGAGAGAGAGAGAGAGAGAGAGAGAGAGAGAGAGAGAGAGAGAGAGAGAGAGAGAGAGAGAGAGAGAGAGAGAGATGGATGGATGGATGCATCACGTCACCGCCTTATTGGCACGATCAAGGACGCCGCGGCGCGCGAAGCACACCAGCCGAGCCGCTCCCATCGCGAACAACGACACAATACAAGACGTCGCCGTCGTCGGCCACCTCGTGAGATTCAGGACGCCAGAGTGTTCACCGTCGCCGTCCTTCGGCCAAACAAACCGTGGCGACGCGAGGAGGAGGTAGAGGGGTCGGGGAAAATCCCCGCACACCGGGGAGCGCATCCCCCCGCTAAGTTGTCAGCATTAATCACCTTCACCGTCCGAAGGGCTTCCCAGCCTTAAATGCATACCCTTTCCCCCTCCTCCCCGTCCCGCGGCCGCCCCTGCCACCACCCCCGCGCACAGTGGGCCAGAAGACGGGCGCAGGCGGCCAAAACTCGAAACGCGTTTTGAGCTCCAGAGTCGCTAAACGGGACTCGAACCGAACGTGTGACCCCGCCAATAGATTCCTAGTTCGACGAGGAGTCCGTTGGTGGGGTCACGTTTGGTTCGAGTCCCACTCAGCGGCCTCGGATCTCAAAACGGGTCTAAGCGTTTCGGCCAGCACCTACGCCGATCTTCAGGCCCACTGTGCCGCGCCGCCCCCGCGCCATCGCCGCGTACTACATATTGCCCCGCATCACGCTAGCGCAGCGCTGGCGCGTCAAACTCGCGCCCCACCCCGCCGAACACAAAAACCAGGTCGCCGTCGTCGCGCCACGCGCCTCCATGCCGGTCGCTCTCTCGCACCCCGAGGGAACGCTGCACGAGGGGGACAGAGCGACGTGAAGCGCGCCGTGGAGGTAGGCCGACCCGCCGCGCACGGCTGCGCCCAGGTTGCCTACACTGGCCCCTTGCCGACGCGCAATTTATTTATATATTTATTTATTTATATTTAGTTCTCTGTTTGTCCGACGGGCCGCCGGACGTCGGCGATCGGGCAAGGCCTGGCAAGGCCGAGTGCGCCAGGCAGAGTCACTGGACCGGAGGAAAGCCCCATAACTTCCCGGAAACGGAGCAGCCGTGGCGCAGCCAGCCAGCCAGCCAGCCAGCCAGCCAGCCAGCCAGCCAGCCAGCCAGCCAGCCAGCACCGGCAAAAACCGGCGGCGTGCCCGACGCGCGAGCGAAGCGCGGATGGGCTAACTGCAGCCCCGCCCCGTCAGGCTCGCGTTGCGCCACCGCGACACGCCAGGATAAACAAGGCAAAAGAAGAAACGCGGCCAAAACACAAAGAAAATGACAGAAAACGGAAACGCGCGCCTCCAGAGTTCCAGGGCCTCGAGTCCAGCAGCAGCAGTCCGCTCCAGCCAGCAGTGGCACGCGCGCGTAGGGTTTCGGGACCGGCTCCGACGGCTAATGGCGGTGCACGGCAGCAGAGCGCCGCCCGACGCCGCATTCCCATAGCCGATGATGATGTCACGAGCCAGCCTCCAGACCGCCGCAGCCCGGACCGCTCCAGCACGTCGGCGCCAGGCTTCTCCGCGGAGGTCCGTCCCGAAACAGTTTACCGAGTCCAAAACGGAGAGCTCCGCACGTTCCGAGAAGCGTGAGAGATTCACGATGAGCGATTCGCGAGAGTCATCGACCAATCAGCGCACAGTGGGCCAGCCAGAAGATCGGAAAACAATCCATTAATAGGGTCACATGTTCGTTTCAAGTCCCATTTAGCAACTCTGAAGGTGTCTTCTTTCCTCGCTGTTCTGCGGACAGCTTCATTTCGACAGCACAGTTCAGTTTGCAGTCCTCCACCAGTCTCCTAGAGTTCAGCGGAGGCGCCCGCCCACCGTGGTGACCGCTTTGATGACCACACCTGCGCCGCTGGTTCTATTCCCTCCCCCCCTCCTCCCCGCAGAGGACGCCTCCAGCCGGACGAGTCAGCCGGGCCGGGCCGGGCCGGGCCAGGTCGGCCTAGGCCCACAGAGCCGCGGCGCTGCACGGCGCCACGGCCATGGTTGTGGGTCACCACGGTCTCGGGCACGGCCTGCCAAAAAACAGCCTGCCTGCCTGCCCGCCCGGCCGCGGCAACGGTACGCAACGCGCCGGTCCGCGCCACAGTGAGCAGCAGTAGTGGTCTCCCTCCATCAAACAGCAGCAGTCTCTACAAAAAAAAAAAAAAAAACAAAAAAAAACAGCGGAAAACAACAGGAATAGTGTCAATTTTTCTGGACCAAACAAAAAGCGGGGACATGGCGACAGCGCGTTACGTATTGCGAGACACGTCGCTGCAAAACAAGCGCGCATTGTGACTGCAGCCGAGACTGGAGGGGACTGTACCTGCCGCTCGGTCGCGGCGGCGCACAATGGGCCAGAAGACCGGCGCAGGCGGTCAAAACCAGGACGCGTTTCTGGCTCCAGAGTGGCTAAATGGGACTCGAACCGAACGTGTGACCCCACCAATGGATTCCTCGTTCGGAGAGCAATCCATTGGTGGGGTCGCACGTTCGGTTCGAGTCCCATTAAGCGGAGCCAGAAACGCGTGTTGTTTTGAACGCCCGCGCCGTTCTTCTGGCCCACTGTGCAGCGGCGGCCCCGCGGCCAACAACGGCCGCCATTCAAAGCTCCAGCCGCGGCGGGTCGCGCGGGGGAACGACCCCCAAACGGGGAAGCCAAACCGGAGACGACAAACCCGCGCGTCGCGGCGTGTGAAACCCCAAACCCGCGTGTAACCGGGCCGCGGTGCCGCATTCGTCTCGTATCGAGCGGTTGGCCCTTGATGGCGGCGCACAGTGGGCCAGAAGACCGGTCGAGGCGAATCGATGACCCGCCCCGGGCCCGCTGCACTTCGCTCAGCTGAGATCAAACAGGTTCACTCGGGGCGATAACCAGCGGGGCGGGGCGGATAGCGTGTGCACCGCCGAGCGCAAGCAAGCAAGCAAAGCGACCAAGCCCCACGCCACGACCTCCCCGCGGCTGGGCTTGGCCAACTTACACGGCGCGCGCACGCTCTACACGTCCAGCAGCAAAATAAAAGGCACCCGTCGGGGAACGAGGAAAACAAACCGCGCGTCCGCGAGACGAGCCGAACACCGCGGCGGAGCGGCAGGGAGCGGCAGCATCATGCCGAGCCAACGCACTCACAGTGCACAGTGGGCCCGAACACGGTCTGGAACGACTCTGGAGCTCAAAACCCGTCCGGGATTTCGACCGGCCCACTGTGCAGTGCTGGAATCAGTCCGGGGGAGACTGCGGGGTTTTCGGCGGCCTTCGTGCGGAAGGTCATGGTCGGGTCGTTGCCACACCTGCTGCGAGACTGAGAGACGCCACCGCCGAGTGCGCAGCAGAGACAAACGGACGGACAGACAGACAGACAGCGTCCCGCAGCCATCGACCCCGCCGTGTTTTGATCAACTCATACGCCGCGGCTAACGCAGTCGAGCGGCGTGGCGGCGAGACGCGGCAACAACAAAAACCGCTTGCGGTGCATGAGTACACACACACGGCACATCGTCCTTTCAAGCCTTTCAGGCTTTTCAGGGGCCACCGATTTTTTTTTTTTTTTTTTTTTGGGGGGGGGGTCTCTTGTCGGCTGGCGCGTCCTTATATCAGACCCGCGCCGCCGTTTTCTTCCCTCCCGCCTCTGAAAAGTCGCACGTTCGGTTCGAGTGCCATTTAGCGACCCTGGAGCTCAAAACGCGTTTGGAGTTTTGGCGGCCGCTAGCGCCGGTCTTCTGGCCCACTGTGCAGTGGTAGTTCGTTTGACGCGCGATTTGCGAGTAGGTCAAGGGGCCTCCCCACCCGCACACACCCGTGAGCCGGACAGATCCATTCCGAACCGAACAGTGGCGCCCCGTCTTCCTCGCACCCGGACACCCCACGAGAGCGAGAGAGACAGAGCGACGACCAAACCAGCGCTCGGAATCAGCCGCGTGCCGATGCCCATCACATCAACCCCCCCGGCGGCCCACGCACACCTCGCGTCCCGTGACGCGTTTCAAACCAATTTCCGAAGTGCGGTGCGACAGAGACGGACACGGCCAGCGTCTATTTTCATTCGGCCTCTTCCTGGGCCAGTTTGCCGCGCCAGCCGCGGCCCTGCCACGCCACATTCATCATCCCGAGCCACCCCACAGACCCCACAGTGGGCCAGAAGACCGGCGGCCAAAACTCTAGACGCGTTATGAGCTCCAAAATCGCTGACTGGGACTCGAACCGAACGTGTGACCCCACCACTGGATTGGATTCCTCGTTCGAAAAGCAATCCATTGGTGGGGTCACACGTACGGTTCCATTCCCATTCCGCGACTCTGGAGCTCACAACGCCTCCACCGGTCTAGTGGCCCACTGTGCGCCGCCGCCATGGGGCCTCCGTATCTCGCCGTGCCCATCGCGGCAGCGACCCTGCTCTGCGTGTACGTACGTATCTGCGTAGTAATCCATAACCAATTCTCTTCGATTCAGAGGGGAAACCCCGGGCTGTGCGTGTGAGGAGCACTTTTCCCTTTCCCTCGTCCTGCGTGAACCCAATCGGCCCCAATATACCACCAAGCCGCTCCTCCTTCCCGACCTCAAACCGCCTCAACCTTAACCGCAGAGCCACAACCACGCCCTTTTCCTGCAAAAAACTTTTTAAAAAAAAATAAAATTTGAAAATAAGTTTCCAAAATCTTGGCTGCCTTGTCTTGCCTGTCTCTCTCGCACTCCAACAGGACGGTCGACGGGACGCCCCGAGAGTGCCGGAGCGGCCGGAATCGCTTCGCAGGCGGCGGTGCCACCGCTTCCGGTCCAGTGAAAGGCGGCGGGCAAACGGCCGGTCCAATCTAATGATTCGCGATTTCCTTTGGCCGGGAGGCAACAGCCTGCCGTCAATCGCAGCGCGGCACACAGTGGGCCAGACGACCGGCGCGGTCGGTCAAGACTCTAGACGCGTTTTGAGCTCCAGAGTCGGTAAATGGAACCCGAACCGAACGCGTGACACCACCAATGGATTGCTTTCCGAACGAGGAATCCATTGGTGGGTTCACACGTTCGCTTCGGGTTCCATTTAGCGACTCTGGAGCTCAAAACGCGTCTTCAGTTCTGACCGCCTGCGCCGGTCTTGTGGCCCACTGTGCAGAGCAGCGCGGAGCCAGCAGCGCCGAGTCATTCATTGTGCGTCCGTCCGCGCAGTCCGCGCCCACAGCAGGCCGCCGGGGACGTCGCCCTGTCCCTCTCGCACCCACATAGCGCCCCGTAGGGGTGCGAGAGAGACGGAGCGACGGTGCTGGGAAGCGGCCTGCAGCCTTCGCCTCGTGACGGGCACGACGAGGCACCTCGACGACGACGAGCACAGCGGCAGTCAGTCTCTCTCTCTCTCTCCCTCTGGGGTGCGGGGGCTTTCCGCGCGCGGTCCTAAGTCTGCGGCCTGTCGAACCACAGTTACGAATGGCCGCAGCGCCGTACGGCTGGCACGCGACCCGCCGCGCGAACAGTGGGCCACATGACCGGGCATTATCACCATCATCCATCAGCGCTTTCTAGGCGCGTTTTGAGGTCCAGAGTCGCTAAATGGGACTCGAACCTAACGTGTGACATCACCAATGGATACCTCTTCGAACGAGGAATCCATTGGTGGGGGTCACACGTTCGGTTCGAGTTCCATTCAGCGACTCTGGAGCTCAAAACGCGTCTACAATTTCGGCCGGCCGCGCCGGTTTTCTGGCCCACTGTGCGTCGACGCGCGATACGCCTTGCCAATTTGCACCGCACGTAGCGCCCTGCCGCGCGCTGCCCTGCGGTAGCGAGGCGCGCATCCCAAAATAATCGCCGCGGTAAACACGATCGGCGGCCCGGGGTGTCTCTCCCTTTGTCGCCGCCTCACAGTGAGCCGCACGACCACCTCAGGTTGGAAGGACACGGGAGGGACCCGCCTCTGGACGGACACGTTCAGACCTCTGGTGTCTGTAAATAGAACGCCCGTCAACCGCATCATAGTTGTTCCACTCCAACGTATCGGCCTTCGAGGTGTGGAGGGATCGATCGGTATTCGACGTTGCCATCATGTGTTTCATTCGAGGTCTTCTTTTCACGACTCCAGACCTCTAAACGTGACGGGGCTCTGGTCCGCCCACATGGCCTTCTGCGGGCCGGGTCCGTCGTTTCGACACTCTGTCTCAGTCACACTCGTGGGGCATGCCGTAGGAGTGCGAGAGCACAGACAGGGCGAGTTGGATGTCCACGCGAGTAGAGATAAGATCGGCAGCACGCCAGCCGCGTCAATCAATACCCTGCAAATGTCGCCGAACGAGGAGGGAGAGGGAGAGGGAAAGAGGGGAGGGAGAGAGAGAGGGGGGGAGGGAGAGAGAGAGAGAGAGAGAGAGAGAGAGAGAGAGACTCAGCCAACCCTCCGGATTCATCTCTCTCGAAGGTCCAGACACCTGAACGAAGGGTGACAATCCTCACACACGAACTGGGCTGCCTTCTCTCCCCCTCCTACTCCTCCTCCGCCGCCGCGGGTTCGTGACCTCAACGGAGATTAAGGCCGCGGGGCTGGGACCCGCTGCGCCACGCCGCACAGTGGGCCGGTGCTCCGCTTACGCCGCCACGCCACGCCACGCCAGATAACGCGACCTGAAACTTCAAAACGGGCAGCGCCGCCCCCTACTATCCTTTATTGCTTTACCAGACACATTAGGCATTTTGTGGTTTAAGAGCGGAAAGTTCCACACTGCCACACAGTTCCTTAAAGTTCCAATCAAAGTGAGTAGAGAGTTACTTTCAGGACAATGGGTCATATTTGATCATATCGTAGGGAGACAATTTTTTACAAACAGGCAGGTGTCCTTGTTTTGGTGCTGGTTGTGTGGGTGGCACAAAGAGGAAGTATGAACGTCCAAGGCTAGTATAAGCATACGCTTAATCTTTCTTCCTGGTTTGTCTCGAGATAAAGAGTTGACTGGCCTAATTCAAGGTGAATCTTTATCCGTCCCTCCATTTGCTTGCACCCCGTTCCCCTTTAATGTGATAGTTCCACACCTTGCATGTCGTTGCTCCCTGATTGCTGCAGAGGTCCTTTGTCTGATAAACGTCTGCTGCGCTGTGACAGTTCCATTCAAGATAGCAGTAATACAGGCTGGTGTGCTTTGAAGAAGGCAGCAAAAATTAGTGTCGCAGAAGACGTTGCAGTAGCTTAAGTGCATTCAATACGTGAGGTCAGTGCACTGACTCCACAGCAGAGAAACATTGCAGAGACCGATCCAACTGTCCTCCCAAGCAGCACAACCACTTGAGAGGATGTGACGTCCACTTGAGACAAAACTAGAAAAACAGCTGGCAGACGAAAGCACTGTCCCTTTGTCCCCAGACACCACCCTCCCAAGAACCAGCAGAAGCCACCCAATCGTCATTGTTTTTTCCATTCCTCCCCGTGGTGGGTCAGGCCCACTGTGCGCCGTGGGCACAGAGGCAGTCCTCCCACACGCGGTCCAGCAGCCCGCAGCCGTCTTGGCGAGACGTCGCGCTGGGCGCTGCTAACTAGTCTGGTCAGCACTTTGAGGTTAGGCTCGCCTTGCCTTTGCTGCTGCCAGCTCCGCCGCCGTGACCCAGCGGCCAGGCAGAGCAGCCAGCCTGCTGCTGCTGCACAGCATGGGTCTCCGTCGTCGGCTGCAAGCTGCAGGCCAGGCGCTGCACCAGGCTGGGGCGCTCGCCTCGCAGCTGCACGCACAAAGTGGTACCGCTTGCAGCCTGCCGCCTGCTGGCCGAGGCAGGCGGACGGACACAGGGGGCGCGGGGTGGGCGGCGGGGGGGCACGAGTACTACCAAGAGTACCAGAGAGTGCAGGCGGCCCCGACCAAAACACAGACAGGCAGACGGACGGACGGACGGACAGACGGCCTAGCGCCTGAAAGGCAAAGGTCCTCTCGCTTACCGTATGACCATGGCGCTGGGGCTGGCTGTCTTATCCACTGTGGATGCTGGGCGAGTGTGGCCCTCAGTATCCCCCGATGGCGACCCCTCCGGGGGCCCAGGCCCACTGAGGGCTCTTACGGGACCCTCGCGGAGGGCTTCACGGAGGGCCTGGCCCTAATCCTGCACGGCCTCATCGTCGTCGCGCCGCCGTGTCGGAGACGTCGGGGACGTCGAGGACGGGCCCGCACGCCGTCGTCATGTAAACAAGGCGCTCTGGCACACTGTGCGCTGGGCGCCTGCACCTGCGCCAGGGCCTGCACGGCCTTCACGTCGCACTGCACTTCACTGGGACTGCACTGCGCGTGCACCGTGCAGCGAGGCTGCTGCTGCGGGCCGCAAACAAACACACGGACGCGAAACGAAAACCAAACGGGCTGGGCTGGCGTCGCGACCCGTCCACACGGCCAGGGCGAGACAAGGAACAAGCCAGCGGCTGCAGCCTGCCCGTCGCGTCTCGATCGAACACTGGCAGCAGCGCGACTGAGGCGCCGCGGCGGACGCGCGCCGTACTACGCCCCGCGCCGTGGCGAGCCGCGCCCCGCGCTGGCCTCACACCAAGCCGACCCCGCACAGTGGGCCAGAAGACCGCCGCGGGCGGCCAAAACTCTACACGCGTACTGAGCTCCGGAGTCGCTAAATGTGACTCAAACCGAACGTGTGATCCCACCGATGGATTCCTCGTTTGGGGGGGCAATCCATTGGTGGGTTCAGACGTTCGGTTCGAGTCCCGCTTACCGACTCTGGAGCTCAAAACGCGCCGTCGTCTGGCCCACTGTGCCCCGCGGCCGCCTCCGGCAGTGCGGCCCTCTCTCCGTCCCTCTCGCGCGCACGCACCGCAGCCACAGCGGCGTGAGAGGGAGAGAGAGAGGGGACATCCCATTGCCACTCGCACGCGCACCGCGGCGTCGCCATGGAGACCGCTTTCCACAACACGCAGTGCTGGCCGTAGTGGGGGGGGGGCAGCGCCTCTAATGACATCCTTGCAGCCTGCACTTAGGCCCCTATTCTCATGGAGGCAGCCGGCAGAGGCAGCCGAAGGCAGGCAGGGCCTAAGTGCAGGCCTGGGGCCGTCGGCCGGGTCCGCCGCGCCGGCCAGCCTGGGCAGAGGCTGCCTCCTCTGCCGCCGCCGCAAAGGGGGGGGGGTGAGAGAGACAGAGAGAGAGAGACAGAGAGAGAGAGACAGAGAGAGAGAGACAGACAGACGAATGCAAATACACGCTGTGGCGATGTATTTATTCCGCGGCGGGGCGACATGGGTTCGAAGGTCGCGACGGAGTCTGCCAGCAGTGGCGTGGCTGGCTGCCCCGGGGACACTACAGTACTATCTCGCCTTATAAACACAGCACAGCCGAATCGGCCAGAGTGCCTGTGGGAACGTCGGCCTGCTTTCAGCTTTTTCGGCTGTCGGCTTTGAGCGCAGCAGTGCCGCGTCGAAGGGGCGCGGAGCGGTTCAGAAGAGCCACTTGTTCGTCGCTCTGTCTCTGTCACACTCATGGGGCTCTCTGCAAGGGTGCGAGAGAGACAGCGCGACGAACCGTTACGCCGCACGACGTTCGATTCGGCAGAGAAATTATCAATTCGGTCGATTTATTTCGGGCATTGTTCTTGGCGCATCGCTTTCATCGCTCTGTCTGTCTCGCACTCACGGGGCGCGTTCCGTATGTGTAGGTGCGAGCAGAGAGATGACAGAGCGATGAAACGCTTGGCAGCTCTTTCAGCTTCCAGGCGACGCGGCGCGGCGCCCGTGTTATGGTCGTAGTCTCGCTGTCTCGTGGTGCTTGCGAATAACGATTAGATAAGAGGGCTTTGTCGCGGCGCGACGCGCATCAAGAGGACTTCCCTCCCCCCCGCCCTCCCCTTCCCCGCGCTCGCGATAACAACCAAAACCAAACGTCACAACACAAAGTTCACCTTTTGTTGTGTGGGTTATGCAGCACGGCAAACAAACCCACAGATCGAAAGGTGAGCGGGCGTTCGTTCATCCTGGCGGACGCACAGTGCCCCCAAATAGGCCCTTGCAAGGACCAGGCAGCCTTCGCCTGACAGTACAGTCGCGCAATTTTCGGAAGGAGGGGGCGGTCTGCGTACCGTTATGCCGTGCTGTCCCCGCGATTTCGCACGCCTTCCCCTCCGACCCCCTCTCCCCCCGGCCGCCTCCCGCACTTGCCAGGAAGCTGTTTTCGGTCAAGAACGCGCGACAAGCGACAAGGCCGCGCGTTCCACAGTGGGACAGAAGACCGGCGAAGGCGGTCAAAGTCCCGGACGTATTTGCAGGGGCGTGCACGGGGGGGGGGGGGCGACTGCCCCCAGAGAGACCCCAAAAAGGCGCAAAAAGGTATACTTATGAGGCAGTTTTTGGCGTATAACCCCTTGGAAGTTAGGCCAGCGGTCCCCGACCTTGGGGTCGCGACCCCACTTTGGGTCGCAGAAAAATATTTTGGGGTCGGGGCTTGGTACTTGTAGTCGTCAGACAATTGGTGGGGTCACACACGTTCGGTTCGAGTCCTGTCCTGGGCCGCCTGCGCTGGTCCTCTGGCCCACTGTGGGCAGGGGTGCGACGGGGACAGAGAGAGCGCTGGCGCCTGTAATAACCGGCATGTAAAGACGTAAACTGTTTATTTCCAGGCGAGCCAACCGTGACTGCCTGGCCATGCCTGGCAAGCCGTGCCGACCGATACGGTGTGGGTCGCGGCGCGCTGCCCCGCGGCGTGGGGCCCAGGGGGCCGCCGCCGTCGTCAAAACAGCCTTATGGCGCAGCAGCAAGCGGCGCGGTCGCCTCGTCGCCCTGTCTCTCTCGCACCCCTGCGGCCGGCCAGCGGGCGCGACAGAGACGGAGTGACGAGACGACGATGACGACTCATCGGCAGGAAGGGGCATTATTCACAGGACCCGATGCCCGGCGCGCCGCGTGCATTGACTCGTCGTGCTATCGTCGCGGACCCCTCGAGGGGCCCTCTGCGTCGACACAGTGGGCCGGCCACCGTGCTAATGCAAGACGCGCAGCATGTCAAGACCGACTTCATCACGCGGGGTCCGCGTGGACGCGGCGTGACGGGGTGAGCGTGGCGGCGACCACGGCGCGGATACCGGCCGCAGGGTAGGCAACCACTTAGCGCGCCCCCGCCGCAGCACAGTGGGCCAGAAGTTGCTCCAGAGTCGCTAAACGGGACTCGAATACCGAACGTGTGACCCCAACAATGGAGTCCTCGTTCGGGGAGCAATCCATTGGTGGAGTCACACGTTCGGTTTGAGTCCAATTCAGCGACTCTGGAGCTCAAAACGCGTCCAGAGATTTGGCCCGGAGTACATCGTTTGTACGACCTCTTTTTGTCCGACCTTGCGAAATTCGGCCGACCTCTTTCCCCCTGAAATTTTTGTCCGACATACGATTGTCCGACCTACGTTTGTCCGACCTACGATTGTCCGACCTATGTTTTCTACAACCTCTTTTCAAGAAAGAGGAGACGAAGGGAGAGGGAGGGGGACAGGAGGGAGGGAGGAAGTGCGGGGGAGGGAAATGGGAGGGAGGGTGAGGGGAAGGGGGAGGGCCTGTCACGCCAGACAGGTAAACTACGAAGAATTGCACCAACAACGAAGTTAACTTAATGTAACCTTAAGACAAAACTGCTACCGTCGAGACCTACGAGCGCCTGGAGTGCAGGCAAGAGCCGATAGTGAGTCCTACTGCTCGGCTCTACTCGGGGAAAAGTCAAGAAAATGATAGTAGGTCAAAAAATAGTAGGTCCCCGGGGGCGGCGGGGGCGGCAGGGGTGTATATCAGGGGACCTACTATTTTTTGACCTACTATCATTTTCTTGACTTTTCCCCGAGTAGAGCCGAGCAGTAGGTCTAAACTTGTCCTACTAATTTTCAGAGGGCAGATTTCACGGGACCTACTAAATTTTGACCTACCTCTTGCCCTGTAACATGCTCTGCTCTTCCCCCGGCTCTGACCTACCACCTAGACCTACTCTTCCCCCTGCTCTCCCCCTTGTCGTCCGACGTACCGAACGTTTAATTTCCCATACTCTCGTGTCTGGGCTACGTTCATAGCCTCTCGGAAGGGTGTCCTTTCAGAAACCAGTAGCACAAAACAAGGGACAAACGGGCGCTGCCAACTTAAACCGCAATGCACCCTCTAGCACCACAGCGCCCCTAGGCCGAATACTGTAGCTTCGTAAAAACAAACAAAAAAAAAAGAAACAGAATTAGCGGGTGTTGAAACTAAGACTATGGACTAGGTAAGGAATGTCTGTACACTCTCGGCCACCGGCACCGCTCTAGTTGCGGTGGAAACAAAGACTCACATTTGATGTTCGATTCCTGCCGCACGCACACTGTTCGGATCCAGCCATTCAAAGGCACCGCTTCACCGGGAGCTTACCATGCGGCACGGTGGCCGAGAACGATAAGGAGCAGAACTCAGAATCCGGACAACCAGGGGTTCGACACCCAGTGCAAAGGTCATTTTCGACGGACTGTCCTGGGGGAGCGACAGTCAAATTTTGGGTCGGCGGACGCTTCCCTCGCGGTGGTGACTTCACTTAATCATCCATACTAGCTCGGGCCGCCCACAGACTTGGGTGGCTTAGGGCCGAACACTGTAGCCTGGTGGAAACAGTAAGAACAAAAAAAAACCTTAGGATCAGCGTGTGTTGATTACTAAAACTCTGGATATGGCATGGAACGTCTGTATACTCTGGGCCACCGGGATCACTGTGGTTGCGGTGAATACAAAGGCTCACATTTGATGTTCGATTCCTGCCGCACTGTTCGGATCCAGCCATTCAAAGGCACCGCTTCACCGGCGGCATATCATGCTGCACGGTGGCCGAGAACGAAAAGGAGCAGAACCCAGAGTCCGGAGAACCTGAGTTCAACACCCAGTGCACTAGTCATTTTTGACAGACTGTACCGGGGGAGCAACAGTGAAATTTTGGGTCGGCGGACGCTTTCTTCGCGGTGGTGACTTCACTACCTCACCCTTATTAGGCTGGGCCGCCTAAAGTCTTCGGCGCCCCTAGGCCAAATACTGTAGCTTCGTAAAAAAAAAAAACAACAAAAAAAAAAAAAAAAAACAGAATCAGCGGGTGTTGAAACTAAGACTATGGACTAGGTAGGGAATGTCTGTACACTCTCGGCCACCAGCACCGCTCTAGTTGTGGTGGATACAAAGACTCACATTTGATGTTCGATTCCTGCCGCACGCACACTGTTCGGATCCAGCCATTCAAAGGCACCGCTTCCCCGGGAGCTTTACCATGCGGCACGGTGGCCGAGAACGATAAGGAGCAGAACTCCGAATCCGGAGAACCTGAGTTCAACACCCAGTGCAAAAGTCATTTTTGACAGACTGTACCGGGGGAGCAACAGTGAAATTTTGGGTCGGCGGACGCTTTCTTCGCGGTGGTGACTTCACTACCTCACCCTTATTAGGCTGGGCCGCCTAAAGTCTTCGGCGCTCCTAGGCCAAATACTGTAGCTTCGTAAAAAAAAAAAACAAAAAAAAAAAAAAAAAAAAAAAAAAAAAAACAACAAAAAAAAAAAACAGAATCAGCGGGTGTTGAAACTAAGACTATGGATTCGGTGTGGAATGTCTGTACACTCTGAGCCACCAGCATCGCTGTAGTTGCGGTGGATACAAAGACTCACATGTGATGTTCGATTCCTGCCGCACGCACACTGTTCGGATCCAGCCATTCAAAGGCACCGCTTCACCGGAGGCCTACCATGCGACACGGTGGCCGAGAACCATAAGGAGCAGAACTCAGAATCCGGGGAAACCGCGGTTCGACACCCACTGGTCATTTTCGACGGACTGTCCTGGGGGAGCGACAGTCAAATTTTGGGTCGGCGGACGCTTCCCTCGCGGTGGTGACTTCACTTACTCACCCTTACTAAGCCGGGCCGCCCTGAGTCTTGGGCGGGGACGTTTCCCTCGCGGTTGTGACTTCGCTTACTCACACTTACTAGCACAGTTGTCTACAAAATCTATGTCCATTCACAGTCTGGACGTAGTCGTCTGTAGATAGTCTACTGGTCGTCTACGACATCTATGTCCATTCATTGTCTGGACAAAGCCGTCTATAGATGGTCTAATCTGAGTTCAACACCCAGTGCAAAAGTCATTTTTGACAGACTGTACCGGGGAGCAACAGTCAAATTTTGGGTCGGCAGACGCTTCCCTCGCGGTGGTGACTTCACTACCTCACCCTTACTAGCCTGGGCCGCCTAAAGTCATCGGCGCCCCTAGGCCAAATACTGTAGCTTCGTTAAAAAAAAAAAAAAAAAAAAAAAAAAAAAATAAGAATCAGCGGGTGTTGAAACTAAGACTATGGATTCGGTGTGGAATGTCTGTAGACTCTCAGCCGGGGTGCGTCAGCCGGGGCCGCCCCAGACCAACGGTCGGCCCGTCGGCCGCCCGAGAGGTTGCGTCGGCCGGGCCGCCCCAGACCAACGGTCGGCCCGTCGGCCGCCCGAGAGGTTGGGGCGGCCCGCGGGCAGCCTGTGCTAGGCAGTGTGAGTAAGCGGAGTCACCACCGCGAGGGAAACGTCCCCGCCTAAGACTCAGGGCGGCCCGGCTTAGTAAGGGTGAGCAAGTGTAGTCACCACCGCGAGGGAAGCGTCCGCCGACCCAAAATTTGACTGTCGCTCCCCCAGGACAGTCCGTCGAAAATGACCATTGCACTGGGTGTCGAACCGCGGTTTCCCCGGATTCTGAGTTCTGCTCCTTATCGTTCTCGGCCACCGTGCCGCATGGTAGGCCTCCGGTGAAGCGGTGCCTTTGAATGGCTGGATCCGAACAGTGTGCGTGCGGCAGGAATCGAACATCACATGTGAGTCTTTGTATCCACCGCAACTACAGCGATGCTTAGTGGCCGAGAGTCTACAGACATTCCCTATCTAGGCCATAGTTTTTTTTTTAGTTCAACACCCGCTGATTTTTTTTTTTTTTTTTTTTTTTTTACGAAGCTACAGTATTTGGCCTAGGGGCGCCGAAGACTTTAGGCGGCCCAGGCTAGTAAGGGTGAGGTAGTGAAGTCACCACCGCGAAGAAAGCGTCCGCTGACCCAAAATTTCACTGTTGCTTCCCCGGTAGTCTGTCAAAAATGACTTTTGCACTGGGTGTCGAACTCAGGTTCTCCGGACTCTGGGTTCTGCTCCTTTTCGTTCTCGGCCACCGTGCAGCATGATATGCCGCCGGTGAAGCGGTGCCTTTGAATGCCCACACGGAAAAAAGACGTCTAAAAGGCGTTTAATAGACGTCTATTGATAGACCAATAAGAGTCTATTAGATGTCTTTTCATGTCTAGAGGTAGATGATCTAAAAGAAGTCTAGTGGTCGAATATGCGACGTCTATTAGACGTCTATTGGTAGACGTCTATAGATGTCTCTTAGGGTGTCTTATAGACGTCTGTAAAAGTGTTAAAAAGATGTCTTTTGCTGTCTTATAGATGTCTCTAAGATGTCTGAGACGGCTATTACACATCCTTAGTCTTCTATCAGTAGAAGGGTTTTGATGAGATTAGTCGGTAACCCACCAGGACCTCTTCTACTAGGAAGGTGAAAAAGAAGGAAGGTATCCCTGCATCTGCAGGCTGGTAGGCAGATGGGACTTCTCCTGAAGATGCAGAGAAACGGCGCAGAGACTAACGGAACTGGCGCACGGAGTCGTCCCCGCGAGAGAACAGACGCGCTTTGAGCGCGGAGCACTCTAGTGGCAGATAGAAGAAGCTCACGCACACGCCCTATTCGAACGACAGCTACAGGGTTGAAAGGTATCTAGTATCCATTTCGAAGTTCGGGACTAACCCATAACGCTATGCACTCACTAAAGTGGGATGTGGGACGGAATGCAATCTATGTGGCATCTACACAATGTCTACCATCGCTCGGACGTTCGAGTACGGCCATGTCTAGACTATGAATGGACATAGATTTTGTAGACGATCGTTAGACCATCTATAGACGGCTTTGTCCAGACAATGAATGGACATAGATGTCGTAGACGGCCAGTAGACTATCTACAGACGACTACGTCCAGACTGTGAATGAACATAGATTTTGTAGACAACTGTGCTAATAAGTGTGAGTAAGCGAAGTCACAACCGCGAGGGAAACGTCCCCGCCCAAGACTCAGGGCGGCCCGGCTTAGTAAGGGTGAGCAAGTGTAGTCACCACCGCGAGGGAAGCGTCCGCCGACCCAAAATTCGACTGTCGCTCCCCCAGGACAGTCCGTCGAAAATGACCAGTGCATTGGGTGTCGAACCGCGGTTTCCCCGGATTCTGAGTTCTGCTCCTTATGGTTCTCGGCCACCGTGTCGCATGGTAGGCCTCCGGTGAAGCGGTGCCTTTGAATGGCTGGATCCGAACAGTGTGCGTGCGGCAGGAATCGAACATCACATGTGAGTCTTTGTATCCACCGCAACTACAGCGATGCTGGTGGCTCAGAGTGTACAGACATTCCACACCGAATCCATAGTCTTAGTTTCAACACCCGCTGATTCTTTTTTTTTTTTTTTTTTTTTTTTTTGATTTTTTTTTTTTTTTACGAAGCTACAGTATTTGGCCTAGGGGCGCCGAAGACTTTAGGCGGCCCAGCCTAATAAGGGTGAGGTAGTGAAGTCACCACCGCGAAGAAAGCGTCCGCCGACCCAAAATTTCACTGTTGCTCCCCCGGTACAGTCTGTCAAAAATGACTTTTGCACTGGGTGTTGAACTCAGGTTCTCCGGGTTCGGAGTTCTGCTCCTTATCGTTCTCGGCCACCGTGCCGCATGGTAAGCTCCCGGTGAAGCGGTGCCTTTGAATGGCTGGATCCGAACAGTGTGCGTGCGGCAGGAATCGAACATTATATGTGAGTCTTTGTATCCACCGCAACTAGAGCGGTGCTGGTGGCCGAGAG
This sequence comes from Stenchaetothrips biformis, assembly GCA_030522485.1. Taxonomy (NCBI): domain Eukaryota; kingdom Metazoa; phylum Arthropoda; class Insecta; order Thysanoptera; family Thripidae; genus Stenchaetothrips; species Stenchaetothrips biformis. Next base: position 15,293,408 of record CM060089.1, on the reverse strand, counting down.
TGTACAGACATTCCCTACCTAGTCCATAGTCTTAGTTTCAACACTCGCTAATTCTGTTTCTTTTTTTTTTTGTTTGTTTTTACGAAGCTACAGTATTCGGCCTAGGGGCGCTGTGGTGCTAGAGGGTGCATTGCGGTTTAAGTTGGCAGCGCCCGTTTGTCCCTTGTTGTGGTTTCTGAAAGGACACCCTTCCGAGAGGCTATGAACGTAGCCCAGACACGAGAGTATGGGAAATTAAACGTTCGGTACGTCGGACGACAAGGGGGAGAACAGGGGGAAGAGTAGGTCTAGGTGGTAGGTCAGAGCCGGGGGAAGAGCAGAGCATGTTACAGGGCAAGAGGTAGGTCAAAAGTGCAGGGTCTCATGTTGCCGCAGTGGCGGGGACGTGCACCTTGCTCCGGCGGCGTTAGGGCGTTTTGCGTTAAGGCTCCCAAATACCCGGAAGGCGGGTACTCGGGTCGCCCCGAGTCACGGTCTCTCTACACCGTGCCCCGAGTTAACACGTCCCGCCACCGCGGCAACATGAGACCCTGCACTATCGGCTCTTGCCTGCACTCCAGGCGCTCGTAGGTAGGTCTCGACGGTAGCAGTTTTGTCTTAAGGTTACATTAAGTTAACTTCGTTGTTGGTTCAATTCTTCGTAGTTTACCTGTCTGGCGTGACAGGCCCTCCCCCTTCCCCTCACCCTCCCTCCCATTTCCCTCCCCCGCACTTCCTCCCTCCCTCCTGTCCCCCTCCCTCTCCCTTCGTCTCCTCTTTCTTGAAAAGAGGTTGTAGAAAACATAGGTCGGACAATCGTAGGTCGGACAAACGTAGGTCGGACAATCGTATGTCGGACAAACGTAGGTCGGACAAAAATTTCAGGGGAAAAGAGGTCGGCCGAATTTCGCAAGGTCGGACAAAAAGAGGTCGTACAAACGATGTAGACTCATTTGGCCGGCTGCGCCGTTGTTCCGGCCCACTGTGCACCCCTTCCTCTCTCCTGCCCCACTTGTCTGCTGGCCGCAGGAAATGGCGTTCTGTATTTAAATCTCGCGCCCGGCAGGTGGGTCACTAACCGCGGCCACCCCGACCATAGGGCAGCGCACTCGAAGGCCTGCTGGTCCTGCTGGTGCAAGGTGGTGCAATCGTTCCGAGAAAGCGACCCAGGGGGTGGCCGGGGGGGGGGGGCGCCGAAACCGTTGAGGAGGACACGTCTCGACGGGGAACGACGTCGTCACACAGCGGAGGCGGAAGGGGACAACCCGACAGAACCCTACCCGCCCTCGTGTGACACACGCCGACACGCCACGCCCGCCTTTTCACCGGCATGTTTGAGGAGGAGCGTCGCACACCCACACAGGACGCGCGGTACGGCGCGGCACGGCACGGCCAGGACCACCGGAGGACGCGTGGAATTTGGGGTGAATCACTCTCTGGAGCGCCACGCCGTGCCACGCCGCACAGCGCCGCCGGCCGCGCTGCCGCTGCTGCTGCTGCTGCTGCTGTCTGGAGGCAGCAGCGGGCTGATGGAGGCTGATGTCGCTCTGTCTCTCTCTCGCCCCGTGCGGCCACCCCATGAAAGCGAGAGAGACAGAGCGACGGACGGCAGCTGAGACTGGAGGGCGGCTCCAGCCACTGCATTGATGACCCCGGCCCGCGGCACGCCTAGGGCACGCCCCGCCAGCGCGACGGGCTGCAGGTCCAGACACGTCGCGGCGACCCCCGCCACGCTCCGCGCTTCGCAGCCACAACAAGCGTGTGCTGGTCGGCGGCGGCGTCATCGCCCCCTCCGCGGTGTAGGGGTGCCACACACACCGGGGGTGCACAGTGGGCCGGAAAACCGGACCGCTATCGAAATCCCACACGTACTTTGAGCTGTTGAGTCGCTAGGTAAATGGGACTCGAACCTACACCTAAACTCTACACGTCAGGACTCGAAAGGAATCCTCGTTCGGAGAGCGATGCATTGGCGGGGTCACGTTCGGTTCGAGTCCCATTCAGCGACTACAGAGCTCAATAACCGTCCGGGATTTTGACCGCCTCCGGGCCCACTGTGCGCTGGGGCTAGCTGGGGCGCCCACCTCTACTAAAGGCGCCGCCACAGCGCGCTTGTGCGTGCGTGTGCGTGCGTGCCCCGCCATGGAAGGTGACACCCCGGGTGACGCAGTCGGGAAGGTGTCCAGTTCCATCCGGCCTAGCGGAGACCAAGCTGCGCAGCGTACCAGGTACTCGGGGCCCGCGCCTAAAAGCAATGGTGAAAGGCACTGGCGGCAAACCCCCGATCCCGCGGTCGGTTACCGACAGCGCGGCGCTGCACAGTGGGCCAGACGGCCTCCACGGCGGGCGCACAGCGGCACAGCGAGCAGGCCGAGGAGGCCGTCCAGTAGGTCGGGGCCTGGTTGTCGGCCGGCTGGGCCGGGTGGCCGGGTGCACTTCCCCCTTTCCCTAGCCAGCTCCGCGCCGCCGTCTATGCACTGCCGGCCTGGCCTGCACACAGATATTCTCTGTCTCTCTCTCTCTTCCTGTCTCTCTCTCTCTCTCTCTCTCTCTCTGTCTCTCTCTCTCTCTCTCTCTCTCTCTCTCTCTCTCTCTCTGTCTCTCTCTCTCTCTCTCTCTCGCGGGGCGTTGCGAGAGGGTGCGAGAGAGACAGACTCGGAATCAGCCTGCCTTGCCTAGCGCCCCTTCTCGCACTTCTGGCACCGCGGCCACGACACGGACTCTAATCCAATTATCGGCCGGCGGCGAAGTCCAAGGAGTAACGTGTCCAAGGTGGAGGAGGCGGCGACCGCCAGACAGTGCGGAGTGGGTCGGAAGACCGTTGAGGCGGCCAACATTCTAGACGCGTTTTTAGCTCCAGAGTCGTTACATGGGACTCGAATCGAACGTGCGACCCCGCCAATCGATTGCTCTCGAAACGAGGAATCCATTGGTGGGGTCGCACGTCCGATTCGAGTCCCATTTAGCGACTCTGGAGCTCAAAACGCGTCTAGAATGTTGGCCACCTCAACGGTCTTCCGACCCACTGTACAGTGCGCTTTTGAATCGCTCTGTCTCTGCCGCACTCATGGGGCGGCACGTATAGGTGTGAGAGAGACAGAGCGAGTAAACCGCCAAAACAAAACGCCGCGCCGGGACTTCCCTCCGCCGGGAAGGTGCGGGCGGCGCGCACGCTGGCGTCGACGTCGCCGGCGGCGCAAACACGCCGATAGCGTCGCCGGGGAACTACAGCTCGAAGCCGCGCCCCGTCGTTCTGTCTCTCTCGCACTCGTGAGAGTCATAGGGAGGCGCGTAGGGGAGGGAGGGAGGCATGGAGGGACACAGAGCGACGAAACTCACGGTTGGGACCGCGCGCTGTCTGTCTGTATTTTCCGATATTTTGTAGACCCTTTCGCTGGCAGTCCTACAGCTCGGCCCCCTTTCGCTTCGCCCGGATGATCTCAGCAAGCATAGCTCACCAGGAGCACGGCCCAGCACAGCCGGCGGCGACGATTCAATAGGAAAACGGGAATCATGTTCCTAGAAAGGACGAGGACGGAAGAACCCGAGAGGGCGCGTTGTGAACTCAGCTGCTACAGCTGCATTCCACCACCTCCGCGTCTCCGAGGCGTTCGAAAAGGACCGCCACGGCGCCTCGCGAACGCAGCACACGAGCGAGACCCGAAGCACACCCGAAGAGCTGCCGAGCCCCCTCCTCGCTCGCGTTGCCCCCACTACGAGGAGTCGCCGGTCGATGCAAGGCGCAGCACATGGATAGGTGGAACGCAGTCAGACAACCGGCCCATTAGCTCAGTTGGTTAGAGCGTCGTGCTAATAACGCGAAGGTCGTGGGTTCGATCCCCCCATGGGCCACGCTTTTTGTCGACGTTCGAACCGTGATACGTACGTTTCACAACGCCGAGCGTCACGAGTACCCATGTGCCTGTTTGCACGTTGCTCGCCAACAGGCGAGAGATATTGAACCAGATGACTAAGTAACGCTTCTGATAAGTGTGACAAGGCTGGTTTTCCGCTCGCGTTCCTACACAACAAAACGCAACCGGAGGTGACGACATTTCTCCAAAAAACGCTTCCTAAACGACATATAAAATAAATTATCTAGAACTTTGGCGCACGCAGTTAAACTTACCTGAAAGACTGCGTGTTTGTCGCACTCTTTGTCAACTTAGAGGCGGAAAACTAAAAAAAACGTACTGCAAATTGCCTAACCAGCAGCATATCAGGCATTTGTCACGGCCGGAAGGGGAGGGGGGTATCTCTAGGGGAATTCCCTTTCCGTTTCTGTGTGCGACAGACTGCTGGCTGCCCACCCGTGCTCCAGAAAAGAGAGCACAAGAGGAGTACTAATGTCCTGTGAGCTGACAAAGTCGCAGGGGTGTTGCAACCCTTGTGCGGGGTAGCACAGACACACTCAGACACTTACCCGACGGCGCTGGTTACGGTAGCTGCATACTGCGCTGGTACCAGGTACGGTGCGGCGGCCGCCTCTATCGCTGCTGCGGCGAGCCTGGGCCGTCTCGGGGCCGCTGGCATTCCTCCGGGGGCCCTCCTGGTGGACGCCCTACCTTCTTCGCCCGGAAACGAAACGCTCGATCCGAACCGGAAGTGGCACTCCGCGACGAACGCAAACTCGGCCGACGGTCCGGGTGTCGCGGGTGGGCGTGGCCGGGGTTCGCGAGGCGGGTGGGCCAGGAGGAGGTCCTGAGGATGTCCTGCCGCTGTCCGGAGAGACGCTCACGGATCGGACGTCACAACGGTCAAACTGACGTCAGGCCGACTGGACTCCAGAGGACACGTGCGCGCCGTGAGCCCTCGCAGCAGCACGCGCGTGCCGATCAGAGTCGAGTCCACCGACGTCAGGGTCTCCGTCGTGGGGCAGCACCAGAGAGGACGTCCTCTCTGGGCAGCACGACGACCCGGCGGGGTGGAGGATCGTGGTGGTAGTGGCAGTGGCGTAGTCTCCGGGGCGGCCGGCGGACGGAAGGGCGCGGGGCGGGGCGGGGCGAGGCGGCGTTCCCGGTCGCGCGCGGCCCGAGGCCCGGGCGGGGCGGGCCTGCAAGTTGAAACCTGCACGTCGGGGCCGGCCGGCTGCCACGCTTCGCCGCTGCTTTGTCGGCCACTCCGCTCACTCATGGGAAAGGGTGGTGTGCACCGCGGCCGCGGTGGTGTCTGGTGCTGATTGACTCGGCGAACGGCGGGTCGTGTCGTGCCGGGTCACGAGCCTTGCGTGTCGCGGCCTGCCTGGCCTGCCTCAACAAGTGACTCAACCTGGTTCCGTCGCTCTCTCTCTCTCTATCTCTCTCGCGCCCCCATGAGTGCGAGAGAGACAGCGATGTGTGGAATCAGCCCGCTGGCTGGATGACCGCTTCTGGCATGACGAGCCGCTTCAGGAAAAGGATGCATGCGCTGGCCGCCGCACCCGGGCGAAGATGAAGACCGGCACGCACTCGATGGGCACAGCACACCGGCTAACCGGCCCACTGTGCCCTGTGCCCCTGGCGAGGAGCGGGTGGGCAACACCGTTGACACCGGGAGACGAAGCGCATGCTGCCCTTGCCGGCAGAGAGCAGCACCTCCTGGACAAGAGGGTGGTTGTGGTACCCTTTTGGTCCCCTGATAAACGAATTTTGGGTAGTCTGAGTTAGACTTGGCCGTTCGGGCACCTGCTGTTCTTGCTATGGTGCCTCGATTATTCATATCCGCTCGGGTGGGGGGTGGGGTGGGGTGCCTCCGGGCCGCCGGAATGGGTCACGTGACAAAGCAAAAGCAAAGCAGAAGACGCAGCAGACAGCTGCGGTGGCGCTCGCTTCGCACTTCGGGCACCGGAGGGTTGGAAGTTGGAAAACAATACCATTCCCGATTTTCACGTTGAGATCTCGTAGTTCCCCTCCTGTGCCCGAACTCGGACACACCTCCCACCCGAAAGGCAAGTCATGACTCTGCTGGAGTCGGCCTGGCCTCCCGTCGCCATACCGAGGATGGGAGGCTGGGGTCCTGCGCCGTAACCTACAAGCACTCGCGCAGGGTGGCAGGTTTGTGAGGTGCTCTGTTTGTTTACAGTCCGTTCCGGCTTGGCGGTGTGACGGCAGTGTCTCTGGGCGGCGCGGGGCCGTGGGGATGATTCTCCCTCTATGACTGGAGTTTGCACTCGGCGCGGACTCCAGGCTGGACGGATGGACGGCTGGAGCAGCTCCCTGAGTTCCCCTGGGCCCCACAGGAGCAGGCGCCCTGGCCGGAATTGTGGGGTGGGACGGTTGGGGTGCAGCGGTCGCCGCGTCTTGAAGCGTTCGACGGCGGGACCCCGCGGCCGGACCTAGTCATCCCCGCTTGCCACATGCTGTCTCAAGACGTCAAGGCAGCCGTTGAAGAAACATAGATTCCATCGTTATTGAGCTTTGGAGAACTGCTCCGCCTATTGATGATGGATTAATTACAGATGACTCCACCAAATCTGCTCAAGTTGAGCCCATTGGATTGTTCATTCGCTTTGAGACTTCAGCTGTGCCGATTCAAACCAAACGCTTATTATCTTGAGTGAATAATCGTCAAGACGAGCTTGGTGGTCCTCCTGTGAAAGGGGCTCTTCAACATGATGGGTAACTTTGAAAAGGAAAAGAAGACTAAATACAAATGTGATAAGAGTGATAAATGTTACATTAGGGAGCCTGGATCTTGTGAAACATAAGAAAGTAAATTTTGGACAACGTCATAAATGCTCAGCCTGTGACAAGATTTAGGATTGTTGAAAAGCGAACCTACTGGTAAACATAAAAATGCTAAACAAAATTGGTACGGCTTTTCTATGTAAGAACTGTGGCAAGTCATTTCTCACAAACAGGCGCTATGCACAAACATATGCGTATCCATACTGGCGAAAAACCATATTTCTGCAATGTGTGTAACAAAAGTTTCTCTGCCAGTGATAATTTCCATAAACAC
>CM060089.1:15208527-15285490 GCA_030522485.1 Stenchaetothrips biformis | reverse complement strand
GAGTACTTATAGAAAACTTTTGGGTATGTACCTCATTGCTTGTCCTTTCATGTCATATCCTCTGTACCTGAGTTTTATCAATCATACCATGACCATATCTCAAAACGCCGGACAAGCATCTGTTGAAGATTCTTTATATTTGCCATCTTTGTTCTTTGGGGTGTATTATCTCTTCTTTCCCATCTTTACTTTGTGATACTATGTGACTTCCTATTACTGTAATTTCTTTCATTGGTCACTTGCTATTGATGTATGTGGCTTGACAATAAAGGCAGATTATCTTTGACGAAATCTGTGTTGGTTTTAAATGGTTTGAGCTGCTTACGAAATTTGTATGAAATAATGAGATGGAAAGGTGGCGGAAAAAAAGGACTGGTTTTGTTTGGTTGGTTGATTTTTTTTGTTGCAATTCATTAAACCTTTTTTTAATACAAAAACAAAAAAAAAGACAACAGAAGATACAAATTTCAAAAATAAGGAACAAAAGTTAGAATAAATTAATTCATGCATCTTTTTTCACAAGGTACTTCTCAAAAAATAAAATACTAAAAAAGAGCATGGTGTATATGTTAGGCAGAAGTGTGCAAGTAGCACTCTTACACACACGCACACACACAATAAATACATCTAAGAAAGACTACAAAGTCCATTGATCCCTAGCAAGATTTTTGTTTCTAACAGTGGTTCTAAACAGACTAGGCTGTTCAGCAAAACACAATGCACACAGCAAGACAATTCAGTAAATTCAAATCACTAGCTACAGATATGGACCCTAACAAATTGGAGATAAGGAATAAAGAAAAGGACGGGGTTGGTGTTGTACACTCCTGAAAAAGTACATAATTTGAAAGCTATTATTTTTCTTTCTAAAAACTCAAAAACATTCCCCATATTCTTAATGTTCTCACAAAATAAAATCTATTACAATCTATTAGAGTCAAAAATAAAATAAGACACGCCTGTAATGCCTCAGCCTGAAAAGCAGAGGTGCTTAAGTTACAAGGGCAAAACACCTCTCAGAATTTGCTTTCGGTTTTAATCCAAGTTTACAATAGGAGCAAATATATACCTCAAGAAAATCTTAAGGAGAAAGAAAGATTAGGTACGTGAGAAGTCTATTGTCAAGAAAATGCACTTCTGGTTGGTAGTTCAAATAATAGGTCCCCATAGACCCATCCGTAAGTCACTTTACATTGAGGAACTTCACACAACAACCACATTTGTCAGCTGACAAAATGAAAGTCAGAATCATCTTACAGAGGTTACTTAAGAATATAAATGATAGTATAGTTCACACATGTTAGACAACTGTGAAACGAACGTTATGATAACCACCATCACATTATCTCTCATGTTAGAAGATGAACCTACAGAATGAATTGAATCTATTTCTGAGGCCTAATCATCAGCTACATGAAACAGATATATAAAAGTTTGTTAAATGTGAGTTTAAATTTTTCAGTAGAAAGATACTTAATCTAGCCCAAAAGAGGTGCCGGTCATCACCGTTACTTCTGACTTTCAACATACTATTTCAGCTGCACAAGTTGCCTACGTAAATAATAATCACTCATAACAAAAATGTGACAAAATAAATTCAGAACTTTCAAAATTTTTTTGTATAATTTCTCTTAACCCAACAGGGTGTCAATACAACATAATTAAAATTCAGGAATGGCACTTTCACATGAATATAACAATTCATGGCAATGAAACTTGAAACTTGTCTGTATCCTATGCTCTATTCATATACAGAGATTTAATTGATAGTCATGGGAAACATTCTACACTAATTCCATAAGTTTCACTACTGACTAAATTGGCATAAATATTGACAAGTATCTATGCCACGATCTAATCCACAATCTATTCGTAAGATACTTTAGATCTGTTCGCAAATCACAACATGGAAAAATATAGCTTGACAGCATGACTCCAGTCAGCACCTCATGTTGACATGACAACGGAATCATACCTGCCTGCCACTAATGCCCAATTCTTTTCAATAAATGCAAGCCATTTCATAAAGCCAAATCACAGGGTAAAATTCATGCACAAATATACATATTGTCTTAAGACTGTGGTCAAGGAAAGGGTAAAATAACATTATGTAAGATCTTCCAAGTTAAAATAAAAATTAAAAAAAAAAAAAAGTATCAGAAAGAGAACATTAAAAATACTGATGATGATGAGGGACTGAAGGTTATGAGATTCATGATCTTGCTTTGATAGAACAAATGAAGAGAAGGCTGAACCAATCATAAGTTTTGCTTTCATCACCTATGGTGAAAATTCTCAAAAACTGCCAGCCAGACAGGTTCAGACTATACAAAGGGAATGTAAAAAAGCTGTTATCAACAATACAATGTGCATGCTAAAATAAGTCATAAAATCACAGAACTTAAGGTTAGAAATAAAAGAAAGGATAAAAATACTGATTAATAAATCAACAGTAAACCTTGCTTGCTTAGGAAAGCTTCCCTTGCATAGCAGAAGATTTAAAAACTAAGAACCATGTTACTAAACAATTTGCAATATGAAAGAGTGGGAGAATGGTGAACAATCCACTATCACAGCAAATCTGTGTGTCACAAAATCTCCATTGCCAATTTGTACTGGGTGCTCCAGAAAGGTAAAGCATGCTGAATTTTTTTTTTTTTAACAATGATACAACATAGAGGAGGCACCCACTAACAGCCCTCAGTCAAGAAACATGGAACACACAAACACACTCATATGCTTTTATGGCCTCTCTTACATATTAAAAACAAGACAAAACAAACAAAACTCATTGTGTTAGGATACTTTCATCAGATCATATGGAAAAGGAGAGGAAAATGGTAACAAATCAAACTATATAAAATGAAATCAAGTGAAACCGGCATATGAAGAATGTCATTATGTCGCAAAAGATAGAGGATCTTGGAAGTCTTCCAAATATCCTACCATGGTGACAAAAATGACAATCATATGCAGGTTTTACTGAAATAAGTAAAACAGCCAAGGTAGGAATACATGAGTACCTTTAACACTTTAACAGTCAATTTTAAAAACTGCATCTAAAATTCAACATATGGGTATAATGCTGAGTAACAAATCAACAGAGCCAAACACAGAAAGAGTCAACATATTTTCAGTACCTGTTTCACACCTCCCTAAAGCTAATATTTTGGAACACATTTATATACAAGGACTAGCATTTTTTTTTAAACATGTAAATATCAAGACAGATCACATCACCAAGTTGCAACCAAATTATTTGAAAGATACATCAGGCATTGAATGCGGTTTACTTTGGGATATAAGTGCTAACATACATGCAACAGCAAAAGTATGCAAAGCACCTCATCATCAGGATTCATTGACATACACACAGTTATACAGAAGTGAGAGAAGACACATCCAATCACCTCTGGGTCTTGGAAAGGAAAAAAAAGACTGAACACTGATATTTTGTTGGTTGGCACAGCACACCTTGGATGGAAGACTGATGTGCAGAAAACAAAGCATAGATTGTGTGCTCAGATTCATAAACCGCACCCCCTTTTTAACACATGGCTTTTCAGCCAAAGGGTATCTCACTATACATAAACAAGTCAAATCTTTAAAACAGTAAAAGTGAACATCCTTCTGAGAATATGACATAACAAAACCAAGTCAAATCATTACACATCACATCACCTAGAACTGTGATCAACTAGTTTGCTAAAGCACGCTGAATTATTGAAAGCATATTCAGTGTATACATCAAAACAGAAACAGGATTTTATTGCTAAGTCTAATCATTGAAGCCCTAGGCTCCTGACAGCTAAGTGCGACTTGGATACTCTACACCTCTCCAAAACAGCAAGCATTTGACTCGATCCTACTGAGTAATGACTGATTTATAGTAACTAACCCTATCACATAACTATTGTGATAACTAAGAATATCCTGCAGAGGTTCGGTTGGATCCTCGCAATGTAGCATAACATCCCTGGCATACTCGCACAGGCTTCAGTATTCTTAGGCGTGATATTTCAGATTCAAATTTACTGCATCTGTAAACAGACAAAATAATAAAATTATAATTTATAAAAAAGGGAAGCTGATGAAACTAAGCAAAAGAAAAAGGTGGCTTACTTGGAACAGAAAACTTGTCCACAATTGCGGCAATGATGTTTACGTTCATAGAGGTTAAATCGGACATTGCAGCCTACACAGTTCTCTGCCCCCTCATCTCTCAGCCAATGGTCTGCTATACCTCTACCAGGTTGTTCAGACATAGACCATGAAAACACTCGGCCTCTGGCATCACCAACATACACTGTACGGTGGTCTCTGTTTGAAGAAGAAAAAATTAAGTACATAAATTAGAGTCAAACTCAGAAAGACATGCCCTACACCACAATCAAATTCATACATACTTGGATACTGCTAAGGCTGTAATAGAAGCAGGTTCTGTATTGTCCTTTCGATCGTATGCTGTGTGCATGGTCAATTTGCTTCGGAAAACCAACTGCCTCTGCCACTTGAATCCTTGAAACAAAAACAAATTTTAAAAAAATAAAATTATATTAAAAATTTTGCTAAAATTCAAAAGAAAAGATTCAACCAAAAGGCAGAACTACTGACCATCTCTCAAAACATTCTGCACACTAGATTTTCGCTGAACCCCATCAGGCTGGTCATCGTCCACGTCTCCCTCTCCGCTGACCATGACAAAGGAGTCTGTCAGGCTGGTGTCACTCTTGCTGGCTCGGATGCGCTGAGCCGCCCCGCCTAGGGCCGAGTCAGGATCCAAGCAGTCGATGCTCTTTTCCATGGCATTCGGCGTCTCTGAACTCAACCAGCAACCGTCACTCTTTCTGTACTGAGCGTTGGCACGAGCTGCAGAGGACCGGCGCCTGACGCGCACTGGCGGGATGTCGGGCCCAGCAATGTTTGACACTTCTGAAGTTGAGCTCACCCTCACTATAGGGGTGGTGGTTACAATGGTCGGCGCAGCAGAGTTTTCTACCTCATCTGCTCCGTCGCTACAATGCTCCTTCTCTTCATCTTTGTTTTCCACTTCTTTTTTGGCGAGCGTCTTGTTCTGTTTGTCTTCGGAATCAGACAGACTACTCTCCGATCCACTCTTGGCAAGCAATCCAACCGAGCTCAGTCTTTTCACAATATCAGTCACCGGTTCTCCGCATGGTGAGTCCTCTTTCCCGCCAACAGGAACTTCTGGAGCGTCATTTTCATTTTTCTCTTGGCTGGCATCTGAATCAATCGATGCCAGTTTTTCGTCTTTGGGGACCTGCACATAGTCCATGGACCACATTCTGGCAACACCATCAGTAGAGCCAGTCATAATGACATTCTTTGAGTCCCACTCGTGCATCTGGGAAAAGGCCACACAAAGAATTTGCTGCATTCGGTCAGCGCGACCCACAGCTGTGTCAACACAGGCGAGCTCAATGCCATTTATGGTCCACACGTGCAGCCAGGTTCCAGCGCAAGTGGCAATATCACCCTGCAAAGTGAAATTAGAAAAAATGTAAAATTTGACTTTGATTACTTGTGACACAAACGAAAACAAAACTTACAGTTATTTCATTGATTGCCACAGCGGCGATCGGTGCGCTGTGCCCTCTCAATTGCCGTACAAATATTAGACGGGACAAGTCCCAAACAATGACCGAGCAATCTCGAGAGCCTGACACAATTACGTTGTAAGCTGGACTAGCTGCCAGACAAGTGACTGCTGCTGTGTGACCATACAAACACTGTTTGACTCTCAACTGACGGCGGTTGTATTCCCAAACCGCTACCACCTGCACAGGATAATTCACTATAAGCAGGTGACCTTATTACCATTACCACAATTTGCAAAGATACATACCGAACAAGTTCCAGCAGTCACCAGAAGTTTAGCTGAGGGACAAACGCAAGCCACTACTTCTCCACTACTTTCTCCAGTTGCTTCACAAACAAGAATTGTTCTGTCGTTGTCATAGTGTCCAATTCTCAAGGAGTGATCTGCAAAGCCCCAAGCCAAGTACTTGTTGTACGATGGTGGTACCAACACCTTGTTCTGCTCCACCGCCAACAACATTTTGTCAATGCAAAGGATCTGGCCCACTGGACCCTTAAGCTCTGAAACAGGAAATATAGCAATTATGTATTTACCACAGAAAGAAAACCTCAACAACAACAATAAAAAAGAAACAGGGCCTTACCCTTGATGGGCTGTAAAGATGGCACAAGACTGTCTAATTGGTCAAAGAAAAGTTTCTGATTGCAAGGAAGTGGAGTTTCCCTCAAGCTCAAACTCAGCCCTGGAGTTGAAGGGCCCCCATTGAGTTTTTTAGCTGGGTGAGGCCTTTTAAAAAGCTGCTTTGGTATCTGACCAAAGTTATTAATGAAACCTATTGTTGCATTTTTCTTCAAAGGGTCATCAATGCTGGAAAAGAGTATCGACATAAGCATACAGGTTTTCTCGGAAAAGGTTGACAAAAAAATGTGCAATACATACTTATAAATATCCACATTGCCTTCATAGAACAAATGATGGAAAACATTTGTTGCTTCAACTGCTGCTTGGCCTTGTTGTTTGTAGCCAAAAATAAGATCAATCCAATGATGCAACTTGGAAGAGACAGCATCACACTCTAGAGCAGCACGGTGAACTCGAATGAATTCCTGGGGATCGTCTTTGGCCCACGGAGGCAGGACTACATCCCCCAGCTGTACGCCATTCTGCTTACAGCCTGAACAAAATTTGAAAGAACATTAAAGAGGTTGCAATAAAAAGCAAGGTGCAGGAAGTTACTGAGTCAAACTTACCCAGGTCAAAGTTGTTGGAGTTAGTAAGAAACTCAGGTAAGTAGAAAAATTCTGGTATAAGCTCTTTCACATCTGCCATGTTATGGCGAGATGCAGAAAGCCAAGCCTCCCTCACACTATTAAACATACGATCTGCTAAATCAAAATGTCCTCCCTGTAAACAAGAAAATGACAAAAAGTTACATTTAACTATTATTTTTAACAGTGGAAGACAGACTATAAAGATAGGGGTACATACCTGCAGCCGAAGAAAATGCTGCGTGAAAGGTTCCATTCTTACAAGATATGAACAAACAATCATGGCTGAAGAATAGTGTGTGCCATAATGATATGGAGGAGTCTCTCCATGTGGGTCATCCCACTCTTTGAATCTGTCAAGTTAAAAATACAGTTAAAATAATTGTTGGCATGTACATTATTTTATCAGGCCAGTCCTCTGAAAATGGCTTACCTCTTTTTAAATTGATGTAGTCGATCTGGGCTTTGAGCACCCATGGGCTTTGAAAAATCTCTAAATGTAGCTGGATCATTGAAATCAGGTTCAGGTGCATCATAGTCAGCCAGAACCCAGGGGAAAATTGGATACTGCATCAAATCATTGTACGAACGGCCTGCTAGAGTGTTCAGATGCATCAGGTATTGGAAGTTTGAAATTTCACCGCGCTGGAAAAAAAAGAACAACCAAAATATACGGACCCATCAAATAATTAGCAGCTTTGACAGGTAACATGTAATGATACATACCACCCATCTTTGAGTTACAGATGTTTCACCAATTAGATTAGACAAAAGGCCTGCAGCTTGCTCTACATTTGCAGTGCGTTTCTGACCAGCAACAGACTGTTGCGCACTGTCAGCAATACCAGTAGCGTTGGCATGGAACCTAAAGTTAAAAATAGGCCCAAGGTTAAAATAAATACCAAAGAACAATTTAAACTTGAAGCTTTTAGGAATTTCCCAAACAAACCTGTGGTAAACTTTGTTCCTAATTTTTCTAGGAAAGGCCAGAAGTTGATTACGCCCATCACTAGAGAAAACTTCCAGTGCCATAGGCTGAAGCAGATACCTCCTTTTGTGCACCTCTCTGTATGGAACATTTTAAAATAATACAGCTTTGGTTTTAAAAAAGGAAAGAAAAAAGAAAGTTTTAGGTGCTTAGTAAGTTTTTAAAAAATCTCACCTTATATCCTCATAATGAAACTTGTAAGAATGTCTCATGGATCGAGCCCGAGTAGGGCTACCCGGCCCAGGGCTGGGTAAAATAGGCTCTTGAACATTAGGTGGTAAAGAGTCAATGTCTCTGACTTCTCGAGAACGTACAACAGTGAGACCATCTACAATGTAGACATGTTCCTTTCCAAAGAGAAGCAATCCTTCCATAGTGTCTAGGCCTTGTATTCTAGCACAGCGGAACATGTAGCTTATCTAGAAAAAAAATTGATACATAAAATGAAGATAAAGCAATACCAACCAACTCCAGTATGTGATCGCAACAAACCTTTTCTTGGTGTTCCAGGAGTCGGATAAGGGTTTGGTTGTCAGATGTAGCATCTTGATCTTGAGCTTCACCCTCAGCATCAGTATTGTCAGGTCCATCATCAGCTGCATCATCAGGCTCAGAAACTGACCTGTTGACTGAGTGACGGACTATACTTTGGAATCCTGAACAGAAAGAAAAATGATTTGCTTCAACAAGTCATGATATTAATTATCAAAGACACCTGTCATCCTCCTTCTTCTGAACAAACCTCTGATGGCAGAAGCATCATCCATGTTTGAGTTGCTGTCTTCAGTTTCTTCAACTTCTTTGTCTTTTTCTCTATTAGTGTGACTCTCAATCATATTATCCCTTTCATGGTCAATCAGGCCTCGAGGACGATACTTGTGATAATAATCTTTACTATCCCAGCTTGTTGCTACCTTGTATTTAAGAGATTTCTAAAAGGAAAGAAAGCAGCAAATAGAGATTTGAATAATGTAATTTTTTTGTTTTTTTAAATGTATACTGAACAGGCATACAAGAAAGACAGGAAATACATTTGTGACTTACATTGTCTCCACTGTCCAGTTCTGGTCTATAAGGGTACTGAATGTAAAACATGTCATTACGCATCATTTTCTTTCTCATGCGGCAGGGACCTTCTGTCATGTCCAGCATCCATTTATCCAGCCTGCAATTCATTAAAAATGTCACTAACAGCTCCAAAAAACGAGGCATAATAGGTGGACGGGAAAGTAGGGGTATATACCTGCTCCCAACAGGGGGACCCCAAAGCCCCCGCTCACGAGTAAGCTCTGTCTCTGTTTCCAGCCATTCTTCATACACAATACGCTGCATGTGTATCATGTGTTGAGAGAACTCCTTCCGACGCACATCTACAAGAGCACGCACCAAACCAATATGCTGCTCTGCACATGATTGGATTTCTGAGCCAGACAACGTACATCTAGTTTTGGTTGGTTCTTCTTTCTTTGATTTAGTGCGACTTGCCAATCGAGTGAGGCCACCAGTAACTTTTTGGATTTTCTATGCAAAATGAGAGAAGGAACAGAGGTGAATACTACTGTAAACAATCTGCAGATGTAGAGATACATAGATAGAGCAACTTCGTAGAGCACTTACAGACTGAATCTGATTGTGAAGCTCCCAAGGCACTTTGCATGTGGCCTTGCGCTCCATGTCAACATAATTCAGCCAGACCTTGTGAGCAGCCTCAAAAACTTGGTCACGGACCAAACTCAACTCAGGAGCTTTATTATTGGGTGAGTTTAGAGTTATTTTAAATACCTAAGAAGAACACAAAACATTTGATTTTACAGTACAGAAATTTTTAAAACATTAATTTATGAAGACAGCAAGATGTAACATGCTTTACACTTTGATTTTTAGTTAACTCACCTCTTCAATGGCAGGCTTTTTGCAAACATATAGTTCCTCCCACACACGCGTGGCAGCAACAACCATCAAATTGTGGCCCTGGCGTGCATTCAGCTTATCATCTGAATCATCAACTTGTGGATTTACATGCCAAGTTGTTTTTATATTAGTATCAAGCCTGAAAAGAAAAGAAAAATAAGTAAGTTGAAAAAAAATTTAAAAAAATGAGACACAAAAATACAAGTGCTGGAATGCTTGTACAACAATACATACATTATTTTCATATCAGATGTGAGTTGTAATAGACAATAAGTGAGGCATCCAACAAAGTCCAATTCATGGTTTCCAGCACCAAATACCAGCCCCCTGAAATATTAAATAAATTGTTGAACAAGAACCTTTGAATTTTACTTTGAAGCACACAGCATTCAGAAGAATACATACCGATTAGTGGTGAGTTTATGTAAAGCTTCCAGAACTGACATTTGTTGGGTGAGGGATTCAGTTGCACGGGATAACAGAAAAAGTATTGTCCGGTTCAAGCAATGATAAAGACCTTCCAGGGAAGTGCCTCCAGGGCGACGTTTTGCTTGAGATATGAGTTTCACAACAAAATCAAAGACTTCGTGGGGATCCTTTGATAGGTTTCCTGCAGAGCAAATATTTAATTTTTTTTTTAGTTTTAATTTTTAATGAAAATAACTTTTAGGTGAAACAATGCAATGAACTGACCTTGCCAAAGTTTGTCAACAACTCGAGCTGCTAGGTAACAAACGTTTGGAGCGACATTATTTGCAGCCCCACCAAATACTATGGACAAAGCTGCCTGATCCCCGACTAGAACATCAGCAGCTAATAAATGTTCCATGAGCAGACTCAATACTTCAGTCTGATATCTTGTATGTTGGGCGCTTGAAGCACTGTCTGGTGAAGCCTATTGGACAGATCAGATTAAAACAATTAAATTGAGTCTAAAATGAGAATATAATAAATTTTTAAGGCATATAGCAGACAACATACATTTAAAACAAGGTCAATGACAGGCGGGCCTTTTCCTGACACAGGGAGGGATAACGAATCCACTACAATAACACGGAGGAAGTCCATCACAAATTTCCTTGCGGGATGAGATGTTAGAGCACCTTCTTTGGTGGGAGAATGAATCACAACTGTGGAGTCATCAGGAGGAAAGACCTGCAACCAGAAAAAGTGATTTTTAGAAATTCAACAATCAATAAAAATAAAAATCCATTACCAGGAAAGGTGTTCATCTGAACCTACCTCATCCACTGGAGAGCTGGTGCAACTGCTGGCCTCACTTCCAGGGCCACGTGGGAACAGAGTCCCAGCCAATGCAGTCAAAACTTCACTGCTCATGAATACTGGTTTGAAGTCCAGCATGTTTTGGTATAGAAAGAAGAGGAACTGTATGATTGTAACTGGATAGTCACAGAGCCACTGTGGCAAACTTTCAGGACTAGAAGAAAAAAAATGTTTATGAGTTCATACTTTATTCATGATTCTAAAAAAAATTCAGTCTTAAGTATTGGATAAGCAGCAACCATTACCTTTTTCCTTCCTGGTTTAGCATTGCCCTGACCATGGTAAGAAGGGTAGTGACAGCTTCAGGGCAAAGTGAAACTTTACCAGCAAGTGCATTGACAGACTGCCCAGCAGGCATACCAAATAAGAAATTCCAAACATTGTCAAGATCCAACTAGAAATTCAAAAAAATGCAGATCACAGTTAAAGATTAAATATTCTTTTGCATTAACAATTGAGCAAAAACCACCACTATGGTTACCTTTGAATCTGCAGGTAAAAGTTTCACAGGTTGACCCATCATGAGAGCCATGATAAGGAAGTACACCTCTGGGACTTCCAGATGATAAGGTAACTGCCATGACAAACGTTGGAATCCCGGCACGTGAACAGCATCAAGACGAATTTCCTGGGATTTCTGGGCTCCAGGTGAAGTTCCGAGTTGATAGCCAAGCAGGCCTCCCATTTTATCTTGCAGGCGCTGTGTGTCCTGGAGCCACCCTCCTGAGACAGACCCCTCACGGAATTTTTGGAGGAGTAGGGGGTTGGAGCACAGAGCAACAAGGATCCTGAGACCCCAAACGACCGTGCTTGGATGAAGGTTGGGCTGCGTCCACAACAGCACCCAATCGAGACCGAGTACTCGGACAACCTCATTACAGAATGCTTGATTGATGGTATTCCTCGCATTGAACAGCAGGGAATGGAGCATTTGAAGGCATCGGTTGCGTAAAAGAACACAGCTGACAGGGTCATGCAATGTGTTTTCTTGGGTGTTAACAGGGGCCTGCTCCCATGAAACAGGTGTAACTTCCACCAAGACAAGGCTCTTCTCGTCCATAGCCGGACTTGATAGTGTCGCAGTAATCAACTGTCCAAAATGTAGCAGGTCAACAGGACGAGGATTACCAGCCAACAAGACTCCCAGTAGAGTCAGAAGCATAGTGCGAGTAGGAGGTGGCCCTGTCATCACAGAGGGTAGCACATGGAGAAGTCGAGGAACCAGCATTAGGTCTCGCAGAAGCCGCAAATTGGTTCTTTTCTCGCTGGACTCTGCCACTAACTCCAGTAAGTGTTCGAATAGTGATTTAACTAGTTCACCTGGTGCTTGATGCCAAACCTGAAATCATTTGTTTTGTAAATAAACATAGGGTTTTGAAAAAATTATAAAAGTAACAGAGAGAAAATTACCTCTATATCACACAGTAGATCTTGGAAAGCCTGGGCATTAGGGACACATGAACTTTCGCGGCCAGAATCCACAGACCCAACCAAACTGAAGGTAAGATGTAGTATGTGGGAGTTGAGTAGAGGTGTTTTACGACGCAGTAGCATTGCCAGTGTTTGGTATCCCCTTCTCCTATCCATTTCAAGCTGAGCACATCTGTTGCTTCGAACAACACAGACTAATGCTTTCACACCAGCATACAGACTTTCCACATCCTGGGCGGAGGCAATGAGACCCAGCAGCACGGCACATCCACCAACACTGTCAGCTACTTTGGCAACTGGGCGTGGAGAAAATACTCTGACACCAAGATATCCAATAACCACCCCACCGAGTGACCTGGCCGCGCCACCCAAATGCCCAGCTGAATTATGTAGGATACGAATCGGAGTGGCGTTTTCATGGGATGACATTCCAAGCTGCCTTGCCACTGACCTATTATCAGCTCGATTGTAAACCTTACGAATCTTGGCCAGCGTCAACTGGGACACCGCCTTGGCATTCAGTCCAAAGATGACCTTGTCTTCCGTTACCAAGGGAGGGCAGGGCTCTGAGCCAGACTGGCTGGGCGGTGCTTGGAGACTGCCCATGTACTGGGGACCCAGTTGGTGCACCTGAGCCACTGTCTGGGCGCTCAGCACATCCTCCAGGAGGTGGCAGGGGCCCAGCTTCCAGGCGAGGCGGGAGTACCGGCGCCAGCTGGGTGGGGTGCCGATGTATCCGTAGACGGAGGAGGCTATCGTCAAATTGGCGGCTCCGCCCCCCGGATTCTGCGAGATGTAATGCAGCTTCTGGGTGTGAATGTGCTGGCCGTCCACGTACACGGAGCAGGCCGAGTTCTTGAGGACCGCTCTGTTCAGCACCAGAGCCAAGTGGTGCCATTGTCCCTCCTGAAGCAGGTCAGGACACCACACACGGGCAGAGCAGTCGCCCAGTCCCTCTGGTTCCCAGTCACCCACATCTGAGGAAGAAAATACAAATAATTGTTGTTAAGGGCGGAAGGTCTAGACAGAGAGTAAGCGACTCCTTTCACACATATAGAGGTACTCACTATGGGGCATATGCGTCTCGTGAGTGCTCACTATAATGGCTTTATCCCGAGCAGAGAGAAGAACGGTCAGACATATGAGATGACTTTCAGGAAGATTTCGCACCAGAGTCAGCAAGCGCACTGGGTGTGGATCTGTTCGTGGGTCACTGAACTTATCAACGCAGAGCCAAGTGGAGTAGGTGAGGCCAGTTTGAGGTGGAAAGACTCGGTCACCTTGGAAAAACAGACAGTCAGCTAGGTACACACTCATTTTACCAGTAAGCGCTGCAAAATCACCAGTTATTAATTTCTCACCAGATCCAATCCCCCCTGTCACATTGTTGTCAATAGCGGCATTGAGGGTGGCCCCCACGATGGCAGAGCCCCCCGAGGGTCCCTGCGGTGCGATACTGGGCAGGTACAGACCACCAAAGCCCTCCGCAGACATGTCGAACTCAACGAACGCCGGCGGCAGACTGGTCTGGTGGGCACGGAAGTCTCGCGGGGTGGTCATGGAGACGATGGTCTTGACTCTGGTGAGTGGAACGGGCCCACCCGCTCGGCCGTGGTGGTAGTCGTCAAGAGGTAGGCAGCAAAGAGGGTCTCCCAGCCGCAAAAAATCTCTGCCAGAGCAAAGTTTAAAAAATTAAATGTGGAAACGTTTAAAAAAAAAATTGTTCAATGAAATGCACTATGTATATTCTCGGCAGTTCACCTCAGATCCTTGGGCTCCAATCCTTGTGCGGCCAGTCTTTCTAGCATGTACTGCAGAGGCTGGTGTAATGCATGAGTCTCGTCTTCCAATGCCACAGATCCGTATTGAAGCAGTTGGCCTGGAAGGCCAGCTTCACACATGACCTGTTGATTCCGCTCGGATCGAACTAAAGATTTGAGAATCTCGGCCGCAAAAAGTTGGAGAGTAAGAGCCACCTGCATTTAATTTAAATGCCAAATTTGAATTATCTGAATGAAACTTCCAAACCACAACAATATGGACCTCAGACACATTCTGAAGCTGAGTGACACTGACCTGTGAATGTTCATTGTGGTGAATGGAAGGCAAGAGCCTCCAAATGGCCAAGACAACACCAGGATGTACAACGACTGCATCAGGGGGAGGTGGCGTGAGATTCAACGTATTCACTCGCCTTGTCCCTGATGGTGACTCTAAGGACCTTTGTGGCTGCAAGATGATAAAATGAATACAGAACACACTTGGAAATGACTGCAGGGTTAACTGAAATCACAAAACCTACCTCAATGCTGTTTCTGTTACGATGTGATGGCGACTTGAATGATATTATGGCAGTGACATTTGGCTTGTCATAAACATCCAAGGCAACATCATAGAGCATCCTCAGTACCAGGCATGCATAGGATAAGCTCCGAGGTATTTGCTCAGGAAAGCTAGGAAAAATGTATGAAAATTTAGAAAACTTCCTCAGTTTTGAAACATCAAAGTAAAGGGGTCAGCAAAGGAGCACAGATACTAAGGAAACTTTCTCACCTAGGCTCCAAAACATTGCCAATGAATAAATTGTAGAAAGTGTTTTCCTCTTTGGCAATTAAGGTTTCATCACAGTCTTGCAGAGATTTTTGGGATGTGAAACATCCAAGAAAACGCAGGGAATCACAAAGGCTTGATGTGCAGATCTGTGGGAGAACAATTAACATGAAAACAAAGAACATTTTCCTTCATTTTAGCCAGGTGCATTGACTTTCTTTACCTCTTGCAAGAAGAATTTGGCATTGGCAGGTTCAAATCGCATGGCAACTGTCAAGGTATTAAAAACTGTGTGTAAAAGTGTCAGCACTTGATCAATATCTTCAGAATTTCCGGCGTTATCTTCACCAAGACGCCCCTCTAGCGAAACCAGCACAGTTGTTACATACACAAACCCTCCGACTTTCCGAAAGGCAGTACGAGTTCTGTGACTCTCTCGCAAGCACAGTAACAATGACTAGAACAAAAGCATTTTAATAAAATAGAATTACACCTAGCCGACAAAAACTTTCTTACTGTAATTCTATTGGCAAGGTGTTGAAAAGTTACCTTGAGTACATGAGTCTTCAGTTCTAGAGCATTGGAAGGAGATGTATGCATCATTCCCAGCAGAGTCCCCATGTCATCCTCTCCTCCAGCTCCCATCATGAGTTCACGGACAATACCCAAGGCTTGCTTGCGGCAATCTAAGTAGGGTACAAGGTTGTGAGCACACCTTGCCCCACCACACTCCCGAAATACATTTGCATTGCTGACATTGCCAGATAGCAATGCAGTTAGTGCCTCCATGACTAGCATCCCTAGTTCCACTTCTTCTTCAGGAATGACATAATCTAGAAAAACAATACGAGAATTAATCAAACTGGAAACATGGGCAATTTATCTGGCACGGTAGGGCTGCTAACCTTTGTTTTGCTGCAAAGTTTGTTCTTTGTCTTTCAGCAGATTCGCATACCGAGTCAGACATGTGACAAAGACTTCCAGGATTCCCACCTCACGATAAACGTCTTTAAAAATAGTATTGTGCCTATGGGAAGCCAAAGTAAAACATTAATACATAAATAAGATTGAAACAAATTAAATAAATAACAATGATTACATTTATGATAGTGTTCTTACTTCAAAATATTCAGCAAAGTTCTCATGCATGTTATACTGCAGGGAAGTGATGCCTGGCCTTTGAGCAATATTGACAAAGATATCAGTTCTTTGCATGGGACAAAGTTAAGTTGAAACACAATAAATTCAAGAAGTTGGAAAAATTTGTCCTGAAAAGAAGCAAAATTGGACAATATTCAAGTCAAAGTTGGATGAATCGATAACTTTAAAATAACCAAAAACAAAATAACAACATACTTGTATTTCTTTCGGTTTCAAGTGGATCTTCTCAGCAAATTGAGAGAGTGTGTTTTGGTCTTCCAAAATAAAATAGTTAGCATTATCTGCATGGTAGACACCAGATATAGCATCCAAAATGGAAGAACAGAGGCCAGTGCAGTTGGACTTCAAAAATGCAGTCTGTAGGACTTGGAATGCAGAAATATTGCGGACACTGGCACCTGCACAAAAAAAAAATCCACTGTTCTGGAAAACAGAAACTATATCTCCTTAACATATTTGACTTGACTGTACAACATGATTACCTTGACCAGATGGCTGAGGAAGAACGAACCCTCCCATCTGAAACAAGGAGCCTTGGCTTGCTGGGCTAGGTCTCAATTCTTTGAAGCCACACGTGGATAGTGACGCTAACATCAGAACTAGATTTCGGGTTGCCTCTTGAGATTCTGAACCTTTCTCCTGCTCTAGCCTAAATCAGGAAAGTCAACAATATAATTTTCCCAAAATGAAAAAAAAAAGGCTAAGAACAAGCTGCCACAGGAAAATGAAAATCCAGGTACGTACTTGAGCAGAAAGTCAGATAGGAAAGAATATCCTTGACAGGTCTTGAAGTCATCCAGAAGTGTCTGAGAGACTTCACTTGAGTCTTTCAGGAAACAGAAAACAGCAACAAACATTTCTACTATTTCCAAGGGAGACAACTCTTTGGCTCGTTGCATGTTTTCAAGACACAAATGAACACAGCCCTTGTCTTTACAAGAAGAGAAGAAAATTAGTAACAACTAAATTTTTTTTAAGAGTAGGCCAAACAAATAAAATATTGACATAAAACAGAGCCTTACTGTGAATGTAGTTGACAACTGGTTTTGTCAGTCCATGTCGTGATATTGTCATGAGAACTTCCGCAGCACTTTTACGCCACATCACATTTTGTGAAGGGCAAGATGATGTGATAGCAGAAAATAAAAGGCTTAAGTCATCTTTGCGGGCCAACTCTTCAGCTGGACAAGCATGGCTACACAGACGCACCAGCATCTAAAAAAAAAAAAAAAGGTTGTTATTACACAAGAGAACATTTTTTAACTTACTGATTGATTAAAAGATTAAACACCAACCTGTACAAAAATCTTTTGTAAGAGGATACGACGCTCTCGAGGAGTAAATTCATTACCAGGCTCAGCAGTATCAGCGTCTTTCATTTCAGGTAGATCAAAGAACAAATACAAACACTTGACCAGTGTTGAGGGGACAGACAGAGATGTCATCACCTGGAACATTTCGAATAGCCATTATTGATCCATTCAAAGCCAAGCTGAGTGTTTGAACGAGAAAATGGAGCAGAACATGCCTGAACAAGTTTTAGATCTCCCGCTGCAAGTAAGTTAAGAGCAGATAACAACATCCATCCATTACTGGATTCCTCAGAGGAACCGATTTCAAGAAAGCTGACAATAGAACATGATGCTGTCTCTGTTGATTGATTAGAGGCACGTTTTCGAATTTCCGCAACCATCAATGCAGACACTTGGTGACAAAATGCAAGGATGTCTCGAAATTTATCAATCATATCTGATGTGGGACAGTTTCCAAATACCTGCCAGAGGGGAATAAATATGTTATTCATTTTGTACCAAAGGATTTATTTTATCTTCTTAGTGGCAACTGTTACCTTGCAGAAAAGTGGCAGCATGTTGTAAAGTTTATTGTGGCGTTCTTGTTCACTGAGAGGATGCTGAGGGTGGGAGTATTCAGAGAAGAGTTTCTTTAAGTGCATGAGCCCGAGCGCAGTGTGCTGGGGATTGCCACTTGCTTCATCTTGAGTGCCTGAAGCAGCAAAGCTGCCCCCACCACCCGACCCCCTCAGTTTACGCATGATATTCATTGCTGCAAAACTAAAACACATCAAAAATGTTAATCGTCATTGACACAATCAAAAACGTCTGAAGATCGCAACAGTCTAAGGCAAGTATCTCACAGAAACTTGATGACATGTAAGAAAAATTGATAAAGATTATTTCATGTCAAAATGAAGCAAAGTAGAAAAAGAGAACTTAAGTGTTATAATGTGGGGACTTGAACTAAGCTATTGGACATGGTTAGATTTTATCAACTTGACAGTATCAATAATTTAATTATCACATCATCTTAGGAGGAGATTTGAGAGAGGTAACAATCAGGACCTGGAGCAGACACCTCCATCACATTACTGAAAACAAGTCCAAAACCCAGAAACATTGCAAACTCGGCAATTCTCGTCTGCTTTCAAAACAAAAACATCAATGTCGGGGAGATGACATGATGCCTCTGTCCGTCACGAGGAAAAGAATTCCACTCAGGTAAAAGGGATAAACGTCGGGGAGATTTATTATTGAGTCACGCAGCCATAAATGTAGAGCTGCAAAGATCATAACAAATGGAAAATAATTTGAAGCGTATATAAGATAGGTTACATGGGTCCACCTACTTGCGTGTTGCACTTCTTCTCAGTTGTCAAAGTGCGTTTCTTCAAAATCTGCACCAACCTGGAGGTTGGTTCATCATTATCATGGGCATGTTCCGTTTTCCGGAGCTATGCACTAGTTGAACGATTAGTGACACGTAAAATCACCCATTTTGTGTGTGTTGAAAAGTCAATATAGATTTTTGACTGCTTCGAATTCTGTGTCTGTAATGTATTCCTGCCCTCGTCCCTCGCCCCACCCCCTTGGCTAAGAGACGTTAATGTTTGTGCGACCAGGGTTTTTTCTCTTGCCAACTGCTACCAACCTAAAGTTGAACTCAGTGTTGTTAATGTACTGCGTCACAATATCTCAAAAATGTCTTTTCGTTTATCCGTCGAACTCAAGTGTGCTGGGCAAATCAATTTATATCTGTAGAGCCAAGGTAATGCGTCTCTCTTCTGTCAGTTGGCAATGGTAGCAGTCAAATAAATCTGGCCAAATCTGTGGAAATGACGTCATATTGTCAAAATGGTGGCTTCTGGATATAAACACGGAAGTCAAGAAGAAGAAACACCATCAAGGTGGACAGATAGTAAGTGGTAATGATGTGGCTCGATTTATTTTAATTCTTTAGAATTTGTGCCGAGTTCCATGAATGGCAGTTACGCTATCATATTCAAATGCCCACCTCTGTGGACTTAAACGTAATTTTGCTTTGTCCCAGTGGTTAACTGACCCCCTGTTTGTTACACATACGTGCGACTGCTTCTGCGTTCTGGCCTTCAAAACATAATTTGCGCCCTAACCCCTTCACAACGGAGGATCAATGTTTGAGAGCTCTCGCCCTCTATTATTGTCAACCGAGATCCCTGTAGCTGCCTTCAACCGCTTCTCGTCTTTTTGGTGCGGTTGGCATTTTCTGCGAGGCTGAGTGAATTGGACGAGTTTGTGCCAAATCATGGCAGTCTGTTGTCGGGTCGCGCGCCTGATTCCATTATGTCGTCCTTGCCCATTTGGCATACTCGAGTTTAGCATGCGTTCCACACCACCGAACGGCAAAACGTCACTCAAACTGCCCGCGTCAGCACTACGCTGCCACCTCTTGACTCTATGCCAAATTCAGTTTTAATTTTCCCCCACAGCCTAAGTTGAATGAAAGAATGAATGAAAATTTAGATCTGTTCTAGTGGTGTTTTAGTCTTTTGTTTTTCTATTCCAAATGTAAAGATTCTTAAAAGTCCTTTGATTTAAATTTTTCTCCACTAGTCTCTTCTTATATTTTTTTTTTAAATAATTGAGCCTTTTGGCTGTTTTTTATACTCCTAGTGAAAGGTATGATTTCAATCTAATAACTCAAGAAGTAATAGCATGACAGAATCTAAATTTCCTCAAATTGTCCCTTGTGTTTTAAGAGGGTTATGCTTGCATTTATTCTTTGACTCTTCAATTAGTGGGATCTCAAGTGGAGTATTGTTTAACATGTTGTCATTGCACAATTTAACGTAAAGCATTGATGATTTGTCCTCGCAATCAGGAGCAGCAATCAAGCATATCTGTGTATGTGAATCAAATCAGTAACTGACAGTCTTGGCATGTGACCACCAGACCTATAAATAGCTTGGCAAAGGTGCTGGAAGAGCCTATAGGCTGAAAGCCTGAGTCTAGTGGGCTGGGCCTCTGAGCTCCCTGCATACCATTTCAAATTCAGTGAAATGTCAGTTTTTTTTCTGTGTTTTGAGGAAGGTCTTGCGTCTAACTTTCTGTGAAGCATAGGCTGTAGGGCAAACACCGATTTGTATCATTCACATTCTTTCTCACAGGTTGTTCCATTTACAATTAAGATTTTGTATTAATTTTTGCTTGCAGCATAAAGCATTGTTTTTGTTTTTTCATATATCTCTAATTTTTAAGATTGTAAACATATTCCTTAGTTTTTTGTTTTTTTTCTGCTTCTAGAGCCTATTTCAACCATGGGAGGACACCCGGTGCCCATTGTGCTAGTCACTAAAGACCACAAATTTGAGCTTGATGAAGAAGCTCTCGAATCAATATTGATGCAGGATCATATAAAGGACCACAATGTTGTCATTGTTTCTGTTGCTGGTGCATTTAGAAAAGGAAAATCATTCCTGTTAGATTTCTTCCTGCGTTACATGAAATCTCAGGTTTGTTATTAAACTTGACTTTATTTGTGGACAGTATAAAGTTAACTGTACTTACAACTTCTATTTTGTGGTTTGTAGCCTTCTCCTGATTGGATAGGCACAGATGACGCTCCTTTAGATGGATTTTCCTGGAGAGGTGGATCGGAAAGAGACACAACAGGGATTCTTATGTGGTCAGAAGTGTTTTTGACAGACCTCCCCAATGGCGAGAAGGTCAGTGATCACCTCTTAATGTCCTTGACATTGTGATAAAAGCTGTACTTATTTTACTATCTATCTTGATCGTTTTTCAGGTAGCTGTGCTGCTCATGGACACGCAGGGAGCATTTGACAGTGAGAGCACTGTGAGAGAGTGCGCCACGGTTTTTGCCTTAAGCACTATGCTTAGCTCTGTCCAAATCTACAATCTATCTCAAAATATTCAAGAAGATGATTTGCAACACTTGCAACTTTTTACTGAGTATGGTAGGTTAGCATTGGCTGACTGCGGTCAGAAGCCTTTCCAGAAGCTACAGTTTTTAGTGCGGGATTGGAGCTTCCCCTATGAGGCTGATTATGGTCCAGATGGTGGCCACAAAATCCTTGAAAGACGTCTGGAGGTTGGTTGATTCACAATGGTTGTTAGAAATTCTGTTTATTGTTGACCTGTGTTGTTTTTTGCTTTTTTTCTATTGTGTCGACTGTGCCTTTCCTGCAGATCTCAGACAGACAACATCCAGAACTTCAGTCCCTCCGAAGACACATAAAATCCTGCTTCACTGATATATCATGCTTTCTCATGCCACATCCTGGCCTAACGGTGGCAACAAATCCACGCTTTGATGGAAAACTAGGAGGTACAATGTTGTTCTGAACAATATTAAACTGCATTGAATTTATGTTGCATATTTTCATGACTCCTGCTTTTGTCTTTCTCAATTTCAGATATTGAGTCTGAGTTTAAAAAATATTTACAAGTTTTGATCCCTGGATTGCTGGCTCCCCAAAATCTTGTTGTGAAGGAAATCAGTGGCCAGAAGGTGAGAGCTAAGGAGCTGGTCCAATACTTCAAATCTTACATCGAAATTTACAAGGGTGATGAGCTGCCTGAGCCCAAATCTATGCTTGTTGTAAGTGTTAAGTCTCTTTCTTGGTCAGTTTTGAACAAATAATCAAGTGGTTTGGCTTAATTTTAATCACTCCATTTTTTAGGCAACAGCAGAAGCCAACAATTTATCCGCTGTTGCTGAAGCCAAGGAGATGTACACTCAACTAATGGAGTCAGTTTGTGGTGGATCAAAACCGTACCTCAGTACTGCTCACCTTGATTCGGAACATGATCGTGTAAAGGATAAATGTCTTGAACAATTCCGTTCCAAGCGCAAAATGGGTGGCGACGAATTCTCTGAAAAGTATCGAAGCAAATTAGAGCAGGTAAATCAGTAACATCTGTGGCGAATCTTAAGGTTCTTTTCCCATCTTATCTTACCTCATTTTTCTTCTATTATAAATATCAATATTGTTTCAATACCAGGACTTGGAAGAGACCTACAGTCAATTTAAAAGCCATAATGAAAGCAAGAATATATTCAAAGCTGCTAGGACACCTGCTGTATTCTTCGCAATTGCTGTGATATTCTATATACTGTCTGGTGTCTTTGGCTTGTTTGGCATCTACTCTATAGCTAACACTTGCAATCTCCTCATGGGTGTTGCAATGCTTACTCTTGTCACATGGTTTTATGTAAGGTATGTGTCATTCCATGGTTTGCCGTTTGCTGTAGTGATTGATGTAAGTGATAATCTCTACTCTGATATTATTTTACAGGTACAGTGGAGAGATGGTTGAGTTTGGATCTCAGTTAGACGAATTGGCCAATTTTCTTTGGGAAAACGTAAGTTTATCATATGGACTTACAACAATTATCTTACCTGTTACTGACCATTCAAGCCCCTCCTATCCCCTTTCCAGGTTATAAGACCTTAACCTTCCTTTGTTGTTTTCCAAAACAATGTCTAAGAATTGCCCATCATAAATTATCCATCCTACCTTCCTCTTGACCCCTCCATCCTGCTGCCTTAAATTTAAGGCATGTACAGTATATATAATGTCAATTTTCCCAAATGTCCACTTTCATTTTATTTTTTTTCTGAAAGCAATTTTGTTTTTCTTTGGTTGTCATAGATTATGAAGCCTGTTTACGAACTTTTCATGGAAACAAGTCTCCAGCGAGCTGCAGTTCTTGCTGCTGAGCGGGCCGCAGCCTCTGCAGTGGGCTCTCCTCATGTGAATGGGAAAGTGAAACACTCATGATATGTTCTCAATATTCTTAACTAACACGTCTTTTGTGAACAATGCCAGCAAGAAATAAATTTGTGATTTGGTGATCACTCAGTGTTCATATTTTGATATGTTCTTTTACTTGTTTTGCATCTGGTCTCTCTGAGGCTCTTTAATTTAAGCGTAATCCCGTAACTGTTCAACAGACGTGTTAATTGAAATTAATGTCTTGAATATTGCATCAACCTTGTGTTTTTGTGTTGATACATTACAAGCTTAATCATCAGTTGCTTTTATTACTTTTTATGTTTTACTGTCATTGTGGTTTTCAGCATGAGAGGACTTTTATATGATTCTCAAAATTGTATCAGAAATTGTGTATGAATTAAGTCATTTTAGTGTTCTGATCAAAAGTTACTTTGCTGAATGTATTTTTTTTCTCTAGTCTTCATAAGTGCTGAGGCCCCGATAATGTTTCAATTTTTGTTGTTTTACCTTTACAAATTTCATGGGTTTTACCTCTAAATTTGTGTTATTTTTTTTTTTTTCTTCACAATGCTTACTCAAGCATTGATGCAATATGGCACATCAGTCTCTTGTACTCAAAAGTTCAAAATGCCAGTCAATGGTAAAGCAAGTTCAATGTCTCTTATCTCTGTATTTTGATCATTGCTGGAGTTCATTATTGTGATTTCTATTTTAGAATTAAGCATTTTAATGTTAGCTGCTCAAATATTCTAACTGTCACCAAGTTCATCTGTGACTAATAGCAGGTGGAGGTTTCTTTGTTGTTATTTTGTCTGTTGTTTGTAAAGTTACGGTTTTCTTAATGTGTAATGTCTTTTCTCTTCTATTTATGTTATGTAATTTTACCATTAAGTTAAAATGGATTCTCGTGTGTGCTTTATTGCTCTCTAAGCTGGCCATGTAAGAGCTTGTTTCACTGCCTGCAGTGACTCACAAGTGAGCTGAAGTTTTAAATCACCTTATTCAAATGTGAACAGTTTAATTAACTAGACCAAAACCTCTTGATAGGAATACTATGGCCATTTCTTAACTTTTTCTTGTCCTTACAAAGTTCAACCAATTACTATCTAGCATTTTATGACACATTGGTTCAGTGACAAGTGTTGATGAGATAAATGGCCTGTGAATGATGCAGCTGCATGTTGGCCTGTTGGGTTAAATTGAGGAACATAAGTTTCTTTTGTGCCTTATTAAGTTCTTTCCTTTTTATTTCCCTGCTTGAAATGATCATCTTGTCAAGATTACTGGTTTTTGTTGTTTAGGATCTTATAGTGTATAATGTTATTGTGTATGGATTTCATTCGTTGATTGTGTTTGAGTGCAATTTAGAACGTGTGGGTGTGGCCTGAAGATGTGACAGTTTACATTTGAAGTTTCAGCCTCTGAATTTGGTTATGTTCATTCATTTTATTTTTCTTTTAGAATCAAACTGAGACTTTCTTGAAGTACACACTTTATGGCCTTAGGTTAAATGTGTGTTGTTTTTCCTGTACGGAAATGAGTATTTCACACTAAAACAATTGTAATACCTCCTGTGCTTCATCCTTTTTTAGGGTGGCGCCATGTAATCTTATCTTTTAAAGTGATTTGTGACTCACTCATGTTTTGATGATTATGGGTTGATTTCATGTATTCAAGTTGGACATAATTACAAACACTTAGTTAACTTCACCATACATTAGCTGCAAATAAAACTGGTCTGCTTAAAGTGAGCCAGATTCATATACTACTTATTTGTAAATACTAAATTATTTTCCAAGATGTTGAGCTGCTTTTATTAAAAATAGGCCTGTGGAGACGGTTAGATTGTTTAAGGGTTGTCTTTGTTGTTCTGTTTTGTTTTTACTTGTTTTGCACTTAGGTGCTCTTTTGACTTGTACCTTCGTAACATTGTGATAGCATTCAAGGACCAATAGGAAATTTGTGTGGAAGCAAAGCAAATCAGTTTTATTTGTTGTTACTGCAGCTTTTGTATTTAGTCGCATCCTCATTTCCCTTCTATAGGTGCCCCATGCCATGCCTTGTGGCCTTGGAAGTTTTTTTGGGTTTTCGTTGTATTCATTGTGTTTCTCATATCAGAAATTTGAACACAGGCAGCTAAAGCAATGTAAAATTAACTTAAAATCACAATCTTCATACTATAGTAATTTTAAAAAAATAGCCTTCACATCTTACATGCGTCATTATTAACATGTATTCTGTTGTCAGTTAAAAATTTTCCCCCTTCTACCTGTGACTTTACAATTTAAGCGTCTATAACTGCATTTCAAGCACAATTTCTTTTCGATACAGTACTTTCGCAGGTTTATTTGCATCCTCAAAATTTTGTCTTCAATGCTTAAACAGCACACTTGTTCATCTTAGTAATAAGGCCAAATGTAATTCAAAAGTCTTCTTTTGTAAATAAGTGTTTCAAAAAAGGGTGGCTGACTTTCCGAAATGTGACGTGTTGCTTATAACTCTGTCATGCCCGTCCAGCATGTTTGTTGTGCCATATTCATGGGTTGTAGGCAATATAAACTGGAAGAATATGATGTGAAGGCTTTTGTTTTATTTTGTGATAACATGTTGCCAATTGTATAGCCCTGTAACCATCAAATGTCTAACGAAAATACATATTTTTCTAGCACATTTTTGTTTATACTTTATTATTTCTTACCCATTAGAAGAGTACTCTCACTGGAAGCCTTAAAACTGGGCTTTTGTTGTGCCAAAGGAGGTAATTCCCTGTCGGACGTTCTGAGACACACGCGCACTCTAGCGGTGATTGCTGAACGTGCTGAACCTCTTTTGTTTTTGCTTGTTGTTGGCCCTTGGTTTTGTTTGTTGTGGTAGAGTTGTCCTTACGATTTCTTACGTTTAAAATTTTGAACGTCTTTGAACATATTTGACAATGCCAAAAGTTGTTTCCCGGAGCATAGTTTGTTCAGACACCAAAGACCAAGAAGAATATGGAGAAGAAAAGCCTTTGCACATCTACTATTGCATTTGTGGACAGATGACACTAATTTTAGGTTAGGGTCTCATGTGTTTTGGCTGGTTATTCGTTGTGCTAAATATGTTTTCGTTTTCGTTACTCTGTTTTTATTTTGTTTTTGTTTTTCTCAACAGACTGTGCCGTTGAAAAACTGCCTTTAAGGAAGAGAGATGGTTCACGAGTAATAGATGGAGCAAAACACGCTCACAAAATCACTTGCGATCAGGATGAAATAGTGCACATTAAACGTCCCGAAGGCATCGAAAAGCAGCACCGAATGAAGTGTAAAAAGTATGTAATTTATGAGTCATACAAATTTCATTTACTTTTAAAAATTTCATCTTAATTAGTTTCTTCTGTTACAGATGTGGATTGGCCCTGTACTACAAGCACGAACCACGAAGCAATGTGAACTTTATTTTTAAAGGCGCTGTGGTCAAAAGCTCTGGTGAAGGTCCCAAGATGGATATTTACAATCAAGTGGCAGCAGTAGCAAAACCAAAGAAAATAATGGTAACAAAACATACGAAAAATATGGGCAAATTCAGCTCCGTCACTGTATCTACAATTGACGAGGAAGAAGACGAAATTGAAGCTGTAAGTCTCAATGTATCCATTTGTGACTTTCATATAGTATTTACAGAGGAGTTGCTAATACTTGATGCTTGTTTCCAGCGGGAGGTTGCTGACTCATACGCCAATAATGCAAGAATCATCGAGAAGCAGTTAGAACGAAAGGGAATGAACAAACACAAGATGACTGTTCAACAAACTCAAGCAGAAATTGATGCCAAAAAGGCTAGAGTTAGGGGTACTTTAATAGACAAGTAACGCCTTAACTAAAAATTATTATCATTAATTTCCCTTTATTATCTTATGAACATTTTATCACTTAATACTAATTAATAAGTCAATAAAAGTAAGACATTTCTACATGCTATGGTTCCATTTTTCATCGGTAAATAATTTGGTGCGACCAAAGATATCACTCGGGGTGAACTTTTTTCGACAACTCCATCTGAGTGCCTCCAACAGAAACAACAACAGCAAAGAAATAATGCGGTTTTCGCATAGACTTGATTGCGTTTCGGGGCCTCGCTGCTGAGTGCCCGTAGTGGCCCCGCCGCGGCCCCCGGCCCCCCATCCCACGCGGGAGTGCCTCCGACTGCCTAGCCTCCTGATGGCAGGGGCCGAGTGCGGTGGCGGCGCAGCGGCGCAGCGTCTGACTCCATGGTCTGGCCGTGGAGAGCGGAGTACATCGTTTGTACGACCTCTTTTTGTCCGACCTTGCGAAATTCGGCCGACCTCTTTCCCCCTGAAATTTTTGTCCGACATACGATTGTCCGACCTACGTTTGTCCGACCTACGATTGTCCGACCTATGTTTTCTACAACCTCTTTTCAAGAAAGAGGAGACGAAGGGAGAGGGAGGGGGACAGGAGGGAGGGAGGAAGTGCGGGGGAGGGAAATGGGAGGGAGGGTGAGGGGAAGGGGGAGGGCCTGTCACGCCAGACAGGTAAACTACGAATAATTGCACCAACAACGAAGTTAACTTAATGTAACCTTAAGACAAAACTGCTACCGTCGAGACCTACGAGCGCCTGGAGTGCAGGCAAGAGCCGATAGTGAGTCCTACTGCTCGACTCTACTCGGGGAAAAGTCAAGAAAATGATAGTAGGTCAAAAAATAGTAGGTCCCCGGGGGCGGCGGGGGCGGCAGGGGTGTATATCAGGGGACCTACTATTTTTTGACCTACTATCATTTTCTTGACTTTTCCCCGAGTAGAGCCGAGCAGTAGGTCTAAACTTGTCCTACTAATTTTCAGAGGGCAGATTTCACGGGACCTACTAAATTTTGACCTACCTCTTGCCCTGTAACATGCTCTGCTCTTCCCCCGGCTCTGACCTACCACCTAGACCTACTCTTCCCCCTGCTCTCCCCCTTGTCGTCCGACGTACCGAACGTTTAATTTCCCATACTCTCGTGTCTGGGCTACGTTCATAGCCTCTCGGAAGGGTGTCCTTTCAGAAACCACAACAAGGGACAAACGGGCGCTGCCAACTTAAACCGCAATGCACCCTCTAGCACCACAGCGCCCCTAGGCCGAATACTGTAGCTTCGTAAAAACAAACAAAAAAAAAAAGAAACAGAATTAGCGGGTGTTGAAACTAAGACTATGGACTAGGTAGGAAATGTCTGTACACTCTCGGCCACCAGCACCGCTCTAGTTGCGGTGGAAACAAAGACTCACATTTGATGTTCGATTCCTGCCGCACGCACACTGTTCGGATCCAGCCATTCAAAGGCACCGCTTCACCGGGAGCTTACCATGCGGCACGGTGGCCGAGAACGATAAGGAGCAGAACTCCGAACCCGGAGAACCTGAGTTCAACACCCAGTGCAAAAGTCATTTTTGACAGACTGTACCGGGGGAGCAACAGTGAAATTTTGGGTCGGCGGACGCTTTCTTCGCGGTGGTGACTTCACTACCTCACCCTTATTAGCCTGGGCCGCCTAAAGTCTTCGGCGCCCCTAGGCCAAATACTGTAGCTTCGTAAAAAAAAAAAAAACAACAAAAAAAAAAAAACAGAATCAGCGGGTGTTGAAACTAAGACTATGGATTCGGTGTGGAATGTCTGTACACTCTGAGCCACCAGCATCGCTGTAGTTGCGGTGGATACAAAGACTCACATGTGATGTTCGATTCCTGCCGCACGCACACTGTTCGGATCCAGCCATTCAAAGGCACCGCTTCACCGGAGGCCTACCATGCGACACGGTGGCCGAGAACCATAAGGAGCAGAACTCAGAATCCGGGGAAACCGCAGTTCGACACCCAGTGCAATGGTCATTTTCGACGGACTGTCCTGGGGGAGCGACAGTCAAATTTTGGGTCGGCGGACGCTTCCCTCGCGGTGGTGACTTCACTTACTCACCCTTACTAAGCCGGGCCGCCCTGAGTCTTGGGCGGGGACGTTTCCCTCGCGGTGGTGACTTCGCTTACTCTCACTTACTAGCACAGTTGTCTACAAAATCTATGTCCATTCACAGTCTGGACGTAGTCGTCTGTAGATAGTCTACTGGTCGTCTACGACATCTATGTCCATTCATTGTCTGGACAAAGCCGTCTATAGATGGTCTAACCTGAGTTCAACACCCAGTGCAAAAGTCATTTTTGACAGACTGTACCGGGGGAGCAACAGTCAAATTTTGGGTCGGCAGACGCTTCCCTCGCGGTGGTGACTTCACTACCTCACCCTTACTAGCCTGGGCCGCCTAAAGTCATCGGCGCCCCTAGGCCAAATACTGTAGCTTCGTTAAAAAAAAAAAAAAAAAAAAAAAAAGAATCAGCGGGTGTTGAAACTAAGACTATGGATTCGGTGTGGAATGTCTGTAGACTCTCAGCCGGGGTGCGTCAGCCGGGCCGCCCCAGACCAACGGTCGGCCCGTCGGCCGCCCGAGAGGTTGCGTCGGCCGGGCCGCCCCAGACCAACGGTCGGCCCGTCGGCCGCCCGAGAGGTTGCGTCGGCCGGGCCGCCCCAGACCAACGGTCGGCCCGTCGGCCGCCCGAGAGGTTGCGTCGGCCGGGCCGCCCCAGACCAACGGTCGGCCCGTCGGCCGCCCGAGAGGTTGCGTCGGCCGGGCCGCCCCAGACCAACGGTCGGCCCGTCGGCCGCCCGAGAGGTTGGGGCGGCCCGCGGGCAGCCTGTGCTAGGCAGTGTGAGTAAGCGGAGTCACCACCGCGAGGGAAACGTCCCCGCTTAAGACTCAGGGCGGCCCGGCTTAGTAAGGGTGAGCAAGTGTAGTCACCACCGCGAGGGAAGCGTCCGCCGACCCAAAATTTGACTGTTGCTCCCCCAGGACAGTCCGTCGAAAATGACCATTGCACTGGGTGTCGAACCGCGGTTTCCCCGGATTCTGAGTTCTGCTCCTTATCGTTCTCGGCCACCGTGCCGCATGGTAGGCCTCCGGTGAAGCGGTGCCTTTGAATGGCTGGATCCGAACAGTGTGCGTGCGGCAGGAATCGAACATCAAATGTGAGTCTTTGTATCCGCCGCAACTAGAGCGATGCTGGTGGCCGAGAGTCTACAGACATTTCCTACCTAGACCATAGTCTTAGTTCAACACCCGCTGATTCTATTATTTTTTTTTTTTTTTTTTTTTTTTTTTTTTTTTTTTTTTTTTTTTTTTACGAAGCCACAGTATTTGGCCTAAGGGGGCCGAAGACTTTAGGCGGCCCAGGCTAGTAAGGGTGAGGTAGTGAAGTCACCACCGCGAAGAAAGCGTCCGCTGACCCAAAATTTCACTGTTGCTCCCCCGGTAGTCTGTCAAAAATGACTTTTGCACTGGGTGTCGAACTCAGGTTCTCCGGACTCTGGGTTCTGCTCCTTTTCGTTCTCGGCCACCGTGCAGCATGATATGCCGCCGGTGAAGCGGTGCCTTTGAATGCCCACACGGAAAAAAGACGTCTAAAAGGCGTTTAATAGACGTCTATTGATAGACCAATAAGACTCTATTGGATGTCTTTTCATGTCTAGAGGTAGATGATCTAAAAGAAGTCTAGTGGTCGAATATGCGACGTCTATTAGACGTCTATTGGTAGACGTCTATAGATGTCTCTTAGGGTGTCTTATAGACGTCTCTAAAAGTGTTAAAAAGATGTCTTTTGCTGTCTTATAGATGTCTCTAAGATGTCTAAGACGGCTATTACACATCCTTAGTCTTCTATCAGTAGAAGGGTTTTGATGAGATTAGTCGGTAACCCACCAGGACCTCTTCTACTAGGAAGGTGAAAAAGAAGGAAGGCATCTCTGCATCTGCAGGCTGGTAGGCAGATGGGACTTCTCCTGAAGATACAGAGAAACGGCGCAGAGACTAACGGAACTGGCGCACGGAGTCGTCCCCGCGAGAGAACAGACGCGCTTTGAGCGCGGAGCACTCTAGTGGCAGATAGAAGAAGCTCACGCACACGCCCTATTCGAACGACAGCTACAGGGTTGAAAGGTATCTAGTATCCATTTCGAAGTTCGGGACTAACCCACAACGCTATGCACTCACTAAAGTGGGATGTGGGACGGAATGCAATCTATGTGGCATCTACACAATGTCTACCATCGCTCGGACGTTCGAGTACGGCCATGTCTAGACTATGAATGGCAATAGATTTTGTAGACGATCGTTAGACCATCTATAGACGGCTTTGTCCAGACAATGAATGGACATAGATGTCGTAGACGGCCAGTAGACTATCTACAGACGACTACGTCCAGACTGTGAATGGACATAGATTTTGTAGACAACTGTGCTAGTAAGTGTGAGTAAGCGAAGTCACAACCGCGAGGGAAACGTCCCCGCCCAAGACTCAGGGCGGCCCGGCTTAGTAAGGGTGAGTAAGTGAAGTCACCCCCGCGAGGGAAGCGTCCGCCGACCCAAAATTCGACTGTCGCTCCCCCAGGACAGTCCGTCGAAAATGACCAGTGCACTGGGTGTCGAACCGCGGTTTCCCCGGATTCTGAGTTCTGCTCCTTATGGTTCTCGGCCACCGTGTCGCATGGTAGGCCTCCGGTGAAGCGGTGCCTTTGAATGGCTGGATCCGAACAGTGTGCGTGCGGCAGGAATCGAACATCAAATGTGAGTCTTTGTATCCACCGCAACTACAGCGATGCTGGTGGCTCAGAGTGTACAGACATTCCACACCGAATCCATAGTCTTAGTTTCAACACCCGCTGATTCTGTTTTTTTTTTTTTTTTGTTGTTTTTTTTTTTTACGAAGCTACAGTATTTGGCCTAGGGGCGCCGAAGACTTTAGGCGGCCCAGGCTAATAAGGGTGAGGTAGTGAAGTCACCACCGCGAAGAAAGCGTCCGCCGACCCAAAATTTCACTGTTGCTCCCCCGGTACAGTCTGTCAAAAATGACTTTTGCACTGGGTGTTGAACTCAGGTTCTCCGGGTTCGGAGTTCTGCTCCTTATCGTTCTCGGCCACCATGCCGCATGGTAAGCTCCCGGTGAAGCGGTGCCTTTGAATGGCTGGATCCGAACAGTGTGCGTGCGGCAGGAATCGAACATCAAATGTGAGTCTTTGTATCCACCGCAACTAGAGCGGTGCTGGTGGCCGAGAGTGTACAGACGTTTCCTACCTAGTCCATAGTCTTAGTTTCAACACCCGCTAATTCTGTTTCTTTTTTTTTTGTTTGTTTTTACGAAGCTACAGTATTCGGCCTAGGGGCGCTGTGGTGCTAGAGGGTGCATTGCGGTTTAAGTTGGCAGCGCCCGTTTGTCCCTTGTTGTGGTTTCTGAAAGGACACCCTTCCGAGAGGCTATGAACGTAGCCCAGACACGAGAGTATGGGAAATTAAACGTTCGGTACGTCGGACGACAAGGGGGAGAGCAGGGGGAAGAGTAGGTCTAGGTGGTAGGTCAGAGCCGGGGGAAGAGCAGAGCATGTTACAGGGCAAGAGGTAGGTCAAAAGTGCAGGGTCTCATGTTGCCGCAGTGGCGGGGACGTGCACCTTGCTCCGGCGGCGTTAGGGCGTTTTGCGTTAAGGCTCCCAAATACCCGGAAGGCGGGTACTCGGGTCGCCCCGAGTCACGGTCTCTCTACACCGTGCCCCGAGTTAACACGTCCCGCCACCGCGGCAACATGAGACCCTGCACTATCGGCTCTTGCCTGCACTCCAGGCGCTCGTAGGTAGGTCTCGACGGTAGCAGTTTTGTCTTAAGGTTACATTAAGTTAACTTCGTTGTTGGTTCAATTCTTCGTAGTTTACCTGTCTGGCGTGACAGGCCCTCCCCCTTCCCCTCACCCTCCCTCCCATTTCCCTCCCCCGCACTTCCTCCCTCCCTCCTGTCCCCCTCCCTCTCCCTTCGTCTCCTCTTTCTTGAAAAGAGGTTGTAGAAAACATAGGTCGGACAATCGTAGGTCGGACAAACGTAGGTCGGACAATCGTATGTCGGACAAACGTAGGTCGGACAAAAATTTCAGGGGAAAAGAGGTCGGCCGAATTTCGCAAGGTCGGACAAAAAGAGGTCGTACAAACGATGTAGACTCGTGGAGAGCAGCGCTCCGCAGCGGCGCAGCGTCTGGCCGCGGAGAGCAGCGCTCCGCTGCTTAAATGCGCTTTGCCCACAGAGTGAGCTACCCCACGTGGATACACAGTGGGCCAGAAGACAGAGCAACACAGGGTGCATCAGTGAAGGAAGGTCGGATGTGGCGCGCTCGCGGTTTCGGCCGCCTGCGCTAGTCTTCTGGCCCACTGTGCGCGGCCAAGGCAGCGCGCGTTGCGGCAGGCCGGGCTAGCCGGGCGGGTCTGCACCGCACACACGCGGCCTGGCGGGCATGGCATGGCGGCGGAGCCTTGACCGTGAAGCTGGCCGGCTGTACGCGAGCGACCACAACACTGGGCAGGGCTCCTCCATTCGCAAGCAAGCGTCGCGGTTAAATTTAGGCGACGCCAGCACCGGGCCGACCACGACGGCGCCGGCGCCCTTCCCCCTTTCCCCCTCCCCTCCCCCAAATGTCCCCCCGAATGTGTCCCCCCCCCCGCGCTGCCTCCTGGAGACTCGCCAAAATCTCCGCAATCCCGCTCCCAGGGGCTCGGGTCGGGCCCACCGGGCCGGATGGCAGCCTGCCGGCCTGCCGCGATGCCGAAGGATCGCTCTGTCTCTCTCGCTCCCTCGGACGCCTCATGATGAGTGCGACAGAGACAGAGCGACGAAACGAATGTTCATATAGCACCAAGCGGAAGGGGGTTCTCACGTCACAGAGCGATACGGCTAGCGGCTTTGGCGGGCAAATCCTTCATTTTTACCGGTGTGGTTGCTGCTGCAGGTGGGCGTGCGGTGCATGTGAGTGTGTGTGTGTGTGTGGGTGTGTGTGTGCGCGCGCGCTTGTGTGCGTTTTTACGACCGGATCCTGCCCCTCGAGCAGCCTGGCATGTTATAAAACGTTATCATTGACTGACACCTTCTGCCCAAAGCCGCGTGAAAAATAAAAATAAAAACCTATTTTCCCAGCCTTTTTTTCTAAAAAAATTTCAATTTCTGGTTCAATTTGTCGCAGCGCAGCGCGTCTACTAGGAGGCAGGGGAGGAAGAAAAGCTGCTGCACAGTGATGCAATGGTTTTTCCTCTCATTGGGTGCTGTGCAGCGGCGGCCTGGCCGTGGCCGTGCGTTGCGGCAATCCCGGCTACCCCTGCAGACAGCTGGGCGATGGTCCCGCCCCCACGCCGCCCCCGCCCCCGCGCTCAGCTGTTGCCGGCTGCCCCCACCCGGCGGCCATCCGCGTGGTCCCCGCCGCGCCGCCGCCAGCCCGCCAGCGCCAGGCCGGGCCGCCGCGCCGCCGCTCGCCAGTTGCGTCCCGGTGTTCGGTTCGGTCCGGTCGCCACGCCCCGCCGCCGCGCCGCGCCGCCGCGGTAAATGAGCATCGGCCGCGAGTAGACGCGGTCCGCGCGGGACAGCGAGGACGGCGTCACCGCGACGGCAAGTGACAGTGACAACTGTCAGAGCGCGTCGCCGTCCCGTCACACCCCCGCGTCGTCGTCGTCCTCGGCGTCATCGGCGTCCTCGCGCCGGCGGCAGTGCGCCGCGCAGTGCGTCGCGTCCTTGGCGCCGTGCGTCTGCCACCGGCGTGTGAATCCGCTCGCCTTGAGAGGAGCCAGGGCCGCGGGCAGGAAGTCGTCGTCGGCGTCGTCCTGGTGATAGCGGTGGCCGCCATGGCCCAGCGGCCGAGCAGCAGCAGCGGCAGACGCCGAGCGGTAAGGACGCGAGGAGGACCACCAGGCCGCCCAGCCCGGCGAGGCCCGTTTTGAGCTCCATATATACAGGATTCGAACCTGACGTGTGACCCCATCGATGATGACCCCCTTCGTTCGGAGAGCAATTCGTTGGTCGGGTCACACGTTCGGTTCGAGTCCCATTCGCAGCGACTCTGAAGCTCAAAAGGAGTCTAGACTTTCGGCCGCCTGAACCGGCCTTCTGGCCCGCTGCGCCCGCACGTACACACAATGTACAATGTACAGCCCGCACTGGCCCAGCCAGCCGGCCTTGAAGGACTTAATCAACTTTCTGACGTTGTGAGGTTGGTCGGCCCCTGATAGGTGTGTGTTGTGCTGGCATGTGTCACATCTGTATGTGTACATGTCTTGCAAGTGTGTGTGTGTGTGTGTGTGTGTGTGTGTGTGTGTGTGTGTGTGTGTGTGTCCGTCCGTCCGTCCGTCCGCGCTGGCGTATGCTAATCCTAGTGGGCCCGTCTGGGCCGTGCGGCTGTGCCATTGTCGTTCGCCGGGTGCGTTCCTATTCCTTCCCGCCGCACTTTCCCCCGCCGCCAGGCTATTAGGTTGCGGCGCGTTGGCGTCTGGCTGGCGTCGCCTCGCCGTCGCCGCCGGTCCAAAATAATTGGCCGCTTTTCGCGTTTGATTGAGATGCCGAGCGCGAGCAGCGCGGATCGGCGGCGTGGATGTGGAACACACCCAAGGCGGCGGCACCATTATCTCTCCGCGGGAGGCGCCGCTCTCGGACCAGTGGCGGATCCAGAGGCGGCATTATTGGGGGGGGGGAAGCTTTTAGGTCTCCACAGACCCTGGCGGCCAAAATTATGGACGCATTTTGAGCTTCAGAGTTGGTAAATGGGACTCAAACCGAACGTGTGACCCTACCAAGGGATTGCTCTTCGAACGAGGAATCCGTTGGTGGGGGACACACGTTCGGTTCGAGTCCTGTTAAGCGACTCTGGAGCTCAAAACGCGTCTAGAGTTTTGGGCGCCTTCGCCGGTCTTCTGGCCCACTGTGTGTCTCCCACCGGTAGCGCTCCGGCAAAGTGTTTGGCGTTGATTCGACTGGGAACGTGCAGAGGTGTGCCGCCCCGCCCCGCCTGGACGTGAGAATGTCACACCGATGCTAATGCCGCTGTCCCGCCGAGGGCGCTATGCGCTTCCGCCGCGCTGCCGCCGCGCTGCCGGCCGTGTTGTTGACGAGGCAAGACGGAGACTATGCCTCCGCGAAGAACTACCACTCCTGTCTGTGCGGGCGGCCTCCCGCAGCAGCGAGGCAGACTCCTCGTCACCAAGTTCAATAGCCTGAATCACGTCTGTACCGCCGCGCCGGCCGCCACACGACCGGATAGGAAACCCAAACTCGCGGTGTGTCCTGTCCGGCCATAGCCTCTCTGACGCGTAATTAATGAGCTCGCGAAATTTCGCCTCGATCTGTCCAGCCCGGTGGTGGAACCGCTTAACAACACGGTGGGCCAGAAGACCCGCGGTGGAGGCGGTCAAAGAGAGA
Source organism: Stenchaetothrips biformis (assembly GCA_030522485.1). Classification (NCBI taxonomy): domain Eukaryota; kingdom Metazoa; phylum Arthropoda; class Insecta; order Thysanoptera; family Thripidae; genus Stenchaetothrips; species Stenchaetothrips biformis. The sequence goes on along the minus strand of CM060089.1, from coordinate 15,249,009 downwards.
GAGAGAGAGAGAGAGAGAGAGAGAGAGAGAGAGAGAGAGAGAGAGAGAGAGAGAGAGAGAGAGAGAGAGAGAGAGAGAGAGAGAGAGAGAGAGAGAGAGAGAGAGAGAGAGAGAGAGAGAGAGAGAGAGAGAGAGAGAGAGAGCAGCCATGCGGAGTCGGCCGCCACCGCCGCCGTCTTGTAATTACCGTCCGCATAAACCGTCCAAATCGGCGGCCGCGTCGACGGCGGCGCGGCGAAGCCAAATCGAAATTTGGCGATGATAACCATGACGACGACGACGACGAGGTCTGGTGGCGCCGCGTCCTGCCTCACCACGCCCCACCCCGCCCCGCCCCGCCTCACCCCGCCCCGCCCCACCGCGGCCCGCGGCGGCAGGCCTGCCCTAATGAATTATGTAGCAGGACCGGCACTTCTTGAGCACGACCCGGACGGGCGGACACACAGTGGGCCAGAGGCTCGGCGCCAGCGGTCAAAACTCCCGACGCGTTTTGAGCTCCAGAGTCGGTAAATGAAACTCGAACCAAGCGTGTGACCCCCCGCCAATGGCTTCCTCGTCCGGAGAGTTATCCATCGGTGGGGTCACACGTTGGGTTCGAGTCCCATTCAGCGACTCTGGAGCTCAAAACGCGTCCGGAATTTTGACCGCCTCCGCCGGTCTTCTGGCCCACTGCGCAGCAGCGGCGCCGGCCAGCTGGATAGCGCCTGCGAACTGTGGGGTAGGCCGGCCCGCCGAGCACGCCGTCAAAGCGGACGAGCGTGTTTGCACCCCAGTACTTGTACCTTCACCGTCGTCGCCGAGGCCGAGGTGCCGCCGCAGGCCGTGCTCGACGCCGTGCTCGACGCCGTCCTGCTCGCCGCGGTGCTCTTCTAGCGTGAGCTTGCTCGCGTGCTCGTCCCGTTGACTTGTAAATTGGACGTCATCCCGGCTGAAAAGGATTTGCTTACATTAGACTGGGAAATGGAGCGGCGGGGCGGGGCGGCCGAAGCGTGCGCCACGCGGCCTCAAAGTGTTGTGTCTCAAAACAAACTTCCGATTGGGCCGCAGACATCGCGAAGCTGCCATGCCAGTGATTCCAACACAGCAACGGCAGCAAAAGGGCAAGCCGGCCGGTTTTTTTTCTTCTATCATATGATGCGTGTGTGTGTGTGTGTGTGTGTGTGTGAGTGTGTGAGTGTGTGTGTGCACGTGTGTGTGAGTGTGTGAGTGTGTGTGTGCACGTGTGTGTGAGTGGGTGTGGGCGTGTGACCGTGGTGTGTGTCACTGCTGCGCCATCGTGATGGCAATGGACGCACCTACCTAATGCAAGGGGCCGTGTCGTGTCGCGGTGTTCGGACAAGGAGGTATATCATGGCGCTCGGATCCAGTTTCAACCTACAGCAGCTGCACGGGGCGGGGAGCGGTGGCGGCGGTGTGGGTTGCGGGGAGGGGAGGGAAGCGGAGCGGATAGTTCCCCTATTGCGAAACAGCTTCCGAGGGGCGTAAGTCTTTTTCGCGACCCGTCTGTCTGTGTGTCTGTCCGTCTGTCTGGCCGTCTGTCTGGCCGTCCTTCCACAGAACCTGCAGCGGCGGTCCATGGCGCACAGTGGGCCAGAAGACCGGCGCAGGCGGCCAATTTTTTGACGCATTTTGAGCTCCAGAGTCGGTAAATGAAACTGGAACTGAGCCTACCGCGGAGACTAGAAACACTAACCTTGCCCAATCCGCACATAACTAACAACAGCCTCTCACACTCACATACATATGCGTACACACACTGGCGTCCTTACCGCGTCCTTGGGGCCTCCCTTCCCGCGGTGAGAGAGAGAGAGAGAGAGAGAGAGAGAAAGAGGGAGACAGAGAGAGAGAGCATCGCCCGGCATTGCCCGTGACCGTGAGCGTCATGGTTGGTGTCTCGTTGCGACGGCCCAGTGGTAACGAAGTGCGCCTCTGACGGGCAAGGTCGCTGGTTCAAGTCCCGACGGCGGAAGGTGTGGCGTTTTGTTTGTTTGATTGATGGATGAGGCTGGCAGGCGATGATCGGTCGGCACGCTTTTGTAGTTGACAGATTCTGCAGCGTCGCTCAAGCGTCGCTTGGTGAGCTGGCTCCGATAATAGTGTCGCTTTGTCTCTCTCGCACTCACGGGGCGCTCCGCACGGCTACGAGGGTGACAGGGCCACGGAGCAAGACTGTGCGGAATCAGCCCAGTGCGCTTCTCCGTGTAGTACCGTCTTAGATCCTTTGAGACGAGTGTCCGGTTCCGGTGTCAGGCAAGTCTAGCTTCCGTCACCTTCAGCCGCTTCAGCCAGTCTACGCCCTCCTAGGCCTCAGGTGTTCCAGCCAAGTGGAGTGCGTCGACTCAGGAAAAAAATAATACTTCACTATTATACTGCACTATTATACTATAATAACACTATTATACTATACTAAGCTGTTGTACTATAATATTATTCTATACTATACTACACTATACTATACTATTGTACCATAATATACTATACTATCCTAAACTATAGCAGTGTCATCGAGCTGCCGCACAGCTTCTCCTTGTCGTGCTCCGTACGTGTGCCTATGCTGTTCAGCGCAAGCGCCTGCCCACTGGTCTCGGCGACGTGGGCGATGGATGTTCACTGCGATGTTGTTCACGTCCGAAACTTTGCTAATTAGCTCGGTTTACTCGGTTGGTTTACCCGGTTTACCGCGCCGACTGTAGTACCCCAACCGCGCCGGGCTGGGCGGGGGGGCGCACCGCGTGTCTGATGAAGCAGCGCGCGGCTGAGCAGACAACTTCCACAATTAAAACTTGCTAAGTAATGTGTCTGGATGAGGGGGAACCTGTCGCCTTCCTTTAATTCGAGTGGTGGGCGGTGAGTCTGGTGGCGGCGGCCAGCCGGTGTGGGGGTGGTCGGGCTCGAGGCCGTGCTATTCCGCGCTCCCGAATGCGGGCAATCTGGCCCCCGCTGCGCCACGCCGAGCCACGCCGAGCCACGCCGCACAGTGGGCCAGAGGACGAGCGCAGGCGGCCAAAACTCTAGACGCGCTTCGAGCTCCACAGTCGCTGAACAGGACTCGAACTGAACGTGCGACTCCACCAATGGACTGCTCTTCCAACGAGGAATCCATTGGCGGGGGTCACACGTTCAGTTAGTTCGAGTCCCGTTGAACGACTCTGGAGCTCGAAACGCGTCTAGAATTTCGGCCGCCTTCGCCGTTCTTCTGGCCCACTGTGCGCCGGCTGCGCTGGGCACGGGCCTCCTCTAATCAGTGCTGTTTGCCAGGGACCTCCTTTGTCCGCTACCCCCTCCCCTCCGTAATTGACCCCCACTGCTTCCACTTCCCAGAATCTCTTCTCTCCCTCCGGTAGGACCGGCCGGCCCACCCGGCCTGCCCTGCCCGCCCCGGTCCGGCAGATTCAACAGGCTGCCATCCCCCGCGAGGGCCTGGAGTGAGCAGTCCGATTCCGAAAGGTGCCTGCTGCGTCGCTCTCTCTCTCTCTCTCACTCTCTCTCTCTCTCTCTCTCTCTCTCTCTCTCTCTCTCTCTCTCTCTCTCTCTCTCTCTCTCTCTCACTCACTCTCTTTCCAAGAGGCTCCGCGGATCGTCGGCGGGTCGTTTTTGCTTTCCAAGAGGCTCCGCGGATCTTCGGCGGGTCGTTTTTGCTTTCCAAGAGGCTCCGCGGATCTTCGGCGGGTCGTTTTTGCTTTCCAAGAGGCTCCGCGGATCTTCGGCGGGTCGTTTTTGCTTTCCAAGAGGCTCCGCGGATCTTCGGCGGGTCGTTTTTGCTTTCCAAGAGGCTCCGCGGATCGTCGGCGGGTCGTTTTTGCTTTCCAAGAGGCTCCGCGGATCTTCGGCGGGTCGTTTTTGCTTTCCAAGAGGCTCCGCGGATCTTCGGCGGGTCGTTTTTGCTTTCCAAGAGGCTCCGCGGATCTTCGGCGGGTCGTTTTTGCTTTCCAAGAGGCTCCGCGGATCTTCGGCGGATCGTCTTTGCTTTCCAAGAGGCTCCGCGGATCTTCGGCGGGTCTTTTTTGCTTTCCAAGAGGTTCCGCGTGGCGCGGCTCGCGCAGCCTTCACCGTGCCTTCCCAGAGCCTTGGTCGGGGCTGCGTGGCTCGCGCAGCCTTCACCGAGCCTTCCCAGAGCCTTGGCAGAGCCTTGGCAGAGGCTCTGCGGATCTTCGGCGGGTCGTTTTTGCTTTCCAAGAGGCTCCGCGGATCTTCGGCGCTCCCGCGCAGCCTCCACAGAGCCTTGGGAAGGCTCCGTCAGGGCTGCGTGAGGGGCCGCGGCGCCTCGCGCAGCCTCCACAGAGCCTTGGGAAGGCTCCTCACGCAGCCCTGACGGCGCGTAGAAAGTGGCAGTCGGGTGATAAGGCGAGCATCGCGCGCGGCCCACGCGGTCCAGAAATAGAAGTGGGGCGGCATCGCACAGACGGACGGACCGCAAAAAAAAAATAAAAAAAAAAAAATAAATAAATAAATAAATAAATATTAAAAAAAAGAAACTAAAAAAATAAAGTCCTACTCTCACTCATGACTGTTGTTATAATAAAAAATAATGAGTATAATGTATCATCTGCTAAAAATTAGGTCTATCGGACTGAAAGTTCTTTTGGTATTGGCACTATCGACCGGGGAAAAATCAACAAAACCTGATGGACCGTCCACGTAAACAAACACACACACGCGGCGGTGTTCGACACGGCGGCGCGAGGCCGCGGCAGATGGCTTTGTCGTCGGCGAGATAGCGTCATAGTGTTCGATAGTATCGATGGAGGCGATAGCGGTGAAAGATGCGAAAGCATGCTAATAACGCTCGGCGATCGACTTGTGTTCCAATACCGACAACACTTCACAAGCCGCTTGCTCGCCGAACGAGGAATCCATTGGTTGGGTCACATATATCCGGTTCGAACCGCAGGACTCGATCGAGTCCTGCTTAGCGAATCGGGAGCTCAAAACGCGTCTAGAGATTTGGCCGCCGCCGCCTGCGCCGGTCTTCTGGCCCACTGTGGTCTGGTCCTCGTGTGGTCCTAGCGCTGTTTGCCTAGGCAGGCACCCGCAGACACGGCGGGAGTATTTCGAGATCTCGAGACGAGAGAGATAACGCGGTGCGTGACTCGCCAAACACCGGAACGACGACGACGTTGTTGGCGTCGTGCGTGCGACGCAGTGCGCCGTGACGCGGCCAGGTCACGGGTTCGACTCTCGCCGTCGGCGAGCGCGTTTTGCGCGCCACCGCCGGCCCCTGCGAGGAGTGCGTTCGTGACGCCCTACGGGCCGCCGCGCTGTACCAGTCGAACAACAAACACAACATGACGTCAGACACTGTACTTCTAAGGCGGTGCTGCCACCAGCGATGACAAGAGCATCATCTAGAGGTGCGCGGCAGCGCTCCGCTCGGTAGTGGAAGGAAGCCTGCAAACGGAGCAGCGAACCGCTTAGCGCCGCTTAGCGAGGCGTCACTGTGTGTGTGTGTGTGTGTGTGTGTGTGTGTGTGTGTGTGTGTGTGTGTGTGTGTGTGTGTGTGTGTGTGTGTTGGTGAGGAGCGCGCCGTGTTCCGCAGTGCCATTCCGCGCGCAGTGGCGCCTCGCTGCCTTCGCTGCGCCCCGCCGTGCGGTATTTGCTTCGACAACAAAGCAGCGCCTCGCCCCCCCCCCCACACCGCGCAAACTAAGGACGGGCTGGCTGTGCAGGGCAGCGCGCTTTGTGTGTCTCTCTCTCTCTCTCTCTCTCTCTCTCTCTCTCTCTCTCTCTCTCTCTCTCTCTCTCTCTCTCTTCTCTCTCTCTCTCTCTCTCTCTCTCTCTCTCTCTCTCTCTCTCTCTCTCTCTCTCTCTCTCTCTCTCTCTCTCTCTCTCTCTCTCTCTCTCTCTCTCGTTCTCTCTCTCGCGGGGGGCCCTTGGAGGACTCTGCTCGCCCAGGTGCCGGCCTAGTGAATAAGCCCGGGGAAAGAAGGCGAATTCCTCTTTGCGCAGCTGGCTGGCGGAATTAGAGGCTGGCGGAGTGGTCGGTGGTTCAAATCCCCGCTCCGCCCGGCCCCTTTTTATTTGTTTTATTCAAGGGGGAACCGTTCCGGCGGCGGCGGCGGCGGCACTCTGCGCGCTATCTTTCCGCGCAGAGCGCGATTTGAATGCATAAATGTGAGCGAGGAGGACTGCTGCGTTGAGTGTGTGACGTACGCGGCGTGGGAGGGAAAATGAAGTAATCTCAAAGACTCGTGTCTCGAGCCTCGGACACCATCAGTAGCTTTGGGATGGACCGATGGGCCTGCCCAACGTGGCTGGAGTGGTTCCTACCTGAGTTCCTCGTTTGTAGGTACTGGCAGCATTGGCGAGGTGGCTTCCCACTCCCGTGGAGTAGTACCTCATTGGGAGGTGGGCAACATGGCGGTGGCCGAGATGGGCATCAGAGATAGGCAGCGCGCCTCTGCCCGCCAATAAGAACGGGATCGAGCGGCAGTCCGTCAACGTCTCGCCTGCCCCGCCCCGCCCCGCCCCGCCCCGCCCCGCCCCGCCCCGCCCCGCCCTGCCGCCAATTTGTATTCCCATCCATTCCCCCGGCCCACTTGTCCCCACTCCACGCACCCCGCCGTACCCCGCCTACCACGCCAACCCCACAGCACACTGAAAAAAAAAAGAGAGAGAGAGAAAGATAAAACGCGTGCGTCCCGACGGCCCTCTCAGTCTTGCCGCAGCCATGTCCCGCCAGCCTACATGCGAAAACCACGTCCGCGATTTTGACCGCGCCTTAACCTGGGTCTTCTGGCCCACTGTGCGCGGCGGTGTGCCCCAAGGGGAGACTACTTCATCCAGTGGGCCAGAAGACCCAGGTTAAGGCGCGGTCAAAATCGCGGACGTTGTACACCAAAATTCACATAAAATTTGAAATTTACCAAAATTCATCAGAATTCATCAAAATTCTTCTGAAAATTCAGCCGTTTTAGCTCAAAATTCGTCGATATTCAACTGAAATTCATTTGATTTGTACACCGAAATGCAGAGTAATTTCCCCTTGGTGCGGCCCGCGCGGCCAGAGATGACGACTCAGCGGCCCCCGCAAAGGGATCCGCGAAGAGAGCAGCGCGCGCCACACTCCGGCCTCGCCCGGCCCTGTCACACGTGTTACACTGTCGTCCCGGGAAAGGGTTATTTGCTGCGCGCACGCCGCCGCGCACGCCGGGAGATAAGCCGGGCTTTTATCTAATCCACCCTTTTATTGGCACGGCCGGCGCGCGCACGCCCCTCACTGGGCCAGAAGACCGGTCAAGGCGGTCGAAATTCCAGACGCGTTTCGAGCTTCAGAGTCGCTACTAAAAGGGACCCGAACCGAACGTGTGATCCCACCAATGGCTTCCTCGTTCGGAGAGCTATCCATTGGTGGGGGTCGCACGTTCGGTTCCAGTCCCATTTAGCGATTTTGGAGCTCGAAACGCGACTAGAGTTTTGGCCGCCTGCGCCAGTCTTCTGGCCCCCAGTGCGCCCCGGCCGGCTCCCCCCACCCCACCCCAACCCGCCGCGCGCTCGCCTGTTGCCGGGGATGTTCGGCGAGCGAACGCAACGCGTGGATTCGGGAACGATTATGAGAATCATGACCATAAATATCCCCATCGCGCGCGGGCAGCCCGGCTGCTTTCATTAAACGCGGCGCGGCGTCACTGCAGGCTGACTCCGAACAACAACGCTCTGGCTCTCTCGCACTCACTGGGCAGGCCGTAGGGGTGCGAGAGAGACAGAGAGAGAGACAGAGACGGTCAGGCGGTCGACTTGCTGCCGAACGAAGCGAAATGACGGCGGCCGTGCTTCTCCGCGTCGTCGCGACGCACAACTTGGAGAGCACGCGCGAGAGCAGGCTCTCTAATTCACGCGGCTCTCTAATTCGCACCGACAGGCTGAGCCGTGCTGTCGTCGCAGAGTCTCTCTCTCTCTCTCTCTCTCTCTCTCTCTCTCTCTCTCTCTCTCTCTCTCTCTCTCTCTCTCTCTCTCTCTCTCTCTCTCTCTCTCTCTCTCTCTCTCTCTCTCTCTCCGTGCCACACCTGTGGAGCGCGGGCGAGACGTACCGCCTGCCGCCCCCGCCCTACCCCAACCCGCCTCGCCTCGCCTCGCCCTATCCAGTACGACTTGAAAATACCGAGTGCGTATTGAAAAAATACCGAGAGTGAATTGAAAAATACTAGGTGCGAATCGAAAAATATCTAGTGCGACTTAAAAAATACCGAGTGTGAATTGACAAAAATCCCAGGTGCGAATTGAAAAAAAAAAAACCGAGCGCAAATCGACAAAAATATCGAGTGTGAGTTGGGAAAAAAATGCCGAGTGCGAGAGAGAAGGAGCGACGCCTGCAAGGGCCGGGCCGGGGTCGGCTGCCCGCCGCTCCGTCCCCTCCGGCGCCACGCCACGGCCTACCCTGCAGGCGCTCTCACGGTCCAGCGGCGCAGTCCAGCACCAGTCCTGCCCTTCTCCTCAGTATTCTCTTCATTATTTTCATTCTCTCTTTCAGCTCTCTTTTGTGACTGCTTCTTATCTCTCCACCCTTTGCGGTAGAGAAACCGTAGCGTTAATGGATGAAAAAAGCATTTTCAACCAGAAGAAGAGAGGCGCGCGCCTCTGCCTCTCTGGTTTTGAGCTCATCTAGAAGTTCGCACCCTGTTCAGATTTTTTTTGGTAGGGGCATGTTTCTTACCCTTTCCCATAGAGTTGCTTTTATGTTCCTCATCTGTATTTTTGATAAAACGCGCAAAATCCATAAATGGGCCAGATTGATTCCCTCTCCTCCTCCCTTAATTCTATCCTGATGATAATTTTTTATCTCGCACGAGATCTTTTTTTTTTCATACGAGGAAAGCCTTCCCGTGTGCGCGTGTTTGACTGTGTGAGTGTGTTTTGATGGTGTTATTCTCTGTACCTTTTTCTCCGTCGTATTATTGCTCCCTTTCAATCTCCGTCATGCTTCCGTCAGGGATGATACGCATCGCGCCCTGTGTTTTTTTTTCCTTTCAGGGCTCAGTCTCAGCTGCGCGCACGTGTGTGTGTGTGTGTGTGTGTGTGTGTGTGCGCGCGCGCGCGTGGAGGGGGAGTGTTTGTGGAGGAGGGTAGACGATAGACACACTACAGGGTCACACAGGCTTTGGTTGAGGTACGGCTGTGACGAGAGAGAGAGAGATAGGTAAACCCCTCTCTCTCTCTCTCTCTCTCTCTCTCTCTCTCTCTCTCTCTCTCTCTCTCTCTCTCTCTCTCTCTCTCTCTCTCTCTCTCTCTCTCTCTCTGTGTGTGTGTGTGTGTGTTTGTGTGTGTGTGTGTGTGTGTGTGTGTGTGTGAAGTCTAGCGTGCTGTGAGAGCCGAGGGGGCGCGGCAACCGAGCGTCTCATGTGGTCTTGGACGCTGCAGCAGAATGGCTAGCGGCGTCTGTCCCCCCCCCCCCAACACCCCTTACCCCTTTGGCTACACATCCTTGCTACATCCCCGGCCTGCGGCCTGCCAACAACAAACACTTTCCCACCCGACACCCTTCTCCTCCTTCCCTGCCCACGTGGACCTCTCTCTCTCTCTCTCTCTCTCTCTCTCTCTCTCTCTCTCTCTCTCTCTCTCTCTCTCTCTCTCTCTCTCTCTCTCTCTCTCTCTCTCTCTCTCTCTCGCACACACTACAGACTAACGAAAACAGACTTAAGTAAGTCACACATCGGCACATTGGGCGCCCCGCTATGCCACGGTTCCGCACTGTCGCACTGACTCGCGCCCCAAGCCAAAAAAAGAAGTACCTCCCCCTCCCCTCCCCTCTTTCCCCTCGGCGGGGCGCGAATCGCTCACTTGATGGATGCGGCGTTTGGGCGCGACGCCGCAGCGCAGCCAGCAGAAAGAAGACGGGGGCCGAGAAGGAACGGAGGGGAGGGGAAGAAGGGGCGGCGGGGGCGCCTTGATGGCGCGGAGCCCCTTGGGGCTGCCAGCGCCGCCAGGGCCGCCGCCAGGGCCGCCGCCAGGGCCGCCGCCTGCTGGCTGCCAGCTCGGGCGGAGCGGGTCCTAGTCGCTGTGCGCGCTGCTGCTGCCGTCCCGCGTAATGACGTTGTCTTCCTAATCATTCATCAAGGAGCCTCGCGGAACTACGCCCCCGGAACAGCGCGCCCGGACCAACGCGGAGGCGAAGGTCGCGGGTTCGAATACTGCCACACCCGCGACGGCACGTCCGAGATTTTCTCTGTCGCCGCGCAGGCAGTCCCATGTCGCGACTCTGGAAATCAAAACCTGTCCGGAATTTTGGCCGCCTTGATAGACTTCTGACCCACTGTGCGTGGGCGGCGTCGTGACGACCCTCACGACGAGGACGGCGACCCCCACGGCGCGGCCGCACGCGACAGTGACGTCACACAGTCGTGCGTCTGTCGGCGCGCGGCCACGCCCACGACAGGCATGAGTGAGGGGCACCGCGGGGCGCCTTCTAGCGGCGCATCAATTAGGTGACGAGCGCCGCGGAGAGGGAACACAGTGAGCGAGAAGGGGGCCTCTTGGAAAGCAAAACCGATCCGCCGACGATGCGCGGGGCCTCTTGGAGTTTTGGCCACCTGCGCCGGTCTTCTGGACCACTGTGCGTCGGCCTGCCTGCCTCTCGCGACGCGACAACCCCAGCGCTGCAAAACTCCGTGGTGGCGGAGGAGTCGCCGGCGAAAAGAGTTACCGAAAAGTTATGTAAAGGAGCCGGCCTGCGAAGGTTGCGCCGCCGCGCCTTTTATGAACTGTAAATAGAGTGAGGGTGGGAGGGGGTGGAGAGAGAGAGAGAGAGAGAGAGAGAGAGAGAGAGAGAGAGAGAGAGAGAGAGAGAGAGAGAGAGAGAGAGAGAGAGAGAGAAAGATACAAAAATCCGCGACGTGCGGTGGAGAGCAAAAAGATCACCGCAGCATAGAATGGCAGCGGAAGAAAGGAAAAGGGAAAGAGAAAGAAAATATTTTTCTGAAAACTGTTGGCCGGCCTTGCGTGGCCCAGCGTGGTTTTGCTGGGCCTTGCGCTGCGGCCATAATGGATTGGTCCATTCGGCGACCACTTTCTGACCGCTGCGCGCTGGGCAGCCCGGGCGCGTGCCGCTCTTACTGGAACGCGTCCTTGGCGCGCCCCTACACCCTGCCCTGCATTAGCCAGGGCCACCGCCACGGCCACCACACAGTGGGCCAGAAGGTCGGCGCAGGCGGCAAAAACTCTAGACACGTCTTGAGCTCCAGAGTCGCTAAGTGGGACTTGAGCCGAACGTGTGACCCCACCAATGGATTCCTCGTGCGGAGAGAAAACCATTGGTGGGATCACACGTTCGGTTCGGATCGAACTTAACGACTGTGGAGCTCAAACCCGTCTTGAGTTTGGGCCGCCTGCGCCGGTCTTCTGGCCCACTGTGCACCAGCACGGCCACGCGAGGCGGTCGCTGACGTCACGGACGTTTCCCACCACTTCATCCAATTGGGTTAAAAAGAAAACAACGAAAAAGACGAAGCAAGCAAAGGATTTGAGTGTGCTGGCGCGCGCCGCATGCTATGGAGCGGGTGCGGCTTCGTGTTCGAATACCGGTGCCGTCGGGGTTCTTTTGCTTGAACCACTCCCTCCTTCCACCTGGTGAGCTGCTCCGTCAGCCGTTAGTGCGATGGCAATAAAACGCGTCAATACCCCTCGATTGTCCGTAGGGCGAATCCTCTAGAGTCTCTCGCGCGGTGCGTATCGCCGGAACAACTCTTTTCTCCCCTCACTGTCCGTAGTCTGCCTGCCCGTCTGTCTGTCTGTCCATCAATGGGTCTGCCTGCCTGTCCGTTCACCCCGCCGAGTCTCATTTCCTTGGATCCGCTTGGCTTCCCGCGAATTATTCCGGCTCTCCTCGAAGCTGCCTCGCCCCACCCCGCCCCGCCCCGCCCCGCCCCGCCCCGCCCCGCCCCGCCCGTACACGGAGCAGACCAAGGAGGGACCACCACCAGCTAAAGCTCTGCTTCTGCAACAGGCGGACAGGCTAGCAGACAGACAGGCAGGCGATAGTTCGCCCGGTCCCTCCGTGCTCGCCCTGTCCCGCTGTGCTTGCCCAGCCTGCCGTGTGCTTGCCCCGGTGGCTGCGCCTTGGCTTCACCGGCTTCCCAGCCGGGCCGTTGTGGAGCCTGTCAAGTGGAGCGTATACATGCCGCCAGCCTTGTGCGCCGCGCTTCCCACCTGTTAGCCTGCCTGGGACGGTGGGACGTACGGTCCCTCGCCTTTCTTGTGTCCACCTGCAGACTGAATCTCTCTCTCTCTCTCTCTCTCTCTCTCTCTCTCTCTCTCTCTCTCTCTCTCTCTCTCTCTCTCTCTCTCTCTCTCTCTCTCTCTCTCTCTCTCTCTCTCTCTCTCTCTCTCTCTCTCTCTCTCTCTCTCTCTCTCTCTCTCTCTCTCTCTCTCTCTCTCTCTCTCTCTCTCTCTCTCTCTCTCTCTCTCTCTCTCTCTCTCTCTCCGGGTCATGTGCAGCAGGGGGAACCATTGTGTATTCTCTTAGACGTCCCCTTGTGTGTCTCCTCTCCCCAGCCGACGACCCGCTCCGCTCCGACCGCCCAGTCCCTCCCTTTGGTCCGCGCAGACAGCCTCTTGGAATCATAACGACGCGTAAATAATGGAGTTACGGCGATCAGCAGCCGGCCCGGCCGCCTTTGTGACGAGCATAACAAGGACGAGCGGCGGACAAGTCACAACAAATATGTGACGAGTGACGAACGTGTGGCGGCCGTTGTTTGGCGTTGGGGTTTCTGATTAATGGGTGGACGTTGTGTGAGTGTGTTAGCGTGTGTGTGTGTTTGTGAGTGCGCTACGATCGGCCGATGTGACCGACCAGCGCGCTTTAGGGCTGCGGCGGCGGAGGTGCGCCTATATGGACACGGCTCGCCATCAAATATTGCCGCGTTGCCCCGCAAATAGACCGTGGCGGGGCGTGGGAGGGCGTGGCGGGGCGGGGCGGGGCGGGGCGTTTGCCAATCCCGTGGTGCCGGTCGAGCCGCGCTGCGTTCTGCACAGCCGTTAGCCGTTGGCTCATCTACGGAACGGAATGACTCGCCGCCCTGGCGCGGCCATCCGTCCATCCATCAAACTTCATACGGCACACTGAAGCAAACAACAACAACCAACAACATCAGTAATTGCTTTGGGTTAATTTCCATTCGGTATCCGGATGTTGTCGTTGATGTTGTTGTTGCTTTCGGGAGCACTTGCATCGCCCCCCCTGCTGCTGGGATTGCTGTTTCTATTGGTTAGCGGTAGAGGAACGAGGGGCGTAGGAAAGAGGGGAGCTGTGGGGTGCCGCTCGCCGCCCTCCCTCCCCCCCCACCTCCCTCCCTCCCCCCCCCACCTCCCTCCCCCTCGAGACCCGCAGCCCCCGCTCCCAACGTGCACCGCCAGGAGGGCGTCGCAAAAACCAACAAGTCAAACCGGAATTCCAATATTCAGGCGGACTCGCGCCCTATTCACACCTCCCTCCTCCATCTCCCATCTATCTCTCTCGCCACGCCCCGCGCGGTGGACAAAGGCGGCCCACAAGTGAAATGGAAAACAACAGCGACTAAACGGAGAGAGGGAGGGGGGGAGAGGGAGAGAGAGAGAGAGAGAGAGAGAGAGAGAGAGAGAGAGAGAGAGAGAGAGAGAGAGAGAGACAGAGAAAGAGAGAGAGAGAGAGAGAGAGAGAGAGAGAGAGAGAGAGAGAGAGAGACAGAGAGAGAGAGAGAGAGAGAGAGAGAGAGAGAGAGAGAGTGTCTGTGTCTGGCTTCGACGTGTGCGGCTAGGAATAATCGTGTCGTCGTTGTTTGCAGACCGCCACGCGGACCACGCGGCCCCGGCGGGGTCCGGCCGGGCTGTAGAGCGACGCGCAGCGCCAACATGTGGAGCTCCGTGACGGACACCTTGGGCAGCATCACCAAGCTGTGGCGCCGGCGCAGGATGGCGAGTGAGTACACACTGCGCAGTGGGCCAGAAGGCCGGCGCGGCGCTGGCGGCCGAAACTCGACACGCGCTTTAAGCTCCAAAGTCCGCTAAACGGGACCCGAAAAAGAACGAATGACCCCACCAGTGGATTCCTCGTTAGGAGGTTCAATCCATTGGTGGGGGTCACGCGTTCGGTTCGAGTCCCTTTTAGTGACTCTAGAGCTCAAAACGCATCCGGGATTTTGACCGCCTCTACCGGTCTTCTGTGCAACCGAGATCATGGCGATGATGGTGGTGGCCGGCCATGCTGATAAATTAATGCACGTCAATGTGGGCGGTTAGCCCCGCAAAGTGGTCGCCCCCGCAGGCGGTCCAAGGTTGCCCTGTGCGTTGTTGTTTTCTGTGCTCGTTTGCACTTTATTTATTTAGGTGTTATCTCCGGGCGGCGGCAGGCGCGGCAGGTGCCTGCCTGGACCCGTCCCGTCGCACAGTGGGTCAGAAGACCGTTGAGGCGGCCAAAATTTGGGACGCGTTTTGAGCTCCACAGTCGCTAGAAGGGACTCGAATCGAACGTGTGACCCCACCAATTGATTGCTCTCGAAACGAGGAATCCAATGGTGGGGTCATACGTTCGATTCGAGTCCCATTCAGCGCCTCTGAAGCTCAAAACGCGTCTAGAATTTTGACCGCCTCGAACGGTCTTCTGATCCACTGTGCGTCGTCGGCAGGGCCAAGTCCTCCCGCTGAGTAAGGTCGCGGGAGAGGTGCAAACTTTGGGCGGGGCATTTAAATTTTTGTAGGAAAAGTTAGCGGTGTGTGTGAGTGTGTGTGTGTGTGTGTGCGCGCGCGCGCGCGTGTGTAGGTGTGTGTAGGTGCTCGTCCCGGTACCGCCCCGCCTGCGGCCAAACTTTGCAAAGTCCTGCCTGTGTCGCCGTCGGGTGGTCGGGCCCGTCGGGGGCGGTTCATCAACAAACGCAACGCGGCTGGGTGGGCTGGGCGTGTCCGCGGAATAAATATACTCCGGTGTACCTGGCAGCACTGTTGAGCCTGGAGCCGAGCGAGGCGTCCGGCCACAGCAGCTGGAGTCGGTGACGTCATCGGCGAGTCCCTTTTAGGAACTCTGGAGCTCAAAGCCTGTCCGAGATTTTAGAGCGCGTCCACGGGTCCGGTCCTCCGTGCCACTGTGCGTCAGTGCGGCTGGCTGCCCGCCGGGAAGACAGGCAAAGCGGTGCCTTTCCTGGCGTGGGGTTGCCTATCGTCTCGGTGGCAGGCGCTCCTGAGGCTGGACCTCAGACGGCTGGATTCCAGACGGCTCCAGTCCGCTCGTTCAAAACGCGACTTCTCTCCCTCTCTCTTTTCTTGTGTTTTTCGCCTGCTGTGTAGTTTTATTGACGGCGTATCCTGTTGCATCTCCATCTCCACGAACAGATGCGGCCGCTGCTGCAGCAACCGGTGGGTGCATCGGTGCAGCCCATAGCGCCCCACCGTGTCCACGTGCAGGCTCTGGAGGACGCACCTGCCTACTGGCCGATTAATTCCGTCGCTCCGTCTCTCTCGCACTCGTGGTGCGTCCCGTATAGAGGTGCGAGAGGGACAAAGTGACGAAGCACTACTGTTCACCTCCTTCCCCTCCCGATACAGGCCCTTTGTTCCCCCCCCCCCCCTTCCAAAGCCCTCCTCCCGACGTGGTCGGCGCACGCATCATTACTCCGCTCGGCTAACTACGCTGGCAACATGTCTGCCGCCCCGCCCCGCCCCGCCCCGCCCCGCCCCGCCCCGCCCCGCCTTGTGAGGAGGGCGCCGCTTGTCCAAGGCTTATCTCGAGGGCCATGGCTGCCGAGCCTGTAATCATGACGGGCAGCAGGCTGACTCTGATCGCACTTTGTCCCCCTCTCTCTCTCTCCCTCTCTCTCTCTCTCTCTCTCTCTCTCTCTCTCTCTCTCTCTCTCTCTCTCTCTCTCTCTCTCTCTCTCTCTCTCTCTCTCTCCGGGAAAGCCTCCTCCCGACGCTCCTTCCTTCGCTCCCGCCGCAGCCTCTGTCGCGGCTTCCCAGAACTCTATGCCGCCGGTAGTCGAGTCGCTTAAAGACGCCCTCTTTGTGCCGCGAATATTAAATAACTCCCATATTGCACGACCCACCCGGCGACGAGAACCAACAGGACGGAAAGACAGACACACAGACATTACGGCGGGCCAACGGACGGATCGGAATTCAATCTAGACATTCAGACAGACAGACAGACAGACAGGCGCTACTGCCGACGTGACACCACCGTCGCGGTTACGTCACGGCGTCCCTGTTTCTTGGTAAGGGGGGAGAGAGAGACAGAGAGAGAGGAGAGAGAGAGAGAGAGATAGAGAGAGAGAGAGAGAGAGAGAGAGAGAGAGAGAGAGAGAGAGAGAGAGAGAGAGAGAGAGAGAGAGAGAGAGAGAAGGGGCGGGGGAGCTAGACAAAAGCCCGGCACACATAATTATACCGTTCCAATAAGTAACTGGAGGTGGCGTGCCGTGCCCACTGTGCCGGCCGCGTGACCGCGCGTGATGACGTCACCGCTCCCTATCTCCGCGTGCTGCAGGTGCGGCGGCGCAGCCCGTGCCTTGCAAACAGGCGGGGATTACGGGGCGCTGCTCCTCGCAAACAGTGGCGCGGAGGACAACTAGGACGAGGAGGAGGAAGAGCGTCATCTACTTGAAGTTGGCGGTGTGGCGAAGTCGCCGTTGGGTGCGGGGAGCCCGAAACAGAGGCCCTAGCTAGCCCGCCCCTGCCAAGTCCGAGGCACCCCACA
Organism: Stenchaetothrips biformis; assembly: GCA_030522485.1. Classification (NCBI taxonomy): domain Eukaryota; kingdom Metazoa; phylum Arthropoda; class Insecta; order Thysanoptera; family Thripidae; genus Stenchaetothrips; species Stenchaetothrips biformis. The sequence continues at coordinate 15,232,358 of CM060089.1, read as the reverse complement.
GTGGGCACGGGGGAACCGGTGGAGACCGTCAAAATCCGGGGCTGATTTTGAGCTCCGCAGTCGCTAGATGGGACTCGAACCGAACGCGTGACCCCACGAATGGGTTCCTCGTTCGGAGAGCAATCCATTGGTGGGGTCGCACGTTCGGTCCGAGTCCCATTCAGCGACTCTAGAGCTCAAAACGCGTCTAAAGTTTTGGCCGCCTGCGCCGCCGGTCCTGTGGCTCACTCTGCAGCCCAAGGCACGGCCGGTGGTCCAAGGCCCTGCTGGACACATTTATCAGAGCAAAGACCCGCCCTGCTCCCTCCCCTCCCCTGAACCTCCCCCTCCCCTCTGGCGCCGCGTTATTTCAGCGACGCGTGGCGCAGCGCCGCACAGCACCGCACAGCGCCGCCACGGCTGCGCGCAGCGCCCGCCTCGCCAGCCTTAGCGACATGTGCATGATGGAATTTAATAACGCAGCCGCTGGACGCCACACGCCCTGCCCTGGGCTGGTGTCGAGTGTGCGCACACACAGACACTCACTCTCTCTCTCTCTCTCTCTCTCTCTCTCTCTCTCTCTCTCTCTCTCTCTCTCTCTCTCTCTCTCTCTCTCCCTCTCTCTCTCTCTCTCTCTCTCTCTCTCTCTCTCTCTCTCTCTCTCTCTCTCTCTCTCTCCAGCACTCACAGACACTGCCCCGCACACACATACACACACACACACACACACACACACACACACGGTGTATGTGGTCTTATAAACTCGGCCCCGCCTACAGCCGTAAAACTTGACCAAACAGATACCGTGCCTGCAGCTGCTGCAGACCGCGCCGGGCTGCGCCGCTGTTAACTGAACGGTCCGTTCGGTGCGCGGCAAGAACGCGCACCGCCCAGGTAAATGTTGGAACCCGTTCCGCCGACTGTGTAAGTAATCAGTCTCTTTGCGCGGGAAACTCAAACGCTTCAGTTAGGATCAATAGTTGGGATGGAAAAGACATTGCTTTGTTTTCGGGTCCGCCGCGCGTTTGTCTCATCCAAAACATGACGCGCCCCTTCCGTCTCTGGCTCTGCTACCAAAATGCTTGTCCTGCCCCTCTCGTGGCGGCCATAAAACAGAGCGTCACCCCCTCCCCCCCCCCTCCCGTCCCCTTCCCCTCTAGGCCTCACCGGCAGAAGCACACACCCTTCCACCGCCGCCGCCGTGGCGTGCCCGAAACCGGCAACGTGAGGCGCAAAATGTCCAGAGACAGCCCCCTCCCCTCGCCCCTTAGCTTGCTCGCCGCGGAGGCCCCCGTCGCCTCGTCCACAGCGTGGAAGGCCCGCCGCGCCCCCGCTGCCCCGCCACTGCGAGGTGGTGGCCTGTACCTGTCCCAAGAGGAACGGACACACACACATACACACACAAGAGAGAGAGAGAGAGAGAGAGAGAGAGAGAGAGAGAGAGAGAGAGAGAGAGAGAGAGAGAGAGAGAGAGAGAGTGTGGCGACAGTGTTGCTCCGTGCAGCAGTCCTTTTCAACCAGCAAGCTCGTAAAAGAATAGTAGAGCCCCTTTGGCGTTCTCTTCCGTTGTGGTCCACCCACACACCGCACGCTGACCGACGGCGCCGGCCAAGTTCGGCGCGGTTCGCCGGTCCTGATCTTTAGTGGACGATAAGATTCTCAAGATCCGGTCCATTTTATCGTCTATAAAAGGTTTATCCTTTTTATTTTTTATTTTTATTCCGACGGCGAGCTTGATTTCCCTGACTCGCCTGTTGTCCCCGGGTTAGTGACCCGTGTCGCCTAAACCCCCCACGGCCGACACGGCACACGACCTTCGAATTAGGTCGGATCGTGGCAAGAGACGGATAGCCAGAGCCAGTTTCCCTCAGGCTCCAGGCCGCGAGACGTTATTTGAGGTTCTCTCTCTCTCTCTCTCTCTCTCTCTCTCTCTCTCTCTCTCTCTCTCTCTCTCTCTCTCTCTCTCTCTCTCTCTCTCTCTCTCTCTCTCTCTCTCTCTCTCTCTCTCTCTGTTTTTATCGGACAGGCGACAAGGGGGGACAAAATGATTTTTATGCAATAGAGGGAACCGCCGGACGCGTCCCAGAGCCTCAACCCTCACCTCGCCCCGCCCCGCCCTGCCCTGTCAATCTGGCGGTCTTTCGGGCACACCTGTGTCCCCGCAGTTCCCCGCTGCACGGTCCTAGGGGGCGGCCCGGCAAGTCCCCGACGAGTTCCACCGAGCGAGTCGTTCCGTCGTCGCTCTGTCTCTCTCGCACCCTTACGACGCCCCATGAGTGCGAGAGAGACATTAGCGGCACTGGATCGTCGACTCTTCGGTCGGTCGGTCCCTCCCTTCCTTACAGCTGCTGCTGGCCTTTTGCGTCGCCATATTGCCTCGGGACAAAATTGGTCCTCCTGAATATTTCACGAAAAAAGGGGTTGGCGACCTTGTCTTGGCCGCCGCGCCGCCTGGAGGGCCTGGAGGGCCTGGAGGGCCAGTCACAGTGGCGGGGGCGGGGGGGGGGGATGCCCCCAAGGGGCTCTCTTTTATTTTATCGATCATCACGTACCTAGTTCGTCTCCGCCAGGGACTCCGCAAAGGCGAAAAAAGCGGAAAAGCGACCCTGTGCGCTGCACGACGCTTTTCCAGAACCTCGTTGCAGTCTTGCTGGAGGCTGGAGCTTTGTTCGAACAACTCTCCCTTGCTGCAGCCCAGCTCTCTGGACAGACGCCCTCGTCCCCTCTCTCTCTCTCTCTCTCTCTCTCTCTCTCTCTCTCTCTCTCTCTCTCCCTCTCTCTCCATGGTCGCTGATTGTTTTTGAATCGATTCCCCGGCTCCAGGTCCTCCGTTCCGGGGCCCCAGGCACACGGAGGCCGATTTAAAATAAGAATCTCTGGGCTCTCGTTCGGACCATCCCCGCGCCATCCGCCTCGAAACAGGACAATTTCCGGACGCTCGCGACCACTAGGCTCAGCAGCGAGAGAGAGAGAGAGAGAGAGAGAGAGAGAGAGAGAGAGAGAGAGAGAGAGAGAGAGAGAGAGAGAGAGAGAGAGAGAGAGAGAGAGAGAGAGAGAGAGAGAGAGAGCAGAGAGAGAGACAGACAGAAATGATGGACACCTCGGTGCAACTTGGAATCGTTCAGGGCATTTTCCAAGAAATTTTCGTAAATCGATCGGTCGTCCTCCTGTGTTGCAGGGACCTGCTGCCAGTCGGGAGCTGGCTCGGGCGGCGAGGGCGCCGGCATTGAGGCCGTCCCCGTGGAGGCCGCCGCCGTGGACGGCTGGGCCGTGCCGGGGGGCGGCGGGGGCCCCGCGAGGACGCCGGCCGGGCCGAGGCGTGAGGACTCCGAGGAGCGCGACCAGCCCTCTGCGCGTAAGTCTCAGGCACAGTGGGCCAGAAGACTCTCTAGACGCGTTTCGGGCTCCAGAGTCGTTAAATGGGACTCGAACCGAGCGTGTGACCCCCACCAATGGATTCCTCGTTCGGGGAGCAATCCATTGGTGGGGTCTTTCGTTCGGTTCGGGTCCCATTTAGCGACTCTGGAGCTCAAAACACGTCTCGAGTTTCGGCTCTGACGCTGTTATTTGTGTTATTTTTCCCCCGCAGTGGACGCGGTGGCGGTGCTGGCGTGGCTGCGCGCGCACCCCGACGTGCTGGAGAAGCACGTCATGGACGAGCTGGAGCTGGAGACCCTGGAGCGATGGATCATCCGGAAGACGCAGCGGGCCAAGAAGCAGGCCCAGCAGGGCGCGGGTGAGAGAGAGAGAGAGAGAGAGAGAGAGAGAGAGAGAGAGAGAGAGAGAGAGAGAGAGAGAGAGAGAGAGAGAGAGAGAGAGAGAGGGGGGAAGTGAGACAGACAGACGGAGAGAGAATAGTCCCTGCTTCTGGCGTCGTGCGAACGCAACTAAACTGTTGTCTGATTGTTTTCCCGCATTTATTTCTATGGCTAACCCTTCTGTTTTATTCCGAGTCATGGCTGCGTAAAAACAACGTTTTGCGGTACAGTTTGCCCACTGCCAATGTTCACGGACAAACTGTTTCTGTAATTTAAAAAAAAAAAAATTACACTGTTGGTTTGGGGTTTGAACACCGGGCATTGGCATTCCTTGTGGACGAGTTGTTTACGAGAGTGAGCGTCGTAAACATTGCGCTGTGTCACAGAGAGGCTTTGTTGCGTTCTGTTCCAGGAAAGAACGGAAGGAAGACTTCGCTGTCTCGATGGAAGGTGAGTGGCATTGGAGGGGGCAGCAAGCGTCCAGTCCTCTCAGCCACTCCGTCTTTCACTCGTTTTCCGCGCTGCAACTCGATACAGCGCTCAGGGGCGTCCTGTCCTGTCCGCCGTGCCGGCTCCTTTTCCTTGCTTTTTTCCCCTTCCCGCGAAAGAGAAGAGGACAGTGGCGCTCGGATGAAGGGGGAATCGCCAGGCTCCTTAAGCACAGTGGGCCAGAGGGTCGGTGTGGAGGCGGTCAAAATCCCGGACGGGTGTTTTGAGCTACAGAGTCGCTAAACAGGACTGGAACCGAACGTGTAACCCCACCAATGGATTGCTCTTCGAACGAGGTATCCATTGGTAGGGTCACACGTTCGGTTCGAGTTCCATTTAGCGACGCTGGGAGCTCAAAACGCGTGTGGCCGCCTGCGCCGGTGTCCTAGCCCGCTATGTTCCGCCAGCCCGGCCGGCGTCGCCGCCGTGCGCTTGTTATTGTTTTTATCGTCGGTCCTTTTTGTCATGGGCCCCTTGTTGTTGTTGCTGTCCCCGCAGTTCTGCGTCCACGCCGACAAGCGGCAGATGCTGCAGGAGCTGACGCAGTCCCTGCAGCGCGGCCCACCCCGCGCGCACGTGCTGTTCGAGCTGGCGGGCTGCATCAGCTCGGCCGTGAGCGCGGACTGCTTCCGGCTTTTCCTCGCCGAGCAGGGCGATCCCGACAACCTCACGGAGTACGTCGGCGAGGAGGAGCCCGCCCTCCTCACCGGGTACGCGCCACGTTGTTATTCGCATGCTGTTTGTGGAGTTTTTAGCAGCTGATAATATCCAAAAAAAAAAAAATTCCAAAAATTTCCAAGAATCTTATATTTTACGGGGTCATATAATTTGAAATTGTAGTTGTTTTAACGCCTCTCTTCCGCCGCAGATCCGCGGCGCGCTGCTCCTCCGGTGTCACCGTCCCCGGCTTCGTGGCGAGGACCAGGGAACCCGTAAGACTGTCCTACACCGAGCCGGACCCTCGCTTCCCCAACGGACTGGCCTACAACGTGAGGAGCTTCTCATTCCCCCGCTCAGAGCACAGTGGGCCAGAAGACCGGTGGAGACGGTGAACATGGCTGGCCCACTGTGCGCCGTGAGTAAGTAAGAGGTGGCGGACTGACGCGGACCTGCCTGCACTGCTCCAGGGGCACGTGATGTGCCAGGCCGTGCTGCAGCCCGACGGCTCCCTGGCCGGCGTCCTGGAGCTGCGGCGGGGGCCCCACAACGCGCCCTTCCACGAGGAGGACGAGGAGATCAGCCAGTCGTACCTCGTGTGGGGCGGCATCGCCCTGCACTACGCGCACCTCTACCTCTCGCAGGACCGCCAGCGGAGGCTCAACGACTTCCTCCTCACCGTGGTCAAGTACGTGTGCTGTCTCTGTCTGTCTGAGATCGACTAGCGCCTTCGAATGCCGGGGTGGGCCGGCCCGCGGGGCACCGCTGTGTTGCGGGCCGGCCTACGCCGCCGCTCGCAGGCTGACCGCCGCGCCCCTCCACAGTGGGCCAGAAGACCAGCGCAGGCGGCCGAAACTCTAGACGCGTTTTAAGCTTTAGAGTCGCTAAATAGGACTTCAACCAACTCTGGTGCATTATAAAAGAATTTTTTTTTTTTTTTTTTTTTTTTTTTTGCCTACTGATGCGGCAACACCGCTCTGCCCCTGCAGGTCCATCTTCCAGGACATGGTGAGCATGGACTTGCTGGTGACCAAGGTGATGAACTTCGCCCAGCGGCTGGTGGACGCGGACAGGGCGTCCCTGTTCCTGCTGGACGCGCGCTCGGGCGAGCTGTACGCGCGCATCTTCGACGTGGGCGGCGAGCAGCAGCAGCAGAACTTGGAGGCCGGCGCCGGCTCGGAGGACTCGCTCGCCTCCGCCTACAAGCTGCACACTGAGGAGATCAGGTAGGCTGTGCTCCCCGGACTCACTGCGGCCGGTCCGATGATGACGCGTACTAACATTGCTGCTGCGGTGGCCGCCACTGCGTGCTGTCCGCCAGGTTCCCGGTGGGCACGGGCATCGCGGGGCAGGTGGCGCGCACGGGCGAGGTGCTCAACATCGCGGACGCGTACTCGGACCCGCGCTTCAACCGGTCCGTGGACCAGCTGACGGGCTACCACACGCGCTCCATCCTCTGCATGCCCATCTTCATCCGCGGCGCCCTCATCGGCGTCGTGCAGATGGTTAACAAGCGGTCCGGCACCTTCAGCAAGGAGGACGAGGAGGCGTTCGAGACGTTCGCCGTGTACTGCGGCCTGGCCCTGCACCACGCCAAGCTGTACGACAAGATCCAGCGCTCGGAGCAGAAGTACCGCGTCGCCCTGGACGTGCTCAGCTACCACAACACGTGCCTCGACGAGGAGGTGCAGGACATGCTGGGCCGCGGCGTGCCGGACGCGCTGCCGCAGGTCGACCAGTGAGTGCGGGGACGGGACCCGGAGTGGAGGGGGAGACCGAGGGCGCGGCTACGCCAGGCTACGCGCGGCGCACAGTGGGCCGGAAGACCGGCGGCGCAGGCGCAGGCGGGCAAAACTCTAGACGCGTTTTGATCTCGGAGTCGCTGAATGGGACTCGAACCGAACGTGTGACCCTACCTATGGATTGCTCCCCGAACGAGGAATCCATTGATGGGGTCACACGTTCGGTTCGAGTCCTGTCAAGCGACTATGGAGCCTGTTTCCGCCGCCTGTGCCGGTCTTCTGGCCCATTGTGCAGCGGCTTTGTCTCCACCATGTCTAATGTCGTTGTCTGTTCTCGCAGGTTCCACTTCAACGTGTTCGACATCGACGACCTGGAGAAGGCGCGCCACGCCGTGTTCATGTTCAAGGACCTGTTCGGCCTGAGCCGCTTCGATGAGGACAGCCTGATCCGCTTCACGCTGACCGTCCGCAAGAACTACCGCCGGGTGCCGTACCACAACTGGACGCACGGCTTCTCCGTGGCCAACACCATGTACGCCATCATCAAGCACTCGGGCGGGGTGTTCCGCGAGGAGGAGGTGCAGCAACAATCTTTTTTTTTTTTTTTTTTTTTTTTTTGCGAAATACTGTGATGATGAGTGACTGCGCCAACGCGCTGACGCACAGTGGACCAGAGGACCGGTGGAGGCGGTCGGAATCCCACAGCTCGCTAAATGGGACTCGGACCGAACGTGTGACTCCACCAATGGATTGCTCTCCGAACGAGGCATCCATGGGTGGGATCACACGGTCGCTGCGAGTCCCATTAAGCGACTCTGGAGTTCGTAACGCGTCCCAGAGGTTCGTCCGCCTGCGTCAGTCTTCCGGCCCACTGTGCGACGCGCTGACGAGGTGGTCTGCATGCCAGGCGCTGGCGCTGTACATCGGCTCGCTCTGCCACGACCTGGACCACCGCGGCAAGAACAACCAGTTCATGCTGGAGACGGAGTCACCGCTGGCGAGCGTGTACAGCACGTCCACGATGGAGCACCACCACTTCAACCAGACGGTGGCCATCCTGCAGCAGCAGGGCCACAACATCTTCCAGAAGCTGACGGGGGGCGAGTACAAGCAGGTGCTGGGCCTGCTCAAGCACTGCATCCTGGCCACCGACCTGGCCGCCTTCTTCCCCAACAGGGAGCGCCTCACGCGCCTCGTCAGCAGCGGGGCCTTCTCGTGGGACAACGACGAGCACCGGTAAGACCCGCGCCCCCACGCACGGTGGGCCAGGAGACGGCCCTCTGTGCGGGAGTGCGATAGGGGGACCCTGACCGACTGGTCTCCTTCCAGGCTGTTCCTGGGCGCGATCGCCATGACCGCCAGCGACCTGTCGGCCAGCGCCAAGCCCTGGGAGCTGCAGGTCAAGACGGTCAAGGTCATCTTCGAGGAGTTCTACCAGCAGGGCGACGAGGAGCGCGCTGTGGGCATGACGCCCATCCCCATGATGGACCGCAACCAGCCCGACCAGCAGGCGGCGTCGCAGGTACTTACGGGGCACAGTGGGCCAGAAGAGGAGCGGCGCAGGCGGCCAAAATTCTAGACGCGTTTCTAGCTCCAGAGTCATCGGTAAATGGGATTCGAACCGAACGTGTGACCCCACATATGGATTCCTCGTTCGGAGAGGAATCTATTGGTGGGGTCACACGTTCGATTCGAGGCCTATTTAGCGACTCTGGAGCTCAAAACACGTCCGGAATTTTTTTTGCCCACCTGGAGCTTTACCAGGGATCGAGAAAAAAAAAAAGTGACTTTGAAGTGGCTTGAACCCGGGTCTTTCCTTTTGGCCGCAGGTCGGCTTCCTGACCGGCATCTGCTTGCCGTGCTACTCCCTGCTGAGCGCCCTGATCCCGGACACGAGGCCGCTGCTGGAAGAGTGCCGCACCAACCTGGAGCGCTGGAGGGAGCTGGATGACAACGCCCGGCGGGGCGTGCGGGGCGTGCGGGGCAGCCAGGACTCCGGCGAGGGCCCCCACGGGGCGCAGGACGGTCCAGCCAACGGCACCCCCAACGGCACCCCTCACAAGACCCCCAATGGGGCTCCGCCAGCCGCGCCCCTTGCGACAGCAGTACGTAGATGAGCACCCCGCACGCTAAGGCCATATCCATATGACCTTACCCCGCAGGCCCGCAGTGGGCTGGAAGACCGGTGGAGGTGCGGTCAAAATCCCTGAGTCCTAGAGTCTAGAATTTTGGCCGCCTGCGAACGCGTTTGAATTTAATCTTCAGCGTACTCACCGAAATTGGTTTACTCTGTATTTTCCATCGCACAGGGGCCGTCGCAGTCGGACCTGGATTTACCTTCGGCGAACGCTTCCTTGTCCCAGGGGGGCTCTGCGCCCGACTCTTCGTAAGAAGCCACTCGGAACGCCCCGACCGAGTCACTGACTGGCGTCTGAGTTTGTCACCGAAGTGTCGGTGACTTTGCAGTTTTCACTGACCAGGAATCAATGTCTTCTCCACAACGCATCACCGTTGTCGCGCCTTCATTTAGGGACCCATCCGGGTTGCCACCGACTCGCGCGAGAGTCAAGTCACCAGAGACTAAATGAGATACGCCATCAGAAGTCATTATTTCCCCCTAGTTTAGACGTAATTCGGATATCTTGTTTCCGAACTGTACTGTAGCCACTATTTCCATCCCTTCTGGGAGGCGTGTCCCCCAGTTTTGCGCTGATATGTGTCGTCTGTGATGTGTTTGTGCGTGTATGTATGTATGTATGTCTATAGTCACTATAATGTTGTGTGTTATAAGAAATAATTATGCGTATGTTAAGTGAAGACAACTTTGAGTTTGAATTTCGATGAATGTTGCCACCTACTCCGCGCGCCTCGTAGCCCCCTCCTCTTGTTCACCTGTAACACCTTCAGATTTCAGACTCGCCCATGGTGTGAATGTGTAGCGTTGTTCTTTTGTGGTTCTTCTGCTTGTCCACGAGGCTCTGTCGCATTTCGTCAGCCTTCAGCCAGATTTCATGGAATTTAGTGACACCTATTCACATTTTTTCAGTATTAATGCACGACAGCAATAAATGAACAAATCTCATTTTTTGTGTTTGAGTATTGTAGCTTAAACTTGATGTAATTTTTTCATCTCACATATCATATTTATGTCCTTCAAAGATAGTGATTGCCTGCTGGAGGAGTGTCTTGTTATTCCAAAGAACATTCCAAAAAGAAAAGTCATAATATTCGTTCAAATTTCCCACCAGCTGATAGTTTGTCCGATTGACAATATTTTTGATCGACAGATTTCCATTTAAGTTTCAGTGTGTTGAAGACCATTTTATGGATCTATCACATAGAAAACGAAAATCGATGTGATTAACTATAAAGCATCTTCTGTTAGACTGAACTTAGTCTAATTTCTCAACATGCTATAGCATTGTAACCTGGAGCTGAGCCTTGAGCTATACAAAGAGTATGTATGTGAAAGTTATACAAAGGTAATATATTTTGTGATTGGTTATGTTCAAGGGAAAGAAAAAAAATTGATCAGTACACTGGTACTGTGATTGAGTAAGAAAAGATTGCTTTCTTTATTAACACTTTTCCCCTTTCAAATAAAAGTTATAAAAAAACACATATAAAACAATTGAAGAGGTAATAGTTTCCAGTTACAGAAAAGAAGTACATTAACACAGAACTCAATGAAATCACTAGAATGAATCATAATTCATTTTCATGATCTATCTGGAATAACAACAAATTACATTGCTAAAGGATTTAGATGAATGCAGAAAGTGCCATTCCCTACTTTCTCCTGCAAAGCACCAAAATCTGCCATAATGGCCAATATCACATACAAGCATTTGAGATGATCTAGAGATTGAAAGCTGTTATAAATTAAGCAGACATTATATCAAGAAAATGCAGCACATTTAGAGCTGCCTGTTGTGTGGCAGCAGACTCGTCTCGATCGAACCCTGCCTGTATAGTTGCTGGTTCTGTTTCAAGTTGGACAAAGACGATAAATCCTGAAAAACAGACATTCCCAGATTATGGAAGTGCTCAAGATAGATTTAAATAATCTCTATCTGGGAGTTCCTCATTAACAGAGGACCCATACCCTGTAAGGATTTAGAAGAGAAATGAAACTTACCTCCATCCTTGCCGGGTTCTGAGGTTACACAGATCTTGTACTGTAGTTCCTCTGCAACCATTTGTAATTTCTTAAAGGAATTTCGCTCAGTCTTAATTACAGGCTTTGCCTGAAAATACAAGAGATTTGGAGGGTACTCGCAACACACAAAATTAGATAAGCAATCAACAAAAGTTTGTAATGAATTTTCAATCAACAACAAAAAAAATATTTACCACAATATCCTTGTAGCCCTCCAGCTGTGATGCAAACTTAAGATGGTAGTCAGCAAATTTAGTTCCCGGACTAATCAAAGGTGCTGAGGGAATTTCAGCAATATTATCTTTGAGAACTTTGTATCGTTCTACAGCTTCAGTATCTATTTTCTTGTTCTTTTCTAATACTGAAACAGGCACTTCTTTGCTTTTCTGAGAATACTGCAACAAAAGGTTTAAAAAAAAAAAGTGAATTGAAATGGACAGAATAAAATGATAAGATTCAAGATAAGACTGAAAACTGAACAAACATAAATGTACCATTGTAGAAACAGCAGGGTCATTAGGGATATCATCTAGGATTGTTTTCATGCTTGAATTAAGAATTTTTAGCATATTCAGAGCAGAAAAGTGCTTTGCAAGTTGCTTTTTGCGTGCAACTCCTGGAAAAGTATCATGCACCAATTTTAAAAGTACAGCACAAAAAATTCACCCAATGACATAAAAAAAGCTCAGTATGGAATCCTCACTAACCTGTTGCACTCCTTTGAGAGACAGTACATTTGTATGTAAACAACTTCTCATGAGGCTCTCCTTCATCCCCTATCACTGTGTATTCAGGTGCTGGGAAGCGTTTGGCCATGCACAGATTTTGAAGTTCTCCTACAGCATTCAGCCCGCTAGCATCTTCATGAGGGTTTATCCTGCAAGAAGTGAAAATTAATAAAGAACACACTTCATTGCAGAGGACAGAGGAGAAGGAGCACAGTACTCACGGCCCCTTGCTCTGAACAGTAGTTGCGGGTCTATCGCTACCATCCGTCAAAGCCTTTTCCTTAAGTTGCTCCAGGGCTTTTTTGGCTGCATCATGTTTGGCTGCTTTCTTTTGTCGTCCTCTACCAACTCCTGAAATGATAGCACATACTGGAGGGACAAGGGTTATTGGCACTTAACCAAATATTAAACCAAAGAAACAAACCTTTAATTCCATTGCAGAGAGTAACGGAAACTTCAAACATTGGGTCATTGGAGGGCCCATGAACGTCAGTGTTTTCGTAGACAGGGGGATTCCATTTTCGCTTCATACATAGCTCTTGCAAAATAGCGACGGCAGTTTGATTGCAAGTCATTGCTAGAAGATAGAAACACAAACATTAGAATCAGATCTGGATGGATGACACTGAAATGAGGATTTAATGTTAATGCTGTTGAGATGTTAAAGAAAGGCTCATAGTTGATGGGTGGCATCCGCAAAAGTACTTCATGAAATCTAGATCTGTCAGTAGTTGGTGGGTGATGAGGCGAATGTTGCAGCTTCTTCCCCACAACTCAAAAAGCAAACTGACATCCTTCATTACTAGTATATGACACTTCGTGCGCAATTGTAACCCTGCACGATAGGAAAATCTTGTGTCAACCAAGATGTTTCAGCATTGCAAGAGACAAAACTAACCTATGTGTTGCTAATGAAGACAATCGTCGATTACCAAACAAGCGAGCTTCCGAGAAATCACATCATTTATGACAACTAACTAACCGTTTACAATATAGTGTCTTGTGTTAACAGGTAGGGGATCTTTATTCGGCGAAAGGCAAACGTATACAGCAAGAAGAACAGTAGAAAGAATACTCAGCCAACCGAACCCCCCAACCTCCCACCACCCACGAAACTTGACTTCGGTAAATCCCCGAGAAAAGTCCCTGCCCTTATCTCTCTCCTCTCTCTCACACACACCATGCATAAAAGTGAAACGCAATTAAAACCTTTATTTACTCTATCACAAGGAGCACAGAAGAAATAGTTGAAGACAGTCAAGAGATGCTTTGTTTGACTGGAAATACTGGCATCAACACAAACCGGCCGCGGCGCTACAGCGTGTACGTGTACATAGGTGTGAAAAAAAAAAATTAACACCACTCACTCTTCTTAGGTATTTTAGGCAACGAAGCACTTCCGCCATCCTGCTCATTCTCATTCTCGTCCAAAGCCTGCAACGGCCGTTTCAATGCCTTCGATTCTTCTGTTCCTTCGTCTAGCATTGTGAGCACCGACTATGTTCCCCTTTAAATGATCAGACTCATGGATCAGATGATCAGCGGAGTATGTTCGAGGATCGTGCTGTAACGGAATAATCCGCGCTCGACCATGGAGACGCACCTTTCTGTGCACAAGAGGGGCCCGGAGTACCGACACTACCCACGACACAGACTGCCGGTTATGTTATGATGCAATAATCGAGGGGAAAGGTCAAGACCAGTCCAGACCGGTCCTAACGGTGGGTGCAAGCTTAGACCTGCAAAATGTACCACTTGTGCCAACCGTGAAGAAGGATGAGGTAGCAGGCAAGGAGGGGGAAGTCGGATGCGACGTGAGGGAGAGACAGGGGAGATAAACCCCTCAAATAGTACTTAATAATATTTATGTGCAAAAATTTTCGCCTTCTCTAACGAGCATTTGTTCTGAGGAGAAAGAGAAGGCTTGCAGAGTTGGCGAGTCTGGGAGCAGACGGGCATGGACGAGTGTTGGCTGGGAGACTTCTCTTGTCAACTCCATCCCTGTATCCTTTCCTTTCATGTGCTTTCATGATCTTTTCCCAACGTAGAACTTGGGCACACAGATGTTACAATGGGATTTTTCAAACATCGTTTTATTGGTGAAAAAAATAGCAGTGAGGATAAAGAACTACCTCCACTGGCTAACAACAAGTCTCATCACAGTTGTCAAATATATAAAATAAGTAATAATATCACAATGATCTTAAAAAGAAAATCTTTAGTTTTCCAGTAATTATTTAAGAATTCAATACAGGTAAAGACTAAATTAAGAAGGTCACATGGGCAAATAAAATAGGAGTCAGCCCATTCCTAATCTTACAGGCAAAGCAACAGAGGCATGCATCAACTTTGAACGTTCTCAAACCCGTCAAAGAACCACTTCCTGTTTTTAACACACGGTAAAGATAAAATATTTTTAATCATATTAGTTAGAGTGGAAATCTTCTCATCTAGAAGAATTTTATTGAACCAAGAATTATTTTCCTCCAATACTCTCTCTGTAAGGTCACAATGCTCTGGTTCTGAGGATTTGAGCTGGACCATACCCATCATGGCCTTTATCGCTTCAAAACATACTGATTCCTGCAGAATTGTCAAAGAAATTCATGGCATTAGGATATATATTTCATGTTTGATGCTCAGAATATTGTGAAATTATAACAAAGAATGCTTACCAAATTGAATGTTGAAGTATTAAGATCTTTGTCCTTATCACGAAGAACTTTAGAAATCCTTTCTTTCTGCAACACAAAAGAAGCATCATTTTGTTAGATCATGAACTTGTAGGTGTAGCTCCCAACAGGAAATAAACTTACCATCATGTAAAAGTTTGCCGGCTCTTCAACCCCAAGAAAGAAGGACGCAACTTGAAACTTCAGCCAGTCAGGATGAACATTTCTTAAATTCACTTCTAGATTAGATGAAGCTAAAACAAAATTTGTTTCAAATTACTTGGAACTCGTTCAAAAGGAAGCAATAAAAGGGCACTAAAGAATAACAGTAGTACTAGGGAATACCAACACTTGATTTCAGAATATAATTTGTGTGCGTAAGTCCTTGTCATTTGTCCCATTTCAGGATAAACAGCCATTTCTTTCCTATGCAAAATGGCTGCACAAATAGCAATAACATTCTGTTGAGAAAATTGTTGAATAAATTCTTTAGACTGGACTCAAACTAAGACAAGGACCATAACTCAAACACTCACCCCAACACTTGCATGTAGAGAAGGGATCTTGGAGCTTTCACAATATAAAGAAAATATTTCAAGGACTGAAGCATTGACTGACCCCCAGTCCCCAGTCCAGGTGGATGACCCCCAGAAGAGTTCACTGATGATAGGACAAACATCTTTCCTAATGCAGGAGGACATGCAAAATTATTATTAACATTATTCCTAAATTGAAAAGCACTGACATAACAAACAGAAGACTGATATGATTGGGCTGTGGCCATTGTGATCAAGCTCAAGGGAATATTGTAGGGGTTTACCTAAACAAGGCACTTGATTTTATGTGCCAATGACGGATAGACCACTGAAGGAAGCTGCGTTTCATAACTTCAGAAAAATACTCCAACAAAACACAAAAATGTTTTAATTTATCATCCCTCTTTAAACTTAAATACTTTTTCTTCTTTTCAGAGGCTTTTCTTTTAATTACAGACGTGTAATCATAAAACGAATCTGTATCTGTGGATTCATTTGTAACTGGTTCAATTTCCTGGAAGATAAGATAAATGAGTCATACATGGGATCACAAGAATTCCAGTCTCCTGAGCTACAGGATTTGAACTGATGTACCTCCTGGGCACCTCCAGCAGCACCTGGTTCTTCCTTCAACAAAGCCTTCACCTTCTTCAGGATAAGACCAAACCAATCTTGGCACATCTATAAAAGAAAAGTGTCCATTATTTCAACATTGAGTCTGAGACAAAGTAAATGGATAACAAAAAGATCAATATTTCAATAAAATTTGAACATTTACTTTGAGATATATGTGGTGCATTCCTTCTTTGCACGGAGGGTGGAAGTGTAGTAATTTATACAAAATGCAGACACCCAAATGTAAACCTTCAGGTCCTGGTAATTCCTACAATGTAAGACAGTCAGTATCAGTAAATACAATATGAAACAAACACATATAACTTAGAAAAGACAACGTACAAATTTCTGTTCAGAGCCAAATAAATATTGTAGCAACAGATTTAATAGAGATGGCTGTAAATATTGTTTGTGGCTAACTGTTCGATGTGCCATAGCTCTTAGGGCAAAGAGATGAAGATTTTCATCCTCCATCATGGTTTCAAATAGAGCTTTAGACTGCATTGGCGTAGCAACTGATTTGGGCTAAACAGAGACATATATATTAGATACATAGTTTAACAAGAGTATTCACTAAAACCAAGTTTAAAGAACTTCAAAAAACAACCTCATTCCTATGGGTTTCATAACATGAAATGAAGCTCCTATTGCACGGGTTGGAACTCTGTCCTTTCAACCCTCCTCTCAAAATAGAATTAGAAATCCTCTTCTTAATTGTTGACAGTTGTAAGCCAAAAGTAGTTTTTGATTCTAAATTTTCATTTACTAACTTAAGAACCTTTGGATGAGATTCACTAATACTGGAATTATTCTTTGGGTTTCTCTTCTGAAGATTCACTTCGACACGAGATTCGCTACTACTGGTTTCAAGGTTTCTCTTCAGAAGGTTCACTTCAACACACAAGTCAGGAAGTGTTTTGACAGGATTAATACAAATGTCTGGAAGATCTTCATCTGAGTCTTCAGCCTTGACTGCATTTTCATGAATAACATCTTGAAATTCTTCCTCATCTGAATCTTCAATAAGAATTGTAGATGTAGGATAGCTTGCAGGAGGACGGTAGCTGCAAGCGTGAAGCTTGAAACTTTTCTTTGCGTCTTCACTTGATGTAACTTCATCATCAGACTCCAATATTATGTCCGTGTCATAACAATCTTCATCATCAGAAGATATAACAATTACTTCCTCACTCCTTAAATTAGATATCGTGGACATGGACATGGTGTAAGGAATCCGATCAACTTCATAAGTAAAGTGAGGTTAGTCTACCGCAATTCACTCTTAACCCCCAGAGTCAAGCATTATCATTTCATCAAACCAGTGTAGAAAGTCTAGGAAAGCAAAAAAATGACACAGAAACTTGACCCTTGACAAGGTATTTACGTTGGGCTCGTTCAAATAGAAATCGTCTTCGACAGAACACGCCAAAGCCAAACAACGTTCAAAAAATAACAGCGACAGTGTTTTGTTGTCTGTGGAGAAGCAGACAGCTGACAGTGCTGACAACAGTAGAGTTATCGCATGCCAAAAGAGACCTGTGTTTTCGATGAGGTAGCCCCTCACGGTTTTCCGGTAAATTTAAAATTTACATGCATTCAAACCCACCCGAAGACAAAAGGAGACGAAAATTCACTTCGTACAGTCTGGAGGAAGAGGCACGGCAGGCAGTCGGCAGCGTTGCGAAGCCACTGTGTTGTTCGATGGGTTGCCTACCTCCACGGCGCTTACGGCGATCCAAATTGACAGGCCGGATAAATGGGAGCATTCCGCTCTATCTCTCTCTCTCTCTCCAAAGCGTCAAAGAGTTACAAAAAAAAATCACCTTTGTCCAAAAAGTCATTTTATGTAAAGGGGGAAGGGAAGGGGGTAATGCCATAAAACTCTGACCATGAAGTACATAGGTGAATATTTGTAATTTATTCCTAAGAATCACAGTAAGAATTTTAAGAAAAAAAGTACACAACATAAATAGCACCAGGACAATAAGAAAGAGTGTTCAGACTGTCAAGGATTTTAGACTCTATATTACACAACACAAATTTGACAGAGTGCCTTCAAAAATAAATAATTCGAATCTTCTACCAAAACGCTTAAATGCATTTCAATTCTTAATACTGTGAGGTCATTACACATCCTCTTAGCAACAATCTCGGGACATTGTAAGTTGTTCACATGCAGACCAATCCACTTGCCTTGATAGAAAGACAAACTGAATCTCTAATAATAATAATAATAATTACTCAAAAACACACTCTTCTCTATATTGGTTTTCATTCTCATTAAAAAAATTCGTAAGTATAAAACACAAAACATAAACCATTGCCATTTTCCATGGACGGACGGAAATTATTTTTGGTTGAAATTGACCAAAGAAAAAGGACAGATACAACATTAATAAATGTTATTCAAATGTATAAAGTCACTACAATGAGTGCGAGACAAGGAGAGCCTTCCCTTAGCCCTAAACAACCCCACACTATACATGACAATTAATTATGTGTAGGTGTGAAACAACAATAAACAGAACAATGATATTTACTGAATCAAAATAGGGTATCTTCTAAAACTTAAAGTACTATGGTGTAAACGTGGTCAATTATGGTTCAGTTCAATTTAAATTTTGTTACACAAACTCTTACATTTGGGCTGTGCTACCCCATACCCTATTAGGGCTATTGCGGGATAGCCGTTTTCCTATGGTTTGTACAATGAAGCCTATGCTCTGCAGTCTCTGGTGATCCAAGATTTTTCGGCCATCAAATACATATGCTGGCTTCATCATACCCTCATAGATGCGCTGATAGTCCAAGTTCTGAAATAAGAGAAACATATGGCGATTAAATAGACGGTTTCCACCTACTTATGTAAAAGTAGATTCAGAATGAAACTCACAACAAATTCATCCCACTCTGTGCACAGAACAATAGCATGTGTTCCAGCAGTTGCTTCGTAAGGGTCAGAGTGAATGGTCAAAGACTTTCTGACATGTTCTGGTTCCTCTGTCACCTGAGGATGTGTGAGGTCTTCCAGAATTTGACTATGCTCCACCTGACATGAAAAAAGATGAACCGTAATAATTATATCTCATATGGAAATGTGATCACATGTATGATCACATCACATGCAGTTGACCAGTTGAAGCAGTACCTTTGGGTCATATACATGGAGCTTTGCTCCTTCATCCAGAAGAGTCTTTGCTACATCTATGGCAGGGGATTCACGAGTATCACCAGTGTCCTTCTTGAAAGCAAACCCCAGCAGTGTTATCCTCTTGTCAGTCACTGTGTTAAATAGGGATTCAATTACTTTAGCCGAGAAACGTGACTTCTGATAGTCGTTCATGTCAATAACCTGAAATCAAGGCAATCAAATATGTATAATAGTTTGATACAAGTGCTAAAGACATGCCAAACAGACATGACTACAGCACAAACAATAAGTAGGAATATTAAAACGACTCTTACTTGTTGCCAGTAAGCAGCAACTTCAGGCAGATTAAGACCTTCACAGATGTAAACTAAGTTCAGAATGTCTTTTTTGAAGCAGCTTCCTCCAAATCCTGTATGAATGAGAGAGAGGTAATGTATTAGATGACACAGAATGGACACAAAAAATTTATCAAAACATTTCATAGTATTCACCATGACACTCACCAATTGATGCTTGTAAAAACTTGGGCCCAATGCGGGAATCCCAACCAACAGCACGGGCAACCTCCGACACATCAGCTCCAGTTGTTTCACAAACAGCTGAGAGAGAATTTATACTAGAAATTCTTTGCGCCAAAAATGCATTTGCAGCCTGATATATAAAAAAAAAAAAAAAAAATCTTTTAAGAAATACGAGGGAATTCCTTCAGTTATCAGTTGCAGCAGGGAATATCAGAAACAAACCAGTTTTGATAGTTCCGAGGACCAAGTGTTGGTGGTTAGAATATTTTTACGAGGTAACCATCTTTCATACACCTTACATAGCTCTTCAATAGCAGCATGACCCTCAATACTATCCTCTCCACCAATAAGCACCCGGTCAGCATAGAGAAGGTCATTAATTGCTGTCCCTTCTGCCAAGAACTCAGGGTTTGACAAAATCTGAAAATATGAACAGCGTAAGATCATCAGTAACAAATTACAACCATTATTGGTTTACCACAAGACAGGATTTAAAAAACCAAAACAAAAATAAACATGGATTTACCTGGAATTTTACATTAGGTTTGTTAAATGTGTTTGCAGTCAAAATGTTGCTGATACTTTCAGCTGCTCGCACAGGCACTGTGCTTTTCTCAACAACAATTTTACTTGAATTAGCTACCTCAGCAATCATTCTGGCAGCAGATTCGACATATTTTAGGTCAGCAGCACGGCCCTAAAACAAATAACAATGAATAAAAAATTACTATAGGCATGGAGTACAAGCTCTCCATGCAGTAGGTTACCAGCAAGTTCATCTTTACAGCTTGGATAATAATGTCACCAACCTTTCCATTTCCAAATGTCTTTGTTGGGGTGTTGACTGAAATGAAGATGAGATCTGCCTCTTTGATGGCATTATCAATATCAGTGGAAAAGAAAAGATTTTTACCCCGGCGTTCCTTTACGACATCATAGAGATTCGGCTGAAATAAATGCAAAGCACCATTAAAACAACAAATAAAAAATAAATTAATGGAATACTTATTTAAATAATTTTGAAATTGATTTCTTAGAATGAGTAAATGAAAAGTAAAAAGCTCTTATTTGAAGTCTTACACACCTCATATATAGGGAGCTTTTCTGAGTTCCATTGATCAATTCGTTCTTGACTTTTGTCCACAACTGTCACTTTGATATCAGGACATTTGAGAGCGATGACGCTGCATGTGGGGCCTCCAACGTATCCAGCACCGATACAACAGATCTTCTGGATGGGCATGTTTACCTGAAGCAGAAGACAAAAAGAAAGAAGCTATAAGTGTTCTTCCCACAAACAGCAAAACAGCGAAGGGTAAAAGTGGATGCTAATAAAACAAAACCTTAAAATAAACATAATTAAGTTATCTCCTACTGACCAGACTTGTGACCTTCTAGTCTAATCTATTTGAAGACTGCCTACATTCAAGATAATGAGTCTGACGGCGACATTTCTTTTTCTCACGGTTCCATAAATTGATAAGAGGTAGTGTATGCAGTACTTATCCAGTAGCTAAGCTCTTAGGCAGCCCCAGTATTTGGTGACACAACAAGAACTTGTACATAGCAACTGCAATTTGAATATGGCCAACGAGTCTGTCTCATTTACACAGTAGCTTTGGAAGATGATAATAATCATGCAAAATAACCACTCAAAACCTCAACCAGAAATCAGAGCACAAGCCAGAAAAAGTCTCAGCAAAATATTGAATTGATGACACAAATCCATTCCAGGGCTACAGTAGATTAGAAAAGAGTAAACAAACTAGTAGATGCAGTTATCCTGCAGTGTTCAGTCAGCATCGCAGCACAAACAAGGCCAAAACTTGACACTTTGACAGCTTAACCTCACCGTTGTGGCCAATTTCTACGCAAGTCTCAATCTACGCTCGCGCGAGGCGAGTGACGCGAATCAGTCTTGTTTGGTCGCAGTCACCCTCTCTAACACTATCGCGAGACTGTCCTGATAGGAGACGTCTTACTTCCTCATGAAACAATCGAAGATGGATTAAAGATAGTCCCTAATTCTTCTCGTGTCGTCTGCACCTGCACAGTCGGCAGTAGTCGGGATCAGGGGAGGGGGAGGGGGTTGGGGTTGGGGAGGGGGGATGTGGAGGGGGGAAAGGGAGAGGGGAGTCCACGAGCGAGCGCGCAGCGCACGCACACAAGGTTCCCGCTCGAAACTCATTTCATTTCCATTCATGTTCATCGCTCTGTGGGAATGAAGCAGCTTTACAGACCGATTTGGTTTATGGCTTTGGACCGCAAACGACCACAACGCGTGGGACAGGAAGCGGAAGAGCACTGCCCCGAGCCTGATAGGCAACCCTCGACGACATTCCGAGAAATTTTCCTATTTTCCTATCGTGCTGCATGCAGTACAACTAGCAATGTTGCGACTTGCCTACGTTCGTGGTTCTTGAGAAAAAGGGGGAAGGGGGCCTAAGGTACATGAGGGCAGGGGAGGACGAGTGATAGGGATGCCGAGGACCAATGTCTCCGCTTTCATAAGAGATGCTTTCACTCCGGCCTGGACGGCGTTCCCTGGTGCTGGAGCATTCCTACGTCGGTTAGAGTCCAAGATAGAGAGAGGGGGAAGGACTCTGGACTCCAAGGCCAAGGGCCAACGGGCTGCCGCGGGCTGCCGGCACCAGCGTGTAACCAGCGTCTGCTGCTTGGTCCTGCTAGGCCCTTCCCGCCAGCGGCCACGCGCTTACCAGCAGGCGTCTGTCTCTCTCGCACCCCTACGGGACACCGCATGAGTGCGAGAGAGACAGAGCGACGATAGCGTCAGGACAGCCTCCCTGTGTCGCGTAGACGACAAACATAGTCGTGTTTGCTGGCTGCTGAATGTCGCCACCGCCGCGAGTCGTTTGCGTCGCTCTGTCTCTCTCGCACCTATACGGGACGGAGTGCGAGACGAAGACGATTCGCGGAATCAGTCTGCAGAGTGCACCTGTGGAAACACCGCGGCAGGACTGCGTCAGACCGTACTACTTGCGTCAGGGAGAATACTCTCCATACTTGCGTGGCGAGTTGCATCGGCGATCCATGAGTAAGCGTCCCGAGATCGCCAATCAACGCGTGCCACATGCACGCCAGGGAAGTCAGCGATAGCTCGCACAGCTTGCCGGGATAGCACAATGATTGTGCGATTATCGTTGAGCACAATCGAATGTCGACCGATAAGAGGCAAGACAAGTTAAGTGACAGGCTTTACGTCAAACCGCCACTTCTCCCTTATGGCGCCATTCATATGACCGTCATTATGAGCTTACTTGCAGTGCCATCGATGGACGTCACTCACTACCACAGACTTCCCCGGGACAGGGTAAGGAGGGGGGGTGGGGGGTGGATCGCGAATCTGCTCCTTGATCTCGGTGAGAATCGCTCCGTTCTTTTAAATCCCTCGCGTTCTGGTTGTTGTTGTCTTCGTCCGTTAGAGCACGCATCCAGAAATGTACTATACGTACACTTCGACACCAAATGCAGTACTACACTCGGGTTCGCGGCGGCGGTGCCGCTTCCCTTATCAGTCGCCTTCAAGTTGAGCGCTAGTTTCTTTTCATGCCCTTTTGGTTGTTCGGTTTGTGATTTCGACCAGCTCCCCATGAGACTGTGGCGCCCACACGCCTTGACTCTACGTGGGTAATACCGGGTAATACCTTGCTGGAGATGCAGACGACCTCAAGACGAGTGAATGCGGGATGACTTCACGCGGCGGCTCCAGTGACGCGATGTTGGTTCCTCGGAGACCGAGTGCACGGCCACAGCAATCGCAGACTCGGTCGGTACGGCGTCCGAGCGGTCACTCCAGAGACTCCAGCGGGACTCCAGTGGCCGAGGACGACGTGGTTTGATGTTCCGTCTCCGAGCGCTGGGCGAGGACTGGTATCTGAGTAGCTGGTGATGGGAGCGGGAGCGGAGCGACGCACGGGGGTCGGTTCTGCTGCTGGGCCCGGACGCTAAGCCCCGGGAAGGGGGAGGGGGAGGGGAGGGGGGAGCGACGCAACTGCCAAAGCGACGCACGACGACGACGACAGGCCGTCCAGCATCAGATGCCACGCCGTCGTCCTCCCTGTTATACGCTGCTGATTCGGCGAGCACTGCTTTTGTCGCTGTCTCTCGCGCACCATGAGTGCGAGAGAACAGAGAGACGCTATCAGTGCTCGCGGAATCCGCCCGCTCTGGCGTTCCTCGGCTCCTTCACGTCCTAAGTACACTGTTGCCTGCTCGCCAAACAGGGCGCACCGACCGGAATCGAGACGCCGGCGTCTCCGACCCGCGACTCTGGCGGGAGCTAAGCCGCCGAGCCTGTGGCGCCAGCCTGTGGCGCCAGCCTGCGCCGCAGCAGTCAGTCGCACAGTGGGCCAGAAGACCAGCGCAGGCGGCCACAACTCTTGCCGCGTTTTGAGCTCTAGAGTCGCTAAATGGAACTGAACCGAACGCGTGACCCCACCAATGGATTGCTTTCCGAACGAGGAATCCATTGGTGGGGTCACACGTTTGGGTCGAGTCCCTGTTTCGCGACTCTGGAGCTCAAAATGCGCCTAGAGTCTCGGCCGCCTGGCCGGTCTTCTGGCCCACTGTGCGCCGCGGAGGTTGATGAGCCTGAGCGTGGCGCGGCGTGGCTGGGGTCACGGACAGAAGGGGCTCCAGCTCCAGCGCTCCGGCGGCCCGAGGGGCGTGGCAAGGCGTGGCTGGGGTCACGGACAGAAGGGGCTCCAGCTCCAGCGCTCCGGCGGCCCGAGGGGCGTGGCAAGGCGCGGCAGGGCGTGTCAGACGCACTTCGACGAAGCCAAGCATTTGCGGCATGCAGTACGA
>CM060089.1:14867345-15207527 GCA_030522485.1 Stenchaetothrips biformis | reverse complement strand
TAGAAGGGACTCGAATCGAACGTGTGACCCCACCAATGGATTGCTCTCGAAACGAGGGAATCCAATGGTGGGGTCATACGTTCGATTCGAGTCCCATTCAGCGCCTCTGAAGCTCAAAACGCGTCTAGAGTTTTGACCGCCTCGAACGGTCTTCTGATCCACTGTGCGTCGTCGGCAGGGCCAAGTCCTCCCGCTGAGTAAGGTCGCGGGGAGGTGCAAACTTTGGGCGGGGCATTTAAATTTTTGTAGGAAAAGTTAGCGGTGTGTGTGAGTGTGTGTGTGTGGGTGTGTGTGCGCGCGCGCGTGTGTAGGTGCTCGTCCCGGTACCGCCCCGCCTGCGGCCAAACTTTGCAAAGTCCTGCCTGTGTCGCCGTCGGGTGGTCGGGCCGTCGGGGGCGGTTCATCAACAAACGCAACGCGGCTGGGTGGGCTGGGCGTGTCCGCGGAATAAATTATACTCCGGTGTACCTGGCAGCACTGTTGAGCCTGGAGCTGAGCGAGGCGTCCGGCCACAGCAGTGGAGTCGGTGACGTCATCGGCGAGTCCCTTTTGGAACTCTGGAGCTCAAGCCTGTCCGAGATTTTAGAGCGCGTCCCACTGGTCCGGTCCTCCGTGCCACTGTGCGTAGGTGCGGCTGGCTGCCCGCCGGGAAGACAGGCAAACGCGGTGCCTTTCCTGGCGTGGGGTTGCCTATCGTCTCGGGTGGCAGCGCTCCTGAGGCTGGATCACACGGCTCCAGTCCGCTCGTTCAAAACGCGACTTCTCTCCCTCTCTCTTTTCTTGTGTTTTTCGCCTGCTGTGTAGTTTTATTGACGGCGTTATCCTGTTGCATCTCCATCTCCACGAACAGATGCGGCCGCTGCTGCAGCAACCGGTGGGTGCATCGGTGCAGCCCATAGCCGTGTCCACGTGCAGGCTCTGGAGGACGCACCTGCCTACTGGCCGATTAATTCCGTCGCCCGTCTCTCTCGCACTCGTGGTGCGTCCCGTATAGAGGTGCGAGAGGGACAAAGTGACGAAGCACTACTGTTCACCTCCTTCCCCTGCCGATACAGGCCCTTAGTTCCCCCCCCCTCCAAAGCCCTTCCCGACGTGGTCGGCGCACGCATCATTACTCCGCTCGGCTAACTACGCTGGCAACATGTCTGCCGCCCGCCCCGCCCCGCCCCGCCCCGCCTTGTGAGGAGGGCGCCGCTTGTCCAAGGCTTATCTCGAGGGCCATGGCTGCCGAGCCTGTAATCATGACGGGCAGCAGGCTGACTCTGATCGCACTTTGTCTCCGCCCCCCCCCCCCCTCCTCTCTCTCTCTCTCTCTCTCTCTCTCTCTCTCTCTCTCTCTCTCTCTCTCTCTCCCTCTCTCTCTCTCTCTCTCTCTCTCTCTCTCTCTCTCTCTCTCTCTCTCACTCTCTCTTCTCTCTTCTCTCTCTCTCTCTCTCTCTCTCTCTCTCTCTCTCTCTTCTCTTCTCTCTCTCCGGGAAAGCCTTCTCCCGACGCTCCTTCCTTCGCTCCCGCCGCAGCCTCTGTCGCGGCTTCCAGAAACTCTATGCCGCCGGTAGTCGAGTCGCTTAAGACGCCCTCTTTGTGCGCGAATATTAAATAACTCCCATATTGCACGACCCACCCGGCGACGAGAACCAACAGGACGGAAAGACAGACACACAGACATTACGGCGGGCCAACGGACGGATCGGAATTCAATCTAGACATTCAGAAGGACAGACAGACAGACAGACAGGCGCTACTGCCGACGTGACACACCGTCGCGGTTACGTCACGGCGTCCCTGTTTCTTGGTAAGGGGGGAGAGAGAGACAGAGAGAGAGGTGAGAGAGAGAGAGTGAGAGAGATAGGAGAGAGGAGAGAGAGAGTGAGAGGAGAGAGAGTGACGAGAGAGAGAGAGAGAGAGGAAGAGAGAGAGAGAGAGAGAGAGGAAGGGGGCGGGGGAGCTAGAAAAGCCGGCACACATAATTATTACCATTCCAATAAGTAACTGGAGGTGGCGTGCTGTGCCCACTGTGCGGCCGCGTGACCGCGCGTGATGACGTCACCGCTCCCTATCTCCGCGTGCTGCAGGTGCGGCGGCGCAGCCCGTGCCTTGCAAACAGGCGGGGATTACGGGGCGCTGCTCCTCGCAAACAGTGGCGCGGAGGACAACTAGGACGAGGAGGAGGAAGAGAGTCATCTACTTGAAGTTGGCGGTGTGGCGAAAGTCGCCGTTGGGTGCGGGGAGCCCGAAACAGAGGCCCTAGCTAGCCCGCCCTGCCAAGTCCGAGGACCCCACAGTGGGCACGGGGGAACCGGTGGAGACCGTCAAAATCCGGGGCTGATTTTGAGCTCCGCAGTCGCTAGATGGGACTCGAACCGAACGCGTGACCCCACGAATGGGTTCCTCGTTCGGAGAGCAATCCATTGGTGGGGTCGCACGTTCGGTCCGAGTCCCATTCAGCGACTCTAGAGCTCAAAACGCGTCTAAAGTTTTGGCCGCCTGCGCCGCCGGTCCTGTGGCTCACTCTGCAGCCCAAGGCACGGCCGGTGGTCCAAGGCCCTGCTGGACACATTTATCAGAGCAAAGACCCGCCCTGCTCCCTCCCCTCCCCTGAACCTCCCCCTCCCCTCTGGCGCCGCGTTATTTCAGCGACGCGTGGCGCAGCGCCGCACAGCACCGCACAGCGCCGCCACGGCTGCGCGAGCGCCCGCCTCGCCAGCCTTAGCGACATGTGCATGATGGAATTTAATAACGCAGCCGCTGGACGCCACACGCTGCCCTGGGCTGGTGTCGAGTGTGCGCACAAACAGACACTCACTCTCTCTCTCTCTCTCTCTCTCTCTCTTCTCTCTCTCTCTCTCTCTCTCTCTCTCTCTCTCTCCTCTCTCTCTCTCCCTCTCTCTCTCTCTCTCTCTCTCTCTCTCTCTCTCTCTCTCTCTTCTCTCTCTCTCTCTCTCTATCTCTCTCTCTCTCCAGCACTCACAGACACTGCCCGCACACAATACACACACACACACACACGGTGTATGTGGTTTTATAAACTCGGCCCCTACAGCCGTAAAACTTGACCAAACAGATACCGTGCTGCAGCTGCTGCAGACCGCGCGGGCTGCGCGCTGTTAACTGAACGGTCGTTCGGTGCGCGGCAAGAACGCGCACCGCCCAGGTAAATGTTGGAACCCGTTCCGCCGACTGTGTAAGTAATCAGTCTCTTTGCGCGGGAAACTCAAACGCTTCAGTTAGGATCAATAGTTGGGATGGAAAAGACATTGCTTTGTTTTCGGGTCCGCCGCGCGTTTGTCTCATCCAAAACATGACGCGCCCCTTCCGTCTCTGGCTCTGCTACCAAAATGCTTGTCCTGCCCTCTCGTGGCGGCCATAAAACAGAGCGTCACCCCTCCCCCCCCCTCCCGCCCTTCCCCTCTAGGCCTCACCGGCAGAAGCACCACCCTTCCACCGCCGCCGCCGTGGCGTGCCCGAAACCGGCAACGTGAGGCGCAAAATGTCAGAGAAGCCCCTCCCTTAGCTTGCTCGCCGCGGAGGCCCCCGTCGCCTCGTCCACAGCGTGGAAGGCCCGCCGCGCCCCGCTGCCCCGCCACTGCGAGGTGGTGGCCTGTACCTGTCCCAAGAGGAACGGACACCACACACATACACACAGAGAGAGAGAGAGAGAGAGAGAGAGAGTGGCGACAGTGTTGCTCCGTGCAGCAGTCCTTTTCAACCAGCAAGCTCGTAAAAGAATAGTTGAGCCCTTTGGCGTTCTCTTCCGTTGTGGTCCACCCACACACCGCACGCTGACCGACGGCGCGGCCAAGTTCGGCGCGGTTCGCCCGAGGGGGGTAACGACTTCGGTAATCGGCTGACAGCAAATTGGTAATCCGTAATCCGGATAACCACAAATTTGGGGGGTAATCCGGGTAATCCGGGAAAATTTTGAGGTAATCCGGGGTAATCCTGCGTAATCCAAGGTAATCCAGGAAAATTTTCGATGTAATCCGGAGGTAATCGCGGGTAATCCGGGTAATCCGTAATCCGGCTGACACGAAATTGACCAGTCGTTACCCCTTGGGTTCGCGGTCCTGATCTTTAGTGGACGATAAGATTCTCAAGATCCGGTCCATTTTCTCGTCTTATAAAAGGGTTTATCCTTTTTATTTTTTTTATTTTTATTCCGACGGCGAGCTTGATTTCCCTGACTCGCCTGTTGTCCCGGGTGAGTGACCCGTGTCGCCTAAACCCCCCACGGCCGACACGGCACACGACCTTCGAATTAGGTCGGATCGTGGCAAGAGACGGATAGCCTGAGCCGGGTTCCCTCAGGCGCCAGGCCGCGGAGACGTTATTTGTAGGTTCTCTTCTCTCTCTCTCTCTTCTCTCTCTCTCTCTCTCTCTCTCTCTCTCTCTCTCTCTTCTCTCTCTCTCTCTCTCTCTCTCTCTCTCTCTCTCTCTCTCTCTCTCTCTCTCTCTCTCTCTTTTTATCGGACAGGCGACAAGGGGGGACAAAATGATTTTTATGCAATAGAGGGAACCGCCGGACGCGTCCCAGAGCCTCAACCCTCACCTCGCCCCGCCCCGCCCTGCCCTGTCAATCTGGCGGTCTTTCGGGCACACCTGTGTCCCCGCAGTTCCCCGCTGCACGGTCCTAGGGGGCGGCCCGGCAAGTCCCCGACGAGTTCCACCGAGCGAGTCGTTCCGTCGTCGCTCTGTCTCTCTCGCACCCTTACGACGCCCCATGAGTGCGAGAGAGACATTAGCGGCACTGGATCGTCGACTCTTCGGTCGGTCGGTCCCTCCCTTCCTTACCGCTGCTGCTGGCCTTTTGCGTCGCCATATTGCCTCGGGACAAAATTGGTCCTCCTGAATATTTCACGAAAAAAGGGGTTGGCGACCTTGTCTTGGCCGCCGCGCCGCCTGGAGGGCCTGGAGGGCCTGGAGGGCCTGGAGGGCCAGTCACAGTGGCGGGGGCGGGGGGGGGATGCCCCCAAGGGGCTCTCTTTTATTTTATCGATCATCACGTACCTAGTTCGTCTCCGCCAGGGACTCCGCAAAGGCGAAAAAAGCGGAAAAGCGACCCTGTGCGCTGCACGACGCTTTTCCAGAACCTCGTTGCAGTCTTGCTGGAGGCTGGAGCTTTTGTTCGAACAACTCTCTCCTTGCTGCAGCCCAGCTCTCTGGGACAGACGCCCTCGTCCCCTCTCCCTCTCTCTCACTCTCTCTCTCTCTCTCTCTCTCTCTCTCTCCCTCTCTCTCTCTCCATGGTCGCTGATTGTTTTTGAATCGATTCCCCGGCTCCAGGTCCTCCGTTCCGGGGCCCCAGGCACACGGAGGCCGATTTTAAAATAAGAATCTCTGGGCTCTCGTTCGGGACCATCCCCGCGCCATCCGCCTCGAAACAGGACAATTTCCGGACGCTCGCGACCACTTGGCTCAGCAGCGAGAGAGAGAGAGAGAGAGAGAGAGAGAGAGAGAGAGAGAGAGAGAGAGAGAGAGAGAGAGAGAGAGAGAGAGAGAGAGAGAGAGAGAGAGAGAGAGAGAGAGAGAGAGAGAGAGAGAGAGAGAGAGAGAGAGCAGAGAGAGAGACAGACAGAAATGATGGACACCTCGGTGCAACTTGGAATCGTTCAGGGCATTTTCCAAGAAATTTTCGTAAATCGATCGGTCGTCCTCCTGTGTTGCAGGGACCTGCTGCCAGTCGGGAGCTGGCTCGGGCGGCGAGGGCGCCGGCATTGAGGCCGTCCCCGTGGAGGCCGCCGCCGTGGACGGCTGGGCCGTGCCGGGGGGCGGCGGGGGCCCCGCGAGGACGCCGGCCGGGCCGAGGCGTGAGGACTCCGAGGAGCGCGACCAGCCCTCTGCGCGTGAGTCTCAGGCACAGTGGGCCAGAAGACTCTCTAGACGCGTTTCGGGCTCCAGAGTCGTTAAATGGGACTCGAACCGAGCGTGTGACCTCCACTAATGGATTCCTCGTTCGGGGAGCAATCCATTGGTGGGGTCACTCGTTCGGTTCGGGTCCCATTTAGCGACTCTGGAGCTCAAAACACGTCTCGAGTTTCGGCTCTGACGCTGTGATTTGTGTTATTTTTCCCCCGCAGTGGACGCGGTGGCGGTGCTGGCGTGGCTGCGCGCGCACCCCGACGTGCTGGAGAAGCACGTCATGGACGAGCTGGAGCTGGAGACCCTGGAGCGATGGATCATCCGGAAGACGCAGCGGGCCAAGAAGCAGGCCCAGCAGGGCGCGGGTGAGAGAGAGAGAGAGAGAGAGAGAGAGAGAGAGAGAGAGAGAGAGAGAGAGAGAGAGAGAGAGAGAGAGAGAGAGAGAGAGAGAGAGAGAGAGAGGGGGGAAGTGAGACAGACAGACGGAGAGAGAATAGTCCCTGCTTCTGGCGTCGTGCGAACGCAACTAAACTGTTGTCTGATTGTTTTCCCGCATTTATTTCTATGGCTAACCCTTCTGTTTTATTCCGAGTCATGGCTGCGTAAAAACAACGTTTTGCGGTACAGTTTGCCCACTGCCAATGTTCACGGACAAACTGTTTCTGTAATTTAAAAAAAAAAAAATTACACTGTTGGTTTGGGGTTTGAACACCGGGCATTGGCATTCCTTGTGGACGAGTTGTTTACGAGAGTGAGCGTCGTAAACATTGCGCTGTGTCACAGAGAGGCTTTGTTGCGTTCTGTTCCAGGAAAGAACGGAAGGAAGACTTCGCTGTCTCGATGGAAGGTGAGTGGCATTGGAGGGGGCAGCAAGCGTCCAGTCCTCTCAGCCACTCCGTCTTTCACTCGTTTTCCGCGCTGCAACTCGATACAGCGCTCAGGGGCGTCCTGTCCTGTCCGCCGTGCCGGCTCCTTTTCCTTGCTTTTTTTCCCCTTCCCGCGAAAGAGAAGAGGACAGTGGCGCTCGGATGAAGGGGGAATCGCCAGGCTCCTTACGCACAGTGGGCCAGAGGGTCGGTGTGGAGGCGGTCAAAATCCCGGACGGGTGTTTTGAGCTACAGAGTCGCTAAACAGGACTGGAACCGAACGTGTAACCCCACCAATGGATTGCTCTTCGAACGAGGTATCCATTGGTAGGGTCACACGTTCGGTTCGAGTTCCATTTAGCGACGCTGGGAGCTCAAAACGCGTGTGGCCGCCTGCGCCGGTGTCCTAGCCCGCTATGTTCCGCCAGCCCGGCCGGCGTCGCCGCCGTGCGCTTGTTATTGTTTTTATCGTCGGTCCTTTTTGTCATGGGCCCCTTGTTGTTGTTGCTGTCCCCGCAGTTCTGCGTCCACGCCGACAAGCGGCAGATGCTGCAGGAGCTGACGCAGTCCCTGCAGCGCGGCCCACCCCGCGCGCACGTGCTGTTCGAGCTGGCGGGCTGCATCAGCTCGGCCGTGAGCGCGGACTGCTTCCGGCTTTTCCTCGCCGAGCAGGGCGATCCCGACAACCTCACGGAGTACGTCGGCGAGGAGGAGCCCGCCCTCCTCACCGGGTACGCGCCACGTTGTTATTCGCATGCTGTTTGTGGAGTTTTTAGCAGCTGATAATATCCAAAAAAAAAAAAAAAAATTCCAAAAATTTCCAAGAATCTTATATTTTACGGCGTCATATAATTTGAAATTGTAGTTGTTTTAACGCCTCTCTTCCGCCGCAGATCCGCGGCGCGCTGCTCCTCCGGTGTCACCGTCCCCGGCTTCGTGGCGAGGACCAGGGAACCCGTAAGACTGTCCTACACCGAGCCGGACCCTCGCTTCCCCAACGGACTGGCCTACAACGTGAGGAGCTTCTCATTCCCCCGCTCAGAGCACAGTGGGCCAGAAGACCGGTGGAGACGGTGAACATGGCTGGCCCACTGTGCGCCGTGAGTAAGTAAGAGGTGGCGGACTGACGCGGACCTGCCTGCACTGCTCCAGGGGCACGTGATGTGCCAGGCCGTGCTGCAGCCCGACGGCTCCCTGGCCGGCGTCCTGGAGCTGCGGCGGGGGCCCCACAACGCGCCCTTCCACGAGGAGGACGAGGAGATCAGCCAGTCGTACCTCGTGTGGGGCGGCATCGCCCTGCACTACGCGCACCTCTACCTCTCGCAGGACCGCCAGCGGAGGCTCAACGACTTCCTCCTCACCGTGGTCAAGTACGTGTGCTGTCTCTGTCTGTCTGAGATCGACTAGCGCCTTCGAATGCCGGGGTGGGCCGGCCCGCGGGGCACCGCTGTGTTGCGGGCCGGCCTACGCCGCCGCTCGCAGGCTGACCGCCGCGCCCCTCCACAGTGGGCCAGAAGACCAGCGCAGGCGGCCGAAACTCTAGACGCGTTTTAAGCTTTAGAGTCGCTAAATAGGACTTCAACCAACTCTGGTGCATTATAAAAGAATTTTTTTTTTTTTTTTTTTTTTTTTTTTTGCCTACTGATGCGGCAACACCGCTCTGCCCCTGCAGGTCCATCTTCCAGGACATGGTGAGCATGGACTTGCTGGTGACCAAGGTGATGAACTTCGCCCAGCGGCTGGTGGACGCGGACAGGGCGTCCCTGTTCCTGCTGGACGCGCGCTCGGGCGAGCTGTACGCGCGCATCTTCGACGTGGGCGGCGAGCAGCAGCAGCAGAACTTGGAGGCCGGCGCCGGCTCGGAGGACTCGCTCGCCTCCGCCTACAAGCTGCACACTGAGGAGATCAGGTAGGCTGTGCTCCCCGGACTCACTGCGGCCGGTCCGATGATGACGCGTACTAACATTGCTGCTGCGGTGGCCGCCACTGCGTGCTGTCCGCCAGGTTCCCGGTGGGCACGGGCATCGCGGGGCAGGTGGCGCGCACGGGCGAGGTGCTCAACATCGCGGACGCGTACTCGGACCCGCGCTTCAACCGGTCCGTGGACCAGCTGACGGGCTACCACACGCGCTCCATCCTCTGCATGCCCATCTTCATCCGCGGCGCCCTCATCGGCGTCGTGCAGATGGTTAACAAGCGGTCCGGCACCTTCAGCAAGGAGGACGAGGAGGCGTTCGAGACGTTCGCCGTGTACTGCGGCCTGGCCCTGCACCACGCCAAGCTGTACGACAAGATCCAGCGCTCGGAGCAGAAGTACCGCGTCGCCCTGGACGTGCTCAGCTACCACAACACGTGCCTCGACGAGGAGGTGCAGGACATGCTGGGCCGCGGCGTGCCGGACGCGCTGCCGCAGGTCGACCAGTGAGTGCGGGGACGGGACCCGGAGTGGAGGGGGAGACCGAGGGCGCGGCTACGCCAGGCTACGCGCGGCGCACAGTGGGCCGGAAGACCGGCGGCGCAGGCGCAGGCGGGCAAAACTCTAGACGCGTTTTGATCTCGGAGTCGCTGAATGGGACTCGAACCGAACGTGTGACCCTACCTATGGATTGCTCCCCGAACGAGGAATCCATTGATGGGGTCACACGTTCGGTTCGAGTCCTGTCAAGCGACTATGGAGCCTGTTTCCGCCGCCTGTGCCGGTCTTCTGGCCCATTGTGCAGCGGCTTTGTCTCCACCATGTCTAATGTCGTTGTCTGTTCTCGCAGGTTCCACTTCAACGTGTTCGACATCGACGACCTGGAGAAGGCGCGCCACGCCGTGTTCATGTTCAAGGACCTGTTCGGCCTGAGCCGCTTCGATGAGGACAGCCTGATCCGCTTCACGCTGACCGTCCGCAAGAACTACCGCCGGGTGCCGTACCACAACTGGACGCACGGCTTCTCCGTGGCCAACACCATGTACGCCATCATCAAGCACTCGGGCGGGGTGTTCCGCGAGGAGGAGGTGCAGCAACAATCTTTTTTTTTTTTTTTTGCGAAATACTGTGATGATGAGTGACTGCGCCAACGCGCTGACGCACAGTGGACCAGAGGACCGGTGGAGGCGGTCGGAATCCCACAGCTCGCTAAATGGGACTCGGACCGAACGTGTGACTCCACCAATGGATTGCTCTCCGAACGAGGCATCCATGGGTGGGATCACACGGTCGCTGCGAGTCCCATTAAGCGACTCTGGAGTTCGCAACGCGTCCCAGAGGTTCGTCCGCCTGCGTCAGTCCTCCGGCCCACTGTGCGACGCGCTGACGAGGTGGTCTGCGTGCCAGGCGCTGGCGCTGTACATCGGCTCGCTCTGCCACGACCTGGACCACCGCGGCAAGAACAACCAGTTCATGCTGGAGACGGAGTCACCGCTGGCGAGCGTGTACAGCACGTCCACGATGGAGCACCACCACTTCAACCAGACGGTGGCCATCCTGCAGCAGCAGGGCCACAACATCTTCCAGAAGCTGACGGGGGGCGAGTACAAGCAGGTGCTGGGCCTGCTCAAGCACTGCATCCTGGCCACCGACCTGGCCGCCTTCTTCCCCAACAGGGAGCGCCTCACGCGCCTCGTCAGCAGCGGGGCCTTCTCGTGGGACAACGACGAGCACCGGTAAGACCCGCGCCCCCACGCACGGTGGGCCAGGAGACGGCCCTCTGTGCGGGAGTGCGATAGGGGGACCCTGACCGACTGGTCTCCTTCCAGGCTGTTCCTGGGCGCGATCGCCATGACCGCCAGCGACCTGTCGGCCAGCGCCAAGCCCTGGGAGCTGCAGGTCAAGACGGTCAAGGTCATCTTCGAGGAGTTCTACCAGCAGGGCGACGAGGAGCGCGCTGTGGGCATGACGCCCATCCCCATGATGGACCGCAACCAGCCCGACCAGCAGGCGGCGTCGCAGGTACTTACGGGGCACAGTGGGCCAGAAGAGGAGCGGCGCAGGCGGCCAAAATTCTAGACGCGTTTCTAGCTCCAGAGTCATCGGTAAATGGGATTCGAACCGAACGTGTGACCCCACATATGGATTCCTCGTTCGGAGAGGAATCTATTGGTGGGGTCACACGTTCGATTCGAGGCCTATTTAGCGACTCTGGAGCTCAAAACACGTCCGGAATTTTTTTTGCCCACCTGGAGCTTTACCAGGGATCGAGAAAAAAAAAAAAGTGACTTTGAAGTGGCTTGAACCCGGGTCTTTCCTTTTGGCCGCAGGTCGGCTTCCTGACCGGCATCTGCTTGCCGTGCTACTCCCTGCTGAGCGCCCTGATCCCGGACACGAGGCCGCTGCTGGAAGAGTGCCGCACCAACCTGGAGCGCTGGAGGGAGCTGGATGACAACGCCCGGCGGGGCGTGCGGGGCGTGCGGGGCAGCCAGGACTCCGGCGAGGGCCCCCACGGGGCGCAGGACGGTCCAGCCAACGGCACCCCCAACGGCACCCCTCACAAGACCCCCAATGGGGCTCCGCCAGCCGCGCCCCTTGCGACAGCAGTACGTAGATGAGCACCCCGCACGCTAAGGCCATATCCATATGACCTTACCCCGCAGGCCCGCAGTGGGCTGGAAGACCGGTGGAGGTGCGGTCAAAATCCCTGAGTCCTAGAGTCTAGAATTTTGGCCGCCTGCGAACGCGTTTGAATTTAATCTTCAGCGTACTCACCGAAATTGGTTTACTCTGTATTTTCCATCGCACAGGGGCCGTCGCAGTCGGACCTGGATTTACCTTCGGCGAACGCTTCCTTGTCCCAGGGGGGCTCTGCGCCCGACTCTTCGTAAGAAGCCACTCGGAACGCCCCGACCGAGTCACTGACTGGCGTCTGAGTTTGTCACCGAAGTGTCGGTGACTTTGCAGTTTTCACTGACCAGGAATCAATGTCTTCTCCACAACGCATCACCGTTGTCGCGCCTTCATTTAGGGACCCATCCGGGTTGCCACCGACTCGCGCGAGAGTCAAGTCACCAGAGACTAAATGAGATACGCCATCAGAAGTCATTATTTCCCCCTAGTTTAGACGTAATTCGGATATCTTGTTTCCGAACTGTACTGTAGCCACTATTTCCATCCCTTCTGGGAGGCGTGTCCCCCAGTTTTGCGCTGATATGTGTCGTCTGTGATGTGTTTGTGCGTGTATGTATGTATGTATGTCTATAGTCACTATAATGTTGTGTGTTATAAGAAATAATTATGCGTATGTTAAGTGAAGACAACTTTGAGTTTGAATTTCGATGAATGTTGCCACCTACTCCGCGCGCCTCGTAGCCCCCTCCTCTTGTTCACCTGTAACACCTTCAGATTTCAGACTCGCCCATGGTGTGAATGTGTAGCGTTGTTCTTTTGTGGTTCTTCTGCTTGTCCACGAGGCTCTGTCGCATTTCGTCAGCCTTCAGCCAGATTTCATGGAATTTAGTGACACCTATTCACATTTTTTCAGTATTAATGCACGACAGCAATAAATGAACAAATCTCATTTTTTGTGTTTGAGTATTGTAGCTTAAACTTGATGTAATTTTTTCATCTCACATATCATATTTATGTCCTTCAAAGATAGTGATTGCCTGCTGGAGGAGTGTCTTGTTATTCCAAAGAACATTCCAAAAAGAAAAGTCATAATATTCGTTCAAATTTCCCACCAGCTGATAGTTTGTCCGATTGACAATATTTTTGATCGACAGATTTCCATTTAAGTTTCAGTGTGTTGAAGACCATTTTATGGATCTATCACATAGAAAACGAAAATCGATGTGATTAACTATAAAGCATCTTCTGTTAGACTGAACTTAGTCTAATTTCTCAACATGCTATAGCATTGTAACCTGGAGCTGAGCCTTGAGCTATACAAAGAGTATGTATGTGAAAGTTATACAAAGGTAATATATTTTGTGATTGGTTATGTTCAAGGGAAAGAAAAAAAATTGATCAGTACACTGGTACTGTGATTGAGTAAGAAAAGATTGCTTTCTTTATTAACACTTTTCCCCTTTCAAATAAAAGTTATAAAAAAACACATATAAAACAATTGAAGAGGTAATAGTTTCCAGTTACAGAAAAGAAGTACATTAACACAGAACTCAATGAAATCACTAGAATGAATCATAATTCATTTTCATGATCTATCTGGAATAACAACAAATTACATTGCTAAAGGATTTAGATGAATGCAGAAAGTGCCATTCCCTACTTTCTCCTGCAAAGCACCAAAATCTGCCATAATGGCCAATATCACATACAAGCATTTGAGATGATCTAGAGATTGAAAGCTGTTATAAATTAAGCAGACATTATATCAAGAAAATGCAGCACATTTAGAGCTGCCTGTTGTGTGGCAGCAGACTCGTCTCGATCGAACCCTGCCTGTATGGTTGCTGGTTCTGTTTCAAGTTGGACAAAGACGATAAATCCTGAAAAACAGACATTCCCAGATTATGGAAGTGCTCAAGATAGATTTAAATAATCTCTATCTGGGAGTTCCTCATTAACAGAGGACCCATACCCTGTAAGGATTTAGAAGAGAAATGAAACTTACCTCCATCCTTGCCGGGTTCTGAGGTTACACAGATCTTGTACTGTAGTTCCTCTGCAACCATTTGTAATTTCTTAAAGGAATTTCGCTCAGTCTTAATTACAGGCTTTGCCTGAAAATACAAGAGATTTGGAGGG
This sequence comes from Stenchaetothrips biformis, assembly GCA_030522485.1. Lineage (NCBI taxonomy): Eukaryota > Metazoa > Arthropoda > Insecta > Thysanoptera > Thripidae > Stenchaetothrips > Stenchaetothrips biformis. The sequence goes on along the minus strand of CM060089.1, from coordinate 15,194,117 downwards.
TACTCGCAACACACAAAATTAGATAAGCAATCAACAAAAGTTTGTAATGAATTTTCAATCAACAACAAAAATATTTACCACAATATCCTTGTAGCCCTCCAGCTGTGATGCAAACTTAAGATGGTAGTCAGCAAATTTAGTTCCCGGACTAATCAAAGGTGCTGAGGGAATTTCAGCAATATTATCTTTGAGAACTTTGTATCTTTCTACAGCTTCAGTATCTATTTTCTTGTTCTTTTCTAATACTGAAACAGGCACTTCTTTGCTTTTCTGAGAATACTGCAACAAAAGGTTTAAAAAAAAAAAGTGAATTGAAATGGACAGAATAAAATGATAAGATTCAAGATAAGACTGAAAACTGAACAAACATAAATGTACCATTGTAGAAACAGCAGGGTCATTAGGGATATCATCTAGGATTGTTTTCATGCTTGAATTAAGAATTTTTAGCATATTCAGAGCAGAAAAGTGCTTTGCAAGTTGCTTTTTGCGTGCAACTCCTGGAAAAGTATCATGCACCAATTTTAAAAGTACAGCACAAAAAATTCACCCAATGACATAAAAAAAGCTCAGTATGGAATCCTCACTAACCTGTTGCACTCCTTTGAGAGACAGTACATTTGTATGTAAACAACTTCTCATGAGGCTCTCCTTCATCCCCTATCACTGTGTATTCAGGTGCTGGGAAGCGTTTGGCCATGCACAGATTTTGAAGTTCTCCTACAGCATTCAGCCCGCTAGCATCTTCATGAGGGTTTATCCTGCAAGAAGTGAAAATTAATAAAGAACACACTTCATTGCAGAGGACAGAGGAGAAGGAGCACAGTACTCACGGCCCCTTGCTCTGAACAGTAGTTGCGGGTCTATCGCTACCATCCGTCAAAGCCTTTTCCTTAAGTTGCTCCAGGGCTTTTTTGGCTGCATCATGTTTGGCTGCTTTCTTTTGTCGTCCTCTACCAACTCCTGAAATAATAGCACATACTGGAGGGACAAGGGTTATTGGCACTTAACCAAATATTAAACCAAAGAAACAAACCTTTAATTCCATTGCAGAGAGTAACGGAAACTTCAAACATTGGGTCATTGGAGGGCCCATGAACGTCAGTGTTTTCGTAGACAGGCGGATTCCATTTTCGCTTCATACATAGCTCTTGCAAAATAGCGACGGCAGTTTGATTGCAAGTCATTGCTAGAAGATAGAAACACAAACATTAGAATCAGATCTGGATGGATGACACTGAAATGAGGATTTAATGTTAATGCTGTTGAGATGTTAAAGAAAGGCTCATAGTTGATGGGTGGCATCCGCAAAAGTACTTCATGAAATCTAGATCTGTCAGTAGTTGGTGGGTGATGAGGCGAATGTTGCAGCTTCTTCCCCACAACTCAAAAAGCAAACTGACATCATTCATTATTAGTATATGACACTTCGTGCGCAATTGTAACCCTGCACGATAGGAAAATCTTGTGTCAACCAAGATATTTCAGCATTGCAAGAGACAAAACTAACCTATGTGTTGCTAATGAAGACAATCGTCGATTACCAAACAAGCGAGCTTCCGAGAAATCACATCATTTATGACAACTAACTAACAGTTTACAATATAGTGTCTTGTGTTAACAGGTAGGGGATCTTTATTCGGCGAAAGGCAAACGTATACAGCAAGAAGAACAGTAGAAAGAATACTCAGCCAACCGAACCCCCCAACCTCCCACCACCCACGAAACTTGACTTCGGTGAATCCCCGAGAAAAGTCCCTGCCCTTATCTCTCTCTTCTCTCTCACACACACCATGCATAAAAGTGAAACGCAATTAAAACCTTTATTTACTCTATCACAAGGAGCACAGAAGAAATAGTTGAAGACAGTCAAGAGATGCTTTGTTTGACTGGAAATACTGGCATCAACACAAACCGGCCGCGGCGCTACAGCGTGTACGTGTACATAGGTGTGAAAAAAAAAAATTAACACCACTCACTCTTCTTAGGTATTTTAGGCAACGAAGCACTTCCGCCATCCTGCTCATTCTCATTCTCGTCCAAAGCCTGCAACGGCCGTTTCAATGCCTTCGATTCTTCTGTTCCTTCGTCTAGCATTGTGAGCACCGACTATGTTCCCCTTTAAATGATCAGACTCATGGATCAGATGATCAGCGGAGTATGTTCGAGGATCGTGCTGTAACGGAATAATCCGCGCTCGACCATGGAGACGCACCTTTCTGTGCACAAAAGGGGCCCGGAGTACCGACACTACCCACGACACAGACTGCCGGTTATGTTATGATGCAATAATCGAGGGGAAAGGTCAAGACCAGTCCAGACCGGTCCTAACGGCGGTGGGTGCAAGCTTAGACCTGCAAAATGTACCACTTGTGCCAACCGTGAAGAAGGATGAGGTAGCAGGCAAGGAGGGGGAAGTCGGATGCGACGTGAGGGAGAGACAGGGGAGATAAACCCCTCAAATAGTACTTAATAATATTTATGTGCAAAAATTTTCGCCTTCTCTAACGAGCATTTGTTCTGAGGAGAAAGAGAAGGCTTGCAGAGTTGGCGAGTCTGGGAGCAGACGGGCATGGACGAGTGTTGGCTGGGAGACTTCTCTTGTCAACTCCATCCCTGTATCCTTTCCTTTCATGTGCTTTCATGATCTTTTCCCAACGTAGAACTTGGGCACACAGATGTTACAATGGGATTTTTCAAACATCGTTTTATTGGTGAAAAAAATAGCAGTGAGGATAAAGAACTACCTCCACTGGCTAACAACAAGTCTCATCACAGTTGTCAAATATATAAAATAAGTAATAATATCACAATGATCTTAAAAAGAAAATCTTTAGTTTTCCAGTAATTATTTAAGAATTCAATACAGGTAAAGACTAAATTAAGAAGGTCACATGGGCAAATAAAATAGGAGTCAGCCCATTCCTAATCTTACAGGCAAAGCAACAGAGGCATGCATCAACTTTGAACGTTCTCAAACCCGTCAAAGAACCACTTCCTGTTTTTAACACACGGTAAAGATAAAATATTTTTAATCATATTAGTTAGAGTGGAAATCTTCTTCATCTAGAAGAATTTTATTGAACCAAGAATTATTTTCCTCCAATACTCTCTCTGTAAGGTCACAATGCTCTGGTTCTGAGGATTTGAGCTGGACCATACCCATCATGGCCTTTATCGCTTCAAAACATACTGATTCCTGCAGAATTGTCAAAGAAATTCATGGCATTAGGATATATATTTCATGTTTGATGCTCAGAATATTGTGAAATTATAACAAAGAATGCTTACCAAATTGAATGTTGAAGTATTAAGATCTTTGTCCTTATCACGAAGAACTTTAGAAATCCTTTCTTTCTGCAACACAAAAGAAGCATCATTTTGTTAGATCATGAACTTGTAGGTGTAGCTCCCAACAGGAAATAAACTTACCATCATGTAAAAGTTTGCCGGCTCTTCAACCCCAAGAAAGAAGGACGCAACTTGAAACTTCAGCCAGTCAGGATGAACATTTCTTAAATTCACTTCTAGATTAGATGAAGCTAAAACAAAATTTGTTTCAAATTACTTGGAACTCGTTCAAAAGGAAGCAATAAAAGGGCACTAAAGAATAACAGTAGTACTAGGGAATACCAACACTTGATTTCAGAATATAATTTGTGTGCGTAAGTCCTTGTCATTTGTCCCATTTCAGGATAAACAGCCATTTCTTTCCTATGCAAAATGGCTGCACAAATAGCAATAACATTCTGTTGAGAAAATTGTTGAATAAATTCTTTAGACTGGACTCAAACTAAGACAAGGACCATAACTCAAACACTCACCCCAACACTTGCATGTAGAGAAGGGATCTTGGAGCTTTCACAATATAAAGAAAATATTTCAAGGACTGAAGCATTGACTGACCCCCAGTCCCCAGTCCAGGTGGATGACCCCCAGAAGAGTTCACTGATGATAGGACAAACATCTTTCCTAATGCAGGAGGACATGCAAAATTATTATTAACATTATCATTCCTAAATTGAAAAGCACTGACATAACAAACAGAAGACTGATATGATTGGGCTGTGGCCATTGTGATCAAGCTCAAGGGAATATTGTAGGGGTTTACCTAAACAAGGCACTTGATTTTATGTGCCAATGACGGATAGACCACTGAAGGAAGCTGCGTTTCATAACTTCAGAAAAATACTCCAACAAAACACAAAAATGTTTTAATTTATCATCCCTCTTTAAACTCAAATACTTTTTCTTCTTTTCAGAGGCTTTTCTTTTAATTACAGACGTGTAATCATAAAACGAATCTGTATCTGTGGATTCATTTGTAACTGGTTCAATTTCCTGGAAGATAAGATAAATGAGTCATACATGGGATCACAAGAATTCCAGTCTCCTGAGCTACAGGATTTGAACTGATGTACCTCCTGGGCACCTCCAGCAGCACCTGGTTCTTCCTTCAACAAAGCCTTCACCTTCTTCAGGATAAGACCAAACCAATCTTGGCACATCTATAAAAGAAAAGTGTCCATTATTTCAACATTGAGTCTGAGACAAAGTAAATGGATAACAAAAAAATCAGTATTTCAATAAAATTTGAACATTTACTTTGAGATATATGTGGTGCATTCCTTCTTTGCACGGAGGGTGGAAGTGTAGTAATTTATACAAAATGCAGACACCCAAATGTAAACCTTCAGGTCCTGGTAATTCCTACAATGTAAGACAGTCAGTATCAGTAAATACAATATGAAACAAACACATATAACTTAGAAAAGACAACGTACAAATTTCTGTTCAGAGCCAAATAAATATTGTAGCAACAGATTTAATAAAGATGGCTGTAAATATTGTTTGTGGCTAACTGTTCGATGTGCCATAGCTCTTAGGGCAAAGAGATGAAGATTTTCATCCTCCATCATGGTTTCAAATAGAGCTTTAGACTGCATTGGCGTAGCAACTGATTTGGGCTAAACAGAGACATATATATTAGATACATAGTTTAACAAGAGTATTCACTAAAACCAAGTTTAAAGAACTTCAAAAATCAACCTCATTCCTATGGGTTTCATAACATGAAATGAAGCTCCTATTGCACGGGTTGGAACTCTGTCCTTTCAACCCTCCTCTCAAAATAGAATTAGAAATCCTCTTCTTAATTGTTGACAGTTGTAAGCCAAGAGTAGTTTTTGATTCTAAATTTTCATTTACTAACTTAAGAACCTTTGGATGAGATTCACTAATACTGGAATTATTCTTTGGGTTTCTCTTCTGAAGATTCACTTCGACACGAGATTCGCTACTACTGGTTTCAAGGTTTCTCTTCAGAAGGTTCACTTCAACACACAAGTCAGGAAGTGTTTTGACAGGATTAATACAAATGTCTGGAAGATCTTCATCTGAGTCTTCAGCCTTGACTGCATTTTCATGAATAACATCTTGAAATTCTTCCTCATCTGAATCTTCAATAAGAATTGTAGATGTAGGATAGCTTGCAGGAGGACGGTAGCTGCAAGCGTGAAGCTTGAAACTTTTCTTTGCGTCTTCACTTGATGTAACTTCATCATCAGACTCCAATATTATGTCCGTGTCATAACAATCTTCATCATCAGAAGATATAACAATCACTTCCTCACTCCTTAAATTAGATATCGTGGACATGGACATGGTGTAAGGAATCCGATAACTTCATAAGTAAAGTGAGGTTAGTCTACCGCAATTCACTCTTAACCCCCAGAGTCAAGCATTATCATTTCATCAAACCAGTGTAGAAAGTCTAGGAAAGCAAAAAAATGACACAGAAACTTGACCCTTGACACGGTATTTACGTTGGGCTCGTTCAAATAGAAATCGTCTTCGACAGAACACGCCAAAGCCAAACAACGTTCAAAAATAACAGCGACAGTGTTTTGTTGCCTGTGGAGAAGCAGACAGCTGACAGTGCTGACAACAGTAGAGTTATCGCATGCCAAAAGAGACCTGTGTTTTCGATGAGGTAGCCCCTCACGGTTTTCCGGTAAATTTAAAATTTACATGCATTCAAACCCACCCGAAGACAAAAGGAGACGAAAATTCACTTCGTACAGTCTGGAGGAACAGGCACGGCAGGCAGTCGGCAGCGTTGCGAAGCCACTGTGTTGTTCGATGGGTTGCCTACCTCCACGGCGCTTACGGCGATCCAAATTGACAGGCCGGATAAATGGGAGCATTCCGCTCTATCTCTCTCTCTCTCTCTCCAAAGCGTCAAAGAGTTACAAAAAAAAATCACCTTTGTCCAAAAAGTCATTTTATGTAAAGGGGGAAGGGAAGGGGGTAGTGCCATAAAACTCTGACCATGAAGTACGTAGGTGAATATATGTAATTTATTCCTAAGAATCACAGTAAGAATTTTAAGAAAAAAAGTACACAACATAAATAGCACCAGGACAATAAGAAAGAGTGTTCAGACTGTCAAGGATTTAAGACTCTATATTACACGACACAAATTTGACAGAGTGCCTTCAAAAATAAATAATTCGAATCTTCTACCAAAACGCTTAAATGCATTTCAATTCTTAATACTGTGAGGTCATTACACATCCTCTTAGCAACAATCTCGGGACATTGTAAGTTGTTCACATGCAGACCAATCCACTTGCCTTGATAGAAAGACAAACTGAATCTCTAATAATAATAATAATAATTACTCAAAAACACACTCTTCTCTATATTGGTTTTCATTCTCATTAAAAAAATTCGTAAGTATAAAACACAAAACATAAACCATTGCCATTTTCCATGGACGGACTGAAATTATTTTTGGTTGAAATTGACCAAAGAAAAAGGACAGATACAACATTAATAAATGTTATTCGAATGTATAAAGTCACTACAATCAGTGCGAGACAAGGAGAGCCTTCCCTTAGCCCTAAACAACCCCACACTATACATGACAATTAATTATGTGTAGGTGTGAAACAACAGTAAACAGAACAATGATATTTACTGGATCAAAATAGGGTATCTTCTAAAACTTAAAGTACTATGGTGTAAATGTGGTCAATTATGGTTCAGTTCAATTTAAATTTTGTTACACAAACTCTTACATTTGGGCTGTGCTACCCCATACCCTATTAGGGCTATTGCGGGATAGCCGTTTTCCTATGGTTTGTACAATGAAGCCTATGCTCTGCAGTCTCTGGTGATCCAAGATTTTTCGGCCATCAAATACATATGCTGGCTTCATCATACCCTCATAGATGCGCTGATAGTCCAAGTTCTGAAATAAGAGAAACATGTGGCGATTAAATAGACGGTTTCCACCTACTTATGTAAAAGTAGATTCAGAATGAAACTCACAACAAATTCATCCCACTCTGTGCACAGAACAATAGCATGTGTTCCAGCAGTTGCTTCGTAAGGGTCAGAGTGAATGGTCAAAGACTTTCTGACATGTTCTGGTTCCTCTGTCACCTGAGGATGTGTGAGGTCTTCCAGAATTTGACTATGCTCCACCTGACATGAAAAAAGATGAACCGTGATAATTATATCTCATATGGAAATGTGATCACATGTATGATCACATCACATGCAGTTGACCAGTTGAAGCAGTACCTTTGGGTCATATACATGGAGCTTTGCTCCTTCATCCAGAAGAGTCTTTGCTACATCTATGGCAGGGGATTCACGAGTATCACCAGTGTCCTTCTTGAAAGCAAACCCCAGCAGTGTTATCCTCTTGTCAGTCACTGTGTTAAATAGGGATTCAATTACTTTAGCCGAGAAACGTGACTTCTGATAGTCGTTCATGTCAATAACCTGAAATCAAGGCCATCAAATATGTATAATAGTTTGATACAAGTGCTAAAGACATGCCAAACAGACATGGCTACAGCACAAACAATAAGTAGGAATATTAAAACGACTCTTACTTGTTGCCAGTAAGCAGCAACTTCAGGCAGATTAAGACCTTCACAGATGTAAACTAAGTTCAGAATGTCTTTTTTGAAGCAGCTTCCTCCAAATCCTGTATGAATGAGAGAGAGGTAATGTATTAGATGACACAGAATGGACACAAAAAATTTATCAAAACATTTCATAGTATTCACCATGACACTCACCAATTGATGCTTGTAAAAACTTGGGCCCAATGCGGGAATCCCAACCAACAGCACGGGCAACCTCCGACACATCAGCTCCAGTTGTTTCACAAACAGCTGAGAGAGAATTTATACTAGAAATTCTTTGCGCCAAAAATGCATTTGCAGCCTGATATATATAAAAAAAAAAAAAAAAACTTTTAAGAAATACGAGGGAATTCCTTCAGTTATCAGTTGCAGCAGGGAATATCAGAAACAAACCAGTTTTGATAGTTCCGAGGACCAAGTGTTGGTGGTTAGAATATTTTTACGAGGTAACCATCTTTCATACACCTTACATAGCTCTTCAATAGCAGCATGACCCTCAATACTATCCTCTCCACCAATAAGCACTCGGTCAGCATAGAGAAGGTCATTAATTGCTGTCCCTTCTGCCAAGAACTCAGGGTTTGACAAAATCTGAAAATATGAACAGCATAAGATCATCAGTAACAAATTACAACCATTATTGGTTTACCACAAGACAGGATTTAAAAAACCAAAAAAAAAAAACATGGATTTACCTGGAATTTTACATTAGGTTTGTTAAATGTGTTTGCAGTCAAAATGTTGCTGATACTTTCAGCTGCTCGCACAGGCACTGTGCTTTTCTCAACAACAATTTTACTTGAATTAGCTACCTCAGCAATCATTCTGGCAGCAGATTCGACATATTTTAGGTCAGCAGCACGGCCCTAAAACAAATAACAATGAATAAAAAATTACTATAGGCATGGAGTACAAGCTCTCCATGCAGTAGATTACCAGCAAGTTCATCTTTACAGCTTGGATAATAATGTCACCAACCTTTCCATTTCCAAATGTCTTTGTTGGGGTGTTGACTGAAATGAAGATGAGATCTGCCTCTTTGATGGCATTATCAATATCAGTGGAAAAGAAAAGATTTTTACCCCGGCGTTCCTTTACGACATCATAGAGATTCGGCTGAAATAAATGCAAAGCACCATTAAAACAACAAATAAAAAATAAATTAATGGAATACATATTTAAATAATTTTGAAATTGATTTCTTAGAATGAGTAAATGAAGAGTAAAAAGCTCTTATTTGAAGTCTTACACACCTCATATATAGGGAGCTTTTCTGAGTTCCATTGATCAATTCGTTCTTGACTTTTGTCCACAACTGTCACTTTGATATCAGGACATTTGAGAGCGATGACGCTGCATGTGGGGCCACCAACGTATCCAGCACCGATACAACAGATCTTCTGGATGGGCATGTTTACCTGAAGCAGAAGACAAAAAGAAAGAAGCTATAAGTGTTCTTCCCACAAACAGCAAAACAGCAAAGGGTACAAGTGGATGCTAATAAAAGAAAACCTTAAAATAAACATAATTAAGTTATCTCCTACTGACCAGACTTGTGACCTTCTAGTCTAATCTATTTGAAGACTGCCTACATTCAAGATAATGAGTCTGACGGCGACATTTCTTTTTCTCACGGTTCCATAAATTGATAAGAGGTAGTGTATGCAGTACTTATCCAGTAGCTAAGCTCTTAGGCAGCCCCAGTATTTGGTGACACAACAAGAACTTGTACATAGCAACAGCAATTTGAATATGGCCAACGAGTCTGTCTCATTTACACAGTAGCTTTGGAAGATGATAATAATCATGCAAAATAACCACTCAAAACCTCAACCAGAAATCAGAGCACAAGCCAGAAAAAGTCTCAGCAAAATATTGAATTGATGACAAAAATCCATTCCAGGGCTACAGTAGATTAGAAAAGAGTAAACAAACTAGTAGATGCAGTAATCCTGCAGTGTTCAGTCAGCATCGCAGCACAAACAAGGCCAAACTAGACACTTTGACAGCTTAACCTCACCGTTGTGGCCAATTTCTACGCAAGTCTCACTCTACGCTCACGCGAGGCGAGTGACGCGAATCAATCTAGTTTGGTCGCAGTCACCCTCTCTAACACTATCGCGAGACTGTCCTGATAGGAGACGTCTTACTTCCTCATGAAATAATCGAAGATGGATTGAAGATAGTCCCTAATTCTTCTCGTGTCGTCTGCACCTGCACAGTCGGCAGTAGTCGGGATCAGGGGAGGGGGAGGGGGTTGGGGTTGGGGAGGGGGGATGTGGAAGGGGGAAAGGGAGAGGGGAGTCCACGGGCGCGCGCGCACGCACACAAGGTTCCCGCTCGAAACTCATTTCATTTCCATTCATATTCATCGCTCTGTGGGAATGAAGCTGCTTTACAGACCGATTTGGTTTATGGCTTTGGACCGCAAACGACCACAACGCGTGGGACAGGAAGCGGCAGAGCACTGCACCGAGCCTGATAGGCAACCCTCCACGAGAAATTCCGAGAAATTTTCCTATTTTCCTATCGTGCTGCATGCAGTACAACTAGCAATGTTGCGACTTGCCTACGTTCATGGTTCTTGAGAAAAAGGGGGAAGGGGGGCCTAAGGTACATGAGGGCAGGGGAGGACGAGTGATAGATAGCGATGCCGAGGACCAATGTCTCCGCTTTCATAAGAGATGCTTTCACCCCGGCCTGGACGGCGTTCCCTGGTGCTGGAGCATTCCTACGTCGGTTAGAGTCCAAGATAGAGAGAGGGGGAAGGACTCTGGACTCCAAGGCCAAGGGCCAACGGGCTGCCGCGGGCTGTCGGCACCAGCGTGTAACCAGCGTCTGCTGCTGGGCCCTGCTAGGCCCTTCCCGCCAGCGGCCACGCCCTTACCAGCAGGCGTCTGTCTCTCTCGCACCCCTACGGGACACCGCATGAGTGCGAGAGAGACAGAGCGACGATAGCGTCAGGACAGCCTCCCTGTGTCGCGCAGACGACAAACATAGTCGTGTTTGCTGGCTGCTGAATGTCGCCACCGCCGCGAGGCGTTTGCGTCGCTCTGTCTCTCTCGCACCTATGCGGGACGGAGTGCGAGACGAAGACGATTCGCGGAATCAGTCTGCAGAGTGCACCTGTGGAAACACCGCCGCAGGACTGCGTCAGACCGTACTACTTGCGTCAGGGAGAATACTCTCCATACTTGCGTGGCGAGTTGCATCGGCGATCCATGAGTAAGCGTCCCGAGATCGCCAATCAACGCGTGCCACATGCACGCCAGGGAAGTCAGCGATAGCTCGCACAGCTTGCCGGGATAGCACAATCGTTGAGCACAATCGAATGTCGACCGATAAGAGGCCCAGGCGACATGTTAAGTGACAGGCTTTACGTCAAACCGCCACTTCTCACTTATGGCACCATTCATATGACCGTCATTATGAGCTTACTTGCAGTGTCACTGATGGACGTCACTCACTACCACAGACTTCCCCGGGACAGGGTAAGGAGGGGGGGAGGGGGTTGGATCGCGAATCTGCTCCTTGATCTCGGTGGGTATCACTCCGTTCTTTTAAATCCCTCCCGTTCTGGTTGTTGTTGTCTTCGTCCGTTAGAGCACGCATCCAGAAATGTACTACTATACGTACACTTCGACACCAAATGCAGTACTACACTCGGGTTCGCGGCGGAGGTGCCGCTCTCCTCATCGGTCGCCTGGTATCCCTGCACTACAAGTTGAACGCTAGTTTCTTTTCATGTCCTTTTGGTTGTTCGGTTTGTGATTTCGACCAGCTCCCCATGAGACTGTGGCGCCCACACGCCTTGACTCTACGTGTGGGTAATACCGGGTAATACCTTGCTGGAGATGCAGACGACCTCAAGACGAGTGAATGCGGGATGACTTCACGCGGCGGCTCCAGTGACGCGATGTTGGTTCCTCGGAGACCGAGTGCACGGCCACAGCAATCGCAGACTCGGTCGGTACGGCGTCCGAGCGGTCACTCCAGAGACTCCAGCGGGACTCCAGTGGCCGTGGACGACGTGGTTTGATGTTCCGTCTCCGAGCGCTGGGCGAGGACTGGTATCTGAGTCTGAGTAGCTGGTGATGGGAGCGGGAGCGGAGCGACGCACGGGGGTCGGTTCTGCTGCTGGGCCCGGACGCTAAGCCCCGGGAAGGGGAAGGGGGAGGGGAGGGGGGAGCGACGCAACTGCCAAAGCGACGCACGACGACGACGACAGGCCGTCGTCCTCCCTGTTATACGCTGCTGATTCGGCGAGCACTGCTTTCGTCGCTGTCTCTCGCGCACCCTTTCGGGGCGCCCCATGAGTGCGAGAGAACAGAGCGACGATATCAGTGCTCGCGGAATCCGCCCGCTCTGGCGTTCCTCGGCTCCTTCACGTCCTAAGTACACTGTTGCCTGCTCGCCAAACAGGGCGCACCGACCGGAATCGAGACGCCGGCGTCTCCGACCCGCGACTCTGGCTGGAGCTAAGCCGCCGAGCCTGTGGCGCCAGCCTGTGGCGCCAGCCTGCGCCGCAGCAGTCAGTCGCACAGTGGGCCAGAAGACTAGCGCAGGTGGCCACAACTCTTGCCGCGTTTTGAGCTCTAGAGTCGCTAAATGGAACTGAACCGAACGCGTGACCACACCAATGGATTGCTTTCCGAACGAGGAATCCATTGGTGGGGTCACACGTTTGGGTCGAGTCCCTGTTTCGCGACTCTGGAACTCTGGAGCTCAAAATGCGCCTAGAGTCTCGGCCGCCTGGCCGGTCTTCTGGCCCACTGTGCGCCGCGGAGGTTGATGAGCCTGAGCGTGGCGCGGCGTGGCTGGGGTCACGGACAGAAGGGGCTCCAGCTCCAGCGCTCCGGCGGCCTGAGGGGCGTGGCAAGGCGTGGCAGGGCGTGTCAGACGCACTTCGACGAAGCCAAGCATTTGCGGCATGCAGTACGACAGTCCCTATTCCGCACGCCGGGCCAGCCAGCCACGCCCGCCACGCCTCGTCGGGACTGTGGCCGGATGTGGCTGCCTGCGGGCTGATTCCGAGCTCTGCCCTCGTCGCTCTGTCTCTCTCGCACCCTTACGGGGCGCCCCGCGAGTGCGAGGGGGACAGAGGGCTGAGAGCAGTGAGCGTGCTGCTGGGCTGCAGTGTTGCCGCAGAGAGCTCAGCAGGGCTCGCGCGGCGATACGTGTGCACATGCTTTGTAAGGATGTGTCTCAAAGCGCGTCTTGAGTTTTGGCCGCCTGCGCCGGTCTGGGCGATAATTCCCTAACAGAAGTGGGAGTTCCACAATGGTCCCTCTTAGATACCATTTTTATCCCAGGGACAATTAGGGAGTTCGAGACAAATCCGCCTATTTCTTGCATTTTGATTTCCGCGCCGGTGCCTTGTGTGCCTGTGGCGGCCTGTGGCCTATGGCTTTCCCTCTCGGAGATTCGGCTAGTTTGCCGGCTCTGCCGCTAGATGGCGACGTGTCGTGGAGGCGGTTCGCGGATTGTAAAAAACTGCAATTTGTCAGTTTTGCGCGTGTCGCAGTGCTGGTGCCGCGGGCTTTATTTCAAAGACAGACTCTTTTTATTGCGCGGTGGTGGTGCCCGGGGCGTGCGGGCCGCGGGGCTGCGGGGCGAGCGCTGACGGTGCGGCGTCCGCGCGCTGCCGCACGCCGACGACTACGGCCGCTGGCTCCACTGGGCTCCTGCCCAATCCCACATCAGTATACTTACCTGGCTCAGGGGTTAACCGTGATCACTAAGGCGGTTCCTCCAGTGCGAGGCCTTACCACTGCACTTCGGTAGGGCTGACCGCTGCGAGTACCCCAAATGTGGGTACCTCGGGAGTATAATTTTTGATAGTCGGGACTGCGTTCGCGCTGTCCCGGAACAATCTCTCTGAAGTCATCCAGCTGATTATCCCGGATCACTGTCTCTCTTAAATTTGCGGAGGCGCAATCGGGATCGGGCTTATCTACTGTCAATCTGAATTGTCATCTTCGCCTCGCGAGTGCACCCGAATCAGTTATCAACTTTAATCTGAATTGTCATCTTCGCCTCGCGAGTGCACCCGAATCACTTATCAACTTTGACTTTCAAACACGCTTCGACGCTTCAGGTTAGGTTTCTCCCTTATACAATCCAATTTTTTAACAAATTTGGGACTTTTGCTCGGCCATGACAACGTTTGTGGTTTGGGATGCAAAATGCTGATGTGACACATCTTGTCTATCTTCCGAACTGATATCCCGCGACAAGCCGACAAGCCGCGATAGCAGCTTCGTGTCTCCTCCTTAGCCGTAGATGGCGCTGCGGTCGCGCCCCGTCCGCTCCCTCGCGGTGCAGGCGCGCATCGCTGTAACTATTACTATGCGCGAGGTTCCCCAAACCGACACTCTGATCTCCCCGCAGAACGCAAGTGCCTTTCGCCTTTTACTAAAGACACCCGTGTGGGGGGACACCTTACGAGTCTCACGATTTATTTTTGACCGCGCCCTGCGAAAGCGGGGCCAATTAATGTCATCACTAGCACCTTCGGGTTTGGACCCACTGTCATGTACACGCAGTTTAGGTGACTTCCCAACCATGTATTGAGAGTGTCTTTGCTGATGAGTGCCAGGTGCCCCGGTTATCATAATGAATTTTATTCGATGTGTCGCGCTAGATGACCAAGAGGCATGGCATGCCTCTTACCTCTCCCGCGCCGGTCAGATGTTTTTCAAATTTTTATTTTGACTTATTCATCTCGTGAAGTGTCCGAACTGCTTGCAATGCAATATCACTGATTAGCTACTTTCATCCAGCATGTGGAAAGCATCCCTTGTCATGTATAAATTATAGCATGGTGGTCAAGGCATGACGGTAGTTGGATTGGTTGGATGGAAAGGAGAAATGAAACAATGTGTAAGTACAAATACAATGTTTTATTGATTGTCTATCAACTACATTTAACAGCTCCACCCGAAATTTCAGGCCTACTTAACCAAATCACTATCTAGCATAATAAAATAAATTCAGTACTTTTTACAATTTGTCGAATGTCAACACAAAGAACTACATCATCAACTCAAAAATTACTTAGCTCACCTTCATTGTAGGCAGCTTATTATGAATAAGTGACATTCCAGTATTGTCAAATTACAGTTCTCCCGGATAAATCATCAGTAAAAAAAATGCCAGTTAACCTTTGATGTGATATGAACAGGAGGTGTAGTCAAGAATTAATTAATCAGAGGAGATTTACATGGAAGAAAAAATAACGTCTAATGCAGAGCTACATGGAAGCACTGGAAAATCACCTCTAATAATGAGAAAGCCTCCAATCGATCACAATTTAAAGCAGTGATGACATATTTTAAATTAAAATAAAAGTTTAAATAACTTTCTAACAATATTTATCACAAAGTAAATAATTTACAGACATGTTCATGACATGAAATAGTATGAATATACAAAATTATTCAGTTCTTTGACATAATGGCTGACAATCAGAACAGCAGCAGAGATTCTAAATAAAAAGAGATTGCAAAGAACTTACTAAGAAAAGGAAGGCTTGAATCTACTTGAGAACTCTTTCATCAAACAAATAAGAAAATTAATTTTAAAAAGAAAACAAACAAAACAATGCATATTTGCAAACTACCTCCTCAGCAACGGAGGGCGATAATCCATGTTGTAACTAAATGCAAAAGAAAGTAAAATTGAATGACATAATGGAAGCACATCAGTCAGCTCTCTTATTGAAAAGAGGCAGATGAAAATTTGCGAGATGACACAATTCCCCACAAACTCACTTTGGGTAATTGCTATTACAATAAACCAAAATTGCAACTGATTTTATAGATTCTAATTTAAAAAAGCAATATGGCAAAAATATTTTGTCATAAGAATAAAAAGCATTGATTCAGAGTGATTCACCATAACATTCAATCGCTCACATTACTACCTAATCATCTGGTCGTCTTTTGATAATATTTGTACTCTAAACTTCAAGTCCACCTTGAAAATCATGCAGGTAAAAATGGTTTCTTCGAAGTATTTCTCACCAGAATAAATAACAGACAAAACAGTACTGTTTCAACGGCTAGCATATGTCTCAAGAAATGGAAAACACTTAAAGAGGTCTTTTGGTACATTTGTTTCCTTGACTGAGAACAGTATTGAAAAGGAAAAACAACGATCAAAAAAAGGAGGTTTTGATCCAAGCACCCTTATCAATACATATTTGTACGAAAATGCAATTGACTTACATCTGCAGCAGAAAACTAGGTTTGTGAGTGAGAAGTTTGGTACTAAGATGCAGCAAGAATGATACTGAATCAAACATGATATAAAACTACACTTGACACAAAACAGATATAACAAAAACATACCTTCCAGTTCTAAAAATCACAAAGTGCAAGAGTTGCCCAGTTTTGTATCTTTATGTACACAGATGCAATATTAACTCGTCACATTTGACAGATAAGAACAATGACGACACCTCTAACACATATTACAGGCTATTTTCATCTTAATTTATCCTATAACTTTGTACATTTAAGTAAAAAGATATATATAAATGTATGTACAAAATGGCATTTTATAAAGATCTTTTCAAACAGTCAACTCAATGCGAACACTTGATTATTATTACTCTGATAAACGTTTGTTGAACATCAAGTTTAGATAAACTGTAACGTTCAACATTATTTTCAACTAAGCAATGATTACTACTTGGCAGCAGTTACCTTGTGACCAATACAATAGTGAGATCTTCATTACACCAAAGAATGATAGCACACGAGTCGTGATTTAATAACTAAAGAAATGCAGTTCAGCAGCACACATGCACATGATCAAAAAAATTACAGACACAAACAGCACCAATGAGCACTGAATCATTGCCAATTAATGTTGGATTATATTATGTTGAGCACTTCCTTTGAATGAAACAATAAATAAATTTCAATGACAGGTTACATTTGTTGGTGCAGTGCTGAACGAGCAAACCACACAAAATTCGGCAACATCAAGAAAGGCACTAAAATGGCAATTCCTACTCATGCGTAAAAATAAATACATTGTCCTTATCCTGATAAAAACGGGAATAAGGAGAAAAAAAAAGGAATCTAAATATAAATAGCTTCAGACTTTGGGTGTTGACTGGACTGTGGACACGCATTGGGGCTGGAGATTCCCTCTGACCAGTCCGAGTTGGACAGTGGTGAAGATGAGGACCAGTTCCACGGTGATTCAGGGGAGGGAGTCGGGAAGTTCTCAGGGGCCTGGACTTGAGGCTGGTGCTGCGGCGTGCCGTCCGGGCCTAGGTGCGCCGAGTGCTGGGACGGCGGAGTCAAGTATTGGGGGTAAAAGGCCTGCTGCTGCTGCTGTTGCTGCTGCTGTTGCTGCAGCTGCTGCTGTTGCTGCTGCTGCTGCTGCTGCTGGTTCTGCAGGCTGTACGCGGCCAGCTCGAAGTCAAAGCTCACGGGCTGCTGCCCCGTGGTGGGACCGTGCTTCTGGTGGGTCGCGGCGCGGAGCGCGGCGTAGTGGGTGGGCGAGGTGGGGAGGGACGGTCTTGACTTGGTGGGCGAGGGCGAGCTGAGGTAGCTGGCGGGCGACAGGCTCATGTTGATGCTGTGCGGCGGGCTCTGATTGTTGGAGTAGGGCGGCGACAGCGTGCTGGGGTGCTGGAGCTGCAGCGGCTGGGGCTGGCCCAGCGTCACGCCCAGCGTCAGGGGCAGGCCCCCGCCCCCGCCCCCCTGGCGGCCGTGCGGCGGCAGACCCAGCGACGTCTGTTGGTCGTGAAAGCTGGCCACGCCATAAGGACCTGCAAGCACAATGACACACAGCGGGTGAGAAAAGGACAGAACCTCGAAAGACCAACCACCTTAAATTTAAGAATCCTTTAGTGTCCCAGCTTTACCCAAAGAGAACCGGGTAAGTTTAAAAATATAATAAGATTGAAAAACAATTCAAAATGATACGTACTGTTGTAATGATCCAATGGATCAACCCGATCCATGTTCTCTAGCTGCTCTAAGTTGAGTGGGTGGATGCTTTTGTAGGTGTCTTCGTAACTTGGCGGCTGTTTCACCTGACCGCTCATTAGGCTACCGTACATCTGTCCACTCTCATAGTCGGGCATGCCAGGCGATTGCCCTGGAGACAAGGCGAGCACACTTTCTACACTGCGCACTCCTTGATCCTGTAGAAAAATAAGAAGGCAGAACTTAGAGACATTCAAAATTGACGCTCTACAGTATGGTGTTTATAGGGAAACTGACCATATTGTGAGATGGACTTGCTTTCTTTTTCTTGACACTAGGTTTCCTTCTGACAGCAGCAGCACCATTGTTGTTGTCCATGTCTGGACTTGTAGGATTGTTGTTGGGACCATTGCCATGCATGGAGGACTTTGGTCTCTTCTTTGACTTGGTTGTTTTGGCCCCAATCACTGTTGGCTGGCTGATGAGGTGATGCTGACTACCAGGAGAAGCTGCACAAAAATGTGGAAAATTAGATGGCAATTTACTTTTAGAGTGGAAAAAAAATATAGAAAAAATGGTTGTTTAAAAAAGAAAATCCCAGTTGACGCACCTTCAGCATTGCCTGGTCCCAGCAATGGGCCACTAGGAATGACTGAAACTGGATGTGGGCTCCGTGGCACATGGTCATTGAGTAGTCTTACAATATCATGGTGTAATCTCTCACTTGCCACATCCTTGGGCAACCTATCCATATGATCGGTGATTTCTCTATTAGCAAAGCTGTCCAGCAGTGCTTTGCATGCTTCATAACTGCCTTCACGAGCAGCTAAGAAAAGCGGTGTCTCCTCCTATTGATAAAAATTGGGAGAAAAAAATTATCAGTAAAAGGTATTTGATGAGAAAAATTTCAGAGGAACTTATTGGAACATACCTTTTCATCCTGAGCATCTCTATTCGCGCCATGGGTCAACAAGATGTTGACAGCATCTACATTGTTGACGGAAGCTGCCCAGTGAAGGGCAGTCTTGCCTGAATTATCCGAAGCATTGATGTCAGCATCAGCGTTGATGAGGTCTTCCACCATTCCTTCAATAGCAAGACGGGCAGCCAAAATCAATGGAGTTGTGCCATCGTGCATACGGGCATTCAGGTTTGTAGCTCGGTTGCGCAAGAGAATCTAAAAGTGAACACAAGTAAAAATACAATGAGTATCTTGAAACAACAAGAATAAAGGAAACAATCATTTAGAAGGGGCCTTGCCTGGAACACTCCCATGGCATCAGCAGCTACAGCTGCATGAAGAGGAGTCCGTCCAGTGTTGTCCTGCGAGTTTGCATCAGCTCCAGCATCAAGCAGTCGCTTTGCAGCATCAGCCCTGGCATAACGGGCAGCTAAATGCAAGGAGGATTCTCCAGTCTTGTCCATTGTGGCATTCAGGTCAGCACCTTGTGCGACTAAATCTGCGATGGCCTGGCAATTATTTTCTTCATCTTCGTCGTCACCAGTATCCAAGCCACCTCCACGAACAGCTGATGCCGAGGCCGCCACCATCAGGGGAGTCATGCCACAAGGCCCTCGCGCGTCCACATCGCAGTTATTGTCCTGAGAGAGATAGAAAATTGAATTATTCCCATGAAAAACTTATAAATTGATGTAAGGAAATGAGAACATTGTAGTACTGATACTAACCAGTGGTGGTGTCATAATGCCAACATCAGGGCGTCGAATATCAGCAGCATCCAAATGTAGTTGGGTCCACATGCGAGGTTCAGCTTCTTCGTAATCAGTGACAACTGTGTGATCTGATGCGTAACCACCACCCATGTCACCACGCATCCTTTTGGGAGGTGGCAAATCACTCTCGTCATCTGACCAGTGGCTTTGGGCCATCATATTGCCCATGCTTCCCATGCCTGGGACCATGCCGTGAGGGGGAAGCTCCATGTCAATATGACCCATTGAGGCTTGCTTACTGCTCAGATTGCGCATTTCTTGTCCATCAGGTCCACGCCTCCTAGAGCGTCTGCGCGGCCCACTGTTGTTGCGTAGGAAGCCTTCGGGGAACCAGGTGATGCCAGCAGCCTTCTTGCGTTGGGCAGTCACTAACACTCCGACAAACATGCCACACAGACATACTAACATCACCCCCACAAGGACGTATTTGGCATTTGCAGGTTCTCCTATTTCTGGGTCATCGCCTGAGGGAACCCTTTTGATTTGGTAGATGGGGAAATCTTGAGACAGAGCCATTTTAGATGCTTTGGCGGCGAGGAACTCAGCAGCTTCAGTTGCTGAGTTGAAGCATTCTGTGTCCGCCGATGACAAACAACGCCTGTTGTCCAATTCGAAGTATGCAATCACTCCAGATCTCAGGTTGATGTCTCCAGATAAGGGGTTCATGTCCCAGGAGTAAATCATATCATTTCCCATATCGTCCTGTTTGACTCTTACTGTTGTCTGAAGCTCATGTCCCAAAAGACGCAGGAATGCAATTAGATTGGTTCGGAAAGAGTGCATGTCCATGCGCAGAATAATGGAGAAGGAGCCTTGCGCAAGTTTAGGAGGTTCCTTTTCACAGTCCATACCATCCCAGTTGCATTCAGCAGTATTGCAACGCTCATCACAAATACCATTGGCGTAGCGCTTCTGACAGAACTTGTCGTAAAGAGGACTACAAGGCTGGAATGAGCGACCACAATCATATCCATCAAACAGACAACCTGCATTGTTGCAGATTTGGTCACAACGGCCGTTGGCAAATACTTGAGAGCATCTTGTTGGACTTGAACAGTTAACCCATGGGTTGATGCCATAAGAGCAGTCATTGCCGTCAAACTGACAAGCGTAGATGTTACATTCTTGATCGCATTTGCCATTGCCAGCCTTCTCCACACAGCCCTGACACTTATCGTCAATGTCCAATTCCAGGCCACCATCTAACTTTCCAATAGGGCGGAACACACCACCTGGGAACTTGGGGTCATATCTTTCACAATTTTTGCCAGCCCAAGTGCGAGGACATTTGCATAGGTAGTCTCCAATGTAATCTACGCAAGCGCCGTCGTGCTGACAGGGATTGCTCTCACACTCATTGCGGCTGTCCAGCTCACAGTGATGACCGTAGGATCCTGTAAAAAGAATTTCGTGAGCTTAGCAAAAATTAAAAACAGATGATCAGGGGGATCAGACTGATTTGACCTCCCTTCATATCATCAGTAAATACAAGATCATTGGTAGAAAAAGAGAGTCTTACCAGGTCTGCATTGACAGAGGTAGCCACGTCCAATGGTAGGCTGTCGACAGATACCACCATTCTGGCAGGGGTTGGAGTCACAGTCGTAGCCAAAGAATTCACAATTTGCACCCGAATATCCTTCTGGACACTGGCAAGTATGGCCTGATTGGTGCTGTTGGCAAACTCCACCGTTTTGGCAAGGTGAGCTATCACAGAAGTTGACCTGCAATGAAATTTGAAAATAAGATTTGTTATTCAAGGCATTATGAGGAGACATGTCAGATACAAGTTCAAAGGGTAACTCTTACCTCAGCTTCACAATGGCGACCCATGTAACCCGGCTTGCAGTTGCAGAGATAGTTATTTACAAGCTGCACACAATCTTGTGTTCCAGGGCTGCGGCACGGGTTAGACAAACATTCGTTGATGTCTCCTTCACACCGTGGGCCAACAAAGCCTGGAGGGCACTTGCACTCGAATCCACCCACTTTGTCGACACATGTGCCATTGTTGTGGCATGCTCCAGGGTGACAGTCATCGACGTTGATCTCACAAATTATTCCCAATGTTCCTACAAATCAAATAAAAGAATTAATGATAGTACAATTTAATATCAAGTTCCTTAGAGGAGAGGTTTTTGGAAACAAACCTGGAGGACAACTGCAGCGGAATTTGTTGATGAAATCATGACAGGTTCCTCCGTTTTGACAAGGGTTGGGGCGACAGTCATCAACATTTAGCTCACAGTTCTGCCCTTGGAATCCCTTGGCGCACTGACAGTTGTACGAGCCCACCAAGTCTTCGCAGGTGGCTCCATTCTGACAGGGAGCAGATTCACACTCGTTGATCTCCTTCTGGCAGTAGCTGCCAGTGTAGCCGTCCAGGCAGCGACAGCGGTGGCTGTTGCCAATGTCTTCGCATGTTCCATTGTTACATAGACGGTCCCTGTGCACACCTGGAAGAAAGAGGGGAAACAAATTAATCACATTGTTTTTTCAATCATATAATGTTGGAAAAAAACAATTGTGAAGAAATTGAGACCTGAGCCAGGACTTGAACCCGGGCACTTACCTTTCCGGATGGCCGCGTCGGTGCAGGCAACCATCTCCACGTCGCACACCTTGCCGGTCCAGCCGGGGCTGCACAGGCACTGGTAGTGGTTCCGGTCCTGCCTGCAGGTGGCGTTGTTCTCGCAGGGCTGGCCCTGGCCCTGGTCCGCGCACCAGTCCACGTAGTTCTCGCAGTGCTTGCCCGTGTAGCCGTAGGGGCAGTGGCACGTGTAGTACTTGACGTGGTCGTTGCAGGTGCCGCCGTTGAGGCAGGGGTTCGAGTCGCACTCGTTGATGCGGTACTGGCAGTTGGAGCCCGTGTAGCCGGCCTGACACTGGCAGGTGTACGAGTTGATGCCGTCCACGCAGCGCCCGCCGTTCATGCACGACGACTCGGTGCAGTCCTCGTCGTTCGTCTGGCAGTTAGTGCCGGAGAAGCCGAGCGGGCAGGCGCACGTGTACGAGTTGACGTACTGGTTGCAGGTGGCGCCGTTGCGGCACGGGTTGCTGGCGCACTCGTCCACGTCCACCTCGCAGTGCTTGCCCATGAAGCCGTCCACGCAGAGGCAGTTGTAGTCGCCGATGCCGTCCAGGCAGGTGCCGCCGTTCTGGCACGGGAAGGCGGCGCAGTCGTCCGTGTTGGTCAGGCAGTCGTGGCCCTCGAAGCCCTTGGTGCACGCGCACACGTACGAGCCGTTGGTGTTCTGGCAGGTGGCGCCGTTGCGGCACGGCGCCGAGACGGCACACTCGTCCACGTCCTCGTCGCACAGCCGGCCCGTGTAGCCGATGTCGCACATGCACGCGAAGTCCAGGTAGTTGGCCGAGGGCGTGCAGCGCGCGCCGTGGCGGCAGTGGTTCGGCGAGCAGGGGTCGAGGCGCGACAGGCAGTCGCGTCCCGTGAAGGGCAGCTCGCACACGCACTTGTAGCCGTTGACCAGGTCGATGCACGAGCCGCCGTGCTTGCACGGGCTGTTGGCGCAGTCGTCGATGTTGAGCTCGCAGTTGGTGCCGGTGTAGCCGGGCACGCAGGCGCAGCTGTAGGCGTTGAGGTGGTCGGCGCAGGTGCCGCCGTGCTGGCACGGGTTGCTGGCGCACTCGTCCAGGTCCTGCTCGCAGCGCCGGCCGCCGTAGCCGCGCGGGCAGTGGCAGATGAACTGGTTGACGCCGTCCTCGCAGGTGCCGCCGTTGAGGCACGGGTTGCTGGCGCACTCGTCCACGTCGCTGAGGCAGCGCGCGTCGTAGTAGCCGCGCGGGCACTCGCACCGGAACGTGCCCACCATGTCCACGCACACGCCGCCGTTGGCGCACGGGTTGCTGGCGCACTCGTTGATGTTGGTCTCGCAGTGGTGGCCCGTGAAGCCGGCCACGCAGTCGCACGAGTAGCGGTTGATGCCGTCCATGCAGGTGGCGCCGTTGCGGCACGGGTTGCTGTAGCACTCGTTGACGTTGATCTCGCAGTTGGGGCCCGACGTGCCCGGCCGGCAGCGGCACTGGTACCCGTTGATCAGATCCTCGCAGTGGCCGCCGAACTGGCACGGGTTGGACTCACACTCGTTCATCTGGGTCTGGCAGAGGTAGCCCGTGAAGCCCGGGTGGCACTGGCAGGTGAACGAGTTCTCGCCGTCGATGCACTCGCCGCGGTGGCACGGCGAGCTCTGGCAGTCGTTGATGTTGACCTCGCAGTTGGGACCCGTGAAGCCCGGCGGGCAGTCGCACGTGTAGCCGGCCACCGCGTCGTAGCAGATGCCGCCGTTGCGGCACGGCGACGACTTGCAGTCGTCGATGTTGGTCTGGCAGCGCGCGCCCGTGAAGCCGTTGGGGCACACGCAGCGGAAGCCGTTGATCATGTCGCTGCAGATGCCGCCGTTCATGCAGGGGTCGGGCTGGCACTCGTCGATGTCCACCTCGCACTGGGTCCCGGTGAAGCCTGCCAGCGACACAGAGCGGCGAACGTTAGGATCCGTCACATGTCATACATTTTCCAAATTTCAAACTTGAAATAAATTTAGAGCACTAGGTCTGTAGGTCTTGGCAGCGTTGATGGTGATGACAAGAGCACTGCTAGCGCGTAGTACAGTCCTCCAGTGTCGCCGTTGGCGCCTGCGAGGTAGGCCACTGGTCCGGCCGCGGCACACCGATGAAGAGACGCTGGCCTACCTCGCCCCTGCCGCGTCTTCACAGGGGCAAGGTAGGCCAGCGTCGGCACGGCGGTGCGTTGCGGGCAGGGCCGATGGCTTACCTCGCAGGCGTTCGAGGGCGCGCACAAGACGCCGCACAGTGGGCCGCAGGCGGACAAAATTCCGGAAAGGTTCAGAGAGCCCCAGAGTCCCATTTAACGACACTGGAACTCAAAACGCGCCCGGGATTTTGACCGCCTCCACCGGTCGTCTGGCCCACTGTGGACAGGCCCCAGACACTCACCTGGCATGCAGACACAGCGGAAGGTGCCGGGGTCGTCCAGGCAGGAGCCGTCGTTCTGGCAGGGGTGCGACTCGCACTCGTTGACGTTGGTCTCGCAGCGCGGGCCCGTGAAGCCCTGCGTGCAGTTGCAGGCGAACGAGCCGGGCGTGTTGACGCAGATGCCGTCGTGCTCGCAGGGCGAACCTGGAACGGAAAGGAAACAGTGAGTGAGTGGGAGGAAACAACCTACATGCAAGACCCGAACGTGTGACCCCCACCAATGGATTCCTCGTTCGGAGAGCAATCCATTGGTGGGGTCACACGTTCGGTTCGAGTCCTATTCGGCTCAAAACGCGACTAGCGTTTTGACCGCCTGCGCCGGTCTTCTGGAACACTGTGCGTCGACGACGCCCCGAGGCGGCACAAAGAGCACAGCGGAGAGTCACTTCGGTCGCTCCGTCTCTCTCGCACTCCAACGGGACGCCCCACGCGTGCGACGAAGACAGAGCGACTCGAGGGAGGACGTCATGGACGGGCCCCGCCCTTATCGGACGATGAGAGCGCAATGCTGCAGCGGGGCGTGGTCGCGGTGACGCGGAGAGAGAGAGAGAGAGAGAGAGAGAGAGAGAGAGAGAGAGAGAGAGAGAGAGAGAGAGAGAGAGAGAGAGAGAGAGACAGAGAGACAGAGACAGAGAGACGACAAGGCGTTCGGAGTCGGCCTACGGCAGCGCCCTGTCAGGCCCGCCTAGGCCTGCCTGCCCACTGTGCCCACTCGCATGACACGACGACATCGCGCCGTCTCCGTCCCACCCGGCGGCGTCGCGGCGGCGTCGCGGCGCGCGGTGCGGCCGGACCGAGATAAGTTAATGGCCCTTTTAACAGGCGAGCAGAGCGAGTCCTAGGAGCGGAGTGCGGGGCTACGAGGCGGCTTGTGTGCGCAGCGCGCACAAAGGGAAGCACGCAGCATCGCCGCGCGGGCTGCCTACGGGCACGGCAACGCACAGTGGGCCACAAGAAAGGTGGAGGCGGCCAAAACTCAGCTCCAGAGTCGCTAAACAGGACGCGTTCTCCGATTTTGTCGTCTAGTGCGTGACACCCCCACCCCCTTTCTTTATTTCACTGACTTCTTTTCCTTCTACTTCTCCTTGTTCCCGGTTCGCGCTGCAGCGCAGTGCACGTGCCCCGGGGCGCAACCCCGCCCCGTCCCGCCCCGTCCCGCCTCGGCCCGGACAGGTAAGGCGCGGCCCGATCCGTCGCGACCAACCAGCGTGAGAAACGAATTAGCGAGTTTGTCGTCGGTTCTCTTTCCTTTCCCGGAGCACGCGCTGTGCCCTGCCGTGCCGAGCCGCAACGCAACGCACCGGCGGCCGCCGCCGCCTTTTATTTCGCTTTTTCAAACATTTAATGGGAGCCGAAGAGTTCGGCTCCACCAGAGTCGCTGCTCGCTCCGAACCCGAAGACCCAAACCGGTCCCCGGGGCCCTGCGACCGCGCGCCGGCCGGCCGGTGTTCGCGAGGCCGCGACCAATCCGGGAGAGGAGGCCTGCCTTGCATGTCTGATCGGACGGACGCGGGTTCAAATCCCGCACCAATTTTCATTTTTCCCCCGCCGACTCCAGACCGCCACTCTGAAAGTCGCTCTCCGAACGAGCAATCCATTGGTGGGGTCACACGTTCGGATTCGGGTCCCGTTTAGCGATGCTGGAGCCTAACACGCGTCTAGAATTTGGGCCGCCTGCACCGGTCATCTGGTCCACTGTGCGCTGTGGTCGCGGCTCCCAGACTCTTATCCCTGCCGACGACAACGACGGCGGCGACGTTGACTCACCTCAGGGCGTCTCTCCACCGCGACCCACAGAGAGCAGCGTATTGAAGCACATTGTACTCGATCGCCCCCCCCCCTCCCCTCCCCTCCTCCCAATCGTGACGGCTAAGGGCCTTCCAGCAGTGTCTTATTATGCCGGCCGAGCACTGCAGGCCGCGCGGTCCCGGCAGGCCAGGCCGGCCTGCAGCCACACTGAGAGTCGGCGTCGTCGCTCTGTCTCTCTCGCACCCGCACGGCACGCCGCGTGAGTGCGAGAGAGACAGAGCGACGACGAGGGAGTGCGCTGGTCGAGGGCCTTCCCTCCCTGCCGGCGTGCCCCCGTAAGGCCCAAGGGCCGTAACGGTGAGCGGGAATTTAAACTAGCCCGGTTCGCATGCCCCGTCGCGGCCCCCCACCCCCGGGCGACCTGACTTCGAATCCCCTCTTTAAAGTCAGGAAAAGCAAGTAGCAAGCAGTACGTAAGTGAACGCGAGGGGGGATGGGAGGGGGTCTTCCCTGCCCGGCCCGCGCGCACAGTGGGCCAGAAGACCGGCGCAGAGGCGGCCAAAACTCTGGACGCGTCTTCAGCTCCCGAGTCGCTGTACAGGACTGGAACTCGTGACAAGACAAATATCGGAAACCGATACCAAACGGCGGCCGTCTCTTCGTGAACGTAAACTAAAACAGAGCCGCCGCTAGTTGAATCCTAGGACCGTGGAACACTATCACTTATCGGCTCGAAAATCTACAGAAATGCAACAATGTGGGCGACGCGGAGGCAGTCGGAGTCCTCTCTCTCTCTCTCCCTCCCTCTCTCACACATACACACTCGGAAAGACAGGCACACGTCCCGCTCTGTCCACACAAGGGGCCGAAAAGCAACAGTGGCGCTGCGGCGCGTTGCCTCGGAATGCAGTCCGGGAAGGAGCCCGCTCCACGCCGCCCGTCTCTGTCTCTCTCGCACTCACACGGGGGACACAGAGAGCACCGCTCGGCATCAGGAGTTGCAGGCGGCGCGGCGGCGGCAGCGGCCAAAAAGTCGAGAGAGAAACAAGAAGCGTCATCTGCCGGGCGATTCAGAAGATCGCGGTTCGTCGCTCTGTCTCTCTCGCACCCACACGGACAGCCCCATGAGTGCGACAAAGACGGAGAGATTGAAACAACTCTTTTGTTCCGAAGGGCTGGGCTGGTCTGGTGGTCAAAGCGAGGCGTGGTGCGCGGCGCGGGACGAGGCCTGGACGATGCGGGCCTCGTCGATCGCACCGATGGGCCAGAAGACCGGCGCAGGCGGCCCTACTTCTTGACGCGTTTTGAGCTCCAGAGTCGTTAATTAAATGAGACTCGAGCCGAAAGTATGACCCCACCATCGATTCCTCGTTCAGGGAGCAATCCAATGGTTGGGTCAGACGTTCGGTTCGAGTCCTGTTCGCGGCGACTGTTAAGCTCAATACGCCTCTGGGGTTTCGGCCGCCTGCGCCGGTCTTCTGGCCCACTGCAGGTCGGCCGGCCGGTGCACGACGTTGGACGCGCGGGTCGGACGAGTTGAATTAAAAACGCGGGTAAATGTCAGCCGGCGCCCCGGACCGGCCTGCTGTGCTCGCAGCCCCGCGCTGGAGCTGCCCTTCCGAGCGGACGCCGAGCCGAGCACCCGGCGCACCGAGGCCGCGCGAAGCGAGGAGACCCAAGCAGTACCCGAGGCTCGCTTACATAAACCCCTCGGGTGGGAAGCAAGCGCGGTCGGTCGTCGCCACCCGCACTCCTCGCTGTCTCTCTCGCACTCATGGGGCGTCCCGTAGGGGTGCGAGAGAGACAGAGCGACGAGTGCGGCGGCGAGATCGCACTCTCGACAGCAGTGCACACGGCCGGCCGCACACGGGGGGAGAAGAACAACACACACGCCGACGGTACTCACCCTGCTCGCACTCGTTGATGTCCTCGGAGCAGTCGACGCCGCGGTACCCGGACGCGCAGCTGCAGGTGTACGAGCCGTTGATCGGGGACGTGTCGCAGATGGCGTCCGCGTGGCACGGGTTGGACGTGCACGCGTCGTCCAGATGGCACAGCAGCCCTGGAAAAATCAAAGCGCACCCCCAACAAGATTAGCGTCGCCCAACAGTTGGTACAGGTTCGACATTTTGAGCGCGCGGCAGCGGCGCCCATTTACCGACCCTGGAGCTTAAAAACGCGTCTAGAGTTTCGGCCGCCTGCGCCGGTCTTCTGGCCCGCTGTGCCCCGTTACTTTCCCGCCCCGCCGCTGCCCCTCCCATCCCCTTCCCCCCTCCACGACGATGAGGAGGAAGAGACATGGATTGCGCACGGTGCGCGGCGGCGGCAGCGGGGCAGCGCTGCTGCACATGCGCCGCCGCTACTTAGCACACAATGCCCGGCCTTTTACTCACCCCGATAGTAAAATCCCTCTCCCCTCCCCCACCCCTCCGCGTCTTCTGCTGCTGCCAATCGCCCCTTTGCAGAAAACGACGCGCCGCGCCTTCTTCTCGCCGACCGAGAAAATTGATTCCGCCGCTACCGCGCAGCGCAACGGCGCACGGTGCTTCCGAAGCGTCTCCCTCTCTCTCTCTCTCTCTCCCCCCAACCGGACGCCCCGTGAGTGCGAGAGAGACAGGAGGAGACTCTTTCGGAATCATCAAAGACTGGGGGCGCCGCGGCGGTCTTCAAACTGCCGCGCCACTTAGCGCCGCGCGGCCTTTTGCCTGAACGCGGTCGTACGGCAAAGCATCGAATATCCACGCCGCCGCCGCCCCACAGTGGGCCAGAAGACCGGCGAATGCCGGCCGAAACTTTAGACGCGTCTTGAGCTCCAGAGCAGATTACTATTGTGTGTTTTGATTGCAGGCGTCCGCCGCCGCCCGTGACGCGCCCCTCCCCTCTCCTCTCCTTCTCCCCGTGAAGCCCCTTACAGAGGGAGGGTAGGCAGGCCCGCACCACGCAGCTGCTCGACGGGACTGAACACCTGGCAGGCGGCCAACAAGCTAAAAAAAAAATAAAAAATGGCCGTCGCCGCGGCGGGGACTCGAACCCCGAACCTCCCTTACCTGTCTTGCCCGGCGTGCACCGGCAGTAGAAGCTGCCGACGCGGTCGATGCAGGTGGCGCCGTTGAAGCACGCGGCGCCCGCGCAGTCGTCGATGTTGACGGAGCAGTCCGGGCCGGTCCAGCCGTTGACGCAGATGCACGAGAAGGAGCCGGCCGTGTTGGTGCACGTGGCGCCGTTGTGGCAGACCGACGGCCGCAGCGAGCACTCGTCCACGTCCTGCTCGCACAGCTCGCCCGTGTAGGCCGCCGGGCAGCGGCACGTGTACCCGTTGATGCCGTCCACGCACTCCGCGCCGTGCTGGCACAGGTGGCCCGGGCAGTTGTCGATGTTCTCCTCGCAGTTGGGGCCGCGGTAACCTGGAGGACAGGAGGAACGGGGCGTTAAAAACAGTTGACTATGGCAGGAAACGACGAGAGTAACAAGAAGAGGAGTACATGTCGCGACAGCTATCCATTTTCCTAGCTTTGCAGGTAAGTGCAGCGCCACTCGCTCGTCACTCAAAGGCACCCTTTCCCCCAATCTTCTCCGCTCAGTTTCGTTGTTGTTCGAACGACTTTATGAGCCTCTATGCCGCCGCGGCGCAGCAGCAGCCGCGACTACTTGCTACTTGGCCGCCAACGGTTACGCAAAATTCCCATCCCCACATACTCACACACACACACACACACACACGCTGGCCGTGCGCTGGGAAGATGCGACTCGGGTCAAAGCCTGTCGCCGTGCAGTCACGACTCGGCGCCTGGCGGCGCACTGTATTGACAGAGTTGCCGTAGGTTGCCGTCCGTCCAGAGGACGCCACACAGTAGGGTTGCCCACTCGCCGGAAGACAACGCGCGCATCCGCGTTACCTCACGTGGGACGCCGTCGCCTCTCTCTCTCTCTCTGCTTCACTCTGCTGCTGCGCTAACGAACAGGCGCACGCACCACGCTCACTGGTAAGACGGGCATTTTTCTGGAGCTGCTTTCAAAAGTGCACTATACGTGTACCTCCTCCCCATGTTGACCGCACACACACACGCACACACACACACACACTCAGACGACATGGCAGCAGAGCAAGGCGGGCGGGCCCCGGCCACGGCAGGCAGTCCATCTTGTTCAAGTCCAACGGCGAGTCCACGCAATCCGACTAACGCATGCGCCACATGCAGCGTACGCTGGTGGACTCGCTCCTGCCGGTCTAATGCCACCGTGCTCCCCGCCCTCCTTGCCGACGACAACAACAAACAACAACAACAACAACCTGGAGGTCCCGCCCCACGCAGACGGCTCAATGATGGCCGCGGCCGGCCTACAGACAGGGCAACGAAACGGCTAAAAAAAAAAAAACAAAAAAAAAACGCAAAACGTAACTGGGTCTGGCGGGAATCGAACCCCCGATCCCAACACCACTGACAACACTGGCACCTGCAGTCGTGCGCATGCATCGCGCGTGAAACCAAAACGTCTCCACCACACATGTGCCGTCGTCGCCGCTCCGCGCGCGCGTACATATAGTACTTCTTCCCTCTCGTTTTGCGTCGTAAATTTCTCATAATGATTAGTCATTCACCCCGGTGCGACACTTTGACTGGGCGTGTGTACTGTTTGGGCGGGACTCGAGAGAGCAGTGCAGTGGGAAAAGAGGAGGGGAGGGAGGAAGGGGGAAGAGGGCGGGAAGCTGTGGTTCACGGACGGGGTGGAATTATGGGCAACATTTTGAGGAGGCGCAACATGGAAAGCACGATTCGCCGCGCCAAGTCGTGTGTGTGTGTGTGTGTGTGTGTGTGTGTGTGTGTGTGTGTGTGTGTGTGTGTGTGTGTGTGCAATGCCAAAACCAGCACCCTCCTCCCTCGCCCCGCGTCGCGGCCAAACACACCAACACAGCGCGCGCGCACGCACACACACACACACACACAGAGCCAGTTTGTCCTGAAGGAAACTTGCCAAGGAATTGTACCCGTCCCGACCAAGAGAGCCAGCAGCCAGCCAGCCGCAGCACGATACCCCGGCCAGAGAAAGAAGAAGACGAGAAAAAAGTTTGACAGAGAAGGGGAGGGAGGAAGCCAAGGAAGGAAAGGAGAAACGAAAAGAAAGGGGAAAAAAATGGAGCCGATCTGAACCACATGGTGGACGTATGTCTGTGCAGGCGATGACACCGCCTTATGCCTGACGAATGGCCAACGACGGATAGATGGATGGGTAGATGGATCGACGCGACAAATTGAAGTCGGTCAGTAACAGGATGGAGTGGGTCTGAATGATTGTACCTGTGCCCGGCACACGCTCCGGGGAACCTAAAAAAAAGGGAAGGGGGCGACACCCTCGGCAATGATGCGCATTATGACCAAGACTGGCCCAGCAAACACTTGGTGAACGTTTTCGCCGTGAAGACAAAAACGTCCCTGACCAAAGCGTAAGCCAGCCGCTCGCTCTTCGCCGTGCGCCTGGAAAATCTCCATTTCATGGATTGCGTTGTTTAGGCGGCGAGCGCTCGGTGGTCTAGCGGCCCTACGCTACAGCGGCCCTAGCGCACAGTGGGCCAGACGACCGGCGCGTTTTGAGCTCCCGAGTTGCTTTATGGGACTAAAATCGGACGTGTGTGACCCTACCAACGGATTCCTCGTTCGGAGAGCAATCCATTGGTGCGGTCACACGTCCGGTTCGAGTTCCATTCAGCGACTCTGGAGATTAAAACGCGTCTAGAGTTTTGGCCGCCTGCACCGGTCCTCTGGTCCACTGTGTAGCGGGGCCCGGGCTGGTCTAACCATAGGCAACGCGCGGGCAATGGCTCCTCACCATGCTAGCGCCCCCCCCCTCCCACCCCAGACCCATGCGATGGAGCGTACTCGTCTCGGTAAACCACGGACTGATGAGATGTGATGACCCTCCCGGAGAGAAAAACGAAGAAAAACAATCGAATGAAGAGAGGGAGAGAGAGATGGAGAGAAAGAGAGAGAATAAAAATAAAGGAGGCACATGGAAGCCCAACGGCGCAGGGACGAAAAATGTCTGACCGCGACCCGCACTCAAGGCCTGGGTACTGAACAACTTTACAAAGCCCTGGAGTCTTGCACGATTTCTTGCACACCCTACAGGTTTTGAACAACTCCGTCTTTACATAATGACAATACTGTCGAGTGCGTGAATGCAGATTTAAACTCCATTTCTATACAAAATGAAGGTACTATAAACATATTCAGAAAATTCAAAAATTGAAATAAAATATATTAACGACAAAAATAAAATTTCTAGGCGTGCGGCGGTTCAAACTTCCCGCGCGTCATCCGCTTTCCAAGAGCGCCCCGCCGCCAAGCCAGCCCTGGCCAGCCGCGCGAAGGTCTCGATAAGTTCGATATCTCTCCATCGCGCTCGGTAATAATTTCACGGCGATGACTCGGCCGGCCCCGCCCCGCAGCGCACGCCCTGCTTCTAGGAACACGCCCCCGACGACGACAACGCCCCCCCCCCCTCTCTCTCTCTCTCTCTCTCTCTCTCTCTCTCTCTCTCTCTCTCTCTCTCTCTCTCTCTCTCTCTAAACCACCCGTGTTTATTTTCACGTAGCGCAGTGGGCCAGTGGAGGCGGTCAAAGTGTCGGACGGGTTTTGGAGCTCCAGAGTCGCTAAATGGGACTCGAGGCGAACGTGTGACCCCACCAATGGAGGGACAGTCCAGTCAAAGTCAAAACGAAAGCCAAAATGAAACATTTGGTTTCGGCTGGGCCGGGCCTCACCCCGTGGGTCACCGGCAGCAGCTCGCCGCGTCGACCGGCGCCGACCGGCACCGCGTCCACGCCGTCGACGTCCTGATCTGCATATCCCCGTCACGACGACCGGGCCTCTCTCCGCGCGCCACTCTCGCCACGAAGCACAGGGGGCTCAAAACGCGTCACACTGTGCTTGCGAGTACCGCACCGCGCTGCGGTGCACGCCCAGGGCCACGCCCCGTCTGGGGGTCCGGCGGCCGTCTGGTCCTCCTCGGGGGCCTGCAGCCTGCAGAGCACTTTGATCGGAGCAGTCATCTTCGGTACGGCGACGCCCTGCCATGCCACGCCCCGCCACGCCCCGCCACGCTACGCCGACACGACCGTGACACAGCAGGGCACAACACATTACACCCGTCCCACGCGCCTCATCCACTTCCCCGTCTGTCTGTCTGTCTGTCTGTCTGTCTGTTCGTCAGGGGCGACCGTGAAAGCTACGGCGTGTTGACATCGCACTGTAGGTAGGTGTGTGCGCCGAGCGCCACGCACCACGCAGTGGCGGCGGGGCGGCCTCCAGCCTACGACCCCACCCCGCCCCACCCCACCCCGCCCCGCCCTCCGATACCATCGCCCTCCCACGCCCACGCACTTGACTTGCATCTTCCGCCCAGTCCTCCGGGTGGGCGCCCCGCGGATGGCAGCAGCGGCCGAGGCCTTCCTTGACCGGAGTCCCCCGGAGTCAATCGATTTCAAGGAAAAAAACAGTTAATCGAACTATTTTGCCGGCCGGCACAGGCGCAGTAGAGAAGCAGCTGATAAGACAAAAGGGGAAAAAGTGGCAGAAAAAAAAAAGGAAAATGCGCTCGCAAAGCTGGAGCCGGCGCCCAAGGCGAGAAGCAGTGAAGAAGTGGACGAGGCGAGGCGGACGAACCACAGCGGGCCAGAAGACCGGCAGGCACAGAGGAGAGGAGAGGATGGTGTGGTCGGGCCGCCAGGCCCGGGCATCGCTGCCTGGGAAGGACGACGACGACGACACAGCAGTGATGCTGCACCGGCGGCGCAAAGGGGGAGAGGGGGAAGGGGAGGGAAGTACCTCGTTATAATGCAGCACGCGATGCACGGCCAGGCAGCAAAGGGACCCCGCTCGGCTGCCCTGACGATTGGACCGCTTCCCCCTCCCCTCTCTCCCTCCCTCGCCCGTCGGGTTACTTTTCCATTTCCCTCGCACACATTTGCTCGACGTCGCCTCGTACAACCACGCCACACCGCGCGGCGGAATTGAAATCCGCCGAGGACAGGAGGAGGGCGATGCGGCGAGCAGCAGCGGCAGCGCCTGTGCAGCACATGCGGTTCTGCAAACCGCCCGCCCGCCCTTCCCGCCAGGAGGCCGTCCACAGCGACGCGTCCACACATCTTTTTCTCCTGCAGGACACCGACACCACCACACCGTGGACTTTGCGTGGCGGCGGCAACAACAACAGCAACAGCAACACCCAGATCGTGAGGGAGCCCTTTGCGGGCTTGACGGTGTCCGTCCGTCCGTCGGCCCGCCGCCAAATCAGGAGCTCCCCGTCGCATTCCGCGCGCAGGGATGGAAAGACAGACAGACAGACAGACAGACGGACGGACGGACGGACGCACGGGGCGGGAACGGACGGCTCCACGAATAAGGAGACGAGGCGACGACGGCGACGTGCGTCCGCCGCGTCAGGTTGCTGAGCCAGCCGGCGCTGATTCCGCCCGCAAGGGCGTCGCTCTGTCTCTCTCGCACCCGCGGGGCGCGCCGTGAGGGTGCGAGAGAGACAGAGCGACGCTGCTGCTGCTTCGCCATCAGCCCTGCCGCCGGCGTCATTACAGGGACGTCCCGCAAAGGTTATGCACGCACAGCAACGCTAATTATTTCGCCTTTTTGTCGCAGCGTCCGCCGCACCACCACATCCGCGCCCTTTTCTCATTTTCAGTGTTTTTGTTTTTGTTGTTTATTATTTTCCGCAGAGTCCATCCTCGGCGCAATGACGCTGTGGTGCCACAAGTGCCGGCCAGTCGGCGGGGCGGGGCGGGGCGACCGGAGGCGGCTGAAACTTGAGTTCGGGGGCTCGGCTTACCGCTGAGCTCTCCTCCGACTGCCTCCGTGGCGCTGTGTAGCGCTGCGGAGCGCCGCGCGCTGCCGAGCCGGCCTGTTATAGCTACGCAGGAACAGGTTTGGGAATGAACTTCCCCGGAGTCCTTCTGGAGTGAAGTCCGCGCGCCGTACCGCCGCACAGTGGGCCGGAAGACCGGCGCAGGCGGCCAAAACTCTGGACGCGTTTTCAGCTCTAAAGTCGCTAGCGAGGATTTTCACCAGTTTTCTTACCTAGTGTTAATAAATTGAACACCTAGTCTACACCTAGTCTAGTCTACAGTGGGTCGTCTCTAGTTAAACATGACCCAAAAATCGACCCTCAAAAAAAAATTTAAAAAAATCACACTATAAAAAACAGTAGGAAGAGAGACTCACCTTTGGGGCAGGCGCACTCGAACCTCAGCGCGTCCAGCTGCCTGCAGGTGCCTCCGTTTTGACACGGCGACGGGTTGCAGGGGATGTAGTCGCTCTCACAGTCCTTGCCCGTGTAGCCCGGCTCGCACATGCACCTGCCAAACAACCAGATTCACGAGTTAGAGAGAGAGAAAGAGAGAGAGACAGACAGATGCACCGCGCGGCGGCCCACTGTGTGGCCGTCCCACCCGGCTAACGGACAAATCACAAAGCACATAGGTCAGCGGAAGGGAAGGCCGGGCCGACACGCACGCCCCGCTCGCCATATACATCGGACTTTGTCTCGGGGCGAGTGTCTGTGTGTGTCTGTGTGCTCCATGGACGTCGGCCGGGCGCTGCCAGTGCAGAGCGCGCTCGCATTGTGGTTCCCGCGCGGGGGCCAGTCATATTTACGATCCGAGGGGGATTTGGATTTCGGATGAGCGTGGGTTCAACCCCCGTCAACCCCAAGATCATGCGGGGGCACTGTCAAAAACAACAACACAAGCCGCAAAATTAAGTAAAATTTTCTTTGAAAATTGCTGAAAATTATGCCGTTGGCGCTTATTCCCTCCCGGCGACGTTAATGATTTTATTTCAAAAACGACAAAGACAAAAATGAGAGAGGAAACCGGGCGCCGGTGGCGCCGGTCTGCACAAGTGGCTACAAAATTTCACACCTCCCAGACAAGCGCGACGCCGGGCCCGCCCTGGCAGACCCCCAGAACCTGATTTTCCAGAACGCGTCCATTTAGGGCCGAAACGAAAAAGGAACGCAAAGTGCCATTGATGTCTCCGGCAGACCGGGCCGGCCGGCGACAACGCTCGGATGATGTCTTCCTTCGAGGGAACCAACTCCACGGCATACGTAAATGTTAATTTTAATTTTCAGTGACGATGCCGCGCGAGTGCCAGCTGGACGCATTCTAGCCGTTCTGGCCGGCCGGCCGGCTCAACCGCCCAGTCGCTGAGTCGTCCCTTTACGCGGTCACGTCCGAAACGAGGGGTAGGAGGCGACGACAGGCACCATCGACGGCGCACTTTTCGGAGGCGGCCGCGATCGGGTTGCCCGCTATTTGTGTGCCTTCGGCCGTCTTCGGCTGTCTTCGGCGGCGCGGCGATCCGTTTCCGGCCGGGCACGCTTACCGTGCAGTCCGGGAAGTCGCGCGGGCCGGCCAGCGCACGCGGCGCGTCACGGCCGTGTCTGGAAGGCACGCGGGCGGACGGACGGACAGACAGACAGACGGCGGCAGTGTCCGGGCCGGGATGGCCGGGAGCCAGGGCCCGGTCCGACAGCGACGCGCACAACAGCGACGCCGCGCCCAGTGCGCGGCGCGGACAAGTTCAAGGCCCCCCCCCCCCGCTCCCCAGCGATGTACTTACTTGTACGATCCGTGGGTGTTGATGCACTTGCCGTGGACGCACGGCTCGGCCAGGCACTCTACAATGTCCTCGCTGCAGGTGCTGCCCCGGAAGCCCGGCGCGCACGTGCACTTGTAGGTGGACTCGAGGGACGCGCAGTCCGCGCCGTTCTTGCACGGCGAGCTGGCGCAGTAGTCCTGGCGCTCGCAGTGCCGACCTGCGGGAGGAGAAGGAAGGGTCAGTGAGGAGACAGACACCCACATTGTTGGATGCACTCTTCCAAAAAAAAATTAAAAAAAAAAAATAATTAAAAAAATGTTGAAAATTGCCGGGGGACTTAATGAGATAAAAATGACCTTAGGCCTTCGAGAAATTCCAAAACCTTCATCGTTTCTTTTTAATATGAGTTTTCTGTGAGAACAGTACAAAAATAAAAATTTTTCCCAAAATCTTTTGGAAAGTTTCGACAGAGCTTCGGAACTTTCCGTTTTCTTGTCAATTTATTTTGTTTTGAACAGTGTAGGTAAAATTTCGAAAACTTAATTTTTTTTTAGTTTTGTGACCAGCGCCTGCCGTGGTGGTCCGTCCTGCGCAACGTAAGCGTCGTGCGGGCCTGCCTACCCTCCCAGTGTAAGGGGCCCCGGCTAGGCTGGAGACAACGCATGATCGTCTCCCTGTCCATCAATTGGTCCAGCCCGCGGTACTTACCGGTGTAGCCGAGCGGGCAGTTGCAGGTGTACTCGTGCAGCGAGCTGAGCTGGCAGGTGCCGCCGTGCTGGCAGGGCGACGAGTCGCAGGCGTTCTCCAGCTTGATCTCGCACAGGGAGGCCGTGAAGCCGACGGGGCACTCGCACCAGAAGGCCGCGTGCGGCGAGTCCCGCACGTGGCACGACCCGCCGTTCTGGCACCGCGGCCCGGGCCCCGTGTGGCAGGGGTTGGGGTGCTGGCAGAACTCGCCGACGTACAGGGAGGTGCAGCTGCAACACAAACAGACGAGTTAGTGACAGGGAGAAGGTGGCCGGTCCAGCACACCGGGCCCGAAGGTGCTCGAAAAAAACGCGGCCGGGATTTTTGACCGCCTAAAGCTGGGAGAAGCGAGCATAGCCAGCAACCGGCCGAAAACGGAAAACGGCGCCGAGCCGCCCGGAGCAGCAGCACCACCACGACGACCGGCCGCCCGGAGACTTCAACGCCGGAGGCGGACAAGCAGCTCAGCCAGTCCAATTCCGCGCGATCGCCTCGCTCGATTGTGCCAACCAACGGACAGACAAACAGAGGGTCAGACGGACAGACAGACCCACAGAATGGCGGACGGACGGACGGACGGACAAGCCAAACCCAGGCCCAACTAACGGATCCGCGGCAAACCGTCTCGTCTCAAGCGCGCACGCGCGGTGCGGCCGCGCAAAACGCATCATAGTCCGCTGCATGCATGCTGCACGCCACGCGCTCCCTGTCTGTCTGTCTGCCTGCGCACAGCGTGAGCGCATGGCGGCCAATCATGGCGCGTATTACCCCCTCCCCTCCCCCGGCCGGACATTCCTTACCCGGGTAAGTACCGGCCGAGGTACCGCCGCAGGGACGCGGATCGAGAGGCTCTTAGTGGCGGCGAGTCGGAGAGTCAGTCAGTCCCCCCCGAATCCATTAATCCGCCCTGTTGCTTCCCCCGTGCTCTCTGTCCGTCCGTCCGTCTGTCTGTCTCTCTCTCTCTCTCGCACCCCTCCGGCACGCCCTGAGAGTGCGAGAGAGACAGACAGAGCGCGGTTCGGAGTCAGGAGTCAGCCTGCGCCAGCAGCGCGAAAAGTAGCGCTGTCATGGTGCGCCCGGTCTTCTCACGGCACGGGGTCTCTCTCTCTCTCTCTCTCTCTCTCTCTCTCTCTCTCTCTCTCTCTCTCTCTCTCTCTCTCTCTCTCTCGACCGGAACGCGAAGCGGCACGGCACGGCATGTTTGGCGCCGTGCCACGCCGCGCCTGGGCAAAGGACACACACACACACACACTCACACACAGAGGCGCAGTGGGTAGTACATAGTACAGAATCCGACATTCCCTGCTGCCAAGTTCCTGTTCCTTCTTCCCTCGCTGTGTGCCGCGGGGGCCCATGAGCGCCGTGGGGGGTGGGGGCGGACGAGCCGCCCCGCCACGCCCCTACTACGCCGAGTGACCTTTCGGGTCACACACACACACACACGCACACATCGACACAAAGTGCTCCACAAGCGCGCGAGCGCCATCAATGCATAAGGGCGTGTGGTGTGAGTTCATTGCGACACGGCACGGCACGGCGTGGCCTGAAGGCTGTGGCGCGGGGCGTGAGCTCAATGACCAGCAGGGCGCCCCTGTCACCTCGCGGACGGACACACACACACACACACACAGAGCAAAGCAAAGGTCAACAAAAGGGGCCTAGCTGGAGCAGCAACAGCAGGCTCCATGTGCGAACCCTTCTTCGCTTGAATTCATTTCGGCCGGAGAGAGAAAGAGAGAGAGAGAGTGTGTGTGAGAAGAGATGTCCCCTGACGGTTAGCCCATCGCGCCACGCCATCGGCAGACGATACACGGCCCGATAATACGCTCCTCGGCGCGCACAGTGGGACGCACAATGCACAGTGTATACGTACGCACAGTAGTGGCGGCGGCGTAGCGCCTCTGCGCCAACGACAACCAACCAACTTCCACAATGAGAATGAGAGAGACGGGGTGGGGGTGGAGAGGAGAATAGAGGGGCACACGCACGAAGCGATCCGACACACACACACACACGCGCGCTGGACAAAATTACACATTATACATTCCATAGGGCCGGGCGTGACACGGCGCGTCTGGAGAGAATGCTGATGATTGCACGCGAGTGGATGTGAACGAGGGGAGGGGGGAGGGGGGATGGCGGGGGGAAAAGGGGGGAGGGGGCGTCGCGACGCGTAAATGACCGCGCCAAGTGTCTGGCGGCGGCGGACGCGCGGCAGACCGCCCCGCCGGTCCAGCGGTCCAGCGGTCCAGCGCAGCGCGCTCCAATTGAGCGAGTCGCGTGCTCTGCCGGCGGCGTCCTCCAGTGCGTGGGCGGGGTTGGGTCTCGGTCGTAGATTCATCCGGGCGGCACACGCAAACACACAGTGCGCACAGTGGGCCAGAAGACCGCGATTTGAGCGGGACTTAAAACGAACGTCATGGAGACTTTAGAGCTCAAAAGCGTCTAGAGGTCTGGCCGCCTGCGCCGGTCTGCTGGCCAACTGCGGGACGGTGCTGTTGCTTGCTACTGCTGGACAGCAGCAGGGAGCTGCTCGACTAATTGTTGTGGAGTAGCAGCCCCAGCCAGAAGCAGGAAGGCAAGGCACACGGAGAGCAACACGCTGGGCGGCAGCGGGCAAGGCCGTCCCGCGAACCTCAATCCACACGCTGCGTGTGTGTGTGTGTGTGTGTGTGTGTGTGTGTGTGTGTGTGTCTGTGTGGGTACGCAAAGACGTTTGGTCCAATTGCATGCAACAGCCGCGCACCGCCCTACCCGGCGAGGTCAACCCGCGTGTCCAAGCCAGTCCTTTTGCGTGTCCGTCTCTCTCTCTCTCTCTCTCTCTCTCTCTCTCTCTCTCTCTCTCTCTCTCTCTCTCTCTCTCTCTCTCTCTCTCTCTCTCTCTCTCTCTCACACACACACACACACATGATGCGCGCGCACACACACCAAGTCATTGGCGGGTGTATAATTAGCCGACACGCCCGCAAGTCCGTCCGCGCCGCGACCCCGACCGGCATCGCGTGATACAGGATCGGGCCGGAGCGGCGGCGCCGATCCCATCGGATTCATTCCGATCACTCGGCGATATGTAATTGCAAGCCACGGCATGCGGACAAGGCGCGGCAAGGCGCGGCAAGGCACGGCCGCGAGGCAGGTAGAAATGATGTGAATGTCAATGTCAGACCGGGCCGCTCCCACACCACCTACCACCACGGCCACTTCGCGCGCAGGTGTCACTCACACACACACACACATATATAGACAGACAGAGAGAGAGAGAGAGAGAGAGAGAGAGAGAGAGAGAGAGAGAGACAGAGAGAGAGAGAGAGAGAGAGAGAGACAGAGAGAGAGAGAGAGAGAGAGAGAGAGAGAGAGAGAGAGAGAGAGAGAGAGAGAGAGAGAGAGAGCGAGAGCGTCCAGCCGGGGGGTAACAGCGACATACCCTTGGTGCGCGCACGTTGTACAACTGTGCAACTAGCAGCGAGCACTATATAACGAATTTTTTCCAACCCCCGAAACGAAAACGGCGTCCGCGCGACTCCGCGCGCACACACAGCAAAGCATCGCATCAGATCCTGCTGCGACGGCACGGCCGGCTACGGACAGACAGACAGACAAGACAGACAGACAGACAGACCCGGACGTGAGTTTGATAAGGCGCGGAGACCCCTTTCACGAGCCCCCCGTGCACTTGGCTTTGAGTTGACTTGTCACGTCGCCGCATTCCTGTCAGTTTTAATTGGCCCGATGTCCTTTTTTCCGCTCGGACTAAGCGTCGCGTTGGGCCGCCGCTTAGTTTTAGCGTAGTTTGTGTAGTTTGTTCGTTCCTCGCCGGTTTTGGCAGTGTGCTGGCCGCCGCGCTCGACTGGGCACCGCGTGATGCGCCCCGCGAGGAGGGCGGTGCACAGTGGGCCAGAAGAGCGGCCCAAAATTCTAGACGCGTTGCGAGCTCCAGAGTCGCTAAATGGAACTTGGACCGAACGTAAGACCCCACCAATGGACTTCTCTGGTGGGGTCACACGTTCGTTTCGAGTCCCATTTAGCGACTCTGGAGCTCAGAACACGTCCGGGATTTTGACCGCCTCCACCGGTCTTCTGGCCCACTGTGGCACGTCAAGCGCTCCGAGCCGACGACAGGCCGGACAAAACAAAGGCCAGCGAAGGGAAACAGTACACACGAAGTAGAAAGGAGGAGAAGAAGAAGGAGAAGGAGAGAATGGAGAAATGGAATAGGAAGGCGCGGAGGGCTCCAGTGACGCCGCGATGGAATGTCCGTCAGTCTGTCTGTCTGTCCGTCCGCATTGACACCTGCAGGCTGCACCCAGCGCACAGCCAGCGCGCACCGGCCGAGAGAGAGGGAGAGGGAGAGAGGGAGCGAGAAAAAAAAACAAAAACAAAACCGTAATCATTGGGACTGAAGGCGCTGCGCCGCGCCCAGACGATAGGCAGGCAACGAATAATAACAATTATTAACAAAGAACAATGACGAAGACAATCGTATTTGGCAGTCCTTGCGCTATGCGGACCAAGCCTAAATTCGTCTCTCACCCAACGAAAGTGCTGTAAACAGAGTCTAGTCTCCAAATTGCATGCTACCCTCCTGGGTCACAGGTTGGGTTGACTGATGGAAACTGAGGCAGTCTAGGAGCACATTCGATTCACTCGACTTCTAACAAGCACGCGTCGCTGCCACAACCCGCGCCGCTCTTTTGCGCTGCGGCTGCGTTTAGGTTCCCGCTACGATGTAGTGTACCTTGTCATGCCACCTAACGCACGCACGCACGCACGCACACACACACACACACATCGATGAGAGATGATTGATCGGCTGGGCCTGGCTGGGCAATAGCGAGCGTCGCCGCGTGTTCATAATTGCAGCGAGAGGCGACAAGTTATGCGCGGAGAAAGAAGGCATAGGAAAAAGGGGGCGGAGAGAGAGAGAGAGAGAGAGAGAGAGAGAGAGAGAGAGAGAGAGAGAGAGAGAGAGAGAGAGAGAGAGAGAGAGAGAGAGAGAAAAGGGAGGGGGAAAGGGGGAAGAGGAGGAGAAGAGTGGAAAAGGAGAGGGCAAATGTAAGGCCTCGGACAAATGTGGAACTAGCGGGCGATAGCAGGAGCAACTTGAAGGAGGCATGCTGGATGCAAGGCAGCGCGAGATGGAATGAAGCCATCAATCCAATCAGACAGGGGCGGGACGGGGAAGGGGAGGGGGCAAGCAAGCACAGGTGTGAAGAGGCGGGCGTTGCGACACGACCAGCACCGCGACCAGATAGCTCGATCGCTCATTTGGCGTCGCTGCTTCGAAAAAAAAAAACAAGAAATACAGCAGAAAAAAATCTCCCGGGCGACCCGCTTGGGCCCGGATTCGAACCCGCGACACGGCTGACCCCGCCACACTTTCGCTGGCCGTGGTGTTCTGATGCTGCACACCGATCGATCAGACCCGTCTCTCTCGCACGTCTCGGAGGAGAGCCGTGAGGGTGCGAGAGAGACAGAGCGACGGACCACCCTTCGCACAGTGGGCCAGAAGACCAGCGCAGGCGGCCGAAACTCTAGACGCGTTTTGAGCCCCAGAGTCGCTAAATGGGACGCTCGAACCGGACGTGTGACCCCCACCAATCGGTTCCTCGTGCGGAGATCAATCTATTGGTAGGGTCACACGTTCGGTTCGAGTCCCATTCAGCGACTCTGTGCTTTGCCCCGGCAACTGTTCGACTAGCGCCCTATGGATGACCTTGCAAGAACGCCCCGGTCGAAATGCGAGGCATCCACGCGGGAATATACAGTGTGCAGGTTTTGGAAAACGTCGCCGCCAAAACAAAATATAAAATTAACCAGGAGGTCGACGGGGACGACGCGAATACCGAGAAATGATACATAAAACAATAAAGACGAGCGGCAAATGCGCCGCGCATTCTTGGGACGGCCGGCCAGGCCGTCGCCTTGCGCACATCGTGGGAGTCGCCGTCACCGCCGCACACTCTGTGTGTGTGTGTGTGTGTG
Organism: Stenchaetothrips biformis; assembly: GCA_030522485.1. Lineage (NCBI taxonomy): Eukaryota > Metazoa > Arthropoda > Insecta > Thysanoptera > Thripidae > Stenchaetothrips > Stenchaetothrips biformis. The sequence goes on along the minus strand of CM060089.1, from coordinate 15,150,398 downwards.
TGTGTGTGTGTGTGTGTGTGTGTGTGTTAGCGCCACTATTCCGAGAAAAGACGTGTGCGTAGCGCGGCAGGGATGAGGCCGACTGCCCGCGCGATTCTTCGGCGTCACGCACCCGCCCGCATGCATCCGATAAAATGGCTAGTACTGTAAACAAGAATTATTCTTTCCGATAGTACAGTATTCGCAAAGCGGGGCACTCTCTCCTCTCTTCCGCCACGCTGACGCTGTACTGCCAGCACTACTGGGTAAAACACCGGTGCTACCACTACGAGTCAGGAGACTGCTACATTTAGAATCGGGAAGCAAACGAGGCGGCGGGGCGGGCTGGGGCGGCGGGGCGGGGCGGGGTGCGGCACCGGCCGGCCGCCAAGATCCAGAAAGGATAGCGCGGCGGCGAAGGGTTCGTGTTCGAATCGGAGCGACGCACAGTGGGCCAGAGGACCGGCGCACGCAGGTGGTCAAGACTCTAGACGCGTTTTGAGCTCCATGAGTCACTTAACAGGACTCGAACCGAACGCAGGGCCCCACCAATGGATTCCTCGTTCGGAACGCAATCCATTGGTAGGGTCACACGTTATCGGTTCGATAGTCCCATTCAGCGACTCTAGGGCTCAAAGCGCGTCTAGAGTCTTGGCCGCCTGCGCCGGTCTTCTGGCCCACTGTGCGACGGCGGCGCGCCAGTCGCCGTGCCTCCAGGAGTCTGCAGCTGCAGCTCCCGATCCAACAACTTGCACGTTGCGCCACGGATGCAGCGACACGCCAGCGCCGCCAGCGCCCCGCACGCCATCTACGCCGCCCATCTGTCGCCCGATATCTATTTAGGTATCTCTAAGGTGTTTATCCCATATCTATCCGACACGCACCGACAGACAGACAGACAGACACACAGACGGAAAGACAGACATGGTGCTAATTTAGTCCCTCCACGCCTCCAGCGGGCGGGATAGGACCCCCCGCCGAGATCACGCCCCAAACAGGCGCCACGACTTGCACACACACACACACACACACACACACACACACACACACACACACGCACACGCACAGACGAGACGAACGAGACTGCTAATGAGTTTGGTCAAAGCCAATATTTCACCGTGCATGCTGCGGGGCGCAGGTGGGCCCACGGGTGCGGGGCGCCGAGAGGCCGTCGCCGCCGTGCGAGAGAGACAGAGCAACGCAGGCACCGTTTGAAATCGGCCCGCTGCGGCTGCTGCGGCTGCAGGTACATTATAGGTGAGGACCAGAAAACTTGGCCCCGGGGCAAAAAAAAGGTGAGCGGAGGCGGGGGAAGAGGGGGATCTCCTGCGTGCCGCAAAAATCACACACTACGCCCGGCCGCATCATTTGTAACCCCGGCCCCGGCGCCTCAGACGCATACTTGCACACCCCTACCCCCCTGGGGGCTGGCCGCTGCCACGCCCGACCCACGAAGCACCTTGCAGCACAGCCGGCGGCGGCGAAAAGACCGATTGAATCCCTTCAATCAAACAAACAGAAATTTAACCAGCGCGCTGCTTTACTTTGTAAGTACAGACACGCGGCGAAACGGACACTTGTGCAGACAGACAGACACACACACACACACACACACACACACACGCACGCACACACACGCCCCGGCGTTAACCTTTCCGCCGGCCAAGTGAAGCCAAGGGAGGCGTAGCAGGGCGGGTCTCTAGGCGGGTCGAGTCGGTTATGTAGTAGTTAGTCGGCCGGAGAGTGCTCGCGGACCACGACGGCGACCACGTCGCACAGTGGGCCAGAAGACCGGTGGAGGCGGTCGGAGGCCCGGACGCGTTTTGAGCTCCAGAGTCGCTAAATGGGACTCGAACCGAACGCGTGTCCCCACCAATGGATTGCTCTCCGAACGAGGACTCTACTGGTGGGGCCACACGCTCGGTGGAAGACCTATTTTGCGTCCAGGGTTTAGGCCGCCTGCGCCGGTCTTCTGGCCCACTGTGCGTCACAGGCTAAGCCCTCCTTTCCCAACGCGAGACGCGGGGTTCGTAAAAGTATTACCAAGACTCCGCCGCTCCCCGCCTTATGAAAAATATGACCGCAAACGACGAAGCACGCGGGGTGGGGGGAGAAAAAATGAATAAGAAATGGTAAAAAATTGGCGACGACGCGCAAGGAGAAATACCTTGGCGGCGCGTGGAATAAATGGCACTCCGCCATATGAGCAGCGCGGACACGCACACTGACACACACACACACGCACACTGACACACACACACACACACACACACACACGCACACTGACACACACACACACCAACAGGCTGATTCCGCGAACAGCGCTATCGTCGCTCCGTCTCTCGCGCTCTCGTGAGGCGTGCCGTACAGGGGTGCGAGAGAGACAGGCGACGGAAGCGGCCGGCGGGCGGCTAGCTCGGCCGAGGAGCCGAGGACGACGTTTTTACATTCATTTTCGTGCCGCGCTCCATGAAGGGCCTGCGCGGCTTCTGGCCGCGCATTCCATTCCCCCATCGCTGCGGTATGTCCACGTCCTACGGCGGCAAGGAACACTACACACTCTCCGAACGAGGAATCCATTGGTGGGGTCCACCACACGTTCGGTTCGAGTCCTGACTCAGCGACTCGGAGCTCAAAACGCGTCTTCGAGTTTTGAACGCCCGCGGCGGTGCCTCGCGCGTCGTTTTCGGAATCCACCACAGCCCCGTGGTGTGAATGGCGTCGCCCCCTCCCCTTCCAGGCTTACACGTGTCCTGGCTGCTCGCGGCTACTGACTGCTCAAGGCCCGCGTGCGTCTCGGCCAAACCGTTCTCACACGCACACCACACACACTACAGACATGCTGGCGACAGCAGGCGCCAGCACGGCGACCGCGTGTGTGCGTTCGTGTGTGTGTGTGTGTGTGTGTGTGTGTGTGTGAGTGAGTGTGCGAGTGCGAGAGTGAAGCTCGGCAGCCCATCCCACCGCCAGTCGGCAGTTAGTAGTCGCGGGGCTGGGAAATTGAACACGACGCAGGCCCCACGCGACACCCGCCCCATGTGCAGTGCAGTGCAGCGCACAGTGCGCCAGAAGACTCTACCGACGCAATTTGGGCTTCACAGTCGCTAAACAGGCCTCAAACCGAACGTGTGACCCCACCAATGGATTGCTCTCCGAACGAGGAATCCATTGGTGGGGTCACACGTTCGGTTCGAGTCCCATTTGGCGACCCTGAAGCTCAAACCGCGTCCGCCTCCACCGGTCTTTTGGCCCACTGTGCGGCGCAGCGCGGCGTCACCAAGGAGCGGCGACAGACAACCCGGGGTGTGGTGGCGTCCTCCTCCGATTGCGTAACGGAAAACAGAGAAAACAGAGCAGTGGAACGTGGAATCCAAGCCGGGAAAACGAGCGAAGGCAGCACCCTGCTTGGCCGCCTTTGCCTATGATTTGACTGTCTTTGCCTATCTTTTCCCCGAGCTTTGCCCATAAATCCCAGGCCGCGTTGAAACGCACGCCGCAGCACAGGCTCGTAGGAATAGGCCCCCATCGACTGGTATGGCCCCGGGCTGTGATGTGTCTCTACAAACGCGCCCGCTTTTTATGTTATGCCTGCATACGCCTGTGTGTGTGTGAGCGCGAGAGAGCGCGAGAAAAGCAAAGGCGATACACGACTAAGCAGTGAGTGTGTGTGTGTGCCCCTTCAGCTAACACCATTAAAATGTTTTAATTGCTTACTGTTTGTAAAAATTTTACTATTCCCCCCCGGCATTTTCCTTTTTTCTCTGCGCGTGCAACGGTTCGTGCCACACACACACACACACACACACACACACACACACACACACACACACACACACACACACACACACACACACACACAGTGCGTACGCACAGCAGTCCCCACGGCGTCGCGGACCGGCTCGTAAACGGACCGACCGGAAAGACGCCAAAAAATGAGGCGGAGGCACCAAGTAACGGCAAAAGCCGAAAGCCCCGAAAAAGGGACGCACAGAAGACGTTGTGGGCGTTTGACCCCACGAATGGATTTGTCGTTCGGAGGGCAATCCATTGGAGGGGTCACACGTTCGGTTCGAGTCCCATTTGGGGACTCTGGAGCTCAAAACGTGTCCGCCTGCGCCTGGGTCTTCTGGCCCACTGTCGGACGCGATAAAGAGGACACCGGGGACGTAACATTCGCGGACGGCCGGACAGCCGGACGGCCAGAGGACATCTCGACGCGCCAACTCACCTGAAACACACAAAGGAGAACGGAAGCGTTAAAAAATGGCAATAAACAAAACCGCGGCAAAACACGGAGTCACCACTCTGCGCTACAATGGAAGAGAGGGAGAGGGAGAGGGAGAGGGAGAGAGAGAGAGAGAGAGAGAGAGAGAGAGAGAGAGAGAGAGAGAGAGAGAGAGAGAGAGAGAGAGAGAGAGAGACGGATACGAGCGGGCCGGGGCGGGTATAGACCGCGATGCTAATCTCGATGCCGACTTATACAATATTACGCCGGGACGATCCACCCGGACAGTGCTGCACAGCACTAGATGAAAGGGCGCGTCCCGGCGGCGGCCAATGAGGAAACTAGGGCTGCCGATTATCCTTGACATTTCCAGAGGCCGGACTGCGTGCCGTGACCACTCTGTGGGGCACAACGCCCCCTTCCTCCCCCAACCTCCTGACTCGCTACAAAGTGTGAACCAACACACACCGGCCCAAGGTGCCGGTCGCCTGCAGGTAAGCACGGGAGCACACGTTGGTTCGGCAGCTCCAGCCTGGAGCCTCCAGAGCGGCCCGTTCCAGGCATCATTCCAGGGCACGGCCCACCCCGCCCGCATCGGGGAGGTTCGGATTCTGTTCCCAGCAGCCCCGAGCGTCCCCCACCCCCACCTGCCCGCAGCCAGCAGCCCGCCCTGCGACCACCTGCCCTCCCCCCGTTCCCCCTCCCCTCCACCCGGCCCTGCTTCCGCCCGAGCCCTTCGAGGACCGAGGACCTCAGCCTCGTCCTCCAGGAGGGCTCCGCCGCCCTACACGTCTCCACGAGGCACAGTGGGCCAGAAGGCCGGCGTAGGCGGCACCAGGATTTTGACCGCCTCCACCGGTTTTCTGGCCCACTGGGCGATGCACTTCCCCAGTTCGCGGTAGTGAAGACCCATACCGGTTCGAGTTCTGAGCGAGGGCGTCGCACAACGCAATCACTCCTCTCTTCCAAAAAAAATTAAAAATCCCCCCCCTAAAAACAAATCATAATTAGAGCAGGAGGCAGAGCCAGTATTCGAACCCGGATCCTCCAGCAGGTCCAGCTCCTACTATGGCCGGCGCTGCGGTTTTGCCGGGCCACAAACGCGGCCGAGCCGCAGAGGCAGTATCGCACAGTGGTGGTGGCGATGGGAGGGACTCGGTGGCGACATGTGCGGGTCCACTTCACCGCGCGTCTCACGCGGATCACGTGACAGGCCCTGCCTTGGGCCCCGCGACTGCGTGTGTGTGTGTGCGTGTATGCGTGTGTGCTTGCGCGGCCACCACCAAGGTGTCACCACATCCTGAGGCTCGTCCAGCGGAGCAGTCTGCGGTTGAATAATGGACTCTACACTTGAAACTGAAATCCAGACACGCAGACTAAAAGAAAAAGCAGAGAGAGAGAGAGAGAGAGAGAGAGAGAGAGAGAGAGAGAGAGAGAGAGAGAGAGAGAGAGAGAGAGAGAGAGAGAGAGAGAGAGAGAGAGAGCAGAAAACTTTTCCTTAGATCTGCGCTCGTCGCCTCTGGAGCGAGGACTGAGGGAGGGGAGCCCAGCTGCGGGCTCCCTTGCGTATTTTTCACAGGTGTTCCCGAGGGATGCATCAAGACCTTATCCTTCCCCATCCCTTCCCGAGCACGAGATGGTTGCCATGCCAACGCCCCCTCCCCTCCCTTCGGCTCCGTAGCCGGCGGGCACTCCGCCCCACCCACCCACACACCCTCCCATCCCCCCCCCACGCTCCAATTTTATTATTTTCCTTTTCTTTGTTGGCATGTGTAAACCTTCCTCCTTCTGCCCAGCGGCGGCGGCGGCCGGCAGCCGATTAGAGGCGAGGAGGAGGAGGAGGAACGCAGCTGATTCCAAACGGGGAATCGCTCCGTCTCTGTCGCTCCCGCGGGGCGTACCGTAGGGGTGCGAGAGAGACAGAGCGACTGTTCCGGATAGCCAGCGCGGACTCGCATGCATTCCAGCGCAGGGACACTGTCACTGACTCTGTCACTGACTCACAGACTCTGTCACTGATTCTGTCACTAGACTGGACCGAAGGCGACACAAAACGGAAAACAAAACTCGTCATCACGGGCGAGAGGCTTGCCGGAGATGTCACAACTCTCAAGAAGCAACGAATGGAGTAAAAGTAAAGCACAGAAAAATACAACAACAAAAACCAGAAACAAAGCAGCAATAATGACGCGGCACGACTTCCCCAGCGACTGACTCCCATGCACCTGGGCGGCCTGACTCCAGTGTCTTTGCGCCCCGCCCCGCCCCGCCCCGCCCAGAGCACTTTGTCACAATTACCCGGGCCTGAGCGCAGGGCTAGCCGCCCCCACCCCATCTCCAATCCTTTAATATCGCCATGAATAATGGATGCACGGTGGATGACGTCTGTCCGTCTGTCCATCTGTCTGTCTGTCACTCCGCTCCGTACCGACGCTACGCGCTGGGCCCCACACAAGATAGGTTGGCGCATGCACACTGGAGAGCAGGCGACACCCTCTACTGGCGGGGGGCGCAACTAGTGCCACTTTCTCGATTCCACAAAAAAACAATGCGGACCCATTCTCAAAGTTTTTAGGAGGGTTGAGCGCGAGATTTGAAGGACGTTGCACGCAGACTCCGTAGCAAGATGGCCGACGCCAAGCCGATACGGCGCCGCCTGCCTCCCCCACCACTGCACTCTGCGTCCGGAGACTTGAAGGCGGGAGCGGCCGGAGAGCGCCACACAGTGGGCAGGAGGGCGCCCCTCTCATTCATCGACACGGACCCCACTGCCAACATACGCCGTCGGAGAAGAACGCACAAACAAACAAACAAACGAGGAGGAAAACGTTCGTTTTGAGAACAAGCCGGAAGGTGGCGGCATTACGTGAGCCCTACGCGAGCAGGGTTGACACTACACACGGGTCACCGCCTCCTGCTCATGCTTCCCAGCAGCAAGCACAGATCCTGGTTTCGTTTCCCCCCTTTTTCTGCTTTTTTTCCCTCTTGCCGACTCGCTTTTATTTCATTCTTCTTACTTTTCCCTTCCTTCGTCTCCTCCCTAACCCTGGAACACAGAAGGCTGTATGTACCGCCTGGATGGTGCCTGGTTCTGGGCGCAGGCGCACACACACCTTCACACACACACACACACACACACACACACACACACACACACACACACGCACACGACGGGGTCGTGTTTCCTCCGATGGCGCGGATAACACGAGCCCCACACCGCACCGAAAAGAGCCCCACGAGGGGCACAGGGGTCCAAGGGCTCCCGGAAGGACCGCACCGCACCGCGCACATACGGATTCACAGGTGAGATTCTCTCTCTCTCTCTCTCTCTCTCTCTCTCTCTCTCTCTCTCTCTCTCTCTCTCTCTCTCTCTCTCTCTCTCTCTCTCCCCCCCTCCACTGGTGGGGTCACACGTTCGGGTCGAGTCATGTTTGGCTCAGAACGCGTCCTGAGTTTGGGCCGCCTGCACCGGTCTTCTGGCCCACTGTGCAGCGGAGAAAACAATTGAAAAAGCCAACTAAAATCTGATTGGCGCGCCGCATGCCGCGCGGTGCCGTACAAGGTGGCCGTGCCCATCCCCGGCGCGGCGAGGAGGCAACACATCAAAAACGCGAATCAAAACAAAACAACAATAAAAACAAGACAAAAGGCGAACGAGGCAGCGGTAAAAAAAAATGGCATAAAGACAAAGTGGATGCCATTGGGGGAGACATACGGGGAAGGCGGGCGCCGCCCTACAAGGGGGCCGCACAGTGGATCACACGGCAATCACAGCGCCTATCGGCAGTCGCTTCGGCCGAATCAACTCAACTGCACCGGCCGGCGCGCCAAACGTGGACAAGGCAAGTCAAAATCGAGTCTTCCGGTCAACAAACTTGTTCTCCGACCCCTCAGGGGAGTAGGATCCAGGAAAGGGAAGAGAAAGGGGGAAGGTACGGGCAAACAAAAGCAAGCTCGGTTCCTAACGAGTGCCGCCGCTGTCGCAATGATTTTCCAAAATCGAACAAGTCGCATTATTAAACGGCGCGTACGGTCTCCCCATATGGCGGCGAGCGCACAGTGGGCCAGAAGAGCGGCAGGCGGCCTGAGTTTTGGCCGCCTGCGCCGGTCTTCTGGCCCACTGTGCGGCGCCGGAGCCCGCTCGGCGGGATGCGCGGCTTTCCAAAAATAACAAAGCCACAAAAGGGATATCCCATGAGGGAGGCCGAATGGGAAAGGGTTTAAGGGTTGCCGGCCGGCCGGGCAGGCCGACCACATGTCACCCACTACACGCACGCACACAGACGCCGAACAATGTGACAATTAAAGTGGATCGCTTTAATGCACGATGCAACTACGTACACTGTGTGATGCTCGGTGCAACGCACACGACCTTCCCCCTGCCCTTGTCAGGGCAGCGCGCAAGTGCACTGTGGGCGGACCATGTTCGAGATCATCTCGATGACCACACGGCAGGGGTGCACTGCGCGGTCGACATGAGTCGCCAAAATCCAATCAGCCTCCATTAGGCACAGGGGGAAAACAAGAATCATTTAGAGAGCTTAGTCAACATTTGGAACAATGAGAACACGTGTTCACGGCCAACGGCGAAATCAGGTGTGCTTATCCTTTGTGACCACCCAAAAAATAAATAATTGATATGAAACTTTCAGTTTTTATCGAGAAAACATGTACAAAGACGACTCAAATTTAGTCAAGAGGACAACAAAAAAAATACCAGTTAAAGATGGGCTAATTTTATTTTTTCTTGAGAAACACGTCCTCAACTTTGGATGCTCCTCCATGTAGTATCACTTCCAAAAAGAAACATCACACTTTCAATTTTCAAGCGACTTTCATTTCCCACTGTGCACGCACTCACACTCCGCGACCACCACCACAACCAAAGGGGGTGCAAGCAACAAATAACCGTCCCTGCTACTCCACCCCATCACTCCCCACCAGGGGTGAGCATCTGCCAACCCTTCGCGAGGGAGAAGGGGAGGGGTGGCTCCGTCAACAGGGATCCAATCCACAGTGGGCCTGAAGACCAGCAGAAGGCGGCCAAAACTCTGGACAAGTTTTGAGCATCAGTGTCGCTAAATGGGACTCGAACCGACCGTGAGACCCCAAAAAATTAATTCCTCGTTCTAAGAGCAATCCATTGGTAGGGTCACACGTTCGGTTCGAGTCCTGTTCAGCGACTCTGGAGCCCAAAACGCGTCTACAGTTTTGGCCTTCCGAGCCGGAGTCTTCTGGCCCACTGTGCAATGGGCGAACCCTTTCCCTCCGCAAACATCGACACTGCCGCGTCACCTCGACGCCAACGACGGCGCCGGCGTTGACAGCGTCCAGCTCAAAGGGTGAGAGAGAGGGACGGCGCGGCCAAAGGTCATCGCGGCCTCCTCGTCGTCCTCCATTCATCGGGGCGACACGCCCCCACCACCTGTCTCTCTCGCACTCACGGGGCGTTGCGCAGGGGTGAGCGAGAGAGAGACAATGTGCTGCCTTCGCGTCGTTCGGCCCCATCGGCGGCTCCATTCGGTGGTAGTGGCCGTTCGGGGGACGAGCCGAGCGACCCGAACGCGCGGAGATGGCCGCCGCCGATAGGCCGTCGTCCGAAGTTCAATGCGCCCCGACGATCGAGGGCCGCCGTCGGGAACGCCCCCCGCGTTTCGGCAACGCGCCCGCCAGGCTGCCAGCCCCGCCAGCCCCGCCCCCGCGACGCGGAGATAAGCGGCAATAGGCCAACAGGGCGGGTCACAGGGCGGCGCCAGGGCGGCGCTGTCGTCGCTCTGCCTCTCTCGCACGCATGGGGCGAGCCAGGCGGGTGCGAGGGAGACAGAGCGACGCCAGGGCACGCCAATGGCAGGGCGGCGACAATAGGTCACCCCGCGCAACGGCCGCGAACCGCCACACGTTCGGTTCGAGTCCCATTCGACTCTGGAGCTCAAAACGCGTCTAGATTATAGGCCGCCTGCGCCTGTCTCCTGGCCCACTGTCCAGCGGCGACTTCGACGGCCACGTCGTCCAGGAAACGCACATAGTCGCGGTAGTTCGTCGTGGCCTACAACAGTCGGCCGCGGAGGAGGCGGAGGACAGGACTCGACAAGACCACGTTATGCCGCGCTGCGAAATGATTCAACGCCGTCCACGTGAAATACAGTGTACATGACGTCGGTCTCTCTCTCTCTCTCTCTCTCTCTCTCTCTCTCTCTCTCTCTCTCTCTCTCTCTCTCTCTCTCTCGGCCAATCAGCGCGCGGCATGACCAGGCCAAAGCACGCGGCCATCTCGGAAAGGCGAGGGCAACGAGATCGAGCGGCACAGGACTCGCAGCGCGGCAAACAACGGAAACGTGTTCTCCTTTTCCGCGAATGTGTACGTTCGCGTGTGTGTGTGTGTGTGTGTGAGAGAGAGAGAGAGAGAGAGAGAGAGAGAGAGAGAGAGAGAGAGAGAGAGAGAGAGAGAGAGAGAGAGAGAGAGAGAGAGAGAGAGACTACGCCAAACCCCTCCCTGCCCCAGAGAGGCGCCAACGAGCTATAGATCCCGCGGCACGCGGTGACGGACGACAACTTCTTGTCTTCCAGTCGCGCGAGCACACCGCGCCAGATGGCACAAGTCACATTGAGGCGGTGACGTGTCCACACACACACACACTCACACACAAAAACACACAGATACACTTTTCACTTCCATTCCCTTATTTTCCATTCATTTGCGTCATGACGAATTCCGTCACGTTCATTCATTCATTCAATCAATTATTCAATTATTCATTCACACTCGGCGGTTAGCGTATATCCGCGTCCCGCGCAGGCGATGGGAACCCGACGAAAACGGTCGTCCAGTTGTGTTAACAGCCTCCCACTGTACTGTGCTCTCATCTGGGCGCGCGCTGCCAGGCCGCGGCACGGGTAGCAGCACCCAGTACCCGTGGGTAGCAGCCTCTGGCTGACGCCGAACACCGCTTCTCTCTCTCTCTCTCTCTCTCTCTCTCTCTCTCTCTCTCTCTCTCTCTCTCTCTCTCTCTCTCTCTCTCTCTCTCTCTCTCTCTCTCTCTCTCTCTCTCTCTCTCTCTCTCTCTCTCGAGGGGCGGCGCACAGTGGGCGGGAGAGAGACAGAGGCTACTGTTCGGAATCAACGGCCCGCTGGCTGTGTGAACACGTCCGGCCGAGGCACCGAGGAGGCACACAGCGGCCGCGTCGTGAGATCGTCAAACATCAAGCCGGCGGCGCCGGCTTTCGTTTTGACACCGAGGTGCGGAAAGAAAGCAGCGTGGCTTTCCGACGATTGTAAAGCCGCCAACTCCGGTCCCGGAAAAATCCGATGCAAAATAACACACACCACGCACAGCCACACCTCCCGCGACCGTCGGTCTGTCCGTCCGTCCGTCCGTCCGACCGTCTCCATCCCTCTCGTTATAATCCCATCCCATCGAGCTTTGATTCACGTGTCGGATATTACAGGCGATCTACATGGATGGGAGTGTCGCGTCGGTCGGGTTCGCTTGACGGCTTTACGATCCAGGGCCATGCGGCTCACCACGGCCACACACACACTCACACACACACACACACACAGAGGGGCGCAGAGACACTCGCGGTGCGCAGATCACACAACCAATGTCCGTCCGCCCGGCAGGTCAATCCCCATATGAATGCTTTCCGGCTCAAGTAGGCCTGTCGAGCGGAGTGCATAAACAACACCTGCACAGTGTCGAGAGAGACGACGAAGGTTAGACAGACGACGCCGAGAGAGAGGAAGAATTAGACAGACGTAGGCACACACACACACAGAGACACTTATGGGGCCGCGCACACCACATAAAACACACGACGCACTTGTCAGAATCCTACGCGCCGCCAAGCGAAACGAGTCAATCGAACATGTACGCCTCGCGCGCGCGCACACACATACACACACACATATACACGCACACAAACAAGAGCAGGCGTGTGCGAGAGTGTGAGTGAGCGCGCGCCCGTGCGTCCACACCGATACCGCGACCGATACGGGTCCCTCCAGTCCACTGTGTCCAGGCCGCGCGACCGACCACCGCCGCTCGGCGTTTCGTCGCTCTGTCTCTCTCGCACACACTCGGAACGCCCCACTATTCCATGAGTGCGAGAGAGACAGAGCGTTCCGACCCACAGCGGCCGCTACACTATCCTCCCATAAAACACACAAAAACACGAATAGACGCGACAAAACGCGGCGGCGGGGCCGTGTCATCACCGCACCCGAGAAACGAAATAATAGAGATACATTTCTCGTTTATCTCGCATGTCTCCGCTTTGTTTTTCTGTTTCGACGACTCGTGATAGGAGGAGGAGACGCACTGCGTTACACTTCGGCCCCGCCGTTAAAAAAAAATAAAAAAAATAAAAAATGTTACGACGCATGTTTTAAGTCACGCCTCGCCGCAACCCGCGTGTCTTCTTTTCACGGTCTCCTCGCTTTTCCGGCTGTGATCTTCTGTTTCATCATGATCACACGACAACACAACGCACACGTCCAGGCCATGAAAACGAAGTAAATCTCGATCTTGATCTACTCTTAGATATACAGACGTAAAGCAAAAATTTACCCCGATGTGCGCTGCCATTGTTGTTTTGTTTCCAGTGCACGCAATGATCCGGGCAGGCGCGGCAGGCGGCTCCGGGCGAGCCAGCGGCAGCCTGCATGGCAGCGGGCCAATCATCGAGTTAGCGGCGGTGCGCTAAATCCGGACGAGCACGCATTGTCAGGTGCGGCGGGCATTCCCATGCACGGCTCGATCAGCACCGCGCCCCGCCCCGCCACCGCGTCGTAAAAAGAAAAACCGCTGATTGCATGACATTTGAAGACACGTAAGTGACGGCTGTAAACACGCAGGGGACAGCGCGGGGCCCGCGTCAGCGAGGCAAATGACATCCAGGGGCGCGCATCGCGCCCGTCCGCCGACAACAACAATATCCGTCAACAAAGACAACAACAACAATATGCGCCAGCAACAACAACAGAATAGGCGCCTCTCTCTCTCTCCCCTGCAGGCGCAGGTGACGTCGCCTCCGTCGCCGCGATCCTTCAGAGACGTTCTCCGGGCACGGCGAGGCGAGGCGAGGCGAGCCGAGGCGCATGGCGAACCTAAATAGAGTTGTTCCTGGTTTCTTCTAGCGCCCTTCCCATGCCGTTGCTACGTACGCCCTGGCCGTGCCGTGCCGTGCCGCGCAAGCCCTCTCTCGCTACACCGCCGCGCTGCACGGGGGACATACATCTTGCCTCATTAGAGGGGCCAAGCCGGCACAGTGGGCTGGTTCCGAACAACGGCATAGCCGCTTTCGTCGCTCCGTACCCCTCGTGCACAGTGGGCCAGAAGACCGGCGCGGGCGGCTCAAACTCTGGACGCGCCGTGAGCTCCAGAGTCGCTGATCAGGACTCGAACCTGACGCAAGGCACCACCGATGGACTCCTCGTTCCGAGAGGAATCTATTGGTGGGTTACACGTACGGATCGAGTCCCACTCAGCGACTCTGGAGCTCGAAACGCGTCTAGAGTATGGGCCACCTGCGCCGGTCTTCTGGCCCACTGTGCGGCGGCGGGGCGCCATGGGTGCGAGCGAGACGGCGTGAGGAGCAGGAAGCCCTCCACCACGACCCGCACGCCGCGCCGCGCGGCCCGGCACAGCGCCGTTCAGTCATTAAAATTAGCCAAATAAAGCAAAAGCGGGCGAGCGAGCGGCGTAACAACTGCGCCAACTAAAGTTAAAGGTCGGCCCGTCCTGCACGATAAGGAAAGGTAAGGGGTTGGCGCGGAAAAGCTTTCCCAGTTTTCCTTTAACGAACTGCAAGCTCCATCCCTTTCTCTGGACGTGGACGTTCCCCCCTGTCGGTCAAGAGGCACGGCACGGCGCCGTGGAGGCGGGCAACCTGTCGGCCCACTGTGCGCACGGCCGTGGTGCGGGACTGCCTACCCGCCCCTTACGGGACCACCGCTGCTGCTATTGTCTGCGTTGACGTCGTCGATTCACAGTCCGGTTCCGGCCTCAACTGAAGTTCCCGAAACACCCAAACACTGCGAGACCCGCGAGAACTCAGAAGCGAGCCGAGGAAGGAGCTGCATCTCTACCCACCCACACACACAGGGCCCATTGAATGCCACCAGTGGGGCGCCGCCGGCAGGGCAAACAAGCCGCAGCCGGGAGGACACCGGGCGAACCGACAGCGGGCCGACGACGCTCTGTCTCTCTCGCACCCCCTACGGGGTCGCTCCGTGGGTGCGAGAGAGACAGCACAGCACACACCCAACCCCTTCCGGGCGAGTGTGAGATTCCTCGCTCAACTGGGGCACGCGCACGAGGAGGGTGCAGACGTGTGTGTGTGTGTGTGCGCGCGCGTGTGTGTGTGTGTGTGTGTGTGTGTACGCGCGCGCGCGTGAGTGTGAGCGCTGCTGCGCCCCTTCACCGGCCAGGCCGGGCATCCTTGACGGGGATATCGGTATTTTAGGTGGCAGGCAGCCAGGCAGGCAGGCAGCCAGGCCGAGGAGGCAGGAAGAGGAGGAAGAGGCCACGGTGGTAGCGGTGCAGGCGAGGCGGCGCGGCAACGCCGCAGCCCTGCCGGCCGGCCAGCCGCGCCGAGCACCTGCGAGGAAGCATGGAGGAAGGAGTGATCCTGGAGGAGGGAGGTGGGGGGGGGAGGGAAAGGGGGAAGCGACGGGGCGGCGGCCTCACGGGCCTGACCACCACGCCGAGGCCGCCGCCGGAGTGGGGCACATGACCGGCGCGGGCGGTCAAAACTCTAGACGCGGTTTGAGCTCCAGAGTCGCTACAGGGGACTCGAACCGAACGAGGGGACCCTCCCTACGGACTGCTCTCCGAACGAGGAATCCACTAGCTCCGACAATAAGAGCACCTCAGTGCCCTTCCCGCAGAAACGCGAAAAATGCGGCACCCTGGAGTCACATGCCCCGCTAAAAAGGCAAGCAAACAAACTGGAGCTAGAACACACACACACACACACACACGCGAGCACCCAGAAGCCACTGGAGGCTCCAGCGGGTTGACATTCCAGCCGCAATTAGCACAGAGATGTTGAGCGGGGCACGCCACTACGGGCACCGGCTGGCTGGAAGCTGGAGCCTGTGCGCCGCCGTGCCCCGCCGCCTTCCTACCCCAACTGGGGCACATTTGGTTACAGCGTGCTTTCCCACGCGCGCGGGTTACGCCGCGCAGGCGCGGGGGCAGGGAGAGGCGGGGCGCGGGGTCAAATCCCCACTTGACGTTCTTTTCTGGGAGGGGGTAGGGGCGCTGGGAATGGGGGTAATCCGAATAGGGAGGTAAAGATACCCTTAGAAGGTCATTGGACCTTCGGCCCGGTGAAGGCGGTCAAAATCCCGGACGGGTTTTAAGATCTAGAGTCGCTAAATGGGACTCGAACCGAACATGTGACCCCACTTATCGACTGCTTTCTGAACGAGGAGTCCATTGGTAGGGTCACACATTCGGTTCGAGTCCCATTTAGTGATTGGAGTCTTTTGGCCCACTGTGCCGTGCTTCCGGGGGTCGTGTTCACACCCCCCGGACCGCGGACCCAGCCGGCAACAAGGAATTCCATGTGAAAGGACTGTGGGCCGCGATCTCACATCATCGCCCCACGCACACACACACACACTGGTCCTGTGGAGTCCTGGAGGCTCGCGCGCGCCCCTGTCCGCGGCCGCCATGGGAGCGCCTCCAGGCTGCCGCTGCTGGAGTCTGGACGGCGCGGTCGCTCTGTCTCTCTCGCACTCGGGGCGCGTCCCTCGAGGGTGCGAGAGAGACAGAGCGACGGCCCGACGGCCTTCGGCTACCGTGCGCCCCGTCATTACGGTGGATGGGGCGTGCGGCATTCCGGCCGGCGGTGCTCAAAACGCGTCTCCAGTTCTGGCCGCCGGTCTTCTGGTCCACTGTGTGGCGTGAGCGGCCAGGCACGCACCAATCAAACGAGCGGCGGGCCATCGCATCGCATCGCGCGCTCGGGTTCGATCCCAGGCGGCGGCGGCCCCTTGGCGTCCGGCCCGCCGAGGACCTGGGCGAGGCGCGTGCGGCGGGCGGACATGCCGACACGCGATGCGCCGCCTCTACAGAGCTCGCTCTGTCTCTCTCGCACCCCTTCGGATCGCCCTATGAGTGCGAGAGAGACAGAGCGATGAAAGCCGTCTTCGGAATCAACAGCCCGCTGGCCGCGCCGTGGGAGTCGACAGACGGACGGACGGACGGACGGACGGACGGACGGACGGACGGACGAACGGACAGACAGACGGACGGACGGACGGACGGACGGACGGACAGACGGGCTGCCGCCCTGATAAATCACGGCGACTAGAGAGCCCCACTGCACCGCGCTTGTCTTGCTCGCTGCTTGCAATTCAATATGCGCAATTACGATCAGCGCGGATTGCCCCGCCGCCCCGCCCGAGCAGCCAGGCCCTTGGGTCCGGCGTGGTGGTGCAGAGCAGCGCAGGGTCCATTTCCATCACTCATTGCACGATGATGGCGCGGCCGCGGGGCAGTGGGCACACACACACACACACCACTACTACATCAGCTACCGCATGCATCCATCTCCCACTGGACGACGGACTTGGGCTCGAAACGGGTTCCGCCACGTCGTGTACGGGTACGGGCACTGCAGCAGGCTGATTGTCTGTCCGTCGGTCTGTCTGTATGTATGTATGTCCGTCTGTCTCTCTCTCTCTCTCTCGGCGCGTGGCGCGGCGGCGCGGTCACAGCGCGGGTCGAAGGTCGCGAGGCGCGGCGTGTTTGTCGCTTATCGCGGTGACGAGCAGCGCGCTTATCTATCGCCCCTAACCGCCTGGCTGGAGGCTGCCTGCCTGCCTGCCTGGCTTGGGGCTAAGCGAAGTAGCAGAGGGTGCTCGTTCGAGTTTTCGAAACTTGACAAAATCAGGGCGGGCGCGGCGCCGCGGCTGCAATGGAACTGCCAACCCAGCGGCAGTGCGTCTGCGTCGGCCACGCTGCATCATGATGTCGGGGGCGGACGACGCAATCACCGGCCGCGCTGCCCTCCTTATAAACGGCTGCTTGTCCTTTTCGTGTAATTATACGGCAATGGCACGGCGCGGCACAACTGGAGCGCCGCGTCATGCAAATGCCATCAGAGCAACGCCGCCGCCGCCGCCGCGACGCGTCCGAAAAGGCAACCCGTTTTCTGGCGGCGGCGCGGCGGCGACGTCGCGGAGCGCGGAGGAGGGATTTTTGGACGCAACCGATCGACCGACCGCCACCCGCCAGCGCCGCCGTGCTGCTGCTGCCGTACGTCATCTGCGTTCCCAGGCACTGCACGCACGCACACACACGGCAGGCACTAGACACACTGAGGCAGCGTAATGCCATCCAACCGGCGCAAGGTTGCACTGTTGCACTGGACAGAGGCCTGCACACTGCCTGGAGTGCCTGGAGCGGCAGCAGGAGCAGGCCTCACCAGTTGCCATTATACGATTCAAACGGGCCATCAAAGGCCACCCCAGCCCACAGTCCGACAAATATCCTCGTGATGCGAATCCTCAGTGCAGAACGTACAGGTCAGTGACTCGCGTCGTTCTCGGCCCCTAGGCCCGTCCGTCCTTGCGTCGGTTGGTTTATTTTTGTTGTTGTTGTTTTCGTGGGTCGTTTTTTCTCGACGCGAGTCTGCTGCGTGCGACTCCACACACGCTTTGCGTAGGCTCGCGATGCAGAGCTGTTCCGCTCCCCGCCCCGCCCGAGGCACCCTGCTCCTGCTTTCTTGGCGCGGCATTTCCTGTACGCGGGGCGGGGCGGGGCGGGGCTGGCGGGGCGGGCCCTACTGGACCGCGCCGAGCCGCCACCGCCAATCCGACCGCCCATCTCGCAGAGTCCTGAACATTAATTCCTTCATCATATCTCTCCCCCTCTCTCCCTCCCTCTTGCCGCTTTTTTCCTCCTGGCCGCCCCCAGCGTTTTTATAGGCACGGCTAGCTACAGTCCCACGCCACACCAACACACACACACACACACACACTTATTTCGCCCGGAGGCAACACTCTACCGCCCCGGTCGTCCCTCCCCCACGGCCGGGCCACCTCCATGGCCGATGGCCGGCACCATCGATATCTCGATCACCCATCGACCGGGCAAGACACTGCTCCGGACAGACAGACCGAGACATTAACAGATAGATAGACGGACGGACAGACAGACAGACGCGCACCCCCGGCACGCCTTACAGGGAGGCGCAGGCGGCGGCATTCTTCCGTCACTGACTGGATCGCGCTGAAATCCCGGAAAGCGCGTGCAGCGCAGCGCTTCACAGCGTCACTGTGCGGCGGGCGAGGCGGCAGCCTGAATCGATAAAGCACGCCGTCCTCCAGGAAAAGACTCCAGGACTCCAGGCAGGACTCCAGGACTGCAGGCGCTGACAGCCTCGCGATCCGTGGCGGCGATGCGACGACGACGGCTCTCCTCCATGGACTCTCCTCCGGGGCGGGGCGGGGCGGGGCGGGGCGGGGAGGGGCGGGGCGGGGAGGGCACATCCGCCGGCCTCCTCCGTGCACGCCACTACCGTCTCCTGGAGGAGCAAGCGGCTCGGACACGCCGCCATTGTCTCCCCGTCCGACCAGTGGCGGAGCACGGTGGGCCAGAAGACCAGTGGAGACGGTCGAAATACCAGACGTGTTTCGAGCGTCATAGTTGCAAACTGGGACTCGAACCGAACATATGACCCCCACCAATGGGTTGACCTCCCAGCGAGGAATTTCGGCCGCCTCTGGCCCACTGTGCGGCGGAGCCGGAAAGGGGGACGACCTACGCCACTGTCAATGATGGCGGACGAGGCGGATCAGACAATCAGCCTTCGGGATTTCGCATTCGCCGCGCGGACTATCACTCAGCCTCGGCCCGGGCCGCGGGCGGGGCGGGCGGACAGACGGTGAGGTCAGACAGACAGACAGACGGACGGACCGACTAGGCGGCCGACAGGTAAACAAATGAGAGCACAAGGCCCCCTCGGGGCGCGCCGCGCTCGCTCGGCGTCGTCTAGGCCCTGATCCTGGCGAGCGCCGCTTATACAGGCGGCCCAGTGGACCAGGACGAGGCGCGGCGCGGACGGTGTGATAGCCGCCGGGTCGTGATAGCCGCTCGAGGCGCGGCGCGGCACAGTGGGCCAGAGGACCGGCGCAGGCGGCCACAACTCTAGACGCGTTTTGAGCTCCAGAGTCGCTGAATGAGACTCGAACCGAACGTGTGACCCTACCAATGGCTTCCTCCTTCGGAAAGCAATCCATTGGTGGCATCAAGCCGAATCAAGCTCCACAGCGCGTCCGGGATTCGGACCGCCCCCACCGGTCTTCTGGCCCACTGTGCGCGGCGCGGCACGGCACGCAGAACGAGAGGGCCGAGGAGCAGCCAGCAAGCCCGACCAGGCGAGACGAGCCAATAATTCATGTGATCACAAAGGCCGGGCCTGGCCACGACACGGGACGTGGCGGGGCGGGGCGGGGCGCGGCGCATCCAAGACGGTGTACAGTATGTATACATGGTATAGTACGGCGCGAGGCGTTCAGAATTCCCGTTGTGGCCGCCCATGCCCGCCTAGCCTGCTCCGGGGAGCGTCCCGACACCGTGTGTGTAGTGTAGCAACGACTGATCTGGACTCCTTCCCGGACGGCCGAACTCGAGACGCTTTTTGAGTGCTGGATAGTAGTACCTCCTAAGATCTGTGAATTACCTACCGCGCGTGCCGCAGGGACCACAAGGGGACTCAGAGAGTGTGTGTGAGTGAGTGTGTGTCCCGAACGGCTTCACCGGCGCGGCTGACGCATCGTGCATAGCCGCGTCCGCCCGCCTGCCCAGCGTGTGACCAGCGTGCGACGAGCGCGCTCCAGGTGCACCGAGGTAAGGCGGGGCGGGGCGGGGCGGGGCGGGGTCACCCGTGTGCTTATCGGGCCGGAACGACGCGGCCCCGCCAGCACCTGCTCTCGCGCCGTCTCGCTCGCACACACGCCGCGCCGCCGCGCCGCACACCCACGCGTCCCGTCCGCAGCGCGCTGTCTGAGCCTCGGCAGGCCGGCCGGCGAATCACGGCCCGCCCGGCCCGCCCGGCCCCACAGTGGGCCAGAAGACCGGCGGAGGCGCGTTCTGAGCTCCAGAGTCGCTGAATATGACGCGGACCGAACGTGTGACCCATCCAATGGAATGGCCCTTCGAACGAGGAATCCATCGGTGGGGGTCACACGTTCTGTTCGACTTGAGCTTTGGCCGCCTGCTCAGGTCTTCTAGCGCACTGTGCGTTATTCCAGCAGAAGCCGCATGCACGACCACTCTCAAGTGTCCCCCCCACCCCCTTCCCTTGTCACCGCGTCCGTCCCTTTCACGTCATCCTCTCATACATTCATGCCGCCTGTCTGTCTGTCTGTCCGTCCGTCCGTCCGCTCGTCCAATGAAGGCGGCGGGCCGCCAGCCGGTGGGAAAGGCGGGGCAGGCCCACCATAGAGCAGCCTGTCCACTACACAGCCCCCGGAGACCCATTTTCTTAGAGGGGGGTAATTAGAGATGGTCCGTCAAATTCTCCGGGAGGGCGGCCGGACAGACGGACGGACAGGCAGACAGACCGGCAGGCGAGCGCCGGTGGCCAGCAGAGTGACGTCTGCGTCCACGCGGACACAGTGGTCAGGCCACTGCCTCACATTGGCACCATGATGGAGAGATTTCGAGGTTCCTCCATAAAAGTGAGACGACGAAGAAAAAAAAACCGAGCTGTCAGTAGAACGGGATAGAAGAATTAATTTGTAGTTCCACGACCGGCAACAAACAACAACAACAACAACAACAAATCCACAGGAGCCCGCCCGGAACTCAGTCCGGATTGGCGGCGAGGCACCGTCCCACTGTGCGGCCGCTTCCTCCCCTGGAGAAGGCCTGGAAGTGGCATGGAACGGACTGGAGGACGGCCTAATGGGGAAGCCGGAATAAAAAGTGGAAAACATGAACAGAGAGAGAGAGAGGAGGTGGGGGGAGAGGGGTCGCGCGTTGCGCGTGTGTCTGGGCCCGTGGCGAGTCCCCCCCCCCTCCCCTCCCCTCCCCTGCTGCTGTAATGCCTCGCTTCGGTCACGGCGGCTGGCCACACTTCTTGCCCACGTTCCCACGGAGCGCCTGCAACCCCCCCCCCCTTCCGCCCCCGCCCTTTCCGAACCCCTTCGGTTTGTACTTGTTGTTTCCCCTCCGACGTGCCCCCGACGACGCGCCGCAGCAAGGGCTGCCGCCGCCGCCGCACAGTGGGCCGGAGACCGGCGGAGGCGGTCAAAATCCCAGACGGGTTTGGAGCTCCAGGGTCGCTGAGGGGGACTCGAACCGAACGTGTGACCCCACCGCCTGCCGAACAACCCATTGGTGGGATCACGCACGTTCGGTTCCAGTCCCATTGATCGACTCGGGAGCTCTCAAAACGCGTCTAGAGTTTAGGCCGCCTGCGCCGGTCGTCTGGCCCACTGCGCGTCGTAGGTCTGGGACACTGGGAGGGTGCACACAGCACACGTGTGCCGCGCAGGCCAACAAGTGGTGGAGGGGGTGGGCGGCGGCGACGCAGCGCACCACCCTCCCGTGGGAAGGGGAGGGGTGGCAGCAAACCAACCTCCTCCCCCCCCCCTCCCCCTTTTTCCCTTCCTTGCCACGACACGGTCGTTGCCGCCACCGAGCGCTTTCGGCGGTGACGACCCGGCGACCCCGTCGCGTCAATTTCAACCCAAAACGCGGGAAAATCACAAAAAAAAATATTTTTTTAAAAAATACGAAAACCGAGGCAGAACCGTCTCATTTCGGATGCCTACCACACTGGCTGTCGCAACTTGAAGCAACGACGCCTGTTCCTTCCACGTCGACCACCTCCACCGGTCTTCTGGCCCACTGTGCGCCCCGCCCCGCCTCGCGCTAACTAGCTCGCCAATTACAAGGCTCGGGGCGCCGCCGCCGCCGCCGCGCCGAGGTTCAACAGGTACGCCCCGCCCCGCCCCGCCCCGCCCCGCCACCCCACCACACCCACCATGTGGGAGAATGAAAGCCTCCCCCTCCGCCCTTGCCTGCCTGCAGACCGGCCGAGAGCCCCGTCGACAATTAGCGATTATTCACTCAAAAGGCTGTCAGTTCCCGCTTCCCGCTCGCCTCCTCGCACTTTCTTCGGCCGTTCTCACATCAAGCGGCCGGCCGGCCGGGGCGGCGGGGCGGCGGGGCGGCGCGCGCCCCGTTCGCACGCCGTGCGTCGGCGAGGTTCCATAGCCACTAACACTACGATATAAACCGCCCCCCGCATCGTCGATTCCACAATTCAATGACAGTGGGCGCGGCGGCGCATGCGGCGCATGCGGCAGGGCAGTCCTGCTGCGCGGTCCAGTCCAGCGCCCAGCATTGCGGAAGGTTTTTGGAGCGGCCCCAAGCGCGATCCGCGCACCGCCACGCACCGCCTGAATGTTAATGAGCAGCACGGCGTCGTCGTCGTCGCGGTGGTGGACCAGCCGGACAGCCAGGCAGCCAGGCAGCCAGCCAGCCAGCCCCGCATGCCCATACCTGCGCCTGGCCGCGCTTGGCTCGGCGCTTATTGGCGGCGCCACTGCTGCAGTAACCACACACGATTTATTGAAATCGACGCGCCGCCGCCGCCTTCAAGCGCGTCGTTGAAGCACGTCGTTCACACCGTTCACAACCAAGGATCAATCTAACTCACGGCTCTCTAACTTACAAACAAACCAGACGGAAGGGAGAGGACCTTTCGAACCGACCCGGGGCCGTTACGACGATTACGGTCCTCGATACGCCATCTGGAGGAATAAATAATAATAGCGAAAATGTTAGAGTGGTACTCACTTGCACTGCAGCTCCTCGCGCGCCGTCGTGACGCAAGCGCCTCCATTTCTACATGGGTTGGGCGAGCATGACACGAATCCTGCAACACAAAACGGGCAAACATGAGCAAAACCATAAGGACTCTGGGCAGACGACACAGTCTTCTTTAAATCTGCCATGTGTATGGGTTGCGCTGTGAGGGAGGTGCTGTCAGCTGTGTCAGCGTCAGCACTAGAAAAGGCACCACCCTGTGGTTTCGAACAATGCTCCATCGCTCTGTCTCTCTCGCACTCCTACGGAACGGCTCATGACTGCGAGAGAGAGACAGAACGACGAAAGCACTCCGCTCGGAATCAGCCTCACTATATCGACCCAAGCTTTTCCATTTCAGCCATTATTTTTCCCACACTCGACGCACTGCGTGGCACTGCACACAGTAATTCCAAGTCGAAGTAAGGCGCGCTGCTGCGACATTCCTTTTCTATCCTTTTCTACCCCGGCGGCCCCACGGCGCTCGCCAACAAGCCGCCAGCCGAGCAGCCGCACGGTAGGCCAGAAGACCGGCGCAGGTGTCCAAAACTCTAGACGCGTTTCGAGCTCCTGAGACGCTAAATGGGACTTGAACGGAACGTGTGACCCGACCAATCGATTGCTCGTTTGGAAAGGAATCCATAAGGGGCCACACGCTCTGTTCAGGTTCAATTTAGCAACTCTGGAGCTCAAAACCCGGGCGGGACTCTGACCGCGTCCACCGATCTTCTGTCCCACTGTGAGCCTGCCAGCCAGCCAGCCCCACAGTAGCACACACGGCACGGCAGCGCACGGCATGGGGGCTTCATGTACACTCATTAAGCTTTTCTCGTTTCTTTACGTTTCTAGAAATCGCTACCACCCAGGTTGGCTGGCTGGCCGCGGCCAGCGGCGGTGGCACCAGCCGCGGTCAACCCCGCCTCTCTCTCTCTCTCTCTCTCTCTCTCTCTCTCTCTCTCTCTCTCTCTCTCTCTCTCTCTCTCTCCCTCTCTCCCTCTCTCCCTCTCTCCCTCTCTCCCTCTCTCTCTCTCCCTCTCTCTCTCTCTCTCCCTCTCTCTCTCTCTCTCTCTCTCTCTCTCTCTCTCTCTCTCTCTCTCTCTCTCTCTCTCTCTCTCTCTCTCTCTCTCTCTCTCTCTCTCTCTCTCTCTCCCGCAACCTCTCGCGAAATGTTCCCGCGCAATCCACACTGCGCCCCGTCGGGGCCTCGCCGCGCCGCCGCCTCCCCCGCGGACACCACGACCGGATCACCTTGCAGCTTGCAGGGCCTGGCAGGGCCTGGTGGGCACAACGCCGCGCCGTGCGGCCGGACGGTGGTGTCGGGTGCCGTCTGCCAGCACTCGCATTGGAGGAATGCTCGCAACGCGTTCGCAACGGCATCAGCGCGACGCACACTGCCATAGGGTGCGAGAATCCAACGCAAAACGCTAGTGTAGGCGTCCCTTTCGTTGGTACCTGTACTAACAACGTGGTCCACCAAAGGGCAGCCAACGACCGGCAAACGGCTTGAATCATCGAGTAGATAAGTCTAAAGACAAGAAATGATGGTTCAAAGGTAACCATAAGAACAATCCACCCATCGGACCATACCACACTCCTAAAATAGTTTCACCTAAAAATTTTTAAAAAAGAAAATGGCCACATTTTTCCTCACATTTTTCAGAACATCCGCATCGCCAGGCCGCGTCGTCATCGAGAAGCACCCAATTTAACTTCTTTTTCCTCCTTTTAATTTATTTCTTTCTTTTTCCTCTCAGGTTCAACGTGCCGCCGCTAATGGCATCTCGGCCATAAAGAGGTGCGACTCTAACGCACGCGGCGGAGCCGGCCACAGTGGGCCGGGCGGGGCCTTACAGTGCCGGGCCGCGGATTTACGGTCCGGGGAGGGGGGGGGGGGCAGCTAGACACGGGGCCTTGACCCGCGGCCCGGCCGGTGCACAGTGGGCCAGAAGACGCGATTTGAGCCGGCGGTAAAACAACAACAACGGGACACGCGGGCCGCCGTATAGCGTTAGAGCAACGTTTTGAAGCGCGGCGGCCCCCCAACAAATAATAATTTACTGCCGGTGGCGCCCCTGGCGAGAGGGAGAGAGAGAGAGAGACCTGCTTTAGGAACGGCCCCCGGGATAATGCGCGACGCAGCGATTCGTCGCGCCGATAATTTATTGGCAGCCCTTCTTCTGCAATAGCCTCTCCAACTATCGAAGACGGAGAATCGAGGTACTGAAATTGATTGTGGCGGGGCGCACGGAAGCCGAAGCCAGCCGAAGCCAGCCGAAGCCAGCCGAGCCGGCGGCGGTAGAGCAAAGCGCGGCCAAGCAAGCAAGCCAACGGCCAATTAGCCAAATCGTCGTAAAACGGCGCGCGGCGCGCTTTTCAAAAACGAACGACAAGAGCGACACCGACACTGGGGGGAAAACGACGACAAGGAAAACGATCGCTGCTGGAAATAGGCTCCCAGTAGGTAGTGCACACTGAACGGTCGTTAAAACTGCCCGAAACTATTTTTTTATTATCAAAAAGCTAAACAAAGGGATTTGGAAACAATGATTGCAAAGCTAGCGAATAGTACAGAAGTTTCTTTTCATCGCAAAATTTGTCTTTTTTTTTAAATACAAGATGTAAGTAGAAGTCAGCCATTCTTCTTCTTCGTGTGGATGCCGGTAAGTACTATTCAAGGTGACACTCGCACAAACACGAGTCGCCAGCCGAACAAGTTCTCGGAAAGGCTCGTTCGTCCGCTACGCCTCTCTCCGCGCCTGAGGTGCCACACTGCCGCAGGTGTCAGGCAGGACCGCCGAGTCGCCGACAGAACGGCACCCCGACGACACAATGCTAAAGGCCCGAGTGGCAAAATTCGCACTTGTCCGCCGCGTGGTCCGTGCCGTCCCCCACCACTATACCTTTCAGGTCGTAAAGATAAAGACGGGGTCCGCCGCTGGCATCCTGCGTCCTTACCGCTGGTCCGGCAGCGCAGCACAGCGTCGCGCACTGCGGGGCTGACAAAGTGACACGGACCTAAACCGGAGGAATTTACGAGCAGGCGAGCGGCCCCGGCCACGCCGGCAGCGCACAGTGGGTCAGAAGACCGTTGAGGCGGCCAGAATCCTGGACGCGTTTTGAGCTCTAGAGTCGCTAAATGGGACTCGAACCGAACGTGTGACAGACGGACAGACAGACACACACACACTCACTCACTCACTCACTCACTCACTCACTCACTCACTCACTCACTCACTCACTCACTCACTCACTCACTCACTCACTCACACACACACACACACACACACACACATTCGGCACAGTTTCCCTTTCCGCTGGGCGGGCCCGTTACGCCCCGTGGTCCTGGTCGCTGTCCTGGCGGTATGACGTCACCGGCAGGTGTGCATCGGAGGGCCGCCCCGGTGCACAGTGTGCACACCTGCGGCCCGCCATGCGGGCAGCAGCAGCAGGGGGAGGGGGAAGGGAGAAAGGGTGAGGTCAGTGGGCTGCCCAATCAGATGGCCCCGAATACCAACTCGAATATGAATGACCCGCGAGACACTTTCCCCCCGGCGGCGGCCGCTGCGCTAATCCGCGCGCGCGAACGCCTCTCTCACCTCTCGCCTCACGCCGGCCCGGCAGACCGACTATGAGAAATCGCTCATGATACCGCCGTCGGCATTTGCCTAGGCACGCCTTCTGGCCCCTGTGCTTGCCTATGCATGCCTTCGGGCCCACTGTTCGCCGCCACGCCCCGCGCCCCGCGCCGCCGACTTGGGAAGCGGCCGGGGGGCAGGGTCCCCAGGGAACGACGACGACGGCGTGGTCCACGGCGGCGCTACGCGATTTCATAAAAATCATCGCTGCAGGCCAGGCAAGGCAGCCCCCCCGTCCGCGGCGAACACTCGTAGAACGGCACGGCGGTGTTCGACATGTAACCCGATTACCAGGCCGGCAGCACTCGGGGCCGCGCCGCGCCGCGCCGCGCCGCCGGAGCATTGTCCCACTGTGTCCCACTGGGAGCGCTTCTGTTCGTGATCAGGCGGCGAGGCAGCGGGGATCTGACAAGGGCCACGGGGGCCTCGCGACACATTGCTCCGCTGCCCTGGAGTCCCTCATGCAGCCCCGCGCCGCACAGGGCCGGTCTTCTGGCCCACTGTGCACTGGACGTGGACGCCGTCCGACGCGGTCCTGCCGCTCCAGGAGCAGTAGTATTGCGTTTCCGGCGTCGTGCCGCCGCATCCCCGGGAACCCAATCCACTGGAGGCTGCAGTCACTGGAGGCTGCCTGGAAGCCGAGGCCTGCCGGTCGCCCAAAACGTTCCGACACGTCACGTCGCAGAGCAACAGCAACAACAACTCGCTTCTTGGGTTTTGTTTTTGTTCGGCGTCCTCCTCGGGCCGTTACACTGCAAAGACACGGCAGCGCGCTTATCCACCCCTAATCTGCCGGTTCATTCCGCAACGTCGCTCTGTCTCTCTCGCACTCACGGGCCGCCCCGCGCGCGTACGAGAGAGACAGAGCGACACGTCTCGCAGCCCGCCTGCTGCTGCCTGCCTCCCCCAGGGAGGACCTCCTCCAGACAGAGCCGGTTTGGAGCGCGACCCGCACACCTGCCTCGCTTCCCAGCGGCAGTGACAGCCGCACAGTGGGCCAGAAGACCGTTGAGGCGGCCGAAATACTAGACGCGTTTTGAGCACCCGAGTCACTGAATGGGACTCGAATCGAACGTGTGACCCCATAGCTCTCCAAACGAGGAATCCATGGGTGGGGTTACACGTTCGATTAGAGTCCCATTTGGCGACTCTGGAGCTCAAAACGTGTCCGGGACTGTGGCCACCTGAACGGTCTCTCTCTCTCTCTCTCTCTCTCTCTCTCTCTCTCTCTCTCTCTCTCTCTCTCTCTCTCTCTCTCTCATTCTTGATATGACGGCGCGTTTAAATGGCCTCCGCGCGGCATTGTCCGATCCGTGTGGCGCGGTCACGTCGGCCACGCTCTCCGCCGCGCCGCGGACGTCCACGACGCCGACGACGCTCGTGATGGAGGTGATGCAGGTCATAAGGACGGCGACGGCCGAGTCGTGACGGTGAGTGCATCGCCGCGGTGCCGGCCGCCGCCGCGCCAACCCGACGAGGAACAAGGAAGGAACTGGGCCGCGCCGAACCAGAAAAACAATCTCCATATGTACATCTCACCAAGAAATTTTGCCACTACAGCGGAGGTCTGAAAAAATGGGCGTGGTGTGAGGAGCGTGCGTACATACGAGCGTGTAACAGATGTGAGTGTGTGTGTGTGTGTGTGTGCGTGCGTGTGTGTGTGTGTGTGTGTGTGTGTGTGTGTGTGTGCGCTGATTATGCCAAAGATGCTGGCAGAGCGAGCGCGCTCCTTGCCCTTTTCCTTGAGAATTAGCGGACACTCACAAACACACACACACACATAGGCTTGAACACATACATAGTACACACACTCACACACGTTTACGCGAGTGTCCCCACGACTACACGCTTGCTAATGATGGAGATCGGCCGATCACGCGGCCGGTTGCTTCCGCACAGCAGGGCTTTGGTCGCCCTGTCTCTGCCGCGCTAACGGGGCGTCCCGTAGGGGTGCGAGAGAGACAGAGCGACGCTGGGGGCTCTTCCTCGCTGCCCGTTGCAGCTTCGGCGTTCGCAGCCAGCGCGCAGTGGGCCAGAAGACCGGTGAGGGCGGTCATGGGACTCGAACCGAACGTGTGACCCCACCAATGGGTTCCTCGCGTTCGGTTCGAGTCCCATTCAGCGACTCTGGAGCTCAAAACGCGTCTAGAGTTTTGGCCGCCCGCGCCCCGGTCTTCTGACCCACTGTGAAGCGCCCCGGTCCTCCCCGTCCCCCGGCACATAATGCACCGTTAAACTGAAACTATCCCCGCATCGCAGACAACGAACCACCAACAGCAGCAGCAGCGCCACATCAGCCGAAGTATCAAACCTTGCGGTCGCCGTTGGACCATCTCGGCGGCTCGCACTGTGGGCCGGGCAGCCCAGCCGCAACACGCCGGCCGGCTAGACGGTTCGAACGGCCCCGCGGCTCAAAACCATTCGGATGCGCGTTTCCAGGGACGACGAGATAGCAGCGGCGACCGACAAACGCTAAGGCCGCGTCTTGGAGAGCGGCTCAGATGCTGACCCGCGACTGAGGCGGGGCCTCGGCGCGACTCGCACGCACGCCTTGCGTCACCACGTTTGCACGCCCGAGAGGCTTCATGAACTCCTGCACAGTGGGCCAGACGACCGGTGGAAGCGGTCGTTCAGCGACTCTGGAGCTCAAAACGCGTCTAGAGGTTGAGAACCGCCTTCTTCTCCAGCCAGACCCTATCCAGCTTCCTGCAGGCCACCTCCGCCTTCTCCAGAGTCACAGACGCACGCCGTGAATCCATTACCGCGGCGCCCGGCGTGCAGCGTGGAGGAGATGGTCTGCGGCGGCCCACCCCCGCCCCCGCCCCCACCCCTCCCCCACCACCCCCTTGAAAACGAGGCGCAAGCAAACAGCGGCCAGATTCCTCACTGGCGCCACCACGTCCTCCACGGCGACGCTGCGTGGGAACGCAACGACGCGCCGCCGCCGGGAGTCGAACCCGCTACTCGGTGCCTCGATCGCCGCGTCGCTGCCCAATCGGCTACAGTATCGCGCGTGTACCGCAAAACACGTCACCGAACGCAACGAGTCACAATCTAGCAGGCGGCAGTAAGTGACCACGCGAGCCTCCTCACAGTGCGTTCTCTCTCTCTCTCTCTCTCTCTCTCTCTCTCTCTCTCTCTCTCTCTCTCTCTCTCTCTCTCTCTCTCTCTCTCTCTCTCTCTCTTTTTTGCGCTTCTGCTAAAGCGTGCAAACTTCACTTCGGCGCCTGCTCTGGGATTCAAGAGACGACATGGCGGAAATCTGACAAAGGAAATTGGAAATGTCAGTCGTGCAGGAAAGTCAAGAACCCCAGTGACACGCCTGTGTCAGCTGAAGAGATGCGGGCATTTATGAAGTCGGTCAGTGTATTTATGGAAACGACGGTGGCCAAGTTGAAAACTATGGAAGATTTAAAAAAATCGGTCGAGCATATGAGTGCTAATTATGATGAGCTCCTGAAGCAAATAAAGCAAGTGGAGACTGACAGAGTAGACCAAGGTATTAGAATTACCAAGCTTGAGGAAATTGTGTACAAGAGAGATAATGATATTAAAGCCCTTCAGAAGAGACTCAGAGAGACTGAACAGTATGCAAGAAACAGGAATGTGGAAGTGGCTGGAGTTGAGGTGGTGGCTGGAGAAGACTTGAAAGCAGTTATGGCGAACATTGCTGTCAACATAAATGTTCCCTTTGATGAGAAGGATATCGATGTGATCCACCGTTTGCCGTCCAGGAGGGGCGATGGGCCCCCGAAGATTGTTGCACAATTCTCCAACCGCTCTACACGGAATCGATGGCTCAAACAGAAGAACCATGGCGGGGTCATACTGAGCAGCGCAGTGGTCCCTGGAGGCACCGGCAACACCAGGGTGTATCTCAACACTCATCTAACACCTGAGTGGCAGCGTCTTCTGTGGCAGGCCAAGCAGGCTGGCCGGCCAAAGGGATTCAAGATGGTGTGGTTTCAAGATAATCGAATCATTGCGAAGAGAGACATGACCGATCAGCGGCCAATCTTTATTTATGACGAGGAGGACATTGCACGTTTTGGCTAGGTTAACCCCTTTGTAATGTAATTAGAGGTCGGAGTTTAGATTTAAAATGGATTGTGATGTTAATGTGATAATGCGTAATAAATTAAAGGAAGTAGGTAAGCATGTAGATAAGTTTAAAGTGGTACATATAAATGCACAGTCATTGAACAATTCTAGTCACTTTACAGAGTTCTGTGATAGCTTCTCAAATAGTACTGTGGATGTCATTGGTGTCAGTGAAACATTCTTCAAAGAGACCAGTCAGATGAGCGTATCTAATTACAACGTGTTTTATGTTAATAGGAAAGACAGGGCGGGTGGAGGCGTCGCCCTTTATGTGCATAATAGGCTGAAAGCCAGACTCTTGGCATCGTCTAATGGTGACTCATATAAACCTGAATTTGTTATTGTAGAGGTGCAGTGTGCTTTAGATAAGATCCTTGTTTCTTGTATGTACAAGCCACCCAAGGTGGGTCATTTGGACACTTTCTTGGATGAGATTTACAAATTCCTGCCCTATTATAAATATTCTGTATTATGTGGTGACCTGAATGCTCGTTTTGGCAGCAACTCTTATGAAACCAAACTTGTGTGTGAACTGCTGGATCTCTGTGGATACATTTCTGTTCCTTTCGATGCTACTTTCAAACAGCATAACTGTAAATCTGTTCTTGATGTGATTGCAAGCAACTGCAACGATCATGTAGTTGACTTCGGTCAGTGTGTGGCACCTGGCTTCTCGGCTCATGACCTAGTATATTGTGTGTTTGACTTTAAAGTTAAGGCAGTTAAAAATAAAACAATCACGTTTAGGAACTTTAAGAAAATAGATGAGGCGGCTCTAGTTGATGACGCTAAAAGAATTCCATGGTGTAAGATTTATGAATGTGCAACCTGTGATGAAAAAGTTGAAATGTTAAATGAGTTCCTGTTACAGCTGTTAAATAAGCACGCACCTCTACGAACTTTAAATGTTAAAAGTGATGATGCACCATGGATGACTGATGATTTGAGAGCTATGATTGACGAAAGAGACAGGGCCAGGGCTAAAGCCAACAAAACTAACAACCCGAGTGATTACGAAATTCATAAGGACTTAAAAAATAAAACCAAGCAGCAATTGCGTAATGCTAAAGTGCGGCATTACCACACGATCTTTGATACAAATGAGTCTCCCAAGCAAATATGGGCGGCTATTCGAAAACTTGGCATAGGCAAGTCCAAACAACACAAAATCTCTGATTTTCCTGTGACAGCTAATGAGCTTAATGGTCACTATCTAAATGTTTCTAAAGTTGATGATCCTGAATTAGCTACTGCTACTGAAAGGTCTTATAGTGATAAATACCGCAGTGTCAAATTTGATGACCAATTCTTCTTTAAATTTGTACCAGCTCATGAAATATGTAATATCATAAGAGGTTTTAAATCTAATGCGGTTGGTGTTGACGATGTATCTTTAAAATTCATAAAACTCTTTCTTGATGAAATTGCTTTTGTCTTAGAACATGTATTTAACTTCTGCCTCCAGTCTAGTGTGTTTCCGTCATTGTGGAAGCGTGCAAACGTTTTACCACTTCCTAAGGTCTCTAATCCATCTCAATGTGCTGACTTTAGGCCAGTGAGCATCTTATGTCTTTTTGCTAAGGTTCTTGAAAAAATAGTCCATGATCAGATGTATGAGTATGTTATTTGTAACAGTATTATGAACCCACTTCAGTCGGGATTTAGAAAGGGACACAGTACCACTACAGCTCTGCTAAAGGTTGCTGATGATATAAGGTTGGCCATTGATCAGAGGAAACTGACCCTACTAGTGTTATTGGATTTTAGTAAGGCATTCGACAGAGTCAACCATAAGCTGCTCTTGATCAAACTCAGAAATATTGGTTTTTCTGAATCCGTCATAAAATGGTTTCTTGATTATCTGTCAAATAGGTGGCAGAGAGTTCTGTCCGGCGACTTCGTCTCTGACTGGTCTTTGGTAGAGACTGGGGTGCCCCAGGGCAGTGTACTTGGTCCATTACTGTTTGTGTTGTACCTTTATGATTTTCCCAGTATCCTTAGTAATGTTAAACATCACCTTTATGCAGATGATACACAATTATACATCCACTTTGATATTAATGATATTAATAGGACAGTTTCATTGATGAACACTGATCTTGCAAACCTAGTTAAGTATATCTCTGGGCACAACCTCACTCTTAATGTTAATAAAACTCAACCGATCATCATAGGGTCTGGACCTTATATTAATAGGTTGGATCAACTAAAAGCTCCTTTGATTAGTATTAACGATACCACAGTGCCTTACAAAGATGAAATTGTAAATCTTGGAGTTACCTTTGACTCGACACTGAGCTGGAGACAGCATGCGAACAAAGTTGTGAGTAAAGTATTTGCCACATTTGCCCAGGCTCGGCGTAGCTTTGACTGCCTACCTAGAACGATAAAATTACGTATTGTTCAAAGTCTAATATTGCCTCACCTTGACTATGGAGCGGCCCTTTTCACTGATATGAATCAGTACACCACTGTGAAACTTCAAAGAGCTGAAAATGTGTGTATTCGTTTTGTTACTGGATCTAAAGTGTTCGAGCACATTACACCTTGCTATGCCGAGTTAAAATTGTTAAAGCTCCAAGATAGACGAACAGTAAGCTTGGCGACATTGTTATGGAAAGTCCTTAAGTCAGAAACTCCTCACTATCTGTATGAAATGTTTAGCTTCTCTATGCGTCATCCTGACCGAATTTTGATTCCACAACACAGAACGGCCAAATACTCCAAGTCGTTCTGCATTTCCTCATCGAGAGCCTTTAACCTGTTCGAGGGTTACAGTTATCTGCCCTTTTTGTCAGTCAACTCGTTCAAAAGAGAAATTAAAGCAGAGTTACTGTTAAGTTACTGATATTAGTACAGATAATTTTGTCGTGCTACTGGTGTGTGATATTGTAATTATTTTATACTATGTGTGTAACAGTCATTTTCCTTCCATTTGTTAAGTTTGTTAATCCTCTACCTTGTGTTGATGTTTACTTTGCATTCTGAGAGCGGTACGTACGCTCGTGGGACTCTTCAGTCCCGTTGTATGTACCTTAAAGATTAATAAATCAAATCAAATCAAATCTCTCTCTCTCTCGGCGTGCGCTCTGCTGACACACTGCCGGGGTCGCGGCGCGGCTCGCGGCAGGTGCAGCGCCGCGCACCGCCGCACACAGTGGGCCAGCCCGATAGTGTGCGGCCCCGGCCGTCCTCTCGCCGTGAGTGCGAGAGAGACAGAAACGGAATCGAGCTGCAGCAGGGCTGCTGCCCCGCCGGCAACCAACGAAATAAAAAGAAACCCAACCCCACTGATGCTGGCCCTGCTGGCCCTGCCGGCGCTGCTGGCCTCGTGAAGCACTCCGAGATGAGATAGCGCGCCCAGATAGCCGCCGACATGCTCCGAGTGTGCGTGTGTGTGTGTGTGTGTGCTGTACTTGGTCCATGGGCCAGTGTCATGCTGTTTGTGTACGAGACTTCGTGTCGGCGTGTCGTTGTGTGTATGTGTGTGTGTGAGTGAGTGTCGCAGCGGGTCCGCGAATGTGTGTGCGTGTGGCTGTCACCACCAGACTGCAGTCACCAAACCGGGTGGTGGAAGTTTCG
Organism: Stenchaetothrips biformis; assembly: GCA_030522485.1. NCBI lineage: Eukaryota > Metazoa > Arthropoda > Insecta > Thysanoptera > Thripidae > Stenchaetothrips > Stenchaetothrips biformis. The sequence continues at coordinate 15,116,043 of CM060089.1, read as the reverse complement.
CACCAGCAGTGCACTGTGTGGCTAAGCGTTACGCGTTTCGCGTGTGATGCAGACAGACAGAGGGAGAGAAACGTAAAGGCCGGCGCCAGACCCATAGCGACCTCCTAGGACGACGACGCCACCCGCACCGACGGCACCGCTTTCGTCGCTCTGTCTCTCTCGCACCCTTAGGGGCCGCCCCATGGGTGCGAGAGAGACAGAGCGACCAACCACTCTGCGGCAAGACCGGGCCGAGCCACCCCGCGCAAACACAGACGCCGCACGCTCTCACACACACACTCACTCACTCACTCACTCACTCACTCACTCACTCACTCACTCACTCACTCACTCACTCACTCACTCACTCACTCACTCACTCCCGCGGGCGAGTGAGGCAGCGAGACAGTGGGCCGGACTCGAGTGGATCCGGCTCGGCGGCGCGGCGGCGGGCGTGTGCACTGCACTTGCCCTCTCGCTCCGACTGGCTTGGGAATCGTCGGGGCGCAATGTGTGTGAGTGCGGCGCGCAAGTGCGGCATGCTGCAAGCTGCAGCAGGTCCGGGACCGCCCCGCCGCCGTGCCGAGAGGCACACAGCGGGCCAGAAGACCGGCGCAGTCAAAACAGAATCGCTGAATGGGGCGCAAACCGAACGTGTGACCCCCCACCAATGGATCCCTCGTTCGGAGAGCAGTCCGTTGGTGGGGTCACACGTTCGGTTCGAGTCCCATTTAGCGACTCCAGAGCTCCTCCATCGGTCTTCTGGCCCACTGTGGGGCGGGGCGGCGCAACAACAAGTGACTGTTTGGATTCGTCGGCCTCGGCCTACTCATCATCCCGCGGCCAGGCCGACCGACCAGCTCTCTCATCTCTCTCTCTCCCTCCCTCTCGGCGTCCCGTAGGGGGTGCTAGAGAGACACAGAGCGACGACGATGAAGCACTGCTGTTGTTTCGGAATCACGAGGACCGCGCCAACTGCCATGCCAACGGCCCACCCCGCGTGAGCGCGCGAGCAAGGGTTCACGTTCACACGCCGCTCCGCCGCTCCAACCCTCCCCCTCCCCCGCCACATGCGGCCCATGTGGGGCGCCAGCGAGCAGCCCGACATGTGCGCTACGGTTGTAATAGACTCATAAGCAGCAAGAAGTGGCCACGCAGTCCGCCGCACTTCACACGGGGAGGGAGAGGGCGACGGCCAGGAGGGTCGCGTAACCAACAAAATTCCAGATTTTTAGGGTGCGCGGACGACAGAGAGAGAGAGCTAAATAATTTCAGAACACAGCTCAACATGCGGCACCCCCGCTGACACTTGTTAGAAGCCCATAGGTCAGGTTGAAAAACAATGCCTTCCCAACGTCGTTAGTACATTACGAGGAAATTACTGGCTTTGAAGAGACCTTAATGCAGCTCGATTTCGAAACTCGACCTCTGACCAATATTCATGAAATGCCGCCCCATGCCCAACTCTCGCCATTTCGGGCGATGCGAACGCCCTCGCACAGTGGGCCAGAAGACCGGTGGACCCGGACGGGTTGTGGGCTCCAGAGTCGCTAAATGGGACTCGAATCGAGTGTGTAAACCCCTCCAATGGATTGCTCTCCGAACGAGGAGTCCATTGGTGGGGTCACACTTTCGGTCCGAGTCCCATTTAGCGACTCAGGAGCTCAAAATGCGTCTCGGATTTCGGCCGCCTGCGCCGGTCGTCTGGCCCACTGTGCGCCCTCGGCCGCCCCGTCCGCCCCGGCCGCCCCGGCCGATCGTGACGCGGCCGAGCGAGACCGGCCAGCCGCCCTCCCTCTCCTCGCAGTTTCCAGTTCACGTTCAAGAACTTATTCGGCCCGCGATGGAAATGGAATGCAGCCCCCATTGCATTGCAGGCGCGCGGCTCCAGCTCCAGCGACGCTGGACGCCGCCGCGAACGCATTGTCTCACGCACACTCACACCCGTACTCACTCACACACACGCACGCACACAATCACAAACGGGCGGAGAGTATAAGGCCCGTACTGGGGCGCAGGAGACACCGTTGTAGAGGTGATGCAATTGCTTTTCAAAGATAAATGGGGGCGAATGCACACACACACACACACACACACACACACACGCGCGCGCGAGCGACACGCCTATTTTCGCTTTCCACTTTCCACCTGTGCGCGAAGCACGCTCACTCACTCACACAGCCACAATGCGCGCCCTCCCACGATCGGCTGAGTTGCAGAGCTCTATAACCCCTCTCTATATCTCTATGGAAGGCGCCATTTGGCGGTGGTTTGCACGCTGGGAAGTCGAAGCCGAGCGAAATGCATGAAGTGCCGGCCGACACAGGCAACGCGCGCGGTGTGAAGATTCGCACGAAACAAAAAATGAGCACCTCTATTTAGTGTCCCCTTGTCTTTCCCCGCTCACTCTCTCTCTCTCACTCTCCTGGGCAGGGGCGGGAAGTCTCCGCCCGACAGTGGGCCAGAAGACCGGCGCAGGCGGCAAAAACTCTAGACGCATTTCGACCTCCAGAGTCGCAAATCAGGACTCAAACCGAGCGTGTGACCCCACCAACGGTTTCCTCGTTCGGAGAGCAATCCATTGGTGGGGTCACACGTTCGGTTCGAGTCCCATTTAAGCGACTCTGGAGCTCAAAACGCGTCCACAGTTTTGGCCGGCTGCGCCCGTCTTCTGGCCCACTGTGCGCCCCCCTGCCCCTTCCCTCGTTCAAACACACGCCTGCGGCCCGCACCGCACAGAGACGTGCATTGTCCCTGTGCCCCGGTCTCTACACACCGCGCCCTGTGCTAACAGCGCGCGAGGCACTCGGGACAGCCGACAGATTCCGAAGGGTCGGTCGCGTCGCTTCGTCGCTCCGTCTCTCTCTACGGGCAGCCACTCGAGTGCCAGGGAGACAGAGCGACGAAGCGCGACTTCTTCGGAATCAGTCTGTGTCGGCTGGTGCCGCACTCCTTGCATGATACTTGATCTTTCGACGACGCGCGAGTAGAAAACGCCCGCGCACTCCGCTCCGGGTCTTCTGGCCCACTGTGCGCCCTGCCTGCCTGCCTCAGCGATCGCCTATTCGAGGACTCTCAGGATTCGAAGTGAAACAAAACGAGCGCCTGCAGCGGCGGCGGCGCTGGACAAGCCGCTGGAGAACGACAGGCAATCCAGCGCGCACGTGCTGGACTAGGAGGGCCTGGAGGCGGTTTCACAACGGAATCAAGGCGCCGCCCCGCCGCAGCCCCCTTTATCCCGACAGTGTGAGGTCGCGATCCGCGCGAAACAGAACGCGCTGCACTCGCGGGGAACTCGGGGGAGGGGCGGGGGCGTAAATGGAGAACACTGGAGTCTCCAGGCCGGGACAGCCCGCGGGCATCACGCGTCCAGCCGGTGCGGGGCCGCGCGGCCGGCTAGCAGGCAGGTCCATTCCGAGCGGTGCTTTCATCGCTCCGTCTCTCTCGCACCCCGACGCGCCGCCCCGTGCGTGCGAGAGAGACAGAGCGACGAGGCGCTGGTTCGGAATCGGCCGGCAGCAGGGGGAGTGCATGCTGCACTCCGAGCGGCTCGACTCGTCTGCATTGCTCCATCGGGCCCCCGCCGCCCCACAGCCTTGCCGGCGTCCCCCTACACTGTCACAATGGACGCGGCCTGTGCCAAACTAGGGTGGCCGCCCCGCGCCCCAAACGTCCACGCATGGCGCACCCTACGGTGGCCACCCGGCCCATCGCCGCCGACCTGGACCGAAGTGGTCGGCCAGCTTCCCACGCTGCCTGCTGCTGCAATCGCCTAGCTTGGCTCGCTTTTTATACATATTGGGTCAACCCCGCCCCGCCCACCGGGGGGCGCCAGGTAAACCCATCGGACGCCACCCTAAGTGCACTCCAGCCGCCCCTGCGCATAAGAGCCCCAATCCTCTCAACGCCCCACAGTGGGCCAGAAGACCGGTCTGGTGTACTAGCGAGCTACTGGGTTCGCCACTCTCACTGATTTCGGGAAACGGTGTTCCCGCAATAATCCATTGACGGTCCGGGCAGTCACAGCGGCAACGCCGCTCTGTCTCTCTCGCACCCCTGTGCGCAACGCCCAACGAGTGTGACAGACAGAGGCACTGCATCCTACTTTTCGGAATGAGAGTCCCGCGGGGCAGGGCGTCGCAGACACGCCGTGCCGTTCGCATCGTTCGCAGCCTTTGCAGCGCACGGCGGGCGGGGCGGCGGCGGCGGGCGATCGCATGGCAGGCGGGCGAGCCGGCAACACCGCGCCGCATCCTCGCCCGACCCAGCGGGCCGGGCTGGCCGGGCGGCCCAGCGAGCCAGCCTCCCGCTCCAGGCTGCAGGCAGCGCCCAGCGCCAGCGCGCCAGCCAGCCAGCATGCTCACCACGCTTGGCTCTCGGTCTCCGGCAGGCAGCATTCCCAAGTCCCCTTTCCAGTTTCCAGGAGGCAGGGCCGCCGCGCCGCGCCAGGCGGCTGCATTTTATTTTACACGCCCTTTTCCAGCCAGGGATCCACATCGGCCATTTCGGTCGGTATTTCACACTGCTGGCTGTTTGTTCCGAAAATTCGGGAAAGGGGATGGAAACCAATATCTTTGTCAATATACCTCGGCACCAACTTTGGTGCTCAAAAAATAAATTTAGAATGAAATGGGGGTGTAAGGGCGAATATGTTCCCTCGCAAGCTCACCTGCAACCAACGGTGCTCCCAACAGAGGCCCTCCAACCAGTGCCACCACCAGCAACCTGCCCTCAATGAACATGTTCCGAAATGGGGCTCGATCAATTTTTCCGCCTTTTATCACCGTCTGTGAGTCTGAGTCAGCGAACGAGGCTGAATGTATGACGATAACAGGAGTACATAGGAGAACGCATTCTCGGAAAAGCAGGGGGAAACAGAAGATAAAAATTACCGCAAATATTGCAAGCATAGATTGCCTTCTGCGGCGGCCCCTGCCCCACACGTCACGCCGCTGCATTTTCCTCGTGCGTGGGTACATTTACGAAGACAGGGATCGGTCACAGCACGACGGACGTCCCGTCGGCTTCCCCGCGCACCGCGCACCGCGCAGCCTGGCCGCCAAAAACACCCTCATGACTCACGCCGTGACGCGGAACGGCGGGGCGGCGCGCCGGTGGAGCGACAGCGACGACCACCTTGCCAGTGCCGCAGTGCGCAGCCGGCCAAAGCTCTAGACGCGCTCTGAGCTCCCGCTTATAATGGGACTCGAACCGAACGTGTGATCCCACCAATGGATTCCTCGTTCGGAGAGCAATCCATCGGTGGGGTCACACGTTCGGTCCGAGGCCCATTTAGCGACTCTGGAGCTCACAACCCGTCCGGGATTTTGACCGTGTCCGGCACGCTGCAAGTGCCCCGTCGACATGACGACCGGCACCGCGTCCTCCAGGAGCACACCGCCAGCCAACTTGCTTCATTCCCAACAGCAGCAGCAGGCGCGTTCGCTTTTTTTGTCGCCCCGCCCCTCTCCCTCCACCCATCCATCCATTGCCCCGGGGCAACTGATCCGAGGAAGAGAGAGAGAGAGCGAGAAGGAGAGGGAGATAACGCATAGGAGAACAGCTGCACAGGAACCCCAACGAACCGGCCGGGCATGCCTGCCTGCCAGCCCGCCTCCCCCTCCTCGCCTCGCCGTGCAGTGCGGTCCGGCCGTGGCAGGCAGGCAGGCAGCCAGCCAGGCAGCCCGTCCGCCGTCCGGCCGCCCGCTCGAGCGGCCGCCGCCGTCGGGTCGCGCTCCCGTCTCCTCGACCTGTTATGAGCACCATGTATGTTTGAGTGAGTGTGAGTAAGCGGCGCGCGCGGGCCGGGGCTGGGCGGTAGGACCTTCCGCTCCCCTTCCCCCTCCCTTCTCTCGTCGACCCTTTTCCCGCTCCCCAGGCAGTGGTCCAGCTGAACAGCCCCGCCCTGCCTGGCCCACTACTGCACGCTGCAGTAATTATTGTTCCAGCATGATTATGAAAAAATGGATCCACATTTTTTTTCGTCGGCAAAATGGCACACATCCCACATAGAAAATGAAAGGAAGGAGACCGCCGAAGAAAAAAACACACACACACACCACCACCACCAGGACAAAGACGAATGAATGAACGAACGAGCGAACCAACGAGTATGTCGATCACATCCCCTGTCGCAGTGTGTCGAGCGATGAATACACACTTGTCCAATCCCCGCGGGGATAGGGCAAGGCGTCGGTCGGCAGAAAAAAAAATGCGCGATAAAAAAAATCCCTGAATTCAGCTGGGGATTTGAACCCATGACGTAGGTGTCCAGTCGCATGGCGCTGTAACAAAGTACTAAGGGGAAGCAACACGCACAAACTCACACACACGTGTGTGCACACACACACACACACACACACACAGAGGCAGGGGGTGGCATAATGCCCTACCTAACCGGGAAGTGCTCCAGGCGCCTCCAGCAGCGCCACGCCGCCTTGTTTTCGCACGGCCTGGAGCGAGCAGTGACTCCAGCCCACTACTGGGCGACACCCCGTTCTCACATGACTCTCTAATAAACATTGCATTAAAATACGCGGCCAAACAATGGCGCGGAAAAAGAGAGGCGCGAGCGTGGAGTGGAGGAGGAGGGGGAGAGAAAATGGCAGGGGGAATGGGGAGGGGGAGGCAATGACACACGGAATAAAGCAGGCGGCGGTGTGCAGCCCGACAACGAGATGGCATTTAAATTACAACAATGCAGTCTCCTCCTCCCGCCGCGCTGCGCACGCTGCACGTGTTGGACTGCGCGGTGTCGGCGGGACGGGCACCACCACCACGACGACGACGAGGACGACGACCGCAGTCGTGGGTTCGAGCCCCGCCGCCGCCGCACAGGCTTATTTCCTACCAGCCCACTGTGCAGAACGGTCCCACGGCCCGGGGCACCGCACTCCTACGCACAGCCTCCCTGTCACTCGCTCCAGGCCGCTCCAGGCCGCTCCAGGCACGCGTTCCAGGTTCCAGGACGGTGCCGCCACGATGGCAAGGCGGCTCACAGTGGGTCCGGAGACCGGTGAAGGATGCAGGCGGCCAAAATCCCGGATGGACCTAGAGCCCCAGAGTCACTAAATGGGACTCGAACCAATCGTGTGACCCCACCTATGGATTGCTCAACGAACGAGGAACCCATTCGTGGACACTGGAGCTCAAAGCGTCTAGAGTTTTGGCCGCCTGCGCCGGTCTTTAGGCCCAATGTGCGACAGGAAGCTGGAGCCGAGACTGGAGCACAACGACAAGGCCGGCGATAACCGCGAATGCAAACACGCCGATCGGCCCGCCCCGCCCCGCCCCACGCCCCTCTCCCTGCTGTTTGTGACAACGCTGATTGCCGCGGCGGGCGGGGCGGGGCGGGGCGGGGCGGGGGCCCAAGGGGACCTCATAGAGAAGAAAAGGGGATCAGAGGCCGTCAACAGCGCGACGCGCCGCGACAGACGTCCGCCATAGAGACTCAAGTGCCCTCGCCAGACCGAGTCCGAGAGGGAAATATCTCTCTCCTCTCTCTCTCTCGGACTCGTAAGGGGCGTCCCGCGTGGGAGCGAGAGAGACAGGACGAGCAGGCCGACGGCAGCCTGCCGGGCAAGTCGGCCAGACGGTCGTCACTCGAGCCAGGGGGCCAGAGGTCGCCAACTCGCGCGGTACAACGAACGTACTACTCCGCGCACGAGTCACTTTACCAGTGCCTTTACTACCTTTGAGTACCACCTTGCCCTTCCCAGAACATTTCTGCTGGATGCTTACTACAACCTAACCTAACCAACACCGTAATCCACTCAGACGAATTCATCCTAATACCACTGCACACGGAAACGTCGCCGCCGATCTGGCAACGCACCTCGATCTTCTTTTAGAGTGCCAGCACGCCCCACACGCCTACGCCCCTTTGCCTTGCCCGCCGGGCCGTTTGGCCGTTTCCCCGGACGCGATGGCACGGCACAGTGCTCAGTGCCTCGGCGCCTCACTCACACGATACCCACTCCGCATCACGCGAGGCAAGAGCCAGCCAGCCAGCTTGGAACTGCACAACAGACACGGTGAGACAAGCAGGACTGCGCTGCACTCGCCCGCGCACAGTGGGCAAGAAGACCGGTGCAGGCCTTAGGCGGTCAAAATCCCGGACGCGCTTTGTGATCTGCAGAGTCGCCATAATCGGGACTAGAGCCGAACTCTGGAGCTGCAAAACGCGTCTAGAGTCAGGCCGCCTGCACCGGTCTTCTGGTCCACTGTGCCGCGTCTTGCATGGCACCTGACGGACGACAAACATCTTGCAGCTCGCGGAACGCCAACGGCCAGAGTCCTTCGACTGGCTGCGAATCCTGGAGTGCTGGAGTGTAATCAGGTGCTCCAGCCCAGCCCACTGTGCAGCCCACTGTGCAGCCAGCCTCCTGCCCACTGTGCAGCCTCCAGCCGCATGCCAGCTCCCTGACGTGTCCGTCACGTCCGAGGCGAGGCGGTCGAGGCGCGGTGCCGCTTCATCGGTAACCAGATGTTAAATCACTTTCATACCGGCCAGGCCGCGTCCGCCGCGCCAAGCAGCCGAGGTGCGGCGACCGCCATCCGCATGACGCAACGCGAGCACCGGTAGCCGAGCGGCCAGCAGCACTGCTACCGGCGCGGCAGGGCCCGGGTTCGCCGCCCGGTGACAGCTGATGTCTTTTCGACAACCCCTGCAGTCTCTGCGCCGCTGTTTCGAAAGCCCGCCCAAAGGCGAAGCTTTAGCAGTCATGGAGCGACTGTCTCCAGCAGGCTGTCCCTGTCACCCTCGTGGGTCCGTGCCTCTTGTCGGAGGGGTGCGAGAGAGACAGAGCGACAGAGCCTGCTGGGGCGCCTCGGTCCAGGAGGGAAATGCCAGAGAAACGCCCATAAACAAGGCCGCCTCGAGGGACACGTCATGTCCTCATGTGTGTCCAGTGGGGAGTCTCCATCCGATAAGGCCCGTCCAGTACGTGACCCGTGTGGCTGCGGCCCGCTGCGGCCGCGGGTTCGAGTCCCGGCCGCGCCTTTTCGCTATCGCCGAGCGGAAGCGGGTCGCGCGTTAAGGTCCCCGGCCTGGGTGTCTATGGCGACGGCTGGCGACTTGAACGCAAGACCACCTGTAGAGCCGCCTGTCCACGAGATCGACCGTGTGACCCCACCAATGGATTGCTCTCCGAGCGAGGAATGCATTGGTGAGGTCACACGACGTTCGGTTCGGGTCCTGTTCAGCGACTCTGGAGTTCAAAACGCGTCTAGACTTTGGGCCGCCTGCGCCCGTCTTGAAACGGACGGAGTCAGCCTGGTGTGCGTCGCGGGGCGCAGCAAAGCCCGCTGCCCAACAAGGCAGAAAATAGTCGGTTTCACACGCGGCAAGTCGCGCCGCCAGGCAGAGCAGGCAGGCAGCGCAGCGGCGCCGTCGCGACGCGCACCGACCACGGCTAATTAAATTGCGGCGGTAAGGTTGCCACCCGGCGCGCGCACCGGGTTCCCACCGACGTAACGAGCGAGCCGCCCCGCGCGCGCCGCCGCGCGCCGGCCGTGGGGGCGGCAACCCTAGCGCAACAGGTGGGGCGCAGCAGAGGGACCCTGCCGGGCCGGGGGGCGTGGGTGGGCCGAGGCAAAAAGCAGAGGGGCTGTTCCTGAACCGGATGTGCCGCAGTCTCGGCTGCTTGCCGCAGAGCTTTGCCCCGCTTTGCCTCTATATCACGGCAGTGCGTCGTGATAAGGCAAATAGCCATTCATTCATAGTCTCCGTGTCTCTCGCACCCCTACGGAACGCCGCACGAGGAATCCATTCGTGGGGTCAGTCAGACGTTCGGTTCGGGTCCTGCTCAGCCACTCTGGAGCTACAACGCGTCTAGAGTTTTGACGAACACACCGCAGCCACCCTCTTCTCCCCCCCCCCCTGCAGCGACATCCTGGATCCGCCCGGCCGGCGGCCCCGGCCACCCGCCAGGGCGGGCCTAATCCGCCCCCCTCCCCATCTCTCTCCAGATATCCAGACTGGACAACTCCAGGACACATCCAGGACAACTCGTTTGACAATGCGCTAGATCGGCAGTGGTCCGAAAATGGAATTTACCCCGGTGCTTTGCCAGGCGGGGGGATGGCGATAACCGGCAAACACGGCGTCGCCGCCGCACAGTGGGCCAGAAGACCGGTGGAGGCGGTTCAAGGCAAGGGTGTGTTTCGCCAGGGCGGCCGGGCAACCCCCTCGACACCCTTCTGCTGCAGAGACGTCTGCTCGACAACACACCTCTTCGGCGCTGCCAATCGCCCGGCTCGACTGACAACCCGCAGGACGGGGCCGCGACCACTTGTGGCCTCAACGCGGCGGTTCAAGGCCCAAACACCGGCTGCTAAGAGCACAGTGGTACGCCCTGGGGACGCAAACTTACCTTGGACAGCGGGGACGGTATTCCATAGGCACAGCAGCAAGGCTGTTGTAGCCAGAAGGTAATCCACAGGCTTCATGTCGGGGTAACGTATCCTTCGGGTGAGCACTTTACATTATCTTGTTCCACAAAACACACACTTCTCATTCGATTTTTTCACACTAACACCACAACACTCACACTCATTTAATCACAATTTCACTCCGCACCTCCTTCGTGCTAACGCGTTCACTTACGCACCTCCATGGGTACCACATTTGAGTTTCAAAACTTGACACTTTTTTTTTTCACGCAGCCATCGCGGCGACAGCCTGGAGCACGCAGGCCTCGGAGCGGCCGAGACGCGATGCGCGAGGGGACGCGGTCGGACGCAAGCTGGCGAGCCGAAGCCGAAAGCCGAAGCGGCGGAGCGCGAGCCGAGCCGAGCCAAGCCGAGCCGAGCCGAGCCGCCGTCGGGCCCTCCCCGCCGCACCATTGTTCCAGCGGCCGGCAAGTAGTCCCGCCGCCGACCGCAGCGCCGGTATCGCTCCGCGCGCCAACTGTGGGAAAGTTCGCCACAAGTCCGGACGGACGCTCGTCCCGGGAAAGCCGGGCCAGCGCGCTCGAACGAATCGTTTTCCCGGCGCTGGGCGACTTTGCCCGGCTCGTTTGGACGGAAAGCCTCCCGGTGACGCGTCCGGGGCGCCGGAGACGCGGACTGTGTTCCCGCGCGCAAGACGGGGAGAAGGCCGTCCTGGCCGTCCGCGCGGCGGCACGCTGGAGAACGCTGGAGGCAGGGGGTGGGTGGGGACTGGAGCGCAGAACGCTTCGGGTCGACTTCGGCTGTCTTCGGATGCCGTTGGGTATAGTGCGTTCGAGCAAGTGAATTGCTAGCAGCTCCGTCGGCGCGTCCCCCCCACCCCTCGACGCGCCTTCCTCCTTGCTAGAAATGAAGTCCTGCATGAGCCTTACGGGGCGCGCGCTGGCCGATTCGCCTTCATTCTTCCGGAAGTCGGGTGGGGGGAGCACGCAGAGGCGGCAAGGGAGCTGCTGGCAGCCGCCGACCCCCGCCGCTCCCCGCCCGCCCTCCCAGCGCCCTGCGTTTCCGGTTGTTTGCAGTACCAAGACGCGCCTCGAAAACGCGGTCTGTTCTGCTCCACCAGGGGAGTCGGGTGGGGTGGGGGGCGACCGCTGCTAGCACCTCCCTTGTTCGAGCGCTCGAACTTCGTGCTCAAAGGGGTTTGTAAAGATAGAATTAACACGCGGTTTCTTGACCGATAAGCTCCACCACAGTGCTGGGCGTCTGTGGTGGTGACAGAGCCCCATAAATTAATGCCTCCGCGTTTTTTTTTTGTTTTTCCAGTAAGCGTATTTAAACGAGATTCTTTCTTCGTGCATCGCGCGGGCTTTCCCCGGTCGATGTGTTGCCCGGGAATAAGATTTTCACTTGTTTGTTGTGTACAAACTGATCTGAGTGCGAGCATGAAGAAGGGTGCAAGGTAGACTGGGTTCAAGAGGTGGTTCTAATCAGTCCTGAAGCAAAAAGTGACACGCGCGTTTCTGGAATAATTAGTCACGTGACCAACTGAACATCACGATGCCCTACGAGCCACCCGTCGATGAAAACGACTTAAATGCCACAAATAAAAACATTATTGAGCTGAAGAAAAAAATTCAGTTGTCAGGTACGGTGTGGTAATGGGTCCATACATACCAGTTTTGTAAAAAAAAAAAAAAAATGAGCTGATTTGAAAAAAAAATTACTTTTACAGAGGGTCAAAGGAAAGCACATTATGAAGAATGTGAATCTGAAAAAAAGCGGAATGGAGAGAAAATTCGACAATTAAAAAAGGAAGTCAAGGAGCTGCGCCTTAAACTAAGCCAACCACCTACAGTGAGTAGGAATTCCCTTAGTGGTTCCAAGTTTTTAACAACTACTCTAATTCCTCTACTCCTAACTTTTTGTAGTGCGATGGCAATGTCCTTAAAAAATATTGTCAGAACCCCAAGGAAACCTGTGCCTTAAGGGAGAAAAAAAATGAAGATGCAGTGGAAATTATGGATTTAAAAGTAATAGATTTGAAGAAAAAGTTGGATCTCCTACGTTTTCGATCAAAACAGGTATACAGGCACTGTGTCTCTGAAAAAAATAGTCTTACATCATTTGATCAAAATTGATTTTCTCGTGGTAATTCAGTGGCAGATTGGTAAACCTGGATTCATTTTTTTTTAGCATCAAGAGAAGATGAAATCACTTGCTGATGAATACAAGAAGCTCCTGACAAAGAAACAACAATCCCGCCTGATCAAAAATAAATCTGAGGCACAAAAGGAAAGGGTATGTGCCTGTATATTTTTTCTTTTGGCTGTTTTTAAGTGCCTGATGAGATTCCTCTTTCATGAGAAAAACTTATTAGAGAGGCTAATTATTTATTTCTCCATTTTCAAGAATACCCTGGAAAATCACATTCACAGAATTGAAATGAATATGATGGAGGCAGATCATGTAAAACGGAAATATTTGAGCATCAGGGCAAGTCTGCTGGATGACAGTGTAGAATTTGAAAGCAGTTTAAGAAATATGGAGGATGTGATTGTGAAACAGGATCAAGAAATCAAGCACCTGGAGGTGTGTCATTTCACCGTACCATTTTTGCAGCAGATTTTTTCCAACCTTCATGTGCATTAAAATATTTTACTAAAAATGAATTTTTTTCCCTGATTTATTGTCATTGTTATTTATTTATATTTTTCAAGGATATAAATAATGAAGCACTTGCGCTGAGAGATTCCACAAAATCTATGCTTTTGAGACAAGAAGCGTCTGCTATGAGCATAAGTAAGGCAAGAGAGAGGCAGCTTCAGGAGTTCAAGTGAGTACGTGTTTTGCACTATCATTTCAACAGAAGAATGAATTCTAAACTTCAGATGAATTGTTTGTAGGATGAGAGTAGAGGAACGTAAATCTGCATTAGAGCAACTGGAAAGACGCATATTTCCAACTGGAAGACCAGTCATGCAGCGTGAAGATTCTCAGGGAACTCCTGATTCTGGTCAAGTTGCAGATGATGATTGTGCACGTAAAACAACATTCTATGAGAATGCTTTCTTGAAACTGAAAGAAGCCACAGGTGCACTTACAAATTTCCCTTTGTCATGTACTAGATTTATAGAATTTTACTTTGAGATAGGCATTTTTCTGTTGTTTTTCATGAATGTCCACAGGCGTGACAGAAACGGAAGAGGTGCTTCAGCGATTCCTTGGGCAAAAGGAAACAAAGTCTCGACTCACTTACTTACGGAAAGTTACTGAGGATGAGAAAAGAAAATTAGAAAAGCGCAAAGAAGTAATGATGGCTCAGCTGGAAGCCTTCAAATTTGCTGAAGTTAAGGATAAAGAAGTGTATGTATTCCAATGCAAGTCATTCCATTCTTGCTTCTTGTATTTACATGAATTTATTTTTCCTAGGAATGTGGAGGAAATGGAACATGTGAAACTGTGTATCAAGAGTAAGAAGGCTGAAATACTTAAACTCGAGGAAAACATAAAATCAGTGTCAGAACAACTTTGCAATATAAAAGATATTTTGCATCGAATTTGCAAGAAAATAGAGGTAAGGAAACTTTGGCCAATGAGGCAACTTTGGTAAATGGGATGGATCAAAGAAAATACCGTAATAACTTTACTGATTGACAGGCCATTGATGATATCAAAGTTTCTGAAGCAACTGAAGACCTCCACGAAGTGGAAATTTTCCTCAAGATTCTGGAATCCAAAATTCAAAACGCCCTCTCTCGCATTAACTTAGTGGCGCAGCTACTTGATCAAGCAAATGAAAATTCTCTTCAAGACTTAACTGATATCCAAGACAACACACTAAGTATAGTTTCATCTCAGATGCCCACTCAGCGCACAGCTGCTTTGATTGCAGCAGTGGAACCTACAGCCCAGGTAAGTTTTTCATGTACTTACCATCTAACTTGAGCAAAATGTTACTATGATTAATTCTACATTTTTTTCCCCTGCAGGAAGGTCCATGCCCCGAAGAGTTATGGCAATTCTCATCAAAACCAGGAGCAGCAGGTGCAATGGGAGGTGCTGCAACATCCACTCGCAAGGATGTTCCAGCAGCAGCAGGCACACCAGCGATACCAGAGACTGATGAAGAGGAGGAGTGTCCAACTCGCAGCTTTTTGAAGAGACAAGCACAACTAATAGTGGATGCCAAATCCCGCAGGAAGGCCTTCAGAGGAGTGGCCCTAATAAAAAGTAGAAAGTAGTAGACCTAAAACATTGTGCTTATAAAATGATTTTATTAATCACAGGAATAGTGTTTTCTTTTCCTTAACAAGAGGAAACTGTTTTAGATTGACAGATTAAGTTTGAATGCTAGTTAACCTGAATCTGACGATGGTGTGCATACAATACATGAGTTCAAGAAAGTTTACTACAGAATAATTTCAAATCTGCACAGATGTACCTGCCTATCATGACACAAACATAGGAGTTATGACCTGTTCAGTAATGATCAATCTTGATGAAATTCAAGACATTGAGGGATGTTGACCTTCATGAACCCAATAGAAGGAAAAACAAACAAAACAAACAACAATTAAGTCTAACTAGCTGTTCCATCAAACCTATCTACAACAAAATTTTAGAAATACAGACATTAACTTCTTATCCAAGTTTTCAGTGCACCCTGTGAAACACAAATCATTAGGAATTCTTGAATTCCACCACTCAAATAACATAACAAAGCTTCAAGTTCATTCTCAAAGACACAAACATCACCAATTGCTGCTGAGTGCAAAGAAATGCACAATTTCCTTGCACTTAAAACATAAAAACCTGTGGTTATTCCTAGTACTAAAATATCACAGAAATAAAAGATATTCAAACGAAAAGTAATGTTTCAGATGCAGAGCAAGACAGTAAACTGCAATGCCAAAACATAAAATTATGAAAGTATTTCATGACAATTTTAACTTGAAACATTCTCTATGAGGAACAGTATGGACAAATGCCCAGAAAACCCCAACTATCATCTGATAAATGCTGCTACAATTGAACCAACACAAACTATAACCCTCAAATTAATTCTCTTAGAAGAGTACCATATTAGTAGCAAGGCAACAATATGAAAGCTTCACTTCCTTCTCCTTAGAGCACAAATTTACCTAAGTACAAAAATAATATTTTTAATACAACACAAGATAATATTAACACCAATTACTTTACCCTTCCTTGTGGTCCCTGTTTTGTACATTAGATAATAAACATGATTGGATTAATGAGTTTTAAAGGCTCCTCACAGCTAGGTACCTTCCTTGATGGTACCATTCACCTTTTGGCACAAATAGATTGCAGCAAAAGTACAGCGAGAAGCAAATTTCTTATTTGCTATTTTCACTCAAATTTAATTTGAGTAATTTGGAGAGAAAAACTGAAAGTTTTTCACTCCTCTCATCGGGTAATTGAAGTTTGAAACTGAAATACTAATAAATATAATACTATGAGGCAAAGTCCTCAGAATTAAACCAAGCAGTCGCTACAGTCCATCAGATGAACACATTGTGGTAAAATGACACAGACAATTTTAAAGTAAAGTATAAGAGCAGCACTGGTTAATAAACACAGACTTATTGTGTCTTTGAATGCACTACTTTGTAGGACAGGTCAACACTTCCAGTAAGAATTTGTGGAGTGGTGGCCTTAATTCAGTCTACAACAATACAGCAAGTGCCATACATAGTAAAAACACTTACTATTCCAGTCAACCATTTAATTAAAATAAATCTATGGCAGTGGTTAGTTATAATTCATAGTACAATGCCTATATACAGAAAACTTCACTCAGTTAATACAATGAAGTTTGGCGAGAAAAAGGGGAGGGAGGTTTTTTTGGGGGGTGGGGGTTTACCATGCTTTGAATGTTCACATGCTCAGACTGAATCAACAAGTCAGACCACTGAGGAGTGGAAGCTTTGGTGGCCTTCATTAAAGCCAATATAATGAGGGGGAAGACTTCATCTAAAAACATGATCAGTTCTTAACTTCAAGATGTAGTCTAAATTAATTACATTTTGGGAAGTTAAGATAACCCATTTGTTACATTCCATAATGTAATGATTGATTGATACCAATTGATCCTGTACAACTCCGCAATTTTTCTATGCTCTTTGACATCATATCACAGTTTGACAATAAAATGGGCTAATGCCTGAACCTTGTGAGATTTTATAAAATGGTGAAATTTTGTCTGCGAGATGGTTTTGGTCAGAAAATAATATTTTGGAATGAAAGCCACATTTCAAAACTTAAGAGGGCAGCTTAGATTGAAGTACCATGAACAGATAAATTATAAAACGATAATTTGCAGCATACAATTCTCAAACATGATTTTGGCTTGGATATCCCCGTACAGAGGCAAAATTATTTCTGTACAACAGAAAATTAAAACAAAATAGTTATCTTAGAATAGGAGTGAACATCACATCATCCTTCCCTTCAGTGATAAAACAAAAATGTGATCAATAAAAACCTAGTTCCTTCAGAAATTCAAATTGCAATAGAAGCAAGAAGAAACAACTAACATAAGACAATTTCCATACTGTACATTGAAAACGGACTTCACTGCCCATTTTAAAGCACATGGAAATGAAACCTTTGGGAATGATCCAACAAATCTGAAATATAAAACACTGAACAAATGTCCCTAGTATTAAGGCGAAACATATTGTACCACCAGGAGCCTGGAGTTTAAAACTCTTATCACATTAAACAACTATGCGCTAGTCTAAACTTTGGATGGTTGAATGAAGTAAAATCCTATCATCATACATACTATAATGAATAGTCCCATTGGATAAGGTACTCAACTCCATCGGCAGTAACTCTCCTACCTTTAATTACAAACTTCTCCCCCGAAGCAATTCGATTGCGAGCGTTAAATATGGATTTAATGTTTCTCTTGACATCAGATACTGACATCTCGTCAGGGCGTACAAAGGTGGAACTTGAAGATGATGAAGACTCCCCTTGAGAGAGGTGCACATCAGTAGTAGTTTCCGTAACAATAGGCTTGTGAGGACTGCGAAGTAGTTTGCCACCAACAATACGCTTCTCCAATTTCTCACCAGAGTCCAGATGCACCGTTTTGGTTCCGATGGTTTGATTTGATTGGAGACGCCTTAATCGTCTTCTTTGTTTAACCTGCCCATTCACAATTTTAATATCCTTCTCACTTAGTTTCCTCTTCACAGCACGAGCTTGTGGTGGTTCATTAATCACAGGGGTGAGCCGAGGCAATGAAGGGAGCAACAGGTCCTGGGGATCCTTCTGCAGGACTATGGGGGCCCCTAAAAGATCAGCTATCGTGGGTAGACTGGAGGGCCGAGTCTCTGGGGGACTGATGGAATCTTCTTCAAATTCAGTGTCAGCTGGTGTTGAGGAAACTGAGGGCATAATGGATTCTGTAACTGGAGAAGCTACTGATGATGGAACATCCAGTCTTGTGCATGCAAGAGGGGTTTCTACAAGCTCTTGGTATCTTGTACACTCAGACTCCACCTGAAATATTGAAAAAATAAAATTATTTATGGTGAAAACAACGTTACTTTTCGTAATAATATTATTGCCAGTAATAGAAAAATGAATTAAGCATTGAAAGGAAAACAATGCACTTACTTTTTCAACTTTTAAAACCACTTCTGTCTCTGCTCCATTTTCATCACAGTTTAGTGCGAGTTCTTCAATGAATGGTTTCTCTTCTTCCTTAGGCTCTCCATTTAATGTATTTGTGAATTTCTCTCGACAGTCTTGGCTGTCCTCTAGGGACATGGGCACCGAGAGAGACGTACTTTCCTCCCCAACACTTACATCACTTTCTTCCCCACTTGAATCATAGCCATCTTGGCTTGCATCATTTTCATCAAAGCTTTCCTGTGGAAAGGAACGCATTAGATTGTTTGTAACAGAAAAATTGTAAGAAAAAAGCTGCTTGAGACTTACAGCATTCAAGGAGACACAAGTGTCATCTTCCGAAAAACTGGTTTGACTGTCGAGAGAGTCATACCCATCCTGACTGCTGTTTTCCATGATGTCATCACAGTTTCCTGCACCTAACAGTTCTTTCTTCCCAAGTGCTTTACTTCTGGGGGAGACCTTATTACGATTTACTCGTCGGTTATGTCGCAATGATTCTTGAAGGGCTAGCCGATTAGAAGCACAGAAAGCTGAGGACTTTTTGGCATAACCAGTGAAACTATCCAAACATGGCACCTGTGTCACAAATTCAGTGATTAAGAGTTCATAAATAACACAGTAAGTACATGAAGTAAGACATAAATCTATAAACAAATTACTTCGGCATTAACTCACCTGTTGCCCATTTACAGAAACAGTTGATGAAAACTTGTTGTGCAGAATACTAGGGTCAAGAAGATGAATGCCTACAGCAGCATCTCGCAGATTTCTTGAACTATTAAAGGGAGCACATGGAGACTGGCCAAGCATCAAGCAGTAGTTAAACTGAGACATTCCGCCATCTGGTTGCAGCACAACATCCTTCCTCATTAAATATTTTATACTGTAAACAAAGAACAGAGGTCCATGAACTAAGCCACAACACAAAACTGAACTGAACTGGAAAAATGGTTGCTCTTGATAAACTTACTCTAGAGGTGGCCGAAATGTAATATGGCACTTTTTCCACCAAGACTTCACAGCATCATCTGTGAGAGGTCGAACCGGGGGTAGGGAAAATGCAACTCTTCTAGGAGGAACTCTGTTTCGAAGGCCCCAAATTCGCTTTTTAGTATGTAACTCTTTCCCAGATTTAAAACGGCAGTTTCTATAAATTGTTTAAAAAAAAAAAAAAAAAAAAAAAGTAATTAGAATGAGTACAGACAAATCTAGATGGATTAAGAGTCATAAAGAAAAAACGAAAGTACTTTGTTGAGTTATCTTCTAGCATCTTCAATATGAATTTTCGCAGTTCTGAATCACTGCACTTTACAAGCTGTAAATAAAATTAACTCCATTATACATTTTGTTACCAGTATTGCGTTTGAAGTATGAGAGAACTAGTACAGCAGTAAATACCTGAGCAGGAATTTGAAGATAAAACCAGTTATTTTTAACATATGGAATGATCTCACTGTCAACATCAAAGTACTTTTTCTTTTTGAACAATATCAAGTTGAAAATTACAAGATGCACAATGTCTACCCAACCAAAATCAAACCTCCTTAAGAACTCGTCATCATTGCACACAGAACACAAAAAAAGATACAACCTAGAACAAAACCAATACATTATTAGAAAAAAGACTGACTGCAACCCAAACGAGTGAAAATAAGTATAAAATCTTGAGACATATCTAGAGAACTTTTTCACTTACTGATCACCACAATATAGAGGAAAATGAAGGCAAGATAAGCAGTCTTGGTGAAACCATTGGCGGCAATAGGCACACTGCAGCATTTGTATATACCAGTCACCAGGTTTCCCACAATAGCAATACTGCTGACAATCATTTACCCTGTGCGACTCATCCCACACCAAGGATTGCAACTGCAAAAATAAAAAAAAGATTGTTGTTACTGTCATCTCAAAAGAGGTCAGCATTGATAATTTTGTCTATGTATTAACTCACTGAATATGGTAGTTCACGAATGATGGGCTTCTTCTTTATTGGGCTAGGAGGGGCGTTGGATGTACATGGTACACGAGGATGCTGCTCAGATACTTGAGCCGACACGGGTATACCGGCGGTTTTAGAAGACAGTGTGCCTGGCAGGGACGGTAAGGATATTTTGAGCTCAGCATTAGCATGGGCTGAGGCTAAGCTAGGCCTGCCACGCTTCTTCTTCAGAGTTTTGTTACATCTTATACAGAGCCACTTGGCTGAAGGGTCTACTACCGGGACGCTTGGCTGCAAAAATGAGAGCATCACAGAATTAACATAATCTAGGCAATGGGTGATAGTTCTCAAGTGGGATTAATGTTGGTTGATGACTTTACCTCTAAACATGACCTGTGATAACCTCGTCCACATTTGGGACATCTAACGACATTTTGGTCAATTTTCTTACAAATAACACAGAGAATTTCCTCAGGGTCATCTTTAACTCTTTGCAACTCATTTAAGTGGGCCCAGCATTCCTTATTATCCAGAAAACGCAACATGCATTTTTCTGTGGCTCTGTCAATCTGAAATAAGGGCATTCATAAAAAACTTAACAATTTACAAAGACAAAAAAAAAAGAGAAGATGTGAAGAGAGATCAGCACTAGTACCTGCACGATTGTACCCATAAAAAATTGACCAGTGTGATTTCGGTCGACAAGGACATCTTCACCTTCCACAAACATGGATGTTGTGCTGTCAGGAGCCGCAGGGGCGTCCTCAAATCTTGACTGTTAAACAGAGACCCAGCTATAATATTACGACTACCAGGAATCCTAGGGATTTAAGTTTATTCTCAGTATTTGCGGCAACTCACGAAGAGACATTAATTCATTTAATAGGGGCCCTAGTTTAGCATCATAATTACACATCAGATTATATCCTGGAAAAAAAAAAGGAGATGCCTTCAAATGATGGCCCTACTATCGACTTCTACAGGTTATTACCTCTTTTAAATGCGGTTGTCTACATAAAAGTACATCAAGAACTTTCTGTGGTATTTGTTCAAGAAGTACATAGCAGCCCTGAGTAACATTTGTCATGTTTGCATTCTGAAGTTACAGGTGTTGCTGTCCTAGGGTATATCCTACAGCATTCAAATTGTTACATTGTATTTCTGCACCTGTAAATGAATCAATAACATCTTTGCAGATGTGGCAATACAAAGTGTACACAAAATTACTAGAGGAAATGTCAAGTTTCAATACGAGAAATTATCTGTGAAATAGACATTTAGATTTTAAAATGTTAGTGTTTATAAAAAGTTTAAATATCTTAAAATATTTATCAAATGCAAGCTATGAAAAATAATAATGGGGCACAATGAAACAGCACAAAAGCTTATAAAATCACAATGCCACATTACATAAAGTAAATATGAAATTAGAAAAAAATAAATAAAAGAGAGTGCTTTACAACAAAAAAGCAACAGTGACATATACCACCTTGCCACAAACATAAAGGTCAACACAGTAAAAGCAAAAACAAATAAGCATGATTGAACCTTTCAAAGCAAGTCTTAAAGTGACAAAAAAAGGTGGACAAGTTGAAAAAATATGCATGATCAATGGAAGCATTGCCCCGTGAATGATCTTAAAGTTAGACTATCATTCAAAAAGTGGTGTTTTATAACATCCACTCCTGATCCTTGCATGCCACAAACACAAAGGACAAAACCCACACATGCACACATACAAGTAACAGTTTGAATGCTCCCAGAAAAAACAATGGGTGGCTAACATGCGAAACCCATAAATTCTACTTTGACACCTAAAATCTAGTCATCAATTAAGTTCACTTTGCTCTGAACAGTGCCTTTGGAAAAAGAGATAATACACTAGCACCAACAGAAAGAACAAAAAATTTTGCATTAAAATAAAATAAAGAATATTTTAGATTGGATTTTGCTGTATTAAGAACACAACAGAGGCATTCCTTAATATTTTGTACCTAGCGTCTAAACCTAATCAAAGGATGAGAAAATGGACTCAAACTCAAACTAAGGACTAAAATTGACTGAAATACAAGGCAATGTGTCTTCATGGTTGGTTAGATTTGTAAACCCTCTCTCTGTTGAAATTTCAAGTGGGTTGAATTAGAATTGCCTCTGCTTACCTTCAAGAAAACAATGCTGTGTGTTTCAGTCATTGCAGACTGCACCAATCAACTGTGGTGCATTGGCACCAACACTATTTTAATTTTACTCTCCATAAATAGGCAAATGCATTTCAAGCTTGTGATGAAGATGGTATAGTGTCTGAAATAAATAAGATCGCATCAGCTTGACATTTATATGCATAGGAAGAAAATATGAAACATGCAACACAATCTGGAAAACACAACTCATGGTGTTACGTTTCAGTCGACCCATTCCTTTCTGATCTAGCCACATCCAAGTTATTTTCTTTTCTTCTAGTCAGCGTTGTTGTCAGTTTTTGGTCACTCCACTATCATTCAGTCACCTCTCAAACATTTCCAAGTCACAAGGTCTTCCTTGATATGAATCCACAGTGCCTCCCCTTATATCTTTCTTCAACCAGTCAAATGTCCATTCAAGCAAGTCATCTTTCACCCACTTTTCAGTTAAGGTGTCTCGTGAGTCAGTCATCTTCCAGCCAATTTCAAGTATCAGAATGATTTACCGTCCAATTGGAGCACCCTAAAGCACCCATTCCGACAATAGTGAATTAATAAACGTACCAACAAAAGGAGCAAATGTGTATACAGACCTACGTTCCAAACACACATCGCTAGAAACATTAAGAGCGGATTCTTCGCAAAAATAGAAACTGGCCACAGTGGTACAATAAGTCCATTATAGCGTTAAAGCATGGTCAAACAACTTAAGCCTTTCACACTGATTGGACTCAGAAGGGAGCTTTTATTGTTGTCCACTAAAATTATGCAAGTGACTTGAGATGTCCAAGAAAACATTGGTATATTCCTCCTTACATCAAATTTTTCACGTCTGCCGTGTTATTGCAACCACATTCGTAGAGATAACAGTTCAGAGACGGAAAGAGGCAACCAAAACATCAAAGGGTCCGAGGCCTGGCCGCTAACCTATCTTGTTGAAAATGTTTACTGATGGGCGGCTGGGGTAATTTACCTGTGCTTCTATTTTTCTTTTCACGGGAGGCCCGTGAGGACCGATGGACCTGCTCAAGAGGCAGAAGACGAAGACCGAGCTCCAAACAAGCCTAGTCTTACATAGCGCTTGCAAGAACGACGGTAAAAACCGCCGGGAAACAAAACTCAAGGGCTTCGATGGATGTACAAGGGAAGTGGATGACGGTCTCGCTCGTACCGATGTCCCAAGAGATGTGTGATAGGAGTGCGGGGATTAAGTTCACGATAGTTCCCGATAAAAGCGCCCCATCCTCCATTAATAATGTACACAAATTAAAAAGCTACAAAAGAGGTGAACGATCGCTAGCTCACCACTACCACCACTCACACACACTGACGCGAACCTCACCCCCACCCCCTAAACACACACACACACACAGCACTCACACATGTACACAGTAACAAACCAAAGCCTACCTGAAAGAAGACTGTGATGGTTTTATTTGGAATTCTAGCAACAATTGCGATACATTTTTCAAAGTCTCTTCTGTTGGATGGTGAGGGGAAAATTCTGAGCTAAAAAAAAGTTAACTGTCTCCTCGGAAGAAGAACAAAAGCATCGTCCGAATTGCAATGTCGATGTCGATCTGCATTTGCGGCGTCAGCTGTCTTTCTGCTTCTGGCGTCTGCTAACGTCAGACGTCAGCTCGTGACAATGCGTGCAGCGCAACGAAAGGCTATATTTTTTAATGTACCTTGAAAGATTCTTTAAGGAGACAGTTTCAAGACTTGGGGAAAACTCCCAATTTGTTAGTCTAATACCACCCGATGTGTTCAAGTGTTGGTGACGAGTCGCATTTTAGGAGATTCTTATGGTCAAGGTTAGGGCGAGACGACGCGGGAAGCATTGGCAGACCTACAAAAAATTCGTCAATATGAACGCTCTGCGGTTGTATCAAAATGCTTACAAAAACAAACCTCTCATAACACACGCCGTAGAAACGGGTAAGTCTAAAGGTCATGGTCGCGTTTCAAATCGTCATGCAGTTGCTTGCAGACATGAGTCATACAGGGCTAGGGCTGTTCACTCAAATAGCTGATAACATGTGTTACACAACTGCAATTAATTTCCATGCACTAACAGTTTCTGTTCCCCAGGGATCATAATGACTTCAGCGGATTTTATATCACAACTTGTGGTTGAGAAAAAGTCATTGAACTCTGTTGATGTGGGTCGATCACTGAGATTTGGTGTGATAGGACTTAGCATTGTGGTTGGTGTCTCAGTTTCCCCCAATATCCTGCTTTTCCATTTTATGGTTTGTGACGTTTGTGCCACCTTATTGTGTTTTCATGTCTCAGGCACCAGGTAGGGCTGCATGGTACAAAGTCCTGGAGAAGAAGCTCCCTGGCTCAACACCAGCTACTGTGTTAAAGAAACTAGCTTTAGATCAAGTTTGCTTTGCACCACCATTTGTCCTTGTCATTCTGACTTCTGTGTGCTTTGCTAATGGTATGCATCCACAACAAGTATTAGAAAAGCTTCAGAATTCATACACGGAAATCATGCTCAACAATATTAAGGTAAGCATCAATCCTCCTCAGTCATACTTTGACCTCTATTAACAGTAACAGGATTGTGCCTCTGCAGGTGTGGCCTTGTGTTCAATTGTGCAACTTCTATTTAGTTCCTCCACATCTCAGAATGACAACAGTGCAGTTTGTATCACTCCTATGGAATATCTACTTGTCATGGAAAGCAAATGTAAATAAATCCACATGATGCAAACCCAAGGGTCTTCTTAAAGCAACTATACAGGGGTAGAGTTTTAGTATTTTATTTCCGTCGAGCCCTTGGCAGATGCAGCTCAGAACCTTAGTCAAACAGACCAAAGCCCATGTCATCATCCTCTTCCTCTTCGCTCTCTTCCTTCTTCTTTTCCTCCTTCTTTTCAGCCTTGGCCTCAGCAGCAGGAGCTGCGGCAGCGGCGGCTGCGGCGAACTTGGAGGGATCCTGCAAAGTTACGAATACAATTAAAATTTGTCCAGTCACATAATGTTCACGCATTTACAAGAAAGAATTCCTCTAATCAGACAACCAAAAGGCCAATTTCAACCGACATTCTGACTTGCTGGAGGGTTCTGCTATTTCTAGCGCCAGCAAGGGAACCAGAATATTCAGACGTAGATTGTTAACATCATGCTAGAGGCAATAGAGACTGACCAATTCCAGAATCTAATAAAGCAGGAGGGAAACCAAAGACAAATCTGACTGATATCCTATCAAACTATTAGGCTGGCATTCACAACTTTACTTTGGAGTTCAAAATTAGTAAACCAAGGAACTGAAACAGATCCAACCAGTCATTGACAATCTAGTCAGACAGCCAGAAGGCAAATTTCAACTGACATTCTGACTTGCTGGAGGGTTCTGCTATTTCTAGCGCCAGCAAGGGAACCAGAATGTTCAGACGCGAATTGTTTGCATCATTCTAGATGAGATCAAGACTTAGTTGAGGAAAACTTGATAAATTGTGCACATGCAATGACCTTAATTAAAAATAATTCACTAAATCAGTGAGTTGTAGAACACATTTAAAACACAAACCTTCAAGTACTCCTTGACAGTCTGAGCCTCCTTGAACTCCACATCAGTCACAGCAGCCACAGCCAACAGGTTCTTGAAACCGTTGATGATGGAGTGAGGGACAGATGCAACAGTTGGATAACCAATGCTCAAGCAAACTGAAGCAACGCGGGCAACACCCTGGACACAAAGAAGAGAAAATCGATTAGCAATACATCAAGAGTGGATTTTTTAGACAGATGTGAGGAAATAAATAACATACCTCCATGAACTTGCTACGCAAGTCCTCAGGCTTGATGTCAAGGATCTTAGGCTCAAAGATGGTGCCAGAGTCATAGACCATCTCAACAATCAGACCATAGTTGAAGGGAGAGATGTTAAGCATGTTCAGCAATGTGGCTTCGCTGGGGCCAACCTTGTCACCTTCCTTCAGAATGTTGACATCATTCTGGAAAACAAATAAATCGATGAGACAAGACTCGCAAAATAACCCATCACAAAAGACATTACAGAATAGGACAACACTTACGATAATTTCAATTGTACCCTTGGCGATCTTAGTGGGGATGGAAAGAGCCTGGAAGAAAGAAGTCTTCTCGGGACCAAGACCAGTGTTCTGGGCGGGGATGATGACAGGGCCTGGAGCAATGGCACCAGCTCGGGCAGGAGCCCTGACCTTGTTTTCCAACAGCTTGTCACGGACTTCTCCCAGGTCAGAGCGGGTGAAGACAAAGCCCACATTTCCACGGATATGAGGAAGGATCCTAAAAACGAGCAAGATATGAAGATCAGTGAAACAAAATCAGACTACTTGTAAAATAAAGTACAACTAGAATATAGTCACAGGGAAAACTGGAGTCAATTTAAAGTCCACATGGCAACTACAGAATTAAGTTTCTCTTGCTACAAGTTATGGGTTCTCTCCATTGATCAGAATGATGTTGATCTTCAGATTTCGATCTGACGGCAATTCCTATAGTTTGAATCATCATTCAATGGATACAGGCAGAGCGTAGAAATACTACTGAAAGTTCTCCGGTATTCAGAAAAAGCATGTCTTCAGATATCGATCCGACGGCAATTCCTATAATTTGGATCATCATTTGACGGAGACAGTCTCAGAAAAAAAAATATCCATGTAGCAAGAGATGACTTAAGCCCTGACAGAACTTCATAGCTTAACCCTCACAAGACTTGTAAACAGAAATTTTATTGCAAACAAGAAACAATTTAAGAGCAGCAGGTGGGCTATGCCACGCAATGATGTCAAAGAATTCTCCAAGAGTCAGAATCATATCAATCTTCAGTTGTCGATCCGACGGCACTTCCTATGATTGGAATCATCATTCAATGGAGATGTCACTAAGCTTTTTGCTATCCCAACAAAAAGTGCTAGTCTAGGGGGAAAAAATATCCAGGTAGCAAGAGATAACGTAACCCCTGACAGTACTTTTTATCTTAACCCTGACAACTAATAGGCAGGATTCTATGGCAAACAAGAAAAGATTAAAGAACAGCAGGTGGGCATTGTCACAGAGTGTTTTCAAAGAATTCTCCAAGAGTCAGAATCATATTAATCTTCAGTTGTCGATCCGACGGCACTTCCTATGATAAGAATCATCATTCAATGGAGATACCCCCAACCTAAGGTGCTTCGGTCTAAGATGACAAGAGGTCAGGAGCAGCTTAAGTAAACAACACTAACTTTTCCAGAGCTGGGTTACGCTCCAGATGTCCACGGATGGCCTTGCGCATCATGGTGTTCTTGCCCATGAGCACAACAGCAGTACCTCTCAAGCTCATGCGGATCTGCTGCATCTGCTTGGAGCCGACATTGTCTGCTCCCACGATGAAACACTTCGGGTAATCATCCAAGAGTTGCTGTTGACATACAAACACAGGTGAGTTTTCACAATCGTGAACCCTTCAAAAAAATGGGGAGCCAAATATTGTCTAAATACTTACGACGATCTTGCTGAAGTAGCTTGCCTTCCATGATGCCTTATCCTCCCTACCCATCTTGAAGTGGAATAGGGATACCTTAGGTGTTTAAGGACTGTAACAAATACAATGCAACATTAAACAAAGAAGTACAGAGGTATGAAAAGAAAGTCAACACTATGAGTAGATAAGACACCACTGTGCAGGGAGTGTAGGTCATATATACTGTAGAAAATAAAAATAGGAGCACACCCGGACAAAGAAATAAATGAACCAGGCTCAGAGAGTGCCTTGCAGCGGACGTTCAGATAACGTTAAAATTAAACTAGAGAAAAATATTTTCGGAAAACGTGTCCCGAACATGTTCCTTAACCTAACGCCGCGGCAAGCGGTCGACGCTACACTTCGAAAACCCTATAAACGGAGGATCGGGCGCATGATTTTTAAGTTCCAAACGAAGATAAGGGTAATTAATGGACTCTAAGAGTAGCCAGATGGCGTTCAAACGGAAAAGCTTGCAGAGATTAACATGGATGAAAATCGAGAGAGCGCCAGCACATACCAAGACCGGAGTAGACACTGGAATGAGACCGAAACGGATGTGCAAGGGAGAACGCCAACGCCGGAAAGGATGTTATCGTCGGCCTTTCCACCTTCTTCTCCCGTTGTTTGGAGCAAGGAAACTTTACACATGTTCACATATTTCACCAACGAGAGGGTCTTTTCAGAGTATTTTTTAGTCTTTGAATTATATTAATTTTTAATTCAATGCAGCGGTAAGTGACGAATGTCAAAACAATAACAAAGTTTATAACAGTTCATCTCTGCTTGACAAAAACAGCTTCAGCGTTTCCAGGGGGCGTAAAAGCAGACCAATCAAAAACCTCGACGTGTAGTCGGCGTAGTCTGTTTAAAAATGTCACTATTTGATAGAAACACAATGTCTAAAAATCTAAATATTTTGGTTTTACTTTGTGTTATTTTATTTTTTAATCACGCCCTAGGTCTGTATATCTTAAAATGACTTATGTGTATTGTTTACTTGCTGTGTCACCGCTTTTGAACTGCTTTGGGGCTCTTTTGGTGTCTCCTTGGCAGCTCAGCTTCCAGTAATTTACATTCTGTTCATCAAAATTGATTTTTTACCTTGTATAACATTTTCTTTTTTCTCAAATTTTCCATATACTATTTTTACAATACGCCTTAGCAGTTTCTTCTCAATAGTATCTTTAGTATCAAAGGTTAGAAACACCTTTGCAATTTCTACATAACATGCAAAAAATGAGCTTGTTCCACGCAACACTATTGATTCAGTACTCGTTTGTTGGAAACGTCAACGGTTCCCTGGATTTTCTGTTTTGCTTACTCACTCATGCTCTATGTGTATTTTGTGTTTACAGGAAAGAGTGCTCGTTATGTATCGTGTGGATCAGTCCTTAAGCTTATGAACTCCGCCACCAAAGTTCGTTTACACTCTCACGATGTTAAGTATGGAACAGGTAGTGGTCAGCAATCAGTTACAGGGGTAGAAGAAAAAGATGATGGCAATTCTCACTGGGTTGTGAAAGCTGAGAATGGAAAACAGTGTACTAGAGGGTAAGAATAATTATTTTTAGTTAGTTTTGCCCCTTCTGCTCTTTTATCAATTGTCTCTATCTTCTGTTTTTTTTTTTTTTCCTATTGCAGTGAACCAATTCAATGTGGCTCCATCATTAGGTTGGAACATCTTTCAACAAACAAGAATCTTCATTCGCATATGTTCCCGTCTCCTATTTCCAACAAGCAAGAGATTTCTGCTTATGGTTCAAATGGTAAGATGCTCTGACCTGTGTCTGCGAAGTTGTCAAAATGTGCAACTTCTAACTTTATTTTTATTCAGGTGTGGGTGATACTGGGGATAACTGGAAGCTGATTTGTGATGGATCATTCTGGGAGCGCAAAGGAGAAGTTTCATTTCAACACATGGACACAAATGTGTAAGTTTCATTATCTAAGTCTGTTTTCACTTTTGTGGCGACATGTGTTAAAACCTTTAAAATAATATTGTTTCTTGTTTCAGTTACCTTGGGGTATCTGGGCGTCAATTTGGGCGTCCAATCAGTGGACAGGCGGAAGTTATTGGGGACTTTTCTGTATCGTCATCATCACAGTGGCTTGCTATGGAAGGTCTCTTTATACATAAAAATGAATTTGATTCAAGAACAGTTACTCATGATCCCTCCGAACTCTAGTCAAAGTGTTCCATCTTCCACACATTTTCTGCCTGTGATTCTGTCTATATGGTATTCCATTAAACTTTCTGTTGCTGAGTATTTGTGCAGATTAAACTCCTTCGCCATTTCTTATCTTACCGACAGAATTCTGCTGACAGAAAAGGTTACTTTCATGTATTTATTTTATCTTGGAAATATTGTAAGTTTTCTGTAATAGGTTTATTAAAAAACTGATTTTTTTTTTTGAGATGTGAATTTGTGATTGAACCGTCTATAATCATGGTCACCTTTTTTTTATCATTGCCAGTGGCTCATTTATTTCAATTGTTTTTGAAAACTTATTTACATGTGGAATGTATTAGTGGTGTGAATCTGCTCATTGTGATTTTTTACTTACAAAACTGTTAATGATTCTTGAGACTGATGACATCAAGATTGCATTCCATTTTGATTGTCACTGTAAGTCAGGGCATATGCATAATTTATTTGTCACTGTAACTCATGGTGTATGCATAATTTATTTGTCCTTCCTAAATTTGCCACTGTTAAGTGACATGGAGAAATTAAGGATTTCTGTTGTAGGATTGTAATTGTCAACTGTGACTTATTGGTTGCTGCTTTTATCAGGCTTTACTGTGAGATTTTCTGAGGTCCACTTCCTCTCTTAGGATCTTGTGTTGTCTCTCTGCCCAGGTAAATTTGGGTCTAAAATAATTGTATCCAATACAATAAAAAGGGAAAAAACTGACAACAGTTTTCTCATGTGTTACATGTTCTAGTGGAAATTTTGTTTTGTATAATACTTGTAGCAAACGTTACCGTGTTCTTTCTTGCAATATGTAATTCACAATTTGAGTCTTGTCTGTGGAAGGGTTCTTCCCTCTGAAGTTGTCTGAAACAAAGGTAATCAAAATAACAATATCTGACTGTTTCAAAAATAAAGGCAAAGAAAGCGACATGCTTTCGTATTTTGTTTTCAAGCCAAACTCTGACCTTGTATGTAATTTGATTGGTGAATCTCTCAGGAGACCTGCATGAAATTCTGTCCACAGCCCCTGTCTCTTCATCGCTTGCAAATTCCTTGTCGTGGCGAGCCTTACTAGGGCAGTGTCTCCGCTTTGCGGATGAGATGGGCTGCTGCAGAAAAATTTCAGATTACGGTAGAGGAAGCCAACTGTGTTGAGCCTTCCAACTTTGGTGTACCTTGAGGGCACACACCTGGTACTGACTCCGCTGCTGGTTGTGAAGGGAGTGGTCCCACACCTGGCTGGCAGGCTCCCCGACCTGGGGGGTCAAAGCGTTCCCATCAACGGGTAAGCTGCATCTACTCCCTGGTGCGGGGGCCGGGGGCGCGCTCGGGCGGGGTTCGAACCTTGGTCCTGGCCTTGCTCCTGCGGGGCGCAGGGGCCCGCCGGGGGGGCTGGCTGGCGGCGGGGCTGGCGGGGTCGTACTTGGCGTGCTGCTTGACGTTGGTGTCGCTGGCCGCGTCCAGCACGGCCCCCTCGGCCCTGGCCCCGGCCGCCCCCGCGCCGCCCCTGCCTCTGGTGCCGCCCCCGCCGCCCAGCGACCCCACTGCACTGTGGCTTCGAAGCTCTCGCTCTCGCCCGTCCCGGCCGTCGTCCCGTCTCCGGCCGGCTTTCACTCCCATCCTGTCGCAGGGCGTTTGCAGGCGTCACTCCTGAGTCACTCCGGAAGCAAAGCAATCCATTCCTCGTTCGGAGAGCAATCCATGGGGAGTTCCCATTTAGCGACTCTGCGGAGCTCGAAATGCGTGCCCGGAATTTTGACCGCCTCCACCGGTCGTCTGGCCCACTGTGGGCCAGTCCAACACCACCGACTGACCTGATGGGGAATATGGGCCTGGAGCGGCCGGACGCGATGTAGTTCTCGCCGCTCTCGATGTCGTCCAGGTCCTTGACCTCGACGCCGGCCTCCGTGAAGAGCCGCCACACGGCGCCGAAGGGCGGCTTGAGCTTCTCCGTGAGGTGCGACAGGAGGTTCTCGAACTGGCGCACCGTGTAGGGGCTGATGAGGATGCGCGCCACGTGGTGCGAGTTGCCGTTCACGTTCACCGTCACCCACTTGCCCACCTGCGCCGACAGAGCAGGCGAAGCGAGCCCTCAGCCTGGAGGCAGGCAACCGACTCAAACCGAACGTGTGACCCCACCAATGGATTGCTCTCCGAACGAGGAATCCATTGGTGGGGTCACACGTTCGGTTTGAGTCCCATTTAGCTACTCTGGAGCTCAAAACGCGTGTAGAGTATTCGCCGCCTGCGCCAGCCTTCTGGCCCACTGGGCGACCCTTCCGACACCGACGCGGCCGGTCGTTGGCGCCCACCTCAGGAGTCATGAGCTTGGTGACGGGGTACCCGGATCTTCCCCGCGTCATGTCTGTCGTGTTCTTCCCAGTGCAGCAGTGCTATGTCGGCCCACTGTGACTCCGGCAACGTTTGCTACTCGGTGATCCTTTTCGTAACGGTGGCGGCGCGAGATGGTGTGGTTGTGCGGGCGGCTGGGGCGGCCAGCGGCGGCAACCCTCCGCGCAACAGCCAACAATGCGGGACAAGAATCGGGCCGGCTTGGTCGAAAAATAATTTATTTAAATAAATTGAGGCTTATTTACAGAGAAAAACTGTGGGAATCGTACATCAAGTGAACCGCCAAATCACCTCCTCCTCCTTCTTCTCCTTCGACAACAAATCTTTTGCCGTGACGCCCCTGTGACTAGACAATCGAATCCCCGTTCGGCGAGGCGGGTGTGCTATTCCAGGAGTCTTTGGGCAAACCGTAGGAATCCCAGGGAGAACATCGGAAATCTTTGGGCGAAAACATCGGGAATCAATACGGAGTCATCATTGTGAATTCTGAGGGTATTCACACCAAAAAATCTTGGGAGTGGCGGCCAAGGGGAAGTAACTCCAGCCAAATTTCTACACCAAAATTCACCAAAAATTTGACATTTGCTAAAATTCATTAAAATTCAAACACATTTTTCAAAAATTTAGTAGTTTTTGCCCGAAATTCAACTGAAATTCCTTCGATTTGTACACCGAAATTCGGAGTAATCTCCCGTTGGTGGCGGCAAAGCCCTCGTTGCCCGCCAGCGCCAGCCAGACCCCGGCAGCGTTCACGCGACGGCGGGGGGCGGGTTCGAGTCCCCGTCGAGGCGGATGTTGAGCGACTTGTGGATGCGGGACAGGGCGCGGGAGGCGGTCGGCTCCTCCAGCTGGCAGATGAAGCGGTACCGCGCCGAGCAGTCGCCGCCGTGGTAGTGGTACTGGCGCGTGGCCGGGTTGTGGGCGAGCTTCAGGCAGCGCCCGTTGCCGGGGATGTCCTCGCCGCCGGGGTTCTTGATGGCGTTGCTGCTGGTGCCGTTGTGCGCGCCGGCCGACGAGGACACGGGCCGCGCGCTGTTGGCCCAGATCCACAGCAGCCCGGGGTTCAGCCCGCCGGTCCAGAAGTCGCGGCCTGGAACATGACGACAACGGTCATGACGGTGCACAGTGGGCTAGAAGACTGGCGCTGGCGGCCGAAACTCCAGACGCGTTTTGAGCTGCAGAGTCTGTAAACAGGACTCGAACCGAACGTGTGACCCCACCGATGGATTCCTCGTTCAGAGAGCAATCCATTGGCGGCGGTCTTCTGGTCCACTGTGCGACCACACCTCCACTCCAGCTTTACCTCTGAACTCCTGGTGGGCGGTGATCCAGTTGACGAGGTCGCGCTTGTCCTCGGGGGCGATGACCTCGACGAGGATCGAGTCCATGGCCTTGCAGGCAGAGGAGGACGACTTCCAGTTGAGGTCGCGGCCAGAGAAGTGGTAGCAGTGCCGGCCGGCGCGGGTGAAGTCCTTCGGGCAGGGCTCGGCTTCTGGAACGCACGGGTTAGTATACTTCAGTTACAGATTGCGAAGGATCGACGAGGACGATGTGCGGAATCGGTCTTGCCCACCTTGCTCATGCTTGTTGCCCGCACCCTCCATCAAGTAGTACACGAGCTCCTCCGTGCGCCGGAGCCGCTTCTCCAGGAAGTCGACGCGGTAGACGAGCTTCTCGATGGCGCCCAACAAGTACATGTCCGTCTCCGAGACGGTGCCGGGCGCGGCGGCGGCGCTGGGGCGCTGAGGCTTCTTCGGAGGGGGCGGCGGCTTGCTGGTCTCCACCAGGGTGTCGATGCGGTCACCGGCAGAAGGGCTGCAAACCAAAGTTCACTCTCAGAAAACGGAAAGTTGCTGTTCAACCAGGACTTGAATTAAAAATTTTCAAAGTTTTCCTTTTTACACGTTGTAGAAACTATAAAATTCGGTGATCGAAATAAGCATAAGCATGTGGAAATCACCTCAATAATGTGCAAAAACTGGACCGAGATTACTCTCCACGAAACAGTGCGGAAAAACACGCACGGCGCCTGCGAAGTGCAGGATAGGCAACACACCGTGACACCCGAGTGTAACGGGCGGGCCTATCCTCCCACTCGCAGGGGCTCCAGGCTGAAAACTATTCTTTTCTCGCTCTTCTCACTGACTCATGTGACAAATGTTCTGGCCCACTGTGCACCTACCGATTCACGATGTAGTGCGCTGACGGGGAGGGCCCGGCGCCCGGCCTGTGGATGACGCGCATCATGTTGCCGTCCTGCTCCTGCTGCACCGGGTGCTGCTGGACCTGGACCTGCTGCAGCTGCGGCGCCGACTGCGCCTCCTGTCCGTGCGGCGGCTGCTGCGGGGGCTGCGGCGGCTGCTGCGCACAGTGGGCCGGAAGACCGGTAGAGGCGTTCAAAATCCCGAACGGGTTTTGAGCTTCAGAGTCGCTAAATGGGACTCGAACCGAATAACGTGTGATCCCACCAATGGATTGCTCTCCGAACGAGGAATCCATTGGTGAGGGGTCACACGTTCAATTCAAGTCCCATTTAGCGACTCTGGCCGCGTGGTCTTCTGGCCCACTGTGCTGGCTGCTGCACCTGCTGACGCTGCGGCAGCTGCCAGGCCGGCTGTGAGGGCAGCCAGGGCGTGAGGTCGCCGTGCGCCCCGTTGAGGCCGTAGCCCGGCACGCCGTCCTCGTCCACGTCCACGGGGTCGCTGGGCTCGGCGTCCACGCGGTGCGACGACTGCTGCGCCGGGTCCACGGCCGCCGCCTTGAAGCCGTTGATCACGTGCGCCTCGCGCGAACCTGAGAACCCGAGGAACGGAGAACACAAGGTTCAATATAGGTCCTATTGAACCCCGGAGCGTAAACCCCAGTTTTGTTACGAACCTGACGCCAGGCTGACGGCCAGCAGGACGGCGGCCAGCAGCAGCAGGGGGTGCAGGCGCGGCATGGCGCTCACTGCAGCAGTGGGAGAAGCCGTGAGGGGATTCATATTGTGTTGCCATCCCTTAATGTACCAGCTGGGCCAAAATCACCGAGACAAAATGGCAAGTATGCAGTCCCGCCAGACACTGCTCTTGGCAGGCCACAGTAGTGGTCTACCCTGCAACTAATGATCGCGGGACCATGGCGTGACAAAAACGGTTAGTGCGTCATTCAGGGCAGTGTGACGCTTCGGGGAGACGCGGCTCCGAAAGCAGGGCAACGGAACTCTTTTCTCGGTACTGCTCGGCTCGGATGGCATAACAGCCGGCCGGCCCGAAGCAAGGGCCCGGCTGAGCCGAGCCGGAACTGGACGACGACGCGTGTGCGTGCACCGCCCGTGTGACACACCTGTGACGCGCACGATTAGGCAAGAGTAAACGAGCATCGCGGCACGCCCACAGCGAGCAGGCGAGCAGCGTCACGGCGGCGGCGAGAGGACTCCAACAGTGGGCACGTCGCTACTCCGGGTTCACGGACCATTGGTGCGCCTTGCAAGGCCAAGATCGTCACCAAAACCCTAGCAAGGCGAAGACCGTCACTAGAACCCTAGCAAGGCTATGATCGTCACTAGAACCCTAGCAAGGCGAAGACCGTCACTAGAACCCCAGCCAGCAAGGAGTTCCCCAGCAAGACTGGGACTTCCCCGTGTGTTACTTCACACAATCCGCGCGCGCGCTCCAGGGAGGTGTACAATCACTCCCGGGAGATGGAGGCGAGGGGGCCCGCATCGTGCACCCCGACGACACTCTCGCTCGCGAAACGGTCGTCGTGCACCGCCGCGGGGAAAGCTCTCTGCGCGCGCTCACTTTCTGTCTAGTACAGTACGTACCCGCCGATGAGCAGAACGGGTGGGTCTGGCGAGGTGGTCGGTCTCCTTGAGCAGGATGAGCTGGCCGCGGCAGACGCAGGTCGCGGAGCAGCCGATGCAGTGCGCGGGTGGGCGAGACGCGAAGGTGCACTATGCGTCGCCCGGATCAGTAACGTCTAACTGAACCGGGGAAGAGAGTGGAGACGGCGCGACTCCGATGCGGGCGGGGCGGGGCTGGCGGGGCGGGGAAAGAGGTAGCGACCGGCACCCGCCGCACCCCACCCCACCCCGCCCCGCCGCACCCCGGGGTCGAGACGGGTCGGGCGGGTCGGGAGTTTCCCGGCGCGGCAAGTGAGAGTGTTTGAAGGTGGGGAAGGAAAGGGAAGGGTGACCCCCCCCCCAACCACCCGTCCGGCCCCCTCCCGCCTTCCCCCGCCGTCGTGTTTCCGTTCCAGGATCAAGAGTGAAAATAATGGAAAGTGATTTGGCCGGAGCGCCAGGCCACGCTGGCTGACCCCCTGTTGTTGATGCCGGAGCCGTTTGCCGGAGCCCCACACTGCAACGGGCGGTCTAGGGAACACCGCCCTAAACTGTAGACCCGCTTTGAGCTCCAGGGTCGCTAAATGGGACTCGCACGGAACGTGTGACCCCACCAATGGATTCCTCGTTCGGAGAGCAATCCGTTGGTGGGGTCACACGTTCGGTTCGAATCCCATGTAGCGACTCTGAGCTCAAAACACGTCTAGAGTTGAAGCTGCGTGCGCCGGTCCTGTGGCCCACTGAGCGTCGTCTGGTCCACAATCGCGCCAAACCCGAGGACTGTAATCCAGGAAGACTGACGATAGCTGAGTTTTCCACGCGTTTCTACCCCATCCAAAAGTGCAGGTACAGGTCTCTCAAAAGAAATGAGCCAGGTGGTACTCCGCACCCGAATGGACTTGGAGCATGGAGTATCGCCGAGCTCATTTCTTTTGAAAGTAACTGCATACCTCTCTGGTCTGTACTTGCTTGACTTCCCTTCGCCCAAACTGAATCCCGCGGCGATGTCAGGACTCCGCCCTGTTTGAATTTACCGCGCTCGCGAGGCAGCAGTGGTGGAGGTCGTTGTGCAACAAGTTCGCCAAGGCGCAGCGCTAGCTGACGACGCAAGTGACGCGCTTGACGCTTGCTTGACGCTTGACGTGTCTTATCGTCTTGTTTGACAATCGGGTGTTGGAGATTCTTCGATGCATTCCCTCTAGTCTGGACTGGCATGCGTAATCGACGCTTGGATCCGCTTTGAACGGGAAAATGGAGTCGCTTTACCATCAGACCAACATTCTCATTCAAGAAACCCAATCGTGTTTCGAGAGGTTAAATAAGGCTGGTGGTGCAAATGCCGAAGCTCTGGAAAAAGAAATCCAACAGAGGATTGGCACTGTAACAAGGTGAGACGTTTTAATTTGCTCTTATTGGCTTCGATTCTTAATTCATGCCAGTCTTCGATTTGTTCAACCAAAAACCTTGTTTTGAACACCTGATGGGCTTCTACACATATGTTTACATTGAAGTCTATCTCATGAAACAGGAAATTTTATTGTTTTAAGACTTTTCAACTCAATATTATTGTTTCCACATGGATAATTTGTTTCCATAACATGTTCCATCGATAGATTTATGTTTAAGTCCATCTGCACTTTGTTACAGTAATTGTGAACGACTTGATGCTCTTGCATTCAAAGAGCCAGTGTCCAGAAGGCAGAGTGCAAAGACAAGAGTTGACCAACTCAAGTATGACAATCACCACTTACAGGTATGTAAACTGATTGTGATGTAATGTCCCTGCGTAATGTGGTAACAGAACACATTCGTTGAATGTTCCAGTAAACCTTGCTATTTTTTAATGTTTCCTTCTTTGTTTTCTAGGCTGCTCTTCGCATGTACCAACATCGTCAATCCCAGCTTAGAAGAGAAGAGTCTGAAAGAGAGGAACTTTTAAGCCGAAGGTTCACTCACAATTCAGCTGATGCAGACACAGTCATCTTCATAGACCATTCTATTCAGCACCAAACTGCTCTAAATGTAAATAGTTTTAGTGTTTTTGTGAGTATCATTGCACCTAACATGATATTTACTGCATACTTTTTTCTTGCAGAATGCAAATCGAGGGATGGATGATATGCTGCGGTCTGGTGCTGGGATCTTAGAGAGCCTCCGTGACCAAAGAACCACATTGAAGAACGCTCAAAGGCGCATAATAGACATAGCCAATACTTTAGGATTGTCCAACACCACAATGCGTCTTATTGAGAAGCGGGCCCGTGAAGATAAATTTGTATTAATGGGCGGAATATTTGTTACCCTTGTTGTTATATTATTAGTCATTATTTATTTAACCTGATTTTGTCTGTTAAAAGTACAGATTTGTTATATCAGTATGTTTGTGTCTTCTCAACCATTTCATATCCCCCTCATTTATTTTTAAATTTGATGTCGCCCCATATACCCTACTTTTATCATGACATTTACTCAAGACTTATTTTCTCAATTATTCGTTGTTGCCATGATTTAATATTTGCCTCAAATGACTAAAAAAATCTCACAAGTTGAGATGTGAAATCTTAATTTTTTAATAAAGTGTCAAACATCATTGTCCTTAGAGCCTTCTATTCATTTAAAACAACTTGTCCTCATAGAAATTTTGTTTTACTCAGTCTCATGCCGATCTTCTTTACGCTATTTTAAGGTGCTAGATCACCCTCCCGGAGGTGCGGCGTTGGGGCCGCGCGGGTCCGGCCCCCGCACGGGGTATAGCGTGGGCTGTTCCGGTCAATACTCCGTGCACATTTCCTTTCCTAAAAGTGTACGCATTCCCCGAGAGATAGCGCTCTTAGCGGTACTCTGTCAAAAGCACCTTGTCTTTTTTCTCTCCTTGCAAAAGCATAGGCCAGCGCGTCCCTTTTCCTATTTTCTTTCATAAGTTTACAGCGTACTTGTCAGCTGTCCTGCAGCGAGTGCAGGCTAGTGCAGGCCTGGGCGAAGCCCCCACCCCCTCCCCTCCTCCCCTTCGCACCTCGGGCGCGGGGCGGCTCGGCAAGCAGGCGGCCGGGCCAGCCAGAGCCAGACTCCTTCCAGACGACCGGCGGACGACTCCTGTCAGTCACACAATTCGAGTGCATTGCCTCCGTGCGGACCTGCCAATCGAGGACAGCCGCGCGAGCAGAGGCCCTATGCATGACAAAATAACTTCATGGAAATTCGTAATTTTCAAAAATTGGTCATTAGAATACAGTACATTGATTAGGATGCAGTGAACCGGCAGGCAGTCGTTGCGCGGCGGCCGCGCGGTGGAAGTCCCAGCCGAGCGCGCGCAAAGCTGCGCCACCTCAGCGGCAGAGTCTCAGATTTTGCATCCGAAAGTAGTGGCCGTCCGTCTCCCTCGCGCCCAAGCCAGCCAGTGAGTGCGAGTGAGGCGGCACCGCCACGCCGCCGCGCTCCGCACGCAGCGGCAGCCAGCTGGCCCGGCCCGCGCGCCGGCACCGAAAATCGAGATATGACTTTCATTCTTTTTTGTAATCTGGTTGAAATTTTCTGCTCAGCCCATTTTTGAAAACAGACTGGATAAATTTTAGGTCAATCAAGTTGTTCTAAAAACGAGCTACTCGGCGCTCAATACAAAAGCAGTGTCAATGAAAAGGGACACAGACCCTTCCCGGCGGAGTCCGGCCCGGGCTGCCACCCTCGGCAGCAGGTAGTGGCCCTACCACGGCCGCGAGCATCGCCAGGCATCTTCCGAGCTGAGACCCAGCGGCTCCGGCTCCGTGCGGGGGAGAAGGGAGGAAGGGAGGCGCACGCAGGCTGGCCGGCAGGCAGAGACAATATGTACCCGACAAGCTGCACTTGCAGTCCGTCATAAATCTGTCGCGCCGCCGCCACCAGCCTGCACGTAGTTCCGAAACCTTCCGCCGCGCCACATCTCAGGGCACCACGAATCGACCGCCAAATTCAAAACGAGTAAAAGTATGGGAAAACAGTACTTTACTTGTGCAGCTCACCCTCAGAAAGTATCGATACCACAACAAATCTGGAGGTATATTTGTGTAGGGGAAAGACGTGCGCAGATCTTGCGGTACCTCTGGGAGCGAAATTCCATGTGCATGTCTGCCAAATCTGGAGTCAAACTTTGGCCAAATTTTGGCCCAACTTTGACCAGCTTTTTGAACTACAGAAAGCTTTGCAACGAACTTCGGAGGTACCGCAATGCCCGGGCGCTCAATTTTACTGCAGGAATATGTTTTTAGTTTTGGTCTACGTTTCGTACTTTGGCCGGGTGAGCTGCACGAAGTTTGAACACTTCAATGCTCAATAACTTTGTTCAAATTTGAACCAGCTCCAAAAAAACTTGTGGTGTGCATCACAATTGTGTTCCGAATACGTGTTCAAAATTTTAGCCCAATCCGATGACTTGAGTTTTAGGTGATCTAGCACCTTAATTGTTCACATTTTTTGAAAAAGTATCCATTTTCTAATTTTTTTTTTCCCCCCTCTCTGTAATTTGGAGTCAGGACTGTAAGCAAGTGGTCCAATGTATTGTCCAAATTGTAAAGGGGCTGGAATGTGAATTTTTCATACTGGTGGTTGTTTGCGTCGATGCGCCCGGTGGGTAGGCAGTCCAACGTGCACCACTGGCGTGCGATGGGCTGCCCACGCTCCGGGCGGACCATCACGGTGGGCTGCAGTTGGCGGGAGAATCCAACACACCTGGACTTCTTTCAAATCGGCAATACCATGAGAAAGGGCGCCCTTTCTCATGGTAACATTGGACAGAAATAATTTTATTGAAACCAAGAAAAGAATGAAAATTCATGAGAATATTTTGAAAACTTGCATTCCTCGGCTGCACTATACGGCAATATCCGCCCTGTTCGTCAACCTGGCCGTGGACCACACACAATCGCGCACTACCCTACCTTAGCCATATGTACAATGAAGGCTGCTCTCTGAGGGCTCCTCCCTCCTCCCGCTACTTTCTTCTGAAGGCAGCGCGGTTCTGACTCAGCCCATCGCGCCGAGCACCTGTACAGTCAGTCCTCTCGGCCCTTTCTGGCTCTGATCTCGGATTCAAAGCACCACTCAGGCCATCATCGTCCACGCCACCCTCTGCCACAGGGCCACAGGCATGCCTACATAATAACGCTAGGCCTTGTTGTTGTTGTTGTTGTTGTTGGACCGCCGCGCGGTAGACGCAGAGGGACGCCGCTGCACAGTGGGCCGGAAGACTGGTGGGGGCGGTCAAAATCCCGGACGCGTTTTCAGCTCCAGAGTCGCTAAGTGAGACTCGAACCGAACGTGTGACCCCACCGATGGATTTCTCTCCGAACGAGGAATCCATTGGCGGGGTCACACGTTCCGTTTGAGTCCTGTTTAGCTACTCCGGAGCTCAAAACGCGTCTCGAGTTTTGGCCGCCTGCGTCGGTCTTCTGGCCCACCGTGCGCTGTGCTTCGTCGTGCTTGGCCATCCTCGACGCGCCCTGTCCAGCACAGGTGAAGCGACGCCGAGCAGGGGGGCGACAGGGTGGGGGGCCGGGCGGCAATGTCGCCACACCGCGCCAGCGCCCCAGCGCACCAGCCTCCGGAATCGAGCTGCAGACCGTCGCCGGGCCATTCCGGCGTTTCCCGGCCGACTTTCGTGGTTAGCGTCGCTGAAAAACCCCTAAGATATGTGTTCTAAAAGTAGGACTTGCCCCCAGAAAAAGAATAAAACGATTCAACTGGTATCTTATTTTTATTTATGAAAAATAAAAGTGTTTCTTGATTTTAATTTAACTCAAAATATTAGGAAACAAAAGACCAAAAACATGCAAAAAATTAGACGGTAAATACACATTTAAATCAGTAAGTTTTGAACGTGATCTCCAGAGAGGGAGCTGGCCGTGTCCCAGACTGATGCGGCTTAGCGGCGGGCCCTGCCCCACGGCGTGGAGGGGGGGCAGGACCCACAAGGCAGTGCAAGGCAGGGCAGGGACGCCAGGGCCAGGGAGGGTACTACCTGGGTCGCGTCCGGGGCGGCGGACCACGGCCGGGCCACGGGCGGACGTACCCGGCCGGCCGGAGACCGAAGACCCGAGATCCAGATGCGGCCTTTGAGGAAGGCAAAGCACTTTTTGCCTACTTACAGGGGAAAAGTAGCACTTTTTGCCTACCTTTCAGGCGGCTATCTAGGAGCACTGGTCACACGTTCGG
Organism: Stenchaetothrips biformis; assembly: GCA_030522485.1. Classification (NCBI taxonomy): domain Eukaryota; kingdom Metazoa; phylum Arthropoda; class Insecta; order Thysanoptera; family Thripidae; genus Stenchaetothrips; species Stenchaetothrips biformis. Next base: position 15,073,828 of record CM060089.1, on the reverse strand, counting down.
TTCGAGTTTCATTTAGCGATTCCGGAGCCGAAAACCCGTCCGGGATTTGGACCGCCTCCACCGGTCCTCTGGCCCACTGTGCGAGGGGCCTTCTTTGTGAGGACGGCGGCGGCGGCGGCAACCCGTTTCGGCGCGGGTCGATTCGAACGCGGCCGCTGGACAAGACAAGGAAGGGGGAACGCTGCGGGCGAGGGGCGGGGGAGGGGAGGGGGACGGGCGGGGGAGGGGAGGGGGCGGGGTGGAGGCGGGCACTGGCCGAGCGGCCGAGCAATGTACCTGTGCGGCGTGGCGTGGCTGGCGTGGCGCGTTGAGGCGCGGGATGGAGGAGACGAGGACCTCGAGGACGCTCTGCTTGGGCTTGATCAGGCTCCACCACGTCGGCGAGGTGCTCCGTCCCTACCAACGGTGTGCCCGCGCCCTTTTGGCCCACATCGCCGAGACTTTATCAATCAAAAGAAAACACCCGCCGAAAAGACGCGTTGCGTCCCTGTCGTCCCCCCGGCCACACTCCGCCGCCGACTCTGACACTAATTAACAAATTAATTAGTGCAAGTCCGAAGAAGGAAGAAAGCACTCTCCGCGGCCCTTCGCGGCACGGCGCGGAGGGTGTTTCCGAACACATCTCTCTGTCTCTCTCGCACCCGTACGGGACGCGCCGCGAGTGCGAGAGAGACAGAGCGAATCTGCCCGCAGCCTTTACATTACTGCCTTCCGCGCGGCGTTCCCAAGGAAAAGCCACTCGCGCACAGCTCTGTAATTTCGTCTTTGTCCGGAGTAACTCGTCTTGATTTCTGCCCGCGATAAACAGAGCTTTACGAAGCGTTGGCTGTAAACCCGAGGTCCGCAGCACGGCCACTATCGCATCTCGGATTCCTCACTTTTCAAATTTTTTTTTTTTTTCAAACCCTCACGCCCAAAAAAATAATGAGCCCCTTGAACACACGTCTACCGATGCTCTTTCACTATACCCAGCACCTGAAATTTCACTAAGCAACTTTCCACGAACGTCCTGCACCAGAATCAGGCTGCAGGAGTACTCGGCTCAGCCTCGCCGCCACTCGCCGGGCCGCCGAGTCCAGCCTTATTGTGTTAGGAAGAGATTTCAAGGATAAATTCCTCGGCTGAGGCTGCGGCGGTCCCGGCCCGGCCGCCCGGCCCTCCCTCGCTCATGTTTTTCCCTCTTTTTCGAGGGATAATAACATAGTCTCTGGCTGAGCAAGGTAAGTGTCTCGACTGTTACATTCTTATTTTTTCCCCCTCTCCCCCAGCGCTCTGCCGCCGCGCTCCGTGCTGGTCGGCCAGGCATGGCCGGGCACGCAGAACCATGGATTGTACACCAATACCCGCCACGCCGCGCCGCGCCTCGCCGATGCGGGGAAACGCGGTGAAGGGGCGGCGGGAGGACGTGCATGCATCGCGGTTTCAGTCTGGCTCCAATTGTTTGCAGGAAGAGAGCATCGCAAAGAGGTGTTTGGCCGGAAACGCGAGCAAGAGGAGGAAAAAACGCGGTAAATGCGGTTAAAAAGGAAAACATAAAAAAAGCGTACGAATAAAAATGCTTGCTCTTGTGATGCAGAAAGTACTCTGCGAGGTAAAAAAGTTGTCGTGAATTTCTGCTACTTAAAGCAAGCTAGTTATTTTAGTATGTAAAATAGCAATTAAAATGTATATTTTCTCGCAAAAAAATAAATAAATAAAGTTTTACACTGTTTTTATATTTTAAATCTTCCAGATTTTTCTTTTTTTGTAGAGGGTAGCGTGGCTGGTCAGCGGCGCCATGGCCGTCCCTGCCTGTGCCGAGAACAAAGGCAGCAGGGCAAGGAGCAGTCTCCGAGGACGCTCCGAGGACGCCGAGAGCTCGCGACCTGCTGCCGGGGCGCCCTGTGAGTGCGTCAGTGCTGGGTGCGCTCACCCCGCGTGCATTTTAGTCCCCCCCCTCCCCTCCTGTGTTTCCGTAACAAGGCCTGGACGATAGCCGGCCGCACAGTGGGCCAGAATACCGGCGCATGTGGCGAAAACTCTGGACGCGTTTTGAGCTTCAGAGTCGCTAAATGGGACGCAAACCGAATGTGTGACCCGACCAATAGATGGCTCTCCGAACGAGGAATTCATTGGTGGGGTAACATGTTCGATTCGAGTCCTGTTTAGCGACTCTGGAGCTCAAAACGCGTCCGGGATTTTGACCACCTCCACCGGTCTTCCGGCCCACTGTGCACTCCGCGCTCCGGCCGGCGCAAGTCCAGCGCGCTCCTTTGTTTGGCCGATTCTCACGACGAGGCAGACGGGCTGGCGGACGCCGCGAACGGTCTGTCTGTCTGTCCGTCCGCGCTGGCCGCGCTGGCGGTGAGAGGGGAAGGATAATGCCATTCCAGTCCATTCCAGGATGCAAACCTGGAGAACAGCGGAGACGCGGGCGGAGCGCAGCGCTGCCTGCCTTCACCGCCGCGAAATTCAGTCTCAAGACACAAAACCGCATCCTGCGCCAAAAGCGGCAAACTCTAAAGCCCGAAACAAAATTCACAAAAGGATACCTGTACGATAAGAATGTTTCCCTGTTGAGCGGAAGCGACTGAAAAGTGACTCGCAAAGTTGTCCATTTCGTGACTTGGGTCCGGAGGGGGAGGGGTTCGCGCGCAAGTGGCTCAAGGGAATCGTGTTTCGGTGACCTCTCCCCTCCCGCCGGGACGCCCCTGTGGGCCGACTCCGAACTGTCCGTCGTCCTTCGTCGCTCTGTCTCTCTCGCACCCCTCCAGGACGAGAGCGAGAGAGAGAGACAGAGCGAGGAGAGCCTCCTGCCCGCCCCTCGCTCCAGGTACCAAAAGGGTTACCGACGAACGAACGGACCGAATTCGTGCCCGAATTCGGTCGTGGCGGCCAAATCGTTCGCCATCCCGAAACACGACGCACACTGCGACAAAAGAAACGGCCGTGTGAAATTTTGCACGCATTCCACGGCGAACGGCCTCTGTTGTCTTACAGTATATACCGAGAGGTGCAGTCCAAAGTTTCCGGAATCCCATTTTCCAGAATCCCTCCGCGCTGGAGTTTTCCCGTCGTGACGCGGGAAACACCGAAGAAACATCCCGTGCGCTGGGCGAGACGATGACGACGTAGGCGGGAACCAGCGTCCTGTTCAGCATCCAGCACCGGCCCCTGCTTCTGGGTGCTCGCCGTCAGCGTTCCAGGACCGGCCCCGCGGCTTAGACGCTACCCGAACCCCTACACCCGTTCGTGACTCCCCCCCTCCGGGTCCATGGAGGCTGCGAGGCGGACGGCGGACGCAAGGACTGCTGAGGGGCTCTGTCTGGTACCCGGCGGCCGGCCGCGGTGCCGCCGGTAGGGCAAGGCGGCCGTGGCGAGTGGCCTCTGACTCCTTGCTCCTTAGCCCTTCTTCTTGCCACCTGCAATGCTTTTGTCTCTCTCCCTCTCTCTCTTTCTCTCCCACTCGACGGACCCGCCGGCGGTCAGGGTTAGGGTGGAGAGAGAGAGAGAGAGAGAGAGAGAGAGAGAGAGAGAGAGAGAGAGAGAGAGAGAGAGAGAGAGAGAGAGAGAGAGAGAGGGGGGGGAGTCAGTCGTGATCCAGCCACGGATAATAATTGAACTGGTTGTTTCGAGCGCGCGATGCCAGCGGAGTGCTGGCGGTGGCGCAGCACGCAGCAGTGCTGCGGCAATCTGTCGAAGGGCTTTTCAAATCGGGACCAATCCGTGATGCACTCTGGTCGGAGGGATCGACGGGGAGGCAACGCACTGCAGGCATGGGCAGGAAAGTAAAGTAAAGTACCGCGGTACCAGCACCGCGGTACTTTTTTGGGTAAAGTACCGGCACCGCAGTGCTGATGACGCGAAAGGGACCGGTAAAGTACCGCGGTACCGATTTGCGAGTAAAGTAACGAAAAGTACCGTCGGTCCTGTCAGCGGGCGCGCAGCCGCGCACTATTACGGATTGAGCGACACGACTATATTACGCAAGTGCATGCCCCGTCGGTTACCACGGACGGTCGAGGTGGTATAGGCGTCGGTTCCCGGTACCGGGGTCGACGGATCGAGTCCCACTTTTTCTCAACATTTTTCGAATGACCCGCTCACTGCGGCTCCATCCCTGCCGCGTCTAGAGCCCGGCTGACGCCGCATCTACCATGAGCCGTGGTGGCTGAGATCGCTAAGGCGTCGGACTTGAACAGTAAGGTCCGGGGATCGAATCCCAACATTTCAATACATTTTACGACTGCCTCCCTCATCCCAATGCGACTCAAACCCGTCGTCCGACACTCGGCAGACGTGCAGTCGTGATAGCGTAGTGGTCTGGATCATTTGTCGTCCACTATGCTTGGGTGTCTAAAAAGCAGTCCGCTTCGGCGGATTGGCCTCGGCACTGGTTCGATCCCCGGTCGTTCCAGCCACTCGCAATTGGTCGCGAGTGGGTCCATTCTGATTCGTCGGTTTGGAGTTGATAAGTCCTTTGAAGCTGGCCCTTCACACTGCATGTTCGGTAGAGAGCGCCGGACAGCGGGGGTACCACTGTGGGTACCACTGACCACCCCGCGAAAACCAAAGGCTCTCAACCCCCGCCCTTCACCCGGCCCACATCAGATGAGAACCCCTGGGGTCGCCGCCTGGAATGCACCGGTTCCCCCGATCCACCGAAGTTGCAGGCGGTCCTCCCTACTGTGTGGGGAGGTGGGAGAAGGGCCCCCATTTTTTCTTCTTTTTTTTCCCTCCAAGTTCTTTTGTTGGATGCGCCGCTGTACAGCGGTTTGCAGCGCATGGAGCCCGTGGTACCCGTGGGTACGTCAAGTACCGTCGGTACTTTCGAACGTACCTGTAAAGTACCGCGGCACCGAAAATTTCGATAGTACCGGTAAAGTACCGCGGTACCATAGTTTTCGGTAGTACCGGTAAAGTACCGCGGTACCATAGTTTTCGGTAGTACCGGTAAAGTACCGCGGTACCATATTTTTCGGTAGTACCGGTAAAGTACTGCGGTACCGATTGTGGAGTACCGTGCCCATGCCTGACGCACTGACCGTGCAGCCGCAGCAAGATTCTTCACATCAGGTCGTGTAACAGGTAGCAATAGTGTCGGGTTTCCTTCCTTCCCGCGATAGACGCGGAGCGTTCGACACTGTAAATCTCACGTCTTGTACGTTACAGGTACTACAAGCAGGAAACGTCGGGAAACTATATTTTTTTTTTGCGATGTACTGTATCAAACGTCCTGTATACACCACCGAAGATTTCGCTCGCCGAGAGTTCCGAGCGAGCGGGCGTTGCAAAATGCAACGTGCATGCCGACGCGCGCAACTCTCAATCAGACACAGACAATGCCTTTCTCCCCCCCCCCCCACACACACACACACTTGCGCCGCTCGATATTGCGTTGTACCACATTGCAATCATTGCAAAGCAGCAAGCGCGGAATGAGCAGGACCGACCCGACAACAACAGACAACAACCACTCCGACCAGTTTTCTGACCACACCCTGTGAAGTGCATATGTGCGCCAACGTGTCACTCGGTGCATTGGCAGGCGTGTCACGTCCTGCGGCCTGCCCCCCCCTTTCCCCCTCCCTCCCTTTCGCTCCGCCCGTCTGTGTCTGCTGCTTCGCGCGGTGTCAGCGGCAGTCAGTGGGCGCATTCGCGAAACCCGTTCGGTTACAATAACACACGTACGTACACACGTAAACTCTCTCTCTCTCTCTCTCTCTCTCTCTCTCTCTCTCTCTCTCTCTCTCTCTCTCTCTCTCTCTCTCTCTCTCTCTCTCTCTCTACGCGACGACGGGCCGAGAACGCGGCGCGGAGCGCGCGACCACCTCCTCGCCTCGCCGCCGAGCCGTTCTATTCAATGGTTCAATGTTACAAGCAGTACGTACAGTACACTACACTGCTTAGAGACGCACTGGCGTTGTTTTGCTGAGTCGATAAGCGAAGAAGTCTTCCCCACTGCTGCATGCTGGTGGTCCATCGGTGTGCTGCACGCCACGCCAGGGGCAGGGGCACCCCCTGGAGCACCCCGGCGGCGCGGCGCGTGACATGCAACCCGCATGGCCGTCGTGGTGGTCGAGGCCGCCGTCGCACAGTGGGCCAGAAGACCGGCGCAGGCGGCCAAAACTCTAGACGCGTTTTGGGCTCCAGAGTCGCTTGAATGGGACTCGAACCGGAACGTGTGACCCCACCAATGGATTCCTCGTCCGGAGAGCAATCCATCGGTGGGGTCACACGTTCGGTTTCAGTCCTATTTAGCGACTCTGCAGCTCAAAACCCGTCCGGGATTTGACCGCATCCACCGGTCCTCTGGCCCACTGTGCGTCGCGCCGTCGTGGTGGTGGTGACACGTGCCAGCGCGCCACGCCCGCAGATCACAACCTCCGAGGCGGTCCTCCCCTCCCGTCCCCCCTCCTGTCGTCAATTGGGTCCGAATCAAGGGGAATGGAGTGCCAGTGGAGTGCCATGAGCGGTTCATTGTCCCATGGCTAGAGAGGCGTCCGAATGGCTTCGGAGCGACCGTCCGCGACGAGCGCGCGCGGCCCGGGGAGGGTGGGACGGAACGCTGTTCCCGACCAAGGAGTGCCTCTCGAAGGAAGGTGTAGCTGCTTCTGCTGCTGCTGTGGGTGACCGACATTTTCGAGGCTGACTTGTTCGAGTTTTGGTTGAGTTCATCTTCACCGTGCAGTGTCAGTTTATTATTGCTGTAGGTGTATATGGTACGTAGGACGTGTGTCTTTCTTTCGCGGGAGCAGGTCCCTAACAAAAATCGAAGTACCAGAATGGGTCCAAAGGCAAAATACCATTTAAGACCCAAACGCCAAAGTCCTTGCAGGTCCCAAAAGGGGTCATCCGGGGACCCCACTTTGGGTCGCGGAAAAATAAGTACAGAATGAACCATTTTTTTTTTATTTTTTTTTGCGGGATGCGCCCATAGCACTTTAAGAGGGCCACTCTGAACCTCCGCGAGGCAGTCAAAATACCGGACGGGTTTCGAGCTCCGGAGTCGCTAAATGGGACTCGAACAGAACGTGTGATCCCCAACAATGGATTGCTCTCCGAACGAGGACCGTTTCTGCCGCGCGGGGCTTACGTTGCGGCCAGCGGGGTGATGCACAAAGTACCAGTGTAAGGGCCCAGCGGACGCCCAGCGGACGCCCAGGCTCCACCACGGGCTCCTGCAGGATCGGACTTCCTTTGTCTCGAGGCGTCGGCCGTGATCGTGCAGCCGACAACATTCCGAGAGGAGTCGCTCCGTCTCCGTCGCACACAGCCGCACCCCACTGCACGCCGAGTGGGACAGAGACGGAGAGGCGAAACGCTGCTTCGTAATCGCTCGGCTGGGCTTCTTTGTTTCTCGGCTCCGGCAAAGCGTCTACGGCGGCCAGCCATTCACCCCGGCACGGCGCGGCGCGGGGCGGCACGGCAGCGCCACAGTGGGCCTGAAGACCGGTGGAGGCGGTCAAAGTCCCGGACGCGTTTTGAGCTCCAGAGTCGCAAAATGGGACTCGAACCGAACGTGTGACCCCACCCACGGATTCCTCGTTCGGGGAGCAACCCATCGGTGGGGTCTCACGTTCGGTTCGAGTCCCATTTAGCGACTCCTGGAGCTCAAAACACGTCTAGATTTTTTGGCCGCCGGCGCCGGTCTTCTGGCCCACTGCGGAGTCGGTAGGTACCGCGGCGCGCCCTGCGCGGCGTACCGGGTACCGGGTGCCGTGTTGTTGTGCTGGGTAAACTCCCACCAGGAAGCATCGTGGAAGAAGCATCGCGCGGCGCGTTTTACAATCTCGAGCGCGCTATAGGGAATTCCGAACACAACAGGCATTTTATAAAAATATTTTGTATAAAAACGGGACCGAAGAATGCGAAATTCTTGAGATAGCCTGCACTGAAAAAAAAGTCTAGTAAAAAGTACCAGACCAATCCTAGTTAAACGAGCACTAGTAACAGATACGAGAATCCTAGTAACTCTTATCAGATGATCAGTTGCAGCAACCAGATCAGGTGTTGTGACATTTACCAGACGTCTAGTTAAGGATTCTGGTAAATTTTACTAAACTTTTCAGTAACTAGTACCATACGTAAAACTTCGATAAATTCAGTTCAGTTGTAATGTTTACGTGTCAAAAAGTATGTGGCGACCGATTTCGTTATTTTCGGATTCATGAGACCTCAAGAAACGCTGAGAGCATTTCCCTGATGCAGAGACGAAGAGAGTGACCAGGTGCGGATCCCCACCACCTTCAGGTGACGTGGTGGCACAGTGGTAACGTGCCCGTCTCCCAATCATAAGATCCCGGTTCAAGTCCGGGGAGGAGAGGGAAAAATAAATACAAAGTTCGGAGTCGGAGCGACAAGTTAACATATTAGAATTATCTGTTCGTATTAAAGCTCCTAATTTTTCTTTTTCACTTCTTGCTTTAGTTTTGTTGGCACATGAACTACCTAGATGTTTGGTAAAAGTTACTAAAAAGGGAGCTGGTGGCATTGTTAGGTTAACTACACATCTGGTAAGTTTTACTAGACTGAGACCAACTAGACAGTTTGGTATTTTTTACCAGAATTCTAGTTGAGTTATATTTTATCAGACAGTCTGGTATTTGGTACCAGAATTCTAATAAACGTGACAAGACTTTTTTTTCAGTGTGGGGAAGAGGGCTTTTGAGGTGGCCCCGTCGGAAAAAATTCTCCAGCAGGAACTTTTTAATTTTTGAAACAGACATATTTTTAGTCTGAAGACGAAAATAGTTGGAAGAGTCATCCTGATGACTCTATCATCTAGGGCATAAACCACTACAAGAGCGCTCTTCAGTTTGTGCAGAAAACTTGCTTCAAAACCTGAGAAACAGAGTGCGTCTGCTTTTGAAGGCGACTGTACTCGGCCACCTCTAGGTACTTACCTCGCCTTACCTCGCCACGTACCTCTGCTACCCGGCGGGCCGGCCACCCCACCAATCAGATGCTGCCTCGCCTTCTATCTGCGGTCTTATTGTACTCATCTCTCCTCTCACGGGGCCCGGCGGGGCGTGGCGGGGTACGGCGGGGCGGTTGTGCACTGGCGGGGGCCGTCGGTAAGCAAGGTGCCCCTTCCTGCCGGACAACGGAGCCCCAAAGTGGGCCGGGAGACCGGCGCGGGCGGCAAAAACTCAAGACGCGTTTTGAGCTCCAGAGTCACTAAATGGGACTCGAAGCGAACGCGTGACCCCACCAATGGCTTGCTCTCCGAACGAGGAATCCATTGATGGGTTCATACGTTGGGTTCGAGTCCCATTTAGCCACTCTGGAGCTCAAAACGCGTCTAGAGTTTTGGCCGCCCGCACCGATCTTCTGGCCCAGGGCGAGCCCGCCGCGGACTGCAAGTCGTCGGTCCAACGAGGTGGCTCAGGGCCGCCCCCTCCAGACCACAACACACCGAGACAGAGATGATCCATCTCTGCCCGAACCCGTCGTCCGCAACAGCGCTCTTTTTCAAGTCCAACTGCCCGCGCGCTATTCGATCGTAAAGTGTGCTCGGTAGGAGCCGCGGAGTGGAGAGCCACTTCTGGGGCCGCAATCGCCCGCGGTAGTCGGGTTTGAATCGCCGGCACGTTCCCCTAGGTAGGAATACTGCACTAAAATATGCTCTCAAAAAAAAAAAAAAAAAAAAAATGGTCGGGGAACTTTAGGCTTGAAAGTTTCAACCGCGGTCTTTATCGAGGTTTGTTGATCAGTTGTGTTGGTGCAAAAATTAAATAACTCCTGCGTGGGAAAGACGTCGTCCCTCCCAGCAGCACAGACCTCCACGGTACTCCACGAGGACGACGACGAGGACGACGACGAGGACCATGAGGACGATGACGGTGCGGTGCGCGGCCGCTATCTGATACCCTCTGACTGAATGTGGGCAGGTGATGCGGTCCCGAAAAATCGATCAGTACTCGTCGTGTCAGAGCGGTGTTTGATGCTCGACGCGATGCTCGTGATTTATAGCGGCGACGCGCCGCTGCTCGTGTTGTTGGGCCTGCAGCAAGCTCACGCCGAACAGTGCCCACTACACTGGGCCAGAAGCGCGGTCAAAATCCCGGACGCGTTTTCAGCCCGAGAGTCGCTAAATGGGACTCGAACCGAACGTGTGACCCCACCAATGGATTGCTCTCCGAACGGGGAATCCATTGGTGGGGTCACACGTTAAGTTCGAGTCCTGTTGAGCGACTCTTTGGGGCTCAAAACGCGTCTAGAGCTTTGGCCGCCACCTGTGCGGGTCTTCTGGCCCACTGTGTGCTGGACCACGACCGCAACCACCGCCGCGGTGTGGCGAAGCTCAGGCAAGGCGCAGACCGCCACAGTGGCGCCGCGGCCGCGCATTTATCAAATGCATTCGCCAAGGTGGGCAAACCTCGGGACGAACGCAAAGCCACACAGCGACATAAAGAAAAAAGGTCAATCAAAATGAATTTTTTTTTTCGCGCGGAGTCCCGCGCATTCGGCGCGATCGCACAGCGCACGGCCGTAATGGATCTCGTACTGTATTGGATTGGCGCTGCTGCGCTGCTGCTGCCGTGGGTTGTTTGGGGACTAATGAACCCCAGCCCGGCTTCCCGCCGCCGAGCCCATCCGCCTTGCCGTGCCGCCGCGCTGCGCTGCGCTGCGCCCCTCACAGTGTACAGCACGCTGCATGCGTCCAAACACAATCACATTCCAGAGGGCCGCCCCCCTCCTGGAGGAGGTACCGGAGCACTCGAGGTGAGCGACCCGACTGGTATCAGTCCCTGGAGCCCCCTGCGCCGGTCCTCTGGCCCACTGCGCTCCAGGGCTGCTCCATTCGGCCCCTTCGGCCGCATCAGCAAGGAAAAGCAGGCGATCCAGACAAAGGGCCCTCGGTGAAGGGCCTTGCGGTCCGGGGGCTTCGGTATCGCATCTTATGCTGCACCCTGACGCTAATTGGACGCTGCCTTCGGCCCTTCGGCCAATCACGACCCTTCAACTATTGTATGCACGGCCGGCCGTTTGCGCAGCAGCGACGGCCGCGCGTATTCAAATGCGTGAGTTATTTCCCCGACCCCCCGCTTTACCCGCGAACTGTCTGTCACTCTGTCTCTCTCGCACTCCTGCGGCGCCCTCTATGAGTGCGAGAGAGACAGAGCGACGCGAACCGCAGTGCTCGCAATCGCTCTGCTGTGCCGCGCCTTTCCCCTTGCAAACGAGGGGGTATTATCAGTGCAGAGCATAATGACCGGCTGTTTATTTCGAGTGTATAATGTGTAGTACGGGCGTGGAACCCGGCCGGCGCTATTGCGGGAGAGAGAGAGAGATTTTAGTTTATCAAACTATTTATTGGGGAGTGGGATTTTGAAATTTACAGCGTCGTGGGACATGACTTGGTCGACACTTGCGTTTTGTCAGCCGTATTCGCTTGATTTCGCGGCGGGGTTTGTTAGACACGGCCCGTGCTCGCAGCAGAGCCTTGCGGCCTTGTCAGGAATGCTGCCCGTCTGTCTCACTGTGCTTTCAGCCCTGCCTGCGCTGCAGCAGAGACTGATTCCGCGGGGCGTTTCGTCTCTCTCTCTCTCTCTCTCTCTCTCTCTCTCTCTCTCTCTCTCTCTCTCTCTCTCTCTCTCTCTCTCTCTCTCTCTCTCTCTCTCTCTCTCACGAGACAGTCTTTCCGCGGCGATGCGCTTTTTTTCCACTTCTGAATCACTTTCCCACCGCGATGGTCGCGGCGTCCTGCGTTTGTTGTTCTGCGCCTTTCTCGCCGGAGGAAGTGGAAAGTCCGGAATGCAGCAACAATTAGACTCATGCTAAAAGGCGAGGCGATAACAATAAACTACTTTACTGCAAAAGCGAAAAAAATGGGTGTGCAAACACGCAAGTTGTCGGCTCACATCGCAATAGCGAGACGGTCCTCCAGATTGGGCATATTCTGGCATACGTTAGAAAGTCCTTTGTTGCTAATTTTTTCCCCCAGTGATTTTGAGGCAAAATAAATCATGGAAACCGTATTGAAAATCCAAAGACAAATGTAAGAACTGTACACACCCAGAGAATTGAATTCTAGATTCTTGATCCTTTCAAGAAATGTTTCTTGATTCAAGAAAAAAATTCTTGGCTCAAGAAAAAAATTCTTGGCTCAAGTAAAAAAGTCTTGAATCAAGAAATATTTCTTGAAAGGATCAAGAATCTAGAATTCATTTCTCTGGGTGCAATAAGGTAAATCAAACACGACCCTGAAATTTTGTTGCAGTCACAATGAAAAGCGAGGATCGGTGGGGGCATTGTGACGTCAGAAGCCGAGGGGGAGGATGGGAGAATGGGAGAATACGCAAACGACGTACGTACGTACGTACGAGGCGAGTTCTGTTTTGAACGGAATTTTCGCAACTGCCGCGAGCTCCGCTTCGCTTTCGCATATCGCGACGCTGTCCGTTCGTTCGGCGGCGACGGGGGCCTCGAGAGCGGGCGGCCGCGCCCCCCTCTCTCTTTACCCCTTCCCCCCTCCCCGCCCCCTGCCGCCCCTGGACTCGCCACATCGCGATGGGAAAGGCGGCGGAGGGGGAAGGACGCTCCGTCGGGCGGAAGGGGGGACGCGGACAGATAGAGAAGGAGAAGAAGAAGGAGAAGGAGGAGGAGGAAGAGGGGGGGGGGGAGAGGGACAAAGCGGAAACGGAGAACCTGAAAAAGAATGATGGTCGTTGGCCGTCTCGCTGGGGCCGTGGCCCAGGCAGGCAGGCAGGCAGGCAGCCCGTCTGGCTGGGAGAAGAAAGGAGCGACGGAGAGCTTCGCCTCGCAGATATAACCGCCCTTGAACTTGCTGCTAAGATAGTGTTTATTTCAGACTGGTGCGCTGGCGCGGGGTGGGGCGGGACGGGGCGGGGTGGGGCGGGGTGAGGTGGGGTGGGGCGGGGTGAGGTGGGGTGGGGTCCGCCGCTAAGCCCCATCGAGCCGCGCGGGCCGCTCGCTCGCTCGCGGGTCTTGGTCCCGGATCCTGGAGCGGCCAGGAGAGGCGTGCAGAATTTTTGCGCGGACAGAGTCGCGGCTTCTCTTCCACGCTGGGGGCCGGGTGTAAGTGAGCTAAGCTGGACGAATGTTTTTAGCACCTCAAACTACTACAAGACATATGAAGGTGTCGGGTTGCTTTTTGTTTTCTTGACTTATTTTTTTGCTGTCTTGCCTGCCGTCCAGGAGCCATTGTGGTCATGGAGACAGCGGTCCCTTTGGACAACTCCAGGTGCATCCAGCGCTCTAGTGTCTCTGCTGCTGGAGAGCGCTGCCGGTATACGTAGTCTTTCTGGCCCACCGTGCGGCACGCGCTTGCACACGTACCACGCTCCATTCGTCCGGAATAATAAATAGTTCCTCTGCCCCCTTATCTCGGGACGACGGCGGCGTCTCGCTCGGTGGCGCCCTCTGCCGGTTGAGTCATCAGCCAAACAAAGCGCGCAAGGCGGTGGCCGGCCGGAGCGTGGCCGAGCAGCCAAAGGTAACCCAAGCACTAAAACGTTGGACGCGCTTTTTACGACGCTGTTTTCAACGTCTCACGGCGCCTTGCTCTCCAGCCGTCCGTTCTCCAGCAGCGAGCGTGCTTCTCCTGTCTCTCCAGCAGGTCGGCCGATCGCTGCAGAGTGGTCCAGAAGACCGGCGCAGGCGGTCAAAACTCTACGTAGACACATTTTGAGCTCCAGAGTCGCTGAAAAGGACACGAACCGAACATGTGACCCCACCAATGGATTCCTCGTTCGGAGAGGAATCCATTGGTGGGGTCACGCGTTTGATTCGAGTCCCATTTAGCGACTCTGGGGCTCAAAACGCGTCCGGGATTTTTGTCTTCTGGCCCACTGTGCGCTCCAGGAGCCCCACGCCACGCCACGCTGCGCCCCTCGGGGTACCGCGGTACCGAGTGGCCGTGCCCGGTACTCTGGCCACCATCACTTTAACGAGCCCGCAATCTCTGGAGTCTCCGGACACTCCAGGGCCCCACGACGCGCTGCGGCACTGGCACTGCCCGGAGCGGAGTGGCCACTCTAAAAAGGTACCCGAAGGCACCCGAAGGTACCCGAAGGTACCCGAATGGCAGCGGCGAAGGCCACGGCAGCGTGTCCTTCGTACGGCAATCACCAATTACGTTGCCAAGGGGCCGTGACTAGTCCAACTACGCTGTCAAGGCTGAGTACGTGCTGCTCTCCACAAGAAGCTGTTCGCTGCGTTTTACCAGGAACTCTCTTAGTATACCTTCAAAATCGTATGGATTGGATCGGAGTGGATCTTTGAAAGGCGGCCTCGCGACGGGGAGGAAAGCTTCAAGGTAATCACGGCGTACGGCCCCTGGTTTATTACATGCGACGTCACAGCGGTAGTGTTTTTTGTCGCTGGATCAAATACCGGCGGCTGCCGAGACTCATTTCATAACCCCCATCCCCCCTCTTTTCCACGAGTTTTTTTTTCCGTCTCGAATGGCTGTTTGCTCCTACTGTTGACTATTCCACTCATCTACCCATTGCAGCGGGCTGGCCGGGCGATGACGTCGACCACTCTGTCAGAGTCACTGTCTCACTCTGTCGAAGACGCGACCGCGTCACAGTGGGCCAGAAGACCGGTGGAGGAGGCGGCCAAAACTCTAGACGCGTTTTGAGCTCCAGAGTCGCTGAATGAGACTCGAGCTGAACGTGTGAGACCCCACCAATGAATCGCTCTCTGAACGAGGAATCCATTGGTGGGGTCACACAAGTTCGGTTCGGGTGCTGTTTAGCGACTCTGGAGCTCAAAACGCGACTAGAGTTTTAGTCGCCTGCGCTGGTCTTCTGGCCCACTGTGCGCCTTCCACAACGTGGCGGACTTTCCCAACAAAAGGCTGACGCCATCCCGCGGCTTGCCGCACCAGGTTGCCACCACACCGGCTGCCTGTCTCTGAACAGCGTGCTTTTGTCGCTCTGTCTCTCTCGCACTTGCGGCACGTTCCTCGGTGGAGCGAGAAAGACAGAGCGACTGTTGTTCAGGTTCACGGTGTGCGCGGCCGGATTCCTACAGCGCGGCGTCGGGGCCTTCCCTGTGGGACAGATACGGCACGGGGCGTACGTGTGCGCCCTGCCTGGCACGTGTATAGGTGTATGTGTGGGTGTGTGTGTGTGTGTCCGTGTGCAGCCGCGCGCCTGTCCCAGTCCTCGGCTTGTATTCCTCGGACGTCATCCACGTCCCCGTCCCGATGGCAGCTGGCATGGCATAGTATGTCATGGGTGTGTGTGGTGGCCGCTGGCTGCCGCTGGCTCGCTGGTGGCGGTGCCGCGGTTGGTGGTGGGGACTTGTACAGAGGCCCATTGAACGGCGGCGTCGGGGCGATGCTCCGCCAGCAGGCCTGCAGCAGACTCATTCCGAGTGGGAGGTCCCTCTCTCTCTCTCTCTCGCACTCATGAGGCGCCCCGTCGGGGTGCGAGAGAGACAGGCCGACGAAAGCACTGTTCGGAATCACTCCGCTGGTTCGTCTTCGCGCTCTGTCTCCGTCGCATTCATGGCGCGTTTCGTCGGCGTGCGAGATAGGGACAGAGCGACTGTTCGTCAGCCAGCCCCCTTCCCGGCGCGTGGCCGGTGACTCATGACTCTAGTCACCCCATCACGCCGCCACCGAGTGGCGAGCTCGCGCCGCTGCCGCGTGCGTTCAAACCCCCGCACCACCCCACAGTGGGCCAGAAGACCGGTGGAGGCGGACAAAACTTCGGGCGCGATTTGAGCTCCAGAGTCGCTAAGCAGGACTCGAAGGCCCCACCAATGGATTTCTCGTTCGGAGAACGATCTATCGGTGGGGTCACACGTTCTTTTCGGGTCTCATTTGGCTCAAAACTCGTCCGGGATTTTGACCGCCTCCACCGGTCTTCTGGCCCACTGTGGGGCGCCGCGGCAGGTAGGCATTCAGCGGGCACGGCCGCCGACCGGGTGGCATAGCCACACGGCGCTCCACGACGGAAACGGAAACCGACTAAATGGAACGACACCCGCCAGGAACGTTATTTTGAACACCGTGGGCAGTAGTACTGGCTTTACGACACCGACCTCCGTAACCACCGCCAACCACCACGCGTGGTGTCCGACCGTGAGACCACCGCCAGTCAGCCAGCCAGCCAGCCAGCCGGCCAGTCAGTTAGGCAGCCAGCCAGGAGGAGAAGCGTGTGAGCTGGTGTACGAAGCCACTTTGGCCGCGGCGATTCGCTGAAGAGACAGAGACAGTGCGTGGTGGCCGCCGCGGGCTGGCAGCGCCGCAGGCCGAGTCTGAACAGCCGCTTTGTCGTTCTGTCTCTCTCGCACCCGGACGGGACGCCCCGTGAGTGCGAGAGAGACGGAGCGACGACGCCGGGACTCAGCGCTGTGAGCAGCCCGCGGCGTACACATCGCGCGCGTCATCAGGGTTCATGACAATCCGTCGCTGTCTCCTGTTCCTCACGTCCGACGGCCGTCGTCCGCCCACCCGCTGCTCCCCGCTCTGTCTCTCTCGCACCCCCGACGAGACGCCCCACGAGTGCGAGAGAGACAGAGCGACGAAAGTACGCTTCGGAAACAACCTGCTGACGCGCTGACGCGTTTCTACGAAGCCGCAGGCTCTATCTGCGTCTGTAAGGCGAGATCTCCACTCCGCGGCGAGGATGCGCAGCACAGTGCTCACGAGGAATCCATTGGTGGGGTCAAACGTTCGATTCGAGTCCCATTTAGCGTTTCTAGAGCTCAAAACGTGTCCGAGATTTTCAACGGTCCTCCGACCCACCAAAGCATTTGGCACTGCGAGATTTGTGCAAACGAGATTTTTGAAAAGACGTTGGGCGCTTTGCATAACCGAATATAGACCGAGCCCGCAGAAGAAAAACCACAACTTTTTTTCTGCCTCCTGAAATGTGTCGCGCGTGTTCTTTCGTCACACTGCTTTACAGTTTTTTTAAAACTCCACCGTTCGGGAACCTGTCAAAATCGTAGACGTGTCCGTTCCTTTGCCGTCGCTGCAGAGAGTGAAATCCTTTGTTTTCCCAGGCGGCGGCGAGAGGGAGAGGGGGAGACGAGAACACACTCCAGAGCACCCACCGCCTTGTGACATGTCGGGCCGTCCGGCCGTCCGGCCACGCTCGGCTACGCGACGCGCTCCGCTGCCCCAACCAAGCACGGCGGCGCGGCCGCACAATGGGCCAAAGGACCGGGAGGCGGTCAAAACTCCAGACGCGTTTTGAGCTCCAGAGTCGCTGAACAGGACTCGAACCGAACGCATGACCCCACCAATGGATTGCTCTCTAAGCGAGGAATCCATTGGTGGGGTCACACGTTCGAATCGAGTCCCATTTAGCTACTCCGGAGCTCAAAACGCGTCTCGAGTTTGGGCCGCCTGCGCCGGTCTTCTGGCCCACTGTGGGCCGGGCGGCATGCCGGTCGGTCCAACAGACACCTGTTGCTTTCGTTCTCACCGGCGGAGAGTCTCCCTGAGGAGGCGTCGCGGCGGCGGGATTCGGTCGTCGCGCTCCGCTTCACTCCACTCCTCCACTACACTGCCAGGCTCACGCAGCGGAACGCACCCCTTCGCGGCACTTTGGCCACGGTCATGAATATATATGTATATGATGCTTGCCGCCGCGGCGTGCGAACAGCTGAGACTTGAATGCACCCTGGCTGGGCGGAGCCACAGGCACGGGGTTTTCATGTAAACTCCGTGGCCACAGGGCTCTCACTCGAGCGACGCTACGCTGGGCGGAGCGCGCGCGGTGAGGCGCCCACAACCGAGGAACAAACTGAAAACTCGCCACCAACCGCCGGCTGGCTGGCTTGGAATTGCGTGACTTTACTTCGACCGCAGCCAGTGCTGCCTCCTCGCCGCTGGAATGCACCTACAGATTGAAAAATAAAACGGCGCGCGTCCCGTCACGAACACGGCCGCCTTGCCTCGCAGCGTCTCTCTCTCTCTCTCTCTCTCTCTCTCTCTCTCTCTCTCTCTCTCTCTCTCTCTCTCTCTCTCTCTCTCTCTCTCTCTCCCGGCCTGGGAATCAGTTTGCATGGCAAGTTCACCTGGCGACTTTGCTATTGATCCCCCGGCCGTTGCTGCGAGTGAAGAGTGAGGTTAGGGCGGCCATCATAATATGATTGCGTCTCGTTGGCATGGAGGCTTGAAGGGGAGGAACTTAATTAGCAAGCTCATTATAACGTCGTGGGAGCACAGTGGGAGCGATCCTCCACCAGTCGAGCATGATTCCACCGCCCCCTGGAAGTCCTGGCACGGAATAACCAGCGTGCTTTGGAAGCCGCTGCCGTGTCGATGAGAGATGGGATGGGTGGGAAAAAGGATGTACTATACAGAGTCTTGCGCGGTGGTAAATCGCATACACTTACAAAAATGTGTTCGCTGCAAAGCTAATTACTGCGTGCTTGGCGTTTCCAAAATACGTAATGTTTATTTATGTAATACCATTTGTTTGTTTTTTGTTGGTTTTTTTTTGTTTATTTTTGTTCATTTTTGGTTTGCCGTATATCCATTGCGACAAGGACGAAACTGGATCTCACAAGAAGAGAGGAACGAGGAGAGAATTTCAGTCATCTGGCCGCGCTGTGCTGGAGAGAGAGGGAGAGAGAGACTGTGATCGTCAAGGCCAGCAGGGTCGGCCCGGCGACTTGTCCGTCTTGTCGGGCGACTTGATTGTCAGCTCAACTTTGCATGTCACTCTTGCTGCTGATTTTAGCGACCGCTCACTGTGTGCAGGACCCTCCGGTCCGGCCGCGCCGGCGGCGCACAGTGGGCCAGAAGACCGGTGAAGCAGTCTGTCAAAGTCCCAGACGGCTTTTGAGCCCTAGAGTTGCTAAATAGGACTCTAACCAAACGTGCGACCCTACCAATGGATTGCTCTCCTAACGAGGAATCCATGGGTAGGGTCACACGTTCGGTTCGAGTCCTGTTTAGCGTCTCTGGAGCTCAAAATACGTCTAGAGTTTAGGCCGCCTGCGCTGGTCTTCCGGCCCACTGTGCGGCGGCCCGTCGCGCCCCGAGAGCAACGTCCTCCGGTCCGGCGGCCTTCAAGGTCACCTCCCGGACGCGGCGCGCGGCGGACGCCTCAGCGACTGCCGGAACAGGCCGGAGAGTTATTCCGGGCTCGGAGCGTCGCCGGCCAAAAGAGCCTCAAATCAACGGGCAACGATCTCACTCACCTAAAGGCCCCTGGTAGGCCGGCAACCTGCACGGTCTGAAACAGGACAAGAGAAACATAGGGCTCCGAAGCACGTCCTGAGTGAGCGCCTCCTAGTGGTACAGTTACGCTACGCCACGCCCCCGGGCCCGCCCTTGACCCAGCCCATGAAGCCAACGCCACAAAGACCCACAGTGTCCACGACGCGAGGACCTCTAGCGGGCCGCGAGCTGGTCAGCGCCCCCTTCTCCCTTCTCTCCCTCCCCCTCGATGGCGTTCCGGAAGTCTCGTGTTTCCTTCAGATCGGAGACACAAATCCGAGCCCGGCGAGGGGCCGAGAGGCTCGCCTTGCTGGGGATGATGTGGCGGCGGAGCTGGAGCTGGCTGGCTGTTGGCTGTCCGTCCGGCTGCTGGCTGGCTGTCGGCTGACTGGCTGCTACTGTTGGCTTCTGGCGAGGAGACAGGTCGATGGCCTGCAAACCATTCGCTATGGATGAGTGTGGATCTAGTCATGATTGTGAAAGGCACATGCACTGGAACCACATCCATCCGAAGCAAGTCAATGGTTGCACACTGGAGTCCGTCCGCCTGGAGTCCGCCTTGCTTGGAGTCTTGGAGTCACGCCGAGTGGAGCCGGCAGGGCGGCCGGTACGCTCGGGCAGCTACGCCACGCCACCACGAGGAGTGAGGCAGAGCGAGCGAGGCGTGCAGACGGCTGAGGTAATGGAGGCGCCAACTTCCCACGGAGTTCCTTCTCTGCTCGTCGCGTCTCGCATCAGCAAATCCCCCCCCCCACTCCCTTCCCTCATTCTACACGCACTTCCATCACGGCGTGGCTCGCATGGCTCACCGACTCAGGTGTACCATCGCGACAGACGCCGCCACAGTGGAGCGGAGGTGCTGCCACCTGGCGCGGCGAAGCGAACCGCGTCTTCCTCGAAGGCGGCCACGCCAAATCTGCTGTGCGAGCCGCCCAGGTGCGCCGCGCACCCTCACAATGGGCCGCCGCCGCCACCCCTACCTGGCCCCCGCCGCACCTGGCCCGGCAGGGCGGCCAACCTGCGAAAGCCGCTTCGTCGTCGCACAGTGGGCCAGAAGACCGGCGCAGGCGGCCAAAACTCTAGACGCGTTTTGAGGTCCAGAGTCGCTAAACAGGACTCGAACCGAACGTGTGACCCCACCAATGGATTCCTCGTTCGATGAGCAATCTACTGGTGAGGTCACACGTTCAGTTCGAGTCCCATGTATCGACTCTGGAGCTCAAACGCGTCCACAGTTGTAGCCGCCTGGTCGTCTGGCCCACTGTGCGTCGTCGTCCTCCCCCACTGCCGCCAACCGAAACGACCCCACCGAATTCCCCCCCCCCTCAACCTTATTTTTCCCACACGGTTTACTCCCCCGATGCCCGAGAGCGTATACCTGGCCGGCCCACTGGCCCGGCGGCCACTGCCCCGGGGCAGGGTGGGCAGGCTGTGGTCCCTTGGGGCAGGTGATGGAGGAGGCCGCCTGCCTGGAGGGCGGGAAGCGCATTCCACAGGTCGCAGCGCACAGCGGGGGGAGGAGGGGGAGAATTACCGCCAGATTCTGCTGCAGGTAAAAAAAAAAAAAAAAAAAAGGGCAACGCCGCCGTTCAATCTGACAGCCGCGCCGGCGTGGGGAGGGCTAATCCGAGGAGCAGTAAAAAAAGCCGGGAAGAAAAATTAGAAAAAATGAATAAATAAATAAATAGAGTTAAAAATAATAACGCTCCGGAAGCGGAAATGATCATTTTTAAAGTAAGTAAGACGAGGGCGGGAAAGCCGCCCTCCGTGAACCGATAAAGGTTGAGGTCCCACACAGAGGAAGCAAGCGTTACTTCACCGGCTTGCGAAACGGAGCCACGACCGATTCCCGCCAAATTGGCGACCCCAACCGAACCGCCGCGACGCACCACAGAGTGGACCAGAAGACCGGTGCCTGCCCGGCCCACTGTGCGCACGTGCTGCGCTAGCAGAGGTTGCCGCACGATGCTTCGTCGCTCCGTCTCAGTCGCACGCTCGCTTGCCATGCCAAGCTGCGCCGAACACGTGGTCGGTCGGCGTTGCGAAAGCCAGAGAGGAAGCGCGCCAAACGGGTCCACTGTGCACTGCGAAGCGAGGAGAACCAACAGCAGCGGCTCCGGCGCCTCGCGCAACGACCAGAAAACGAATTGGAAATCGGAAACGGCACAAATGGCAATCCGAACGGGCGGGCGGGCGAGATGGAGGCCGGCCGTCACACAGTGGGCCAGAAGACTGCCGTTTTGGGCTCCGCAGTCGCCAAATAAGATTCGAACCGAAAATGTGACCGCACCAATGGATTCCTTGTACGGAAAGCAATCCATTGGTAGGGTCACACGTTCGGTTCGAGTCCTGGTTGGCGACTCTGGAGCTCCCAACGCGTCTCGAGTTTCGACCGCCTGCGCCGGTCTTCTGGCCCACTGCGCGCCAAGGACGCGCACGGGCCGACCATCACCGCGCCGCCCAATTTTCTCGGGGACTTTCCACGGAAACTCGCGCAGGCGTAGCAGCGGAGTCGAGTAGTCGGAATGTTCCAAACATGAGAGCCAAAGCAAAGATTCAAATACTCATGAATGAAACTCGGCGCGTCGGAGCTTGGAGCGCGCTGCCCAAGGACACGGCGGCGGTCGGAAGCTGAGTCACTGTTGGCGCTTGGAGGCTGCTTGCACTGACCTGGTGGCGGAGGCTGTGGGCGACGACGGCGGCCAGCACGGCGGCGCGGCGGCACGGCGCTGTCTTGAGTCTCATGTCGAAGCACTAAATCACACAGGTCTTGGAGTGAAGCACTGCACAAGAAGACAAGCCGAGAGCCGCGCCGCGCCACGCTGCGCCGCGCCGAGCGGCCACGCCACGCATCCTCTCCGCATCAACGCTGGCAGGACACAGGACCCGCGCCGCGGTGAACTCTGCGCCGCCGCCGGCTCCCGCGAGCCACCTCCCCTCCCCTCCCGCGCCGCGTGGAAAGGGAGGGGCGGGCGTGCGGGGGCGGAGGGGAGGGGTGGCGACGCCGCCGCGAGCAGCGAGGAGTGGGGGCCGAAGAAGGACCCGCGTCTCCACCAATCACAGAGCGCGGCGGCGGCCGGCATGTCTTGTGGCCGAGTGCCGTCCGCCCGGCCGTTTCCGTAATTACTATTTACAGTGAATCGGTGGCCTCGCCTTCCTGTTCAACGGCTCCGCGATGATAAGGTAGATCGATCGCGATAGCAGAAGTTGCGGTGAGGTTCGCATCGCGCCGTGGGCCGCCGCGTTTCGAGCTCCAGAGTCGCTAAATCGGACTTGACACGAGCTTGTGACCCCACCATGGGATTCCTCGTTTGGAGAGCAATCCATCGGTGGAGTCACACGTTCGGTTTGAGTCCCATTTAGCAACTCTGGAGCTCAAATAGCCCGGCGCTCGTGGCCAGCAGGGCAAGTCAGTCACCACGCTACGCTACGCGACACTCGTAATGTAAACAAGGGCGGAGAACGACGACGCACGGCGAACGAATACTCACGTGATGGTGCGCCTCGACAGCACCGCGTTGCACCCACATTCGATTAGCGCGATTTTCTTGAGCACTACAAGCAGTCACCAACACCAACACACGACACTCTCTTCATCAGCACTTCGGGCCCCAAGCTGCAGGCACTGTTGATGTACAGAAGTCCGGGCGGCTGGGGAGATACCGGAGGCACCGCGGTCCGGAGAGTCCTCAGGATCCTCAGGAAGGATTCGGCCGCACAGTGGGCCAGAAGACCGGCAGCAGGCGGCCAAAAATCTAGACGCGTTTTCAGCTCCAGGGTCGCTAAATTAGACTCGAACCGAACGTGTGACCCCACCAATGGATTTCTCGTTCGGAGAGCAGTCCGTTGGTGGATCACATGTTCGGTTCAAATCCCATTTAGCGACTCTGGAGAATGAAACCCGTCCGGGATTTTGACCGCCTCCAACGGTCTTCTGGCCCACTGTGGGCCGGCCGGCCGGGTGAAGCGGGGTGAAGCGGCGGAGCAACAAGCCGGCCGGCCAGCGCCAGCACCGCCGACCACGCCGAGCTTTGCCAAGGTTTTGAGTTTTCGAGCCACACTGTACCGGCACCGGCCGGCACCGGCCTCACCGGCACCGGGTGGAGGGGGCAGGGGGCTGGACTGGGTGGGGGGACCGAAAACAGGCGCGAAGATCGCCAAGACGGCGAACGGAACGGAGGGGAAGGAGGAAAGACGGAGGAGGGACGGACGGAGGGAGACGCAAGCAGCAGGCAGCGCGAAGCGAAGCAGGGTCAGGAATATTTTCGTTTTCGTTGGAGTCGCAGAGGCGTGGCGTGGCGTGGCGGCCACCGGTGAACCTACCGGCTGCCTACCCACCAGGCGATCCCGGTCCAAGAAGGGATCTCCGAACGAGCAATCCACTGGTTGGGTCACACGGTCAGTTCGAGTCCCATTTAGCGACTCTGGAGCTCAACACGCGTCTCGAATTTTGGCCGCCTGCGCCGGTCCTCTCTGGCTCACTGTGCACCCCACGCTCGAGATTTTGGCCGAACCGCGTGCTGCTGGGTGACGGGCGGCGGTTCGGTTCCCACCGGGAGGCAGTGATGCGGGGGAGACTAATAAGAGGCAACGCCGGCCAAACCCGCATGGGAGAGGCTGCGGCCGCGCTGCGCACGCAGTGGGCACGCGACATGGGATGAGGGCGGCAGCAGCATCTCGTCATCTTGTCGCTCTGCCTCTCTCGCACTCATAGGGCGTCCCGGATGGGTGCGAGAGAGACAGAGCGACGAAGCGATCCTTCGGAGCCGGGTGGCAGAAGTGGTAGTGCCCGCCCACGTCGCTTTGCGCGAAGTTTACGCCGCACAACGGGTCCAGGCGGCCAAAACTTTAGACGCGTTTTGAGCTCCAGAGTCGCTACACGGGACTCGAACCAAACGTGTGACCCCACCAATCGATTGCTCCCCGAACGAGGAATCCATTGGTGGGGTCACACGTTCATGTCGAGTCCCATTTAGGGACTCTGGAGCTCAAAACGCGTCCGGGACTTGACTCACGTTTGTTCCCACCATTCGGTTGGTTCTTTTTTTTCGGCGGGGCACTGCAGGGTGCACGCGCACCCCTATCCTCCGCCTTCTGCCCGCGCGCACGAGCGCGGTCCAAGAGAGAGAGAGAGAGAGAGAGAGAGAGAGAGAGAGAGAGAGAGAGAGAGAGAGAGAGAGAGAGAGAGAGAGAGAGAGAGAGAGAGAGAGAGAGAGAGAGAGGGGAACGACGCCAGGATGCTGCTGCTGGTTGCGTTGCGCCGCCCGCAGATTGGTTTCGGCTTTCGGAACACGATCACCGGCGTCGGGGTGCGGGGAATCACTCCATCAGGCGATTGAATGAGAGGGTGCGAGAGAGACGGGGCTAATCGCACAATTGCACATCACGTCGACTGTCACTCTTGCAGTACGGAGTCTCCTGCCGCGCTCATCGCCTTGCGCGGGCTGCTGATTCCGAAACAGCGCGGCACACACGTCGCTCTGTCTCTCTCGCGCCCACACGGGACGGCCCATGAGTGCGAGAGAGACAGAGCGACGAGAGCCCTGTTCGGAATCAGTAGTATAGTATTCTGACTCGCCGCCACGCTCCGACGCGAGTCAGCCGCGGGTGACCGACGGTAACCGGCCGGTCAAAGGAGTCCCTCTCTCCCTCTCGCTTCCCGCGGCCTCCTTTCTTCGCGGCACCCCTTTCAGGGAACCCAAGACCGAATAGGAATAGACTGGTTTGCAGCCGCCGGGCAACTTGGCGCCGCACAGTGGGCCAGAAGACCGACGCAGACGGCCGAAACGCGAGACGCGTTTTGAGCTCCAGAGTCGCTAAATGGGACTCGAACCGAACGCGCGACCCCACCAATGGACTGCTCTCCGAACGAGGAGTCCATTGGTGGGGTCACACGTTCGGTTCGAGTCCTGTTTAGCGATTGTGCAGCTCAAAACGCGTCCAGAGTTTTGGCCGCCTGCGCCGGTCTTCTGGCCCACTGTGTGCCGCCGCGCTGACACATGTAAAAATTTACACACAGTGTGGCGCGGCAGCGTAGCCGGCCGGCCGAAGAATGGGCGGACGCCGCCGCCACGCGTCGCTACCCCGCGCGCTGGACGGACGGGCCGCGTGTTTAGCATTCAAAAGCCTCTAGCGTCTCTAGTGGCGCGGAGTATAGAGTGGAGCCCCCGAGCTTTGCTACACGCCTGCCCCCGTCCTTCTCCGCCTGGCTGGCCGCTTACCGCCGCCCCCTCTGACGTACATCGGGCCGCGGTCCGCTTCTGAGAAAAAGAGAGCGGCAGAGCGGCGTGCTACACCACTCCGCGTCGCCCTGCGCGCCGCCCTGCGCGCCGCCGGCCGGGTGGCAGTGCCGCTTTATCCAGGTAACTTGGCCACGTTTCGCTGAAAATTCCCCTCCCCATTGTTTTCCCCCGTTTCCGCGAGTCGTCGTGGTCGTCGCCGGGATTGTTGCACAATGGGCTAGAAGACCGGAGGAGGCGGTCGAAATCTCCTCCGAACGCGTTTTGAGCTCCAGAGTCGCTAAATGGGACTCGAACCGAACGTTTGACCCCACCAATGGATTGCTCTTTGGACGAGGAATCGCTTGGTGGGGCCACACGTTCGGTTCGAGTCCCATTTAGCGACTCTGAAGCTCAAAACGCGTCTTTGAGTTTTGTCCGCCTGCGCCGGTCTTCTGGCCCACTGTGCGGTCGTCCTGCTCGAGGTGCTTGTCCTTGTCGGGGGTCGAGGCGGTCTTATAATCTGCCGGAGCGGCGCGGAGGGCGCGAACAGGGGCGACTCCTCGTCGCCGTGCCCTGAGACACCCTGTGCGAGGCACCCTGTCCCCACCCCACCCCGCCACGCCACTCCCCGTTCTCTCGCGAAAAACAATATACGGCAACTCTGTTGTTTTCGAGGAATGTGTAAATGCGAACCAACCCCCAATAACCGGCCAAGCCTGGTCGAGCCTGGGCGAGCCTGGTCGAGCCGAGCACCCAGGCTGCCGGCCGAGAGGAGGCCGCCGCACAGTGGGACAGTAGACCGTTTAGGCGGCCAAAATCCCGGACGCGTTTTGAGCTTCTGAGTCGCTACATGGGACTCGAACAGAACGTTTGACCCTACCAATCGATTGCTCGCTTGGAGCGTAATCCAATGGTGGGGTCACACGTTCGGTTCGAGAAGGAAAGTACGGGTGAAGGCTACCCGGGAAAACAATAAGGACTCCGCGCAAAAGTAAGGTTCCGATTGGCCTAATCGCAGAGGACTGTTTCACAGACACGGCGGCAAATCGAAACGTTCGAACCGAAAGTAAATTTTTTACCGAGTACAGAATACGCCTCCTGGAAAAGACGCTCGTCGGGACTGCCGGGCTGCGCCGGCCGGCCGGGGGAATTACGGTGAGAGAATGTGGAGTGACAAATGATGACCGCCATCTTTGATGAGCGCCGGCCAGCGCCGCGGAGGGCTCCCTCGGGGGCCGCGGGGGGCAGGGGGAGGGGAGGGGGGCGTCCGTAAAAGGGGCAGTCATCATCGTTGTAATAATTACAGAGAGAGAGAGGGGGGTGCGCGGTGATCGGAATTTTCTTCTCCGCTTTTCTTATTTGCCGCTCCGGGACGGGCCCCTCGTGGCTGTCTGCGCGGCCTGCCTTGGCTATTGGGCGGGGCTCATTTTCCTCTCCGCATATTTAATTATTTTCTCGGGCTGGGCGTGGCCGCCGCGCTTACCGCGGTGCCTTACCGCGAGATTCAAATTATTATTTTCCCTCATTTTCGTGAAGCTGCGTCCCTCCTTCCCTCCCCTCTCGGCTGCCCCCCTTTGGAGGTGCCCAGCGCACCGTGGGCCGGAAGATCGGCGCAGGCGGCCAAAACTCTAGACGCGTTTTGAGCTCCAGAGTCGCTAAATGGGACTGGAGCCGAAGTGTGACCTCACCAGTGGATTGCTCTTCGAACGAGGAATCCATTGGTGGGGTCACACGTTCGGTTCGAGTCCCATTTAGCGACGCTGGAGCTCAAAATCCGCCCGGTATTTTGAGCGCCTCCACCGGTCCTCCGGCCCACTGTGCTCTGCAGCGCCGCCCCTGCCTCGGCCACAGAGCCTTGGCGGGGCCGCGGCCGTAATGGCGCTGGAAGGGCAAAAGCGGTGTGGTTGGTCATTCTGGATCCATAAAAGCCCGTGGTACATCCGGCGCGCTCGGACGAGACGAGACGATCCGGCCGAGCCTAACCGTGCCCAACCCGGCCCCGGCACCGTCGGTCCGCCCGCCGGGCGGTACCCGCTGGCAGACCATAGCCACCCAGCCACCCAGCCAACCGGTCCACGAGGTCCACGTGGCCCAGTACACGGACTGTATGGCGAAAAACTCCTAGGGACTGATAGGTGGCGTGCGACGTCACCTCTTTTAGGCCAATTTTTTGTACCGCCTCCCCGCTGTCCATCATCGGTTTAACCGAACCTTCCCATGTACTTAAGATAAAACCGTCACCAGAGGCTGACCCCTCCCCCCGTTTCCCCCTAAAGTGAAGACGTAATAAGTGCACGCCGCCATAAACGTGGTAAAATAGTCTGCATGCCCTGTGCACCTTCCACTCAGATCGACTCACGGTGCATAGCGCACGAGGCGAGCGATCCAATGCCGGTAACAACACTCCTTGTCCTGAACCAGTCCACCCAGTTTGGGATCCAGATCGACGGCAACCGCTGCCCAGACGCGGCCGGGCGAGGCCCCAAAGGGTCCAGAGAGGGCCGCAGGGCGTAAGGCACAAGAACGAGAAGGGGGTCTCGAAGAAACGTGCTGCGAGCTTTTACGAGTCCGAGCGAGCACATATACGGAGAGTATTTTCGATTTCTGGGTTTTTGCCGCCCTGTGCTGCACAGGCATGCCTCGCTTGCAATTATCCCGCTGTTTACGAGCGATGGCACCATGACCACCCTAGAGTCAGGGAAGCTGCGGGGGAGCACTGGCAAGCCCGCACGGCGCCGACGGAGACCTAAACGCACAGCCGCAGGGCGAGAGCATCAGCTATCGACAGCTTACTACAATGGTAACTCGTTAATATCGTTTGTCCGGCCGCATGCGTGTGTGCGTGCGAGCGTTCCAGAAAAGTATTTACTGTAGTACGCACAAGGCTGGCGCCCCTCCCTCTACGACTAGCATTGAACACTAAATTAAAATTAAACAGGGGCTGGGGGGAGATAGGGAAGGCATTAGAGCAGCGCCTGCCGCGTCCCGGTGTACATAACACCACGCCACAACTCCCTGAAGCACGCAATTAAATGCATTTACCTCCGGCTTCGTAATTTCGCCTATTCCGTGTCGAGGCGGACGGACCACCCCCTTCTCCGTAAAAGCGTGTCTTCCGTTCCTCAACAACAACAACAACAACAACGAAACCAACATCAGCAACGAGAATCTCGATCTAACTGCTCTCCAACTACACGTCCTGGTGGCCGGCCGCGCTCTTTTTCCACGCGGGCCTTCCCCTCGGAGAATGGAGAGGCAGCACAAGGGGCCCGCGAGGGGCCCGCACAGCACAGTGGGCCCGCAAGGCGCCCGCGAGGCCCGCGAGGCGCTCCGGAGAGGCGGGAGCGGGAAGGGGGGGGGGGGGGGGCAACCTCAGGGGGGCAACGCTCGGGTCGACGCTCCGGATGACCTCCTCCTCGGCGCGTTGTACAGTGTACCCTCGCCTCGTGTCCTGGCGGTGC
The DNA here is from genome assembly GCA_030522485.1 of Stenchaetothrips biformis. Classification (NCBI taxonomy): domain Eukaryota; kingdom Metazoa; phylum Arthropoda; class Insecta; order Thysanoptera; family Thripidae; genus Stenchaetothrips; species Stenchaetothrips biformis. The sequence goes on along the minus strand of CM060089.1, from coordinate 15,045,008 downwards.
ACGCCTGATCTGCAAAAGCTACACAAAAGAGCGAAGCGCACGGCCGTGCCTGCCTCCCCGCGGCACGACGTGGCACGACACGGACCGGCCCGGCGCCGCAGACCGGCTGGGCCGCTGGGCTCGGCTTGGCTCGGAGCGCGGAATGCGCAGTGTGCTGCACTATCAACCCCTTGGATGGAGCTCTCCTGAATCTCTGATTGCCGCGCAGCAAAGTCACCCCTAGTTCAGCACCCCTAGTTGGCAGCTGGTTGGGAACATGCTTCTGAAACATGTCCCAAAATATTATGGCTCTACGACCGACACACGACAAACGAAACCTTAAAAACAGCGAGTGATTTTTGGGACACAGCGCGGCTGCCTACCTACATCTCTCTAGAGGCGGCATCCCCCCCCCCCTCTTGCTGCTCCCTCTCAATCATCAGCCCCTCTAGAGAACTCAACGCCCAGGCCGGGCCGAGCACACAGTGCATTCTTCTTCCATGCATTGTCACGCTGCCACGGCCTATGGGGCCAAGGTACCAATTTTCTCTACGCGGATGAAAGGAAATTCGTGTGTTATCTTGCGGCCGCGAGTTCGCGGTGCTTTTTCGCGGCCGCGCAAGTCTTTCAAGGGGTGGGGGAGTCGTTCGAGGCTCATCACGCGCTAGTGTATTCAGCGTATTTCGGGCCTGAGAGGTCGCGAGGTGAGACGCGGAGTCCATAGTACCGAGGCGCCGGGTGAACGAACCCCGTGCCGCCGCGTCAGCCGCGTCAGCCGCGTCCCAGCCGCAGAGCCCGCGGCCGGCCGAATAGAGGAGGGAGTCACGAACCGATGTATCGTGGTCACTCCGTCTCTCTCGCACTCATGGGGCGTCCCGCGTGGGTGCGAGAGAGACAGAGCGACGGAACGCTGTGCCTGCGGCGGTTCCCTGGCAAGTAGGTACAAGTACTACGCGCTCCGCGAACTCCATCAATCTTGGTTTGGCCGCGGAGGATGCGGCAGAGAGGGTGCCGTTGGTTCATAAGTATATTCGGCATGCTCGTGTTCGCCTCCGCCGGCCTTCTGGCCCACTGTGCGGCGGTGTCACCAGGACTGGCCGGTGTCTGTCGCCCTCTCTCCTGCCGCAGGCCGGCCAGGCCGGCAGGATGTAGGCCAGACCTCGGCGGCCTCGCGACCGCCAAACGAACGAGCAGCACGACAAAGGTGCGGAAAACGAAGACGCGGTGAAAAAGTGGAGACCAACCCCTTCTGAGAGCCGCCACCCCTAAAGGCGGGCCTCCGCGCTAGCGGAGCGATTCCCAGCAGTGCTCTCTCTCGCGCTCTCTCTCTCTCTCTCTCTCTCTCTCTCTCTCTCTCTCTCTCTCTCTCTCTCTCTCTCTCTCTCTCTCTCGCACGCCTGTATGAGAGACTGCTCTGTTCGGAATCAGCCTGCAGGGGAGGCGGGCCTGGCCTTGTTTATTTCACGTGCGAATAATCCGAGCGCGAGCAATGGAATACCAATGGGACGGTGGGGTACACTCGAGGCAACAAATACCGGAGCGTTTCGGGAGGGCATGCCTGCACAGTGGGCCAGAAGACCGGCGCGTTTTGAGCTGCACAGTCGAAGCCTCGAACCAACCGAACGTGTGACCCCACCAGTGGATTCCTCGTTCGGAGAGCTATTTATTGGTTGGGTCATACGTTCGGTTCCGGTTCTAGTCCCATTTAGCGACCCTAGAGCTCCCTCCCGACACTGTTTATGCACGGCCCCCCGGCCCCGCTGTAGTACCCGCCGGTCCGGAGCGTCCGGAGCGAGAGCAAGCCAGAGCCGGGTATTTCTTATTGGCAAACCTTTTATTTTGCCCCCGGTCCCTCTGTTCCACTGTGTTCCACTCAGGCCGGACGGCGGCCGGCCCCGCTTGGCCCCGCTGCTGCTCTGCTCCGGCGGCGCGGCTGCCTCGGCAGGCCGCCTGCCCTGCCTGGCCCCTGGCCCCCGCCGGCCCCTCTCTCTAACCCTCCCACGGCGTTGCCAAAATTCGGCCGCCATTTTCGGCGGCACACCGCTCGGCGCACGCACGGCGACCGCACGGCGACCGCGGTGAAGACGAAGGGGCGAAGCAGGGCGAAAGGGCGTGCGGCGTGCGTAGCGGCGACTGGTGGAGGCGGTCAAAATCCCGGACGAGTTTTGAGCTCCAGAGTCGCTAAACAGGACTCGAACTGAACGTGTGACCCCACCAATGGACTGCTCTTCGAACGAAGAATCCATTGGTGGGGTCACACGTTTGATTCGAGTCCCAGACTCTGCAGCCCAAAACGCGTCTAGAGGCCCACTGTGCGGAGGCTGCCTGGAGGGTGGGCAGGCCGCGCGGCAGGGCCGCCACTCCCTGTTTCCCTTTGTCGGGGTTCCAGTTGAAAACTAACATTTTTTTTTTCAAGTTCCGATTTCATGTCTCATTTGAGTCTGCGCATACCTACGCCCATGGTCTCGCTACGAGGGCGGGCAGGTAGACGGACCGACGATCGGTCAGACAACCCGCGCCTCTCCAAGGCCACCACGCCGGGCCACGCCACGGCGGCTGTGCCGGGCTGTGCCCGCCGTGCCCCCACCACACCGCCACCCCCTCGCCGCGCCACGTCGCGCAGGTTGCCAGGTAGAGAAGGTGGAAGACCGAGGACCTCACCTTCTTCACCTCAGACTCTGCCGAGCCGAAGACTCCCCCCCCCCCTTCTCCCGTACCCGTACTGGACCAGAGCATCCCACAAGCACGGCCTGGGTGCAGCACCCTGTCATACAAAGTAGTTTAAATATTCCACCGCGCCTTCCTTCTCCTTTTCTTCGGGCGGCCCTCCCCTTCCCTTCCCCCGGGGCCACCTCGTTACCGAAACCCATAACGCCCGAAACGTGTGCGGCCCACTGTGCGGCGGCACGGGCCCCGCGCCACCGCGCCGCATCTTGCTGCTCGCCAACAGGTTTTGTTTGAGGCTTCCAGCCGCACCGCAACGAGGGTATAGGGATCTCGGGCTTCCGGGTCACTCTTATCTGAAAATAAAAATTCCGGCCGCGTCTCGGCCAAGAGAAGCGAGGCTGCAAGGACGACAGTATAGATCTTATCTCCAGTTTGTATCGGCGAGTTTTCAATTATTTTTTTATTTTTTTTTTTGATCTCATTTTATTTTTAGAGGGTGAAGAGTACGGTACGGGGGTTTCTAGTGCTTTCGGGGAGGTTTGCGTATTGTGGGCGTCTCTCGCGCGGGAATCGAGCTCGGTGTCGGTAAAGCTGGGAAAGCCAAAGCCTATTGCTTTTGCGAAAATGATGGCCATAATTCAGCCGCGTCCAGCCAGCCAGGCTGTCGCACTGTCCAGGGTTGCCACGCCGGCCGCTGCGTCCTTCCCGCCAAACGACACCTGCCTCACCTCGCACTGTGGGCCCGAAGACCGGTGGAGGCGGTCCAAACCCCCGGGCGCGTTTTGAGCCCCAGAGTCGCTAAATGGGACTCGGACCGAATGAGTGACCCCACCAATGCATTGCTCTCGGAACGAGAAATCCATTGGAGGGGTCACACGTTCGGTTCGAGTCCCATAGCTCAAAAGGCGTCTAGTGTTTGGACCGCCTCCACCAGTCTTCTGGCCCACTGTGCCTCGTGAACCTCGTGGTGCCATCATGACAACACTCGAGCCGCACTCCAAAGGGGACGAGGCGGGGCGGCCTCCGTCCTCCCTGCCATAAAGGGCAATTTTATTTCTATTTCGACAAGGATTTTGTGCGGTGGGGCATCACGGGGCCGCCGAGTCACGAAATGTTTTCTTTATTATTGTTTCCCCTCTACATGTCCCTTGCCCGGCCCCTGGCCAGGCTCCGCCGTGCCGCGCGTACACTGTTACAGAACGTGCTCTCCGAGAGGCGTCTTGAGTTCCGACCCCGTGCGCCGGTCTTCTGGCCCGCTGTGCGTAAGCAGCGCGCTGTGCGCTACGTCATAGACTTGGCTGGCCGTGTTTCTCACGGCTTTGGCGGCTGTAACTCAAGTCTAAACGCCAGCCTTCTTTTTCCCCTTAGGAAGTCCGTGATTACTGCGTGACCTTTCACGAAAAGCCTTCCAGGCCAAGCCGGCCCGATGCGAGCTCGTATCTCCCCGTCCAGTCTGTACTTGGGCAGGCGAGCTGGAGCAGACCGCCTTGGAAAGGTGAACTAAAATCGTATTCATCACGGCCGGAATACGTACCGAGCACCGCCACTTGTACCTTGTATAGGTCAGCCTTTGAAGAACCACCCATGCCACGCCTTGTCCTTTTATTCAGTCCACCGTAATAAGTGCTTCGACCCCATCCTCGATTTCGACACTACCTTTCTGGCGCGTGGTCTCGAACTCTAGACGCGGTTTGACGTTGAGTCGCCAGCTTAGTGCCGCCATCCACCTCGAGTCTCATGCCTTCAGCTTCAACGGACACCAGCTCCTGATGTCGAATGGGTTGCCTACCTCCCCTGCAAGTGCCGCGCGCGGCGAACGCCTGGCGGGTAGGCACCCCTCCCGACACGGACGGTCCTCGTTTTCGAACGAGCGGCGGGTTCCCGCGCCGCTCCGACACCGGATACAACATTTGTCGTTCTCTGCCCCACTCCACTGCAGTGCTGCAAGGCGGTGAGTTTTGTTTTGGTTTTGTTGTCTTCTGCAGCTGCCTAATTTGCATCTTGCAGAAACTTCTGTCTTCTGTCAAGCTGAAAAGTGTCTGTGCTCCACGAGGTGTCGTAGAACGGCCTGTGGGCGTATTTGTTCGTCTTGTCGCCCTTGCGTGCTTTTTGCAAAATAATTGGAGGTCCATATCGATCCTAGGCGGAGGAAAATTAAAGAGCTACAAATCGTACTGAGCACTCTCATAACCCTTCCCCCGGCTGATCCGTACAATGCACCTTCATTTTGCCAAAATATTATCACAGAAAACGGCATCCCCGTAACGTGGCATAGAATCTTCGGCATTTTCCCCTTTTGATAAACTTTGGTGAGCTCGATTGAAGTCAAATTTTCCCTCTTGGTTGGGATTTGTGTGGGGACTCATGGACACTTTTATTTTTGTTTACAGTTGTTGTGGCTTTCTTAACTTCCATCTTTCCTAATGAACTTTTCGTCGTTGTTCCACCCTGCTTTCGCCAATTTTAACTGGTAAGTATTTAACGTGCACCTTGATTTGGAATTTCACTGAATTTTTGGTGCTACCCTTGTCTTTCGTACAAACTTAACAAATTGTTTACTGTAATTATCAGGTCCACTATTGATGGCAATGCCCTGAGAGCACCCAATCCTGACTCAGATATAAAAGAGGAGCGAACCAGTGATGATGAAAGTGAGAAGAATGAGACTGCAGGTAAGCTCCTTTACAATTTTAAAAGTTTCTGCAATTATGACTTAATCGTATTACTTAAATATTAATTGGGAGGAAAGAAGTCATTTCTACACGCTTCTGTAGGGTCCTTTCAGTGATGTTCTCTCATTTTCTGTTTCAGTGGGATGGTGTGACCCCTCCATGAATCTGAATCTCATGGGAACCAACAACATGAGATCCTTGAAGCACTCTGGCTCTGGCCTGCATCCATCCAGCAGCCTACCCTGTTTGCCTGAACATCATCAAGCAGCAGCAGCCGCTGCATCATCGAGCCAGCATCAAATGTTTATGAGCCCGCAACAACTCATGCAGCAACAGCAGCAGATGAACAAGAACGACCCACGGTCACTCAATGTGGATTATACTACTGTACCATCCGTCCCACCAACACCGCCTGTAAGTGTATCGTCTACTATTGCACAACAGCACATGCAACAGCAGCAGATGAACAAGGATGAACAACAGCCACTTTCAGTGAATCCCCAGCAACTTATGCAACAGCAGCAGCAGATGAACAAGAATGAACCGCGGACACTCAATGTTGAATACCCCTCTGTTCCACCAACACCACCTCTAAGCGTACCATCTTCTATATCTCAGCAACATTTGCAGCAACAAAAGGATGAACAGGCTGGCTCTGTTGAGTACTCCAGTGTACCATCAGATTCTTCTACTCCACCTGCCAATGTTACCTCTGTGGTTTCACAGCAGTCTAATCCAAGCTCTTCATCAACATCCACTGAAACAACAGCGACTTCCCCAACCACTGCACACACACCGACTTTCAAAACCACCCTGAAACCCATCGCCACATCTGATAAGGTTTACCAATGTGATGACTGTGGGCAATGTTATACAAGGAAGGGAAATTATGTAACACATTGCAGAATTCATACCGGCGAGAAACCTTTCCAGTGCACAGAGTGCTCTGAACAGTTTACGTCAAGTAGTGCCCTAGCGAGGCATAATCGCACCCATGCTGCTGAGAAACCTTTTGCCTGTGTAGATTGTGGCAAAATGTTTACTACAAATGTAGAACTTAAGGAACATATTGCTATTCATGCTGCTGAAGGGGGGAAAATTGTCTGTTCTGAATGTGGAAAAAAATGCATTACTTCATATGATCTCAAAGTCCATATGAGAACTCACACTGGTGAGAGGCCTTATAAATGCACTGAATGTGGAAAAATGTGCTTAACGAGCTCTGATCTTAAAGTCCACGTGCGCACGCACACAGGGGAGCGCCCTTTCCAGTGTGTGGAATGTGGCAAGCTGTGTAATACTAGTTCTGATCTTCGAGTCCATTATAGAATACACACGGGGGAAAAAATTCACATATGTTCTCATTGTGGCAAAGCCTGCAACACAAGTGGTGACTTAAAGGTTCACATTAGGACGCATACAGGAGAGAAACCATACAAGTGCACGGTATGCGGTAAGCAATGCATGACCTCAAGTGATTTGAAAGTACACTTTCGCACCCATACAGGTGAGAAACCATACAAATGCAATTTTTGTGTGAAGTCATTTACCACCAGCTCTGATCTGAAAGTTCATACAAGGACACACACAGGAGAGAGACCGTACAAATGCCTTGTGTGTGGAAAGGGCTGTTTGACTGCGAGCGATTTGAAAGTACATATGCGTAGGCACTCTGGTGAGCAACCTTACCAGTGCACCGTCTGCAGCAAACAGTGTAGTACCCTAAGTGATTTGAAAGTGCATTCACGGACACATACTGATGAATGAAAATCATGCAATGAATGTGGGTTTTTAGTTTTTAAAGTTTATAACATCGATTAATACCTTTTATTTGTGCTAACTTACCTGTACTTTGAAGCATTTCCGTTTCAGAAAAAAAGATTGTTCTTAGAATTTTATTTGTAAAGAAACTGTGTATCAGATTGGCTAATAATCTCTATAAAAGCTTCTTGTCTTGTTAATTTTAAATGATTAAGCCGCGACAACCATGGCGACGGCGGAGCTACGGCGACAGGGGCGCTGCAGTGGCTTATTTTTTTAATTTTTTTTTTTTATAAAGGCTGAACATGTAACTTCTCTTTTTTCAAGTGCTTATCTTAACAGGATTTGAAAAATATTGTTTATTTAATACAGTCTGTAGGATGTTATTCTGTGTTATTTCAAGGACTGAAATAAAATGTTTTAATTGATACAGTTTTAAACATCTTTGGAATGTTTAGTTCATAGAATTTCTTTGAAAAAAAAATAGTGAAACAAGCAGACAGGGTGATTGATTCTCAAGCATCACCAGTTATAGCAGGCTCAGTTTTGAAACTTCATGGCATGTGCTCATGAAAGTTAGAAATATTCCTTGTATTTGTCTTCCCTCTAAATCAAACTGTCATTTCTGGACTAGAACTTAATACTGAAGCGATTTATACAGTTGCTCTTGCAATAAATTAATAAATGCCGAATTTGTTTGAACTCCCTTTCTTTGCAACATGAAACCAAGCCATCAATCTTCTACAGTGCTCTACTTTCTACCCATCAAAAAATTGGACTTGTCAGTAGTGTAAAGCCAGGCCCACTACAGCCAGAATACACAACCCAATAAAAGAGCAATATACTTTATTCAAATTAGTTAGTAGTGTCACATAAGATGATGCTTAGCTTATGCAATCCGATGCCTGTCACTAATATTTAAAATGAGTCTCGTTCACTTCCTTTTCAAGGCTTCGGCAGCAATGACGGCCATGGAGTCCACAGTCTCCTCCGCCGCTGGTCTGATTTGCTCCTTGGGCAGCAGAAAGCCGTGCTCCCCCGTGTCTCGCAGTTCGTAGACGAACGAGAATTTGACGCCCTTCTCGTAGGTGTAGTCGATCGTGCTCCCGGAGGCCGCGTCTGTGACCACATCAAGTATTCAAACATGAAGACATGGAATCGCGTCAGTATGCACCGGGTAGGAAAGGAGTTGCAAATGTATGATCATTGGCCCCGGTAAGGCACTAGCATCCAGTAAAGAGACCGGCTCCAGATGTGCAGAGTCACAGACAGCGATATTTTGGAAGGGACTTGTTCCGGGACAGCGCGAACGCAGTCCCGACTATCAAAAATTATACTCCCGAGGTACCCACATTTGGGGCACTCGCAGCGGTCAGCCCTACCGAAGTGCAAAGGTAAGGCCTCGCACTGGGGGAACCGCCTTCGTGATCACGGTTGACCCCTGAGCCAGGTAAGTATACTGATGTAGGATTGACCAGGACCCCAGTGGAGCCAGCGGCCGTAGTCGTCGGCGTGCGGCAGCGCGCGGACGCCGCACCGTCAGCGCTCGCCCCGCGGCCCCGCGGCCCGCACGCCCTGGGCACCGCCACCGCGCTGAATAAAAAGAGTCTGTCTTTGAAATAAAGCCCGCGGCACCAGCACTGCGACACGCGCAAAACCGACAAATTGCATTTTTTTACAATCCGCGAACCGCCTCCACGACACGTTGCCATCTGGCGGCGGAGCCGGCAAACTCCAATGGCACCGGGGCGGGGGGCGGCATCCGAAGTGAGGGGACCCGGATCTGCTTCGGACGTGGCCGCTGTCACGTCTCGTTTTTCCGTCCATTCGCGAACAAAAATACACGCTGTCTAAAATTATTATCGCACCTCACCCCTCGCACTATCTGCGAAGTGTGAAGTTGTTAAGTTGATATAGCCTTAGGTCCTTCATGGAAATAAAATGATAATGATGGCAAGGACATTGCGAGTGCGTGAACCAATGCCGATAGAAGTAGATAAATGCGTGTGTACTCACAAATGGTCCTGGCGATGGGGCCGTGCCTGAACTTGGTGCCGTAGCGCTTGGCTGCGGCCTGCGCGGCGGCCTGGGCCACGGCGTCGAGGTCGGCGTGGTCCGCGGTCAGGGCAAGGGTGTAGCCCCAGGGGAACATGAGCAGCTGGCTGTACGAGTGCAGGCTGATGTACACTCGCAACTGTCACGTGGGAAATCAGTACTTTATTATCTCACTATCATACTTGCATAATTATTATTAAGTTGCAATTGACATGAACTCCGGGTTTCCCGATCAGGCGCTGGTTGGCTGAAGCGCTGAAGCTTACTGGGTTCGGCTTCTGCATCAGGGCGTCCAGGTAGTGGCGCAGGGCCTTGGTCTCGACCTCGGACTCGGCGCGCACCCCGGCGTAGACGTCCGAGCACGGCGACGAGCTGGAGCCGGTCTCTGCAAGGGGCGCATCACCATGGACCATGCACATTGGGCCAGGAGGTGGGCAAAATACCGGACGCGTTTTGAGCTCCAGAGTCGCTAAATGGGACTCGAACCGAACGTGTGACCCCACCAATGGGTCGGTCACCGGACGAGGAATCCATCGGTGGAGTTACACGTTCGGTTTTAGTCCTATTTAGCGACTCTGGAGCTCAAAACGCGTCCAGAGTTGTTGGCCCACTGCGCCCCGTACCTCCCCAGTGGAACGGCCAGTTCCTGTTCAGGTCAGCGCCGTGGCAAATGTAGTTGAACTTGCTTCTCGACTTCCTCCATAATCTGTTCTGCAGCACATAGAAAAGGGGGCATTGTGATGAGCAATAGGCGATCGGGTGCCGTCATGCCCAGAGTGTGCCCACTGCTCCCTTACGGCGGTGTGGGTGTAGTGGTAGCCGTCGGGGTTGGTGGACGGGAAGATGTGCCACTCGTAGGCGCGCACGGCCGACCTGAAGTCCTCGTCGCTCCGCGTCAGGATCTCGTTGATCATGAAGGTGGCCGCGGCGGGGGTGATCCACTCGCGCGCGTGGATACCTGGACACGGCACGCTGCACAGTGGGCCAGGAGACCGGTGGAGGCGGTCAAAAGCCCGGACGGGTTTTGAGCTCCAGAGTCTCTATATGGGACTCTGGAGCTCAAAACGCGTCTAGAGTTTTGGCCGTCTGCCGCGGTCTTCTGGCCCACTGTGCGGCGTTTCAAGCAAAAAAACAATCAAAAAATAAATAAATCAAGGATCAGGTCTCGAGGACGAACCCGCTTCGAGGACGGCGACGGGGGCGTCCTCCTCCGCGGCTTTGATCTTGACGCCGAGGATCGTCCTGCCCTCGTAGCTGCGGCCCCCGTCCACCAGCGTCACCTCGGCGGGGTACTTGCGCACCAGGCCCTGCATCCACTTGTAGATCTGCCGCCAAACGGAGAGGTCAGCATTACGTTTGGTCATTCCCTGCGGGCCAGTTTCCCTCCGAACTCGGATAACTTCGGTCTGCGGTTACCTCCTCCAGGGTGTGGTAGTTCTCCCAGCCGAACTCCGGGTTGGACCGTTTGTCGTCCAGCATCTGTCGCTGTTCCTCGTCGACGAGTCTGAAGAACAGGAGAAACACGCCGAGTTATTCCATCCTCAACTTCGTGCAGAAATATCTGGCTGCCCTCGCACAGTGCGCAGGCGGCTAAAATTCTAGACACGTTTTGAGCTCCAGAGTCGCTAAACAGGACTCGAATCGAACCGAGTCCCATTTAGCGAGCCAGTCTTCTGGCCCACTGTGAGGGGCCCCCCACGTTACCTTCACCGAGTTCCACACTTACCTGCCCAAGTCGGGTATTGTGTCCTTGTGCGCGAGGTCCTGGCGGCCGAGGAACTCCCTGAAGGCGGCGGCGTCGGCGGGCGCCACGTGCACGTCGGCCGGCGCGCCCGGGACGGTGGGGTCCAGCCACACGTCCAGCTGCCCACAGTTTTAATCGGTCATCATCGGACTCGCATGGGGCTAACCTAAACTCACTTCATTTCAGGCCGCACGGTGGGCCAGAAGACCGGCGCAAGCGTCCGCAAGAGCTCCGGTCGCCTGCGCCGGTATTCTGGCCCCCTGTGCGCCGTGCAGTGCATTCGCGTCGTGAAATTGAAAGTGGCCGCCTTGTCACTCACTGTCGGGTTGGCGGCCAGGTACTGGCGGAGGCCCTGCAGCTGCTTGTCCGTGGCGGGGACGACGCGCAGCACCTTGTGGTCCCTGAAGGACACCGCCGCGGCCTGCCTGCCGGGCCCCGTGGCGTTGACGGCGAGGTGAGGCGGGTGGGCCGTGGACTGCGGCGCGGCACCCGCCTGCCTGGCGGCCACCACCGCCACCACCAGGAGCATGCCCCAGCGCACGCCGGCCATCACGCTCAATCAAACTCCCTTATCGGCGAAGGCTCTCCTCGACGGCGACCGGCGGCGCCACCTGGCGGCGAGGACGGCGACGACGGCGACGACGACCAGGACGGCGACGTGAGTCTGCGGGAGGCGGCGCGTTGGGGCGCGTGTCCGAAATGGCGAGTGTCCTTCCTCCGGCAGGCCGGCCACCTTTAAGGCGCGCGGCGCGCTCGGTTATCGGCGGGAAGGGTCCGGAAACGACGTGACCCCGGGGGTGCGGCCGCGGCGTGGCGTACGCACAGTGGGCCTGAAGACCGGCGACGGCGGCCATAATTCTCGACGCGTTTTGAGCTCGAGAGTCCTTGAATGGGACTCGAAGCGAACGTGTGACCCCACCGATGGATTGCTTACCGAACGAGGAATCCATTGGTAGGGTCACACGTTCAGGTCGAGTCCCATTTAGCGACTCTGGAGCTGAAAACACGTCCGGGATTTTGACCGCCTCCCGGTCTTCTGGCCCACTGTGCGACGGGAAGAGGAGGGGAGTAAGTGGGAGCGTGTTGTGTGAAAAGCTCGGCACACGGAAGAGAGGAGGAGAGAGAGAAGAAGAAAGAGCGACGGCGACACCGGTGCGCGCCAATCTGCTATCGACCGTCAACAAACCACGGCCAGCGGGGTCGACGACCTCCCGGGTGGTCTTGCCCCTCGCAGAATTTGGAGAATTTGCGAAACAAAAACAAAAAAACATGGTAGGATCGAGACAGAGTGTGTATTTCAGCGCAATGATTCGAGGCACTTGAAACTGTAAAGGACCCCAGCCCTCGTGTCCTAAAATTCGTCCCGGACGTCACTGCATGGGGGACTCAGAGCGAGGGGCAGGACGCAGGGTTGCTGGCGGGCACGCCGTCCTTGAAGGCCTCCTCGGCGATCACCCTGACGCCGGCCCACGCCTCCTTCGCGCCGTCCAGGATCTGGTCCTCGGGCAGCAAGAAGCCGTACCTGCCGCTGTCACGCAGCTCGTACACGAAGGGGAACGGCACGCACTTGCTGTACACGTAGTCGATGGTGCTACCCGAGGCAATGTCTACCAAAATTATGAAAATAGTTTTAAAGAAAGAGAAATTTTGTCCAGGTCCTGCGCCGGTCCTTTGGCCCACTGTGACGCGGCGGCCACCGTCCACTTACAAATGGCTTCTGCGATATTTCCGAAACCGAAGTCTTTGCCGGCGACAGCCTTGACTGCAGCGACGGCCTTCTCAGCGATGTCGTACTGCAAAAAAAAATTACAAACCGTCGATATTTTTTCATTTGTAGGTTCAAATCAGTTTTTTTTTTTTTTTTTTTTTTTGGCGGTTAATGATTGTTCTACCGACCATCTTCTGGTGGTTGCTGCAGTGCTTCTTGGTGTACCCCCATGGGAACATGAGCAGCTGGCTGTACGAGTGCAGGCCGACGTAGATGTGCATCCGTGACGCGTTCTCGTCCACGTGCCTCCTCAGGTTGCGGGTCTCCACCTCGGACTGCGCCCGGAGGCCCCCGAATGCCTCACTGTCGGGGTCCCGGTCGGCACCTCCCTCTGCGGACGCGTCCAGTCAGAAGGCCGTTGGGGCTAGTCGCGTTTTGAGCTCCAGAGTCGCTAAATTGGACTCGAATCGAACGCGCGACCCCACCGATGGATTGCTCTCCAAACGAGGAATCCATCGGTGGGGTCACACGCTCGCTTCGAGTCCTGTTTGGCGACTCTGGAGCTCGAAACGCGTCTAGAGTTTTGGCCGCCTGCGCCGGTCTTCTGGCCCACTGTGCACAAGTAGGCAAAGTCGGCTACCTACCCATCCAGTGGTACGGCCAGTTCCGGTTGGCGTCCACGCCCTTGTAGACGAACCAGGTGGTGCTGCGCGTCTTGCGCCACATGCGGTCCTGTCGACAGAGAGGACGGCACTCAGCATGCTGGGTCACGTGACATGGACGTTCGACGCCATCGGTTTGACATTGACATCTTTCGACGAGACTGAGGTTCATCCGCACTGCTTGGATAGCTGCGGAGCTGAGAACGCCTGTGAGGTAGGCCGCTCATCCGGCTCGCAACACACCGGTGTGTTGCGTTACGGATTGGTTGCCTACCTCACAGGCGCTACCGGCTCCCGAGAGCCGTCGCACACTGACCGAGACGGCAAAACTTGAGGACGGATTTCGACCCCCAGATTCGCTAATTGGGACTCGAACCGAACGTGTGACCCCACCAATGGATTCCTCGTTCGGAGAGCAATCTATTGGTGGGGTCACACGTTCGGTTCGATTCCTGTTCAGCGACTCTGGAGCCCAAAACCCGTCCGATTTTCACCGGAAAGAGAAAAAAAAAACGAACCTCGTTCCAAGTGAAGGCGTAGCCGTCGGGGTTGACGGATGGGAAGATGTGCCATTCGTACTTCCTGACGACGTCGCTCTCGTCGCTGTTGAGGATCTGGTCGATGAAGTACGTGGCGCTGGCAGGGGCGATCCATTCGCGCGCGTGGATGCCTTCACAGAGACGCGTTGCCCCCCAAAAAAATCGAAACAACATGTCGTGAAAACGTTATTGAAAACCCAAGGAAATTTATGGGAAATTCGTGGAAATGCTTACCGGACTCGACCATGGCGACTGGCAGGTTTTCCGCGAATTTGATGATCAGACCCTTCATGCGGCGGCCCTCGTAGGAAAGGCCGATGTCAACGACGCTCGCCACGCCGGGGTTGTTGTTCTCCAGCTCTTGCATCCATTTGTAGATCTAGAAATAACAAAAAGAAAAATTCAATGGCAGTGGGTCTGAAGACCGGCGCGGGTGGTCAAAATCTCGGACGCGTCTCGAGGAGTTGTGGCCGTCTGCGCCGGTCTTCTGGCCCACTGTGAAGTGCGGCTAAAATGACACGACATATCCGCGGGAAATGATACGAAGAACGAGGCGAACTACGCGTTACCTCCTCGATGTGGTGGTATCTTCTCCAGCCAAACGGTTCGTCGGTTTTGCGGAGCTTCGGTTTCTGCTGCTCCACCAAACTGGGAACGGAAAACGTGAAATAGGACTCACCCCCTCAAGGTCTTACAAAGAAAAAACTTTAAAAAAAATATGAAAAATTCTTCCTTTTCACTGTAAGCTACAAAGAAACAACGTTAACGCTAGGGACAACAACGTGAAAAAGCAGATGATACTAATGAGAATGTTAATTTTAATGAGTACAGTAATCACGATCTACACTCGCACGAACCTTGGAGCAAATAGTACCTTTGGACGTCCGAGATGAACTCTTCGTGCTGGAGGCCCTGCTGCGCCAGGAAGCTCTCGTAGGCCTGCCTCTGTTGGGGCGAGACGCGAACGTCCACGGGCCTTCCGGTCGCGCTTGGGTCCATCCACACGTCGAGCTGCAGGGAACCAAATCGGGAGGAAAATGTTCCCGCTATGCTCCACTACTTTGAGAATTCAGAAAACTAGTGTCCGGTGAGCTGCTCACATAGCGGTTGGCCTGCAGGTACTTGTGCAGGGCGGCGAGCTGCTCCCGGGTCTCCGGCACCACGCGCAGCACGGCGTGGCCGTCGAGGCCGGCGTCGAGGCCGGCGTCGAGGCCCCAAGCGGCCGCCACCAGGGCGGCGGTCAGAAGCACGCGCGTCCACATCGTCAATACAGTCTCCAACTACAGTGTTTTTCAAAAATTCGCCAGGGGGAAGTGGCGCAGTGGGCCAAAACTTTAGACGCGTTTCGAGCTCCAGAGTCGCTAAATGGGACTCGAACCGTATAGGTGACCCCGCCAATGGACTGCACTCCGAACGAGGAATCGATTGGTGGGGTCACACGTTCGATTCGAGTCCCGTTTAGCGACTCTGGAGCTCAAAACGCGTCTAGAATTTTTGTCTCCTTCGCCGGTTTTCTGCAGGCCCACTGGGCGATGCGGCTTGCCTTACCTGTTGCAGCAGTGCTACTGAATCAAAGACACTAGCGGACACTTGTCTTTTTTAAGGTCACAGTCGTGATTAACGATTAGATTAAGATGAACGTGAGTGTGTCAATCGCTGAGCGATCGTGCGGCACCTGTAATGTACAGATAAGAAAGCGCTGATTATGGGAACTGTCGACAGTTTTTCCTGGCAGGTGACCCAATATCCGTTTTAACGATGGCAATGACGACGCCTGGAGGGTGACATGAGAACACAGACCACAGCATTCCTCTTCAAATTCATATTTATTCATAAAATCTCATACACAAATCACGGAGGGCTGTAAAAGTTTTCTTCATGCTAAGTCCAAGGCGTAACTTCAAGTGCAGCTTCGATGTGACCAAGTCGATTTTATCTTAGGGGTCAACACAAAAAAGACCCCAATTTTTATTACAAGTGGGACAGTCCCCAAGCTCATGTGACATCCAAAACATTTAAAACAACAACTGTCTCTAAGCATTGCAAAGACAAGGCGCGCTCGTTTATTTCCCCATTCTCGATCGCTTTAAAATTTCGATTCACTAACAGCTTTTTCGCCCCGCTCATAAGGCCAGTCGGCAGGTGTTGTCGCGCGAGGCGCAGCCCTCGCGGTACTGGACCAGCGGCACGACGCGGACGTCGGCGAACACGACGCTGCCGCGCGCGCCGTCCGCCCGCAGGACCACGGCCTTGCGCTCCTTGTCGGGGAACACGATGTCCGTGATGGCGACGCGGCCGCCGTCCGCGAACACCTCGACGGAGCCCTCGTCGACGAGGATCGTCAGGCGCAGCTTGCCGTCGGCCAGCGAGGCCAGCGGCACGGGCGCGCCGTGGACGCCGGGGAAGTCCGCGCTGAAGTCCACGAGCCCGGACTTCCGGCGGTCGACGGCCAGCTCGCCCTTCTCCGAGTCCCAGACGACGGCGGTGCCGCTGGCGCCGTCCTCCGCGGCGCGGACCAGCACCGAGGCCCCCGCAGCGCCGTCCACCAGGGACACGGTCACCTCGAGCAGGAAGGCGGCGTCGCAGCCGTTGGCGACCACGGCCGCGCCGCCGGCCGTCACGTTGAGCGTGGCCGCCGTCATGATGGGCTCGGCGGTGCGGTGCAGCGTGGACGCGAGCGCGGGGATGGGCTCCTGCAGCAGGTCCACGCCGCCGTCGGTGCGGCTGCGCAGTGACATGACGCGCGGCACGCTCATCGCGTTGCGCCAGGGCGACGTCGGCGTCCTGCGGAGACACAGGGATGTTCAGCTCACAGTGGACCTGGCGACCGGCGCAGGCGTCTCAAAGCGTTTTGAGTCGCTCCAGGGTCGCCAAATGGGACTCGAACCGAACGAGTGACCCCACCAATGGATTCCTCGGTCGGAGAGCAATCCATCCCTTCACCGTGCGTGCGACTCACTTGGCGGCGTACTGCCAGTTGCTCATCCAGCCGATCATGTACCGCTTGCCGTCCGGCGCGCCGACCCAGGACACGGCGGCGTAGTAGTCCTTGCCGTGGTCCAGCCAGCGCACCGCCTTCGGGTCGTCCGCGGTGAAGCGCTCGCCGTCGAAGTCGCCGACGAAGTACTGCGCCGAGGAGCCGCCGTGCAGCCCGCCGGGGTTCACGTTCACCACGAGCACCCACTTGAGGCGCTCCAGGTCGCCGTCGACGGGCAGCGGGAACAGGTCCGGGCACTCGTACTGCCCCTCCACCGCGCCCATCGGCCCGAACTCGCTGAGCTGCGTCCACGCCTGCAGGGCGGATCGGAAGCAAGCCGAGATTAAACGAGTTCAACGATGCCGCGCCACTGCATGGGCCAGGAGACCACCGCAGGGCAGGTGGCGAAAAGTGCGGACGCGTTTTGAGCTCCAGAGTCGATAAACAGGATTCGAACCGAACGTGTGACCGCACCAATGGATTCCCCGTTCGGAGAGCAGTTCATTGGTGGGGTCACACGTTCGGTTCGATTCCCATTTTGCGACTCGGGAGCTCTAAACACGTCCAAAATAAGGACAGGCGTACCTTGAGGTCCGGTGACGAGTAGAAGCGGACCTTGCGGTCGTCGGCCATGGCGACGGCCATGAGCCAGCGCCTGGTAGGGGTGTGCCACTGCACCTTGGGGTCGCGAAACTCCTTCTGCTCCTCGTCCAGCACGGGGTTGCCCTCGTACTTGGTCCAAGAGCGACCGTTGTCAAGGCTGAACGCCAGCGACTGCGCCTGGAACACACCCAAGGTGGTGTCAGTTGAGCGGGACAGAAGACAGGCACTTAGGCGGCGAAAACTCTAGAAGCGTTTTGGGCTCCAGAGTCGCTACATGGGACTCTAGAGCACAAAACCCGTCAGGGTTTTGCGATGATGATGATGATGATCTGGTCCTCTGGCTGGCCCACTGTGTGGGGTCCTCCCACCCCGTCTCGGCTTACCTGCTTGCTGGCGTTGGCGCTCGTGTAGATGGCCACCATGGGCGGGTTCTCCGCGGTGCCCAGCCCGGAGGTGTTGTCCTGGTCCACGACGGCGCTGCCCGAGAAGATGAGCTCGGCGTCGCCGTCGAAGGGGATGGCGGCGTTGCCCTCCCCGGTCAGTTCGGTCCAGCGCACCAGGTCGGGGCTGACGGCGTGGCCCCAGGAGATGTTGCCCGGCACGTCAGACACGGGGTTGAACTGGTAGAAGAGGTGCCACTCGCCCGCCGCGTACACCAGCCCGTTGGGGTCGTTCATCCACAGCGCGCGCGGCGTGTAGTGCACGTGCGGGCGGAAGGGCTCCGACGGGCACACTGTGAGCAGGCCGAGCAGGCCACCAAGACCGTCAAGAAGATGAAGGCTGCCACCGCAACGCCATCAAGGGGGTGGACATGCCGCATTTTCGCAGTTTTACCGGCACGTGCCACCGTGGTCACACCAGAACGCCACAGCGCATGGTGGGCCAGAAGACACTCAGACGCGTTTCGAGCTCCACAGTCGCTTAACAGGACTCGACCCGAACGTGTGACCCCACCAATGAATTGCTCTCCGAACGAGGAATCCATTGGTGGGGTCACACGTTCGGTTCGAGTCCCATTTAGCGACTCTGGACCTCAAAACGCGTCTGCGCCTGTCCCCGGCCCACTGTGCAGCAGCGTGGCGGCCACGCGAAACCGAGCTGCTCTCGAGGACCGCACGCCCCGGGGCGTTTCGTATCCGTAAAAGCATAAGTGCGGTTTCGCCGTGATGGTCCATGTGTATGAGAGGTCGTTGACGGTGCTCGACGCACGCTATACGATAATACTGTAGCGTGCCGTGACGTCGAGTGGTCCATGTGTGGAGTGGCACAGGGACATGGAGGAGGCCTCTGCGCGTACAGTACAGTGTACATACGGCGTCGCGTGCCGCACAGCGTTCCCGTGACGCGCCGCGTTCTCACGCCAACTTGACACCTTGATTGTCTGCGTCCTCACTACTTCCGTTTGCACCAAATTTGCAGGGGCTCCGGACGTCGCGGCGGCCGGCACCGCGTGGCACCGCTAGCTCTGTCTCTCTCGCCCCCCCCTGCCGGACGGAGTGCGAGAGAGACGGAGCGACGCGACCCACCCAGCCGGCGACCGGAACAAGAAGGCCCTGCTCAGCTGCTGCCTTGGGGCGCCTGATGGGTGGGCAGTGTTGTGCCCACTGGACACCTGACAGTGTACCACTCGGCGAGTGTTGTCGTGGAAGTCCGCCGGAAGCGAGGGGGAAACGACTTCGGTTATCCGGCGTACACCGTAATCCGGTTAACCAGTAATCCGGTGGTAATCCGGGGAAATTCTGAGGTAATCCGGCGTAATCCAAAGGTAATCCTGGAAAATTTTCGATGTAATCCGGATGTAATCCGCTTCAAGGGCGGGCGTCGTGTGCCCGTCGTCCGTCCGCCAGGACTTCGCATGTTCCTGCAGTCGTTAGTCATTATAAGCGCATTACTGCAGGACAAAGAACCTTGTTGGACGTGGCCTATCCGAGCTGTCGTCGTCGTTGTTGTTGTTGTCGTTGTTGTTGTTGTCGTCGTTGTTGTTGTTGTTGTTGTCGTTGTTGTTGTTACGTCCATTACCTCCATTAAGGGGTCCCTCTAGGGGTCGCCAGGCGCCGGCCGGCATCCCGCCGTGCACAGACGCGGGCTCGTTGCCTGGCAGGGCTTTGCAGGCGCCGGCCGCGCCGACGCTTCGAAGAGGCGGGGATGCATTGGGCCAACCACCTCCGAAGTTGTTGGTTGAGGAGGAAGCCTTGACCGCACGAAAAATGCCTACAGCCGAGTTATTCATCGCTCTGTCTCTCTCGCACCGGTACGGTATGCCCTACGAGTGCGGCAGAGACCGAGCGAGCGACAACCACCTTACGAACCGACGACGGAACTGGAACCGGCCGCGGACCTCCGCACCACCGACCTCTCTTCGAAACTGAAACTGAAACCTCACTGACCTGAGGCTTCCACTTCAGCCGCCACCGCCGCCGCGGCCGCGGGTGGCGGAGCCGCGGCCAGGGCCTGGCCCTTGAAGTCCTCGTGCAGGCCGGCCGTGGCGTGCGAGGCCACGGCGTCGTCGTCCACTGCCATGGAGCGGGCCTCCACCGCCGGCGGGCCGAGGCCCCCGAGCAGCACCACGCCGGCCAGGCCGCAGGCCAGCAGGAGCGTCGTCGTCGCCGACCTCATGTTGCGAACTGACCCGCAGCCCCCCGGTGCCGCTGACTACGACGCGGTGCGGCGCCCCGACAACAGGCTCGTTCCGAGTCCGAACAGAGCTTGTCTCTCTCTCGGTCGCACAGCAGGCGCGGATCCAGAGGCGGGTCCAGGGTCCGCCTGCGCGATCTTCTGGCCCACTGTGCGCCTCTCCCGCGCATCCTGACGGCACGCCCCCGTGCGAGTGCGAGAGAGACAGAGCGACGAAAGCGCTGTTGTTCGGAATAAGGCGCGGGGTAATTATCCTGGCTGGGCCATGTACCGCCTGGCCCGGCCGGGCCGCGGCCGCCGCGCTCCGCGCCCTGCCAACATCCAGCAATATGGCGCCGCGCCACGCCGCGCCACGCCACGCCACGCCACGGCGGCCGCCGTGAAGGACACGCGCGGCCTCCTCCAGCACGTGGAAGGAATAGCATTAGCACGTCCCCACGGCTACACGAAGAAAAAGAGTTTGCTCCTGGGGTTTGGCCCAGAGACTCGAACGCAGGGTGGGTTAGTAGAGTCCTAGAGATGGCTAGAGGACACTAGGAGCTGACTCTAGGACTCTAGAAGCTGGCTCTAGGACTCTTGGAGGTGGCTCTAGGACGCTAGGAGCTGGCTCTAGGACTCTAGGGTAGACGATATACTCTCGCGGTGTTTCCGTCACAATCACGGTGACCGATACCGAAATGAATACTCGGCTGCTTAATTAAATGTGTACAAACGATTGCGAAAATGGGGCGACTGAAGTAACGAGAATGCAGACGCAGCTCGAGAATCCTCGACACGATGGACTGTGCACGAAGCGCGGCATGTTTGAAACTGGCGGGGGCCCAGGCGGGGTCACGTGACTCCATCGCGCAGACGCCGACGACGCGCAAAACGGTTTCCCTGACAACACTGGACAGCAACAAACCAGCATTCCAAAACACATGATTGCTTTGTTTACCTGCACGCCCCTGGACCCCGACCGAGATGCGGACGATACCCGCCTGGGTTGATAAAGTACATGACAGAGACAAAGTAGAACAATGGTAAGACCTCCGGTACTTCTGGGGATGATTGGTTGGGTTACGTTTTCCTGCGAATGCACCTGTCTCGCACCTGTCAGCGCCGGCGTCAGTGCTGTAGACGTACCATTATCTACAGTTTCTGAAAAAAATCTGTGGTCTGTGAATTATAAATAGGCGAATTTCTAATTCTCACCACTGTACAGAATTTGTTGCTAAGCTGAGATATTTGTTAAAAATAATCCAAGTATAACGTCAAAGTCAAGACCTTTTTTTTTTCTTTCTGAAATTGCAATTAATGTAGTTAATGGTTTTATTTTAAATGTCCTCACTCCTCTTTTTTTTCTTTTTTCAGCATCTATGACCTTTGCTTCAATCCTGATGGTTCACAGCTTGTAGTTGCTGCGGGACAGCGAGTACTAGTGTATGATACAACCGATGGATCTTTAATTCAGCCTCTAAAAGGTATATTTTAATAATTGGTTGGTCCTTACCCACTGGCTTTGTGTCTTGAGTATGAAATGTTTGCCATAAGAGTCTTGATATCTTTGCAGGTCATAAGGACACAGTTTATTGTGTGTGTTATGCCCGTGACGGAAAGCGTTTTGCTTCTGGTGGATCAGATAAGACTGTGATAATTTGGAACAATAAGTTAGAAGGTGTTTTAAAATATACGTAAGTTTTCATAATTTAGCAACTCTTTAACTCTTGCTCCTTAAAACAAAAGTTAAGATTAAATATTTTTCAAACATTTTTCTTCAGTCATGGGGATGCAATCCAGTGCCTGGCTTTCAATCCTTTAACCAATCATCTAGCTAGCTGTGCTATTACTGACTTTGGATTTTTAATCGAGGATCAAAAAGCTTGTCAAAAATATAAACCTGGAGCTCGTATTAACTGTTGTGGTTGGACTAATGATGGGCAGTACCTTGCACTTGGTCTTGCCAATGGCTGTGTCTCCATTCGCAACAAGGTAATCTTTAAATCTTGCATGGCAGTGCTTTTTTATTCGCAACTCTCTTCCTATTGCAGTTATTAATCAACTTTTTGTTTTTCGTTTCCTTAGTTGGGTGAAGAAAAGGTACGCATTGAGAGACCTGGTGGATCATCATCTCCTGTGTGGGCTCTAGCTTGGAGTCCATCAAGGTATTATTAATGTTCAGTGTCTCTTAAGTTCTTCATTTATTACATATTATAGTCACTGGTATTAAGTTTTATTTCCAGGGATGAAAATTTTGACATTCTTTGTGTGGCTGATTGGTCTCAGACTCTCTCATTTTATACTTTAGGAGGAAAACCAGTAAGTAATAATTTAATCAGCTGTGCATTTAATTTCCCTATCAAAACTTTTACCGGGCAATTTCTTACAGGTGTACAAAGAACGCAATTTAGGTTTTGATCCACTTTGTGTGAGTTATATGAGTAAAGGAGAGTATATTCTTGTGTCTGGCTCAAACAAGAGCTGTGTCCTTCTTACTCGTGAAGGAATTCGTCTTGGGACTGTTGGTGATCAACAACAATCATGGGTTTGGTGCTGTGCTGCACGGCCAGATTTTTCCTACGTTGTGAGTGGTTGATTTCAAAATACGGACACACTCTATATGATTAGAGTTTTCTTCATGTATAATTAAAACTCTTTTCCCCCTTTTATAAAATATATTCTTACTTTCTCACAGGCTATGGGATGTCAGGATGGAACTATAGCATGTTTGCAACTTGTCTTCAGCACAGTGCACAGTTTGTACAAGGAAAGATATGCATACAGGTATGCGGGTTTGGTTTTGGCTTCTGCCTGATCTGTTGCTGCTGATGCAATCATTTACTAATGCTGCAATTTTTTTTTTAGAGAAAACATGACAGATGTGATAATACAGCATCTATTAACTGAACAAAAAGTACGCATAAAATGCAGAGACCTAATTAAGAAGATAGCTATCTACAGACATAGACTTGCGGTAATTTATACATTTTGTAAATTAGCCAAATTTTTGCCCTCTTTATTATTTATCTAAACTACCATAAAATTACCCCTTTAGGTTCAACTTCCTGAGCGGGTTGTGATTTATGAGCTCTACTCTGGAGATGCTACTAGTATGCACTACAGAGTAAAGGATAAAATAAACAGTAAGCTTGACTGTAACCTTCTAGTTGTGTGCACAAATCATCTTGTGTTGTGTCAGGTGAATTTTTATCAATTCTGTTTCAAACTTTGATTATTGTGACACCCCAACATAAGACTAAGAGTTGTTTCCTTTCTGTTCTTACAGGAGAAAAAGTTGCAGAGTCTTACATTTGCTGGCCAAAAAGAGAGAGAATGGTTAATGGATTCACCTATTCGCTACATTAAGCTTGTAGGAGGTCCTGCTGGTAGGGAAGGATTGCTTTTGGGTCTAAAAAGTGGTCAGGCAAGTACTTAGTTATTGTTTGAATATTATTAAAATTGATTTAAAATTTACAGATCATGTTCTGTGACTTAAAAAACTTCTTTGTTTTCTTGCAGATATGGAAAATTTATTTGGATAATGCTTTTCCTGTAAGTGTATTAAAAGTTACTGCGGGAGTGAGATGCCTAGACCTCAGTGCTTCTCGTGGAAAGTTGGCTGTTGTTGATGAGAATGGGGCTTGTTCAGTGTATGACCTCAAGGCAAATCAATTGTTGTATCAAGAACCAAATGCTACCAGTGTGGCATGGAATTCGCACTGTGAGGACATGCTCTGTTTTTCTGGAAATAATATGCTGAGTATTAAAGCGAGCAACTTTCCTGTTCACCAGCAAAAACTTATGGTAAGAATCAAAAAATGGCTTTGTGCTTGTGACTCACTGCTATTATTAATGCTTGTTGGTTTTGCAGGGCTTTGTTGTTGGACTGTGTGGATCAAAAATATTTTGTCTGAATGTATCCACAATGTCGACAATTGAGGTGCCTTTGTCTGCACCCATGTATCAATACTTAGAAAATAAGATGTTCAGTGATGCCTACCATGTGGCTTGTTTGGGTGTCACTGATGGAGATTGGCGAGCATTAGCCCATTCAGCTCTTGAGGCACTTGATTTTGAAGTAGCTAGACAAGCATTCATCCGAACTAAGGACTTAAAATATCTTCAATTGATAAATGAGTTTTTGGATAGACAACGGAAAGGAGAAAAGGACAGAGATCTACTTGTTGCTGATATACTGGCATATCGAGGCAGATTTAAAGAGGCTGCAAGGTTGTACCAAAGAGGGGGACAAGAACACCGGGCGCTCAATATGTACACTGATTTGAGAATGTTCGATCTTGCACAGGTAAGCAATGTGCTTCTTGCAGTTATGGCTTTAATTCATTTCTATCATTCTGTTTCATCTTATTTATATTTTATTTATAGGAGTTCCTGGGATCTGGGGATAGTATTGACAGGAAAGCTTTGATAAGGAAGAAGGCTGATTGGGCTCGAAATATCAATGAGCCAAGAGCTGCTGCTGAAATGTACCTCTCTGCTGGCGATACTCATAAAGCTATTGAAATCATTGGTGACAATGGATGGGTTGATATGTTAGTAGAATCATTTTTCTTCATGGCTTCTTTAAGTTATTAGCAAAAATACTGTCCCCTATGTTTTTTAGTTTTATCATCAAAATTGATTTTAATTTTGTTTTACAGGCTGGTGGATGTGGGCCGGCGTTTGGACAAGGCTGATCGTACTGGTTTGGCATTAGTTGCTGAACAGCTTAGGCGACTTGGACACCTTTCTCATGCTACTGATATGTTCCGCAAGTTAGGTGAAGAACGTGCAATAGTCCAGCTACATGTTGAAGCAAATAATTGGAAAGAAGCATTCTTGCTAGCAGAGAGACACCCAGAATTCAGACACCTGGTGTTTGTGCCATATGCTCAGTGGCTTGCTGAAAATGATAGATTTGCTGATGCCCAAAAAGCCTTTCACAAAGCAGGCCGTCCAGAAGAAGCTTTTAGAGTACTTCAACAGCTCACCGAAAATGCTGTAAATGAATCTCGATTTCAAGATGCGGGATTCTATTATTGGGTCCTGTCCAGGCAGTGCCTCGATATTGCGAGGCAAAAAGAAGACATGCGTGAAGAAATGTTAAAAAAGTTCCAGGAACATAGCAGTTATGCCTCTGTGTACTATGCATACCATACCATACAGCGCTATTTGGATGAGCCATTTACTTCATACATGCCTGAAGCTCTGTTTAACATTGCTCTTTTTTTAATGTTGGAAATGAAACAGGTACAACCGAAAGGTGTATCTCAGTTTGCTGTGCTGTACACACTATCCAAGCAAGCACGAGCTCTTGGTGCTTACAAATTGGCAAGACAAGTTCTAGATAAAATGCAGTCTTTGCGCATTCCTCCGAGATTTCAAGAATATGTAAATGTATCTGCTCTAATGGTCCGTTCAAAGCCGTTTCATGATGCAGAGGAATTGCAGCCAATGTGCTACCGTTGCTCTTCTTACAACCCGCTCCTAGTTGGTCGCAGTGGCAACCGTTGTTCTAACTGTGGACAATCTTTTGTCCATTCGTTTGTGTCCTTTGAGGTTTTGCCTTTGGTAGAGTTTGAATTGGAAGAAGGAATATCTGATGATGAAGCTGTAAGATTAATTGAAGCTCCAGTCGAATCAGGAGAAAAGCAGTGGACAAGTAGCTCCAACAATGGTTACCAGACATTACAAATACAGCATGATGAGTTAAAGCCTGATCCTTTCACTGCAAGACTAGTTAATTTTGAGGTAATTTTTATTTTTTTATTGACATCAGAATGTCTTGTTTAGTGCATTTCTTTAATTACCTTTCTTTTTAGAGTGGCAGTGATGATGTGAGCCCAGTTGTCGTCAATAAAGCAACATTAGAAGCTATGGACTCCAGTACTGTGATAATAGCTTGTTGGCCACCTCCATTGCGCTACAAATTTTATAGGAATCTGTTGCCGGAATTACAAATATCTCAGTGTGCTTCTTGCTTTAAGGTAACTATCTATAAGCAAAATTAACCACTTATTTTTTTCTTCCTCGAGCAAGGATTTTTTACATAATCTTCATTGTTTCAGATGTTTCATGTGGACGACTTTGAGCTGCAAATGCTTCAGAATGGCCATTGTCCTTTTTGTAGGTCAAAGCCTGGTACCTCTATCTTGGATACCACTGAAGAGCTCCCTTTGCCAACACAATAATTAGTAAAATGTTAGCTTAATTATAATTTGTAAATTTTTGTAATATCTCCTTTATTTTATTGAGAGCGGTTTTCAAGCAGAACCAAAAGTAGGGCATTTGAAAGACAATTCTCTCATGTCTTGCTTTTGGATTTGCTGCAATTTTTAATACATGAGTTGTTAAGTGTTTTACCAGTTTTTGTACTAAATGCTGTGATCGTAGGATACAGGATATTTTTTGAGTGTCATAATTGAAAATGATATCAATCTCTTTTCTTTTTAAAAAGTGTTAAAAGGTGATTCTAACTTTGTCCCACCTTGGCACAAGGTACTGTAGTTGCAAACCATGTTTGTACTATCTTTGATAATTCATCATCACTCCATGTGTGAGATACTCTCATTGCAGACTAGCACCATCAGAGAAAAAGAAAATGAACTTTTTTCTTTAACATTAATTAGAATTTGACCTAGAGCTCTAGAGACCAAAGGTAAAAGAAACAGAAATAAACAGTCCAAATACATTTTTATTATTTGTGTTTTTTATCATTCCCTAATAAATATATGATGTAAAGGACATAAACTCTGCAATTTAAAAAGCTAAAACTGAGTTTTGACTAGCATTGACCTTTGAGTATTTCTCACAATTTTAA
This sequence comes from Stenchaetothrips biformis, assembly GCA_030522485.1. NCBI lineage: Eukaryota > Metazoa > Arthropoda > Insecta > Thysanoptera > Thripidae > Stenchaetothrips > Stenchaetothrips biformis. The sequence continues at coordinate 15,018,208 of CM060089.1, read as the reverse complement.
AACTAACAGTGTTTCAGATTATGTTTTATCAGACTAACAGATCACAATTGACTAGGAATTCAAACATCTTGGTTTCTTAGCAAATAAGAAAACACCAAAAAAAAAATACCACCAATGCATTGATGCGCACTGGTGAGGGGGAGAAAAAAAGGGGGAAAAAGGGGGTGGGGGCTGGGCAACGTTCCACTGTACTGGTTCCCAATACTGAAAATTTTCACTCATACCAATTTTCAGGTAAGACTGAGTCAGTCTCACCAAGCGTGACTGTGGCCACAGCTTCATGAGAATCATTGAGTTCAATCTGAACAACTCGTGAGGACAGACTTTCATCACTTATCAAGGGACCTCCGCTGTCAACCACTGATGATTCGGTCGCGGCTGGTACATGCAAATTGCATTGTTCAGATGATACATTGCCACCTAGGTTCCAGTCTTTGATACTTTCAGGGATGCTATCATCTTCAGTAACACCCAAAGCTTCTACTTCAGACATATTAGGAGAAATTTTTTCATTGCCTAGGTCCTCACTGCCATGAAACTGCAATCAGAATAATGAGCACTGTACACAGCTGTTGGAAGAATTAAGTTTGGTCCATGCAAAAGTCATTGACCTACCTTTTCTAAATGTGAAGAGTACTTATGCCTAGCAGTAAAACCTCGTTTACAAACATCACAGTTAAATGGGTAGACACCAGTGTGTAAGATAATATGTCTCTTCAGAGTTCCACTAACAGGGAAAGTTAATGGGCAATGTGGACATTTGTAAGGACGCTCACCAGTATGCTTTCGTTTGTGAACAGCGAGTAAAGATGAATGCCTAAAACCAAAATATAATTAATATGTTAATAAGATTGAAAAAGAACAATTATTATTATTATTGATGTCAAATATATCTCACTTGAAGAAACGGCCACAATAATTACACTTATAAGGATACGGATTCTCATGCCACTTTCTGTGAATCCAATATGTGCTCTGGAAAGTAAACTTTTGGCCACAAACATCGCAAACGTATCTTTCTTCTTTAGTGTGACAACTGCGGTGCTCCTCCAACATCATCCGAGACATAAATCTGGAACAATTAGGATAAATAAGACATTTGCCAAAAATAAGATTTGAATTTTAATGTGTTAAAGTATGTGGTAACTTACCCTCTTCCACAAAAATCACAGCAATATTTAAACTGCCCGGTGTGTGATGCAGCATGGTGTCTTAATCCAGTTTTAGTTTTGAAAACTCTCTTACATTCAACACATTCATGATGGTTAGATTCTTGCATATGCCGAAGCTCATGATTTTTCAGAGCCTTTGGCTTGTCAATTTGTTTGCCACAATATCTACACTGGCCCACTTTTTCATGATCCCATTTCACATGGTCATCAAGATCATCTTGACTTGTAAATTTTTTAGAACAGCTTTTACATTGGTACTTGAAAATTTCAGGATGACTTTCTTCATGGCTAGTACACTCCTTTCTGGTTGGAAGTTTCTTAGAGCAGAATCGACATGAAAAGTTCTGCTTTCCAACTGGATGCTTATCATTCATATGATTTCTTAGAAAAGCAGAGGTGGAGAATTCTTCCTGGCAGAAAGGACAAGTGATGGGACCACTACTTTTATGGCGCAAGTCTAAATGACTGAGAAGCCTTTGAGCTGATGGAAACACTCTGTTACAAATGGAACACTTCTGCACCAAGTTACTTTGATGTATTTTGAGATGTCGCTTCAAAACAAGTTCAATTGAAGTTTGGAAACTACAATGGTTGCATGAGAATCCATCATTGCTTCCAGAATTAATTGCATTCTGTATGTCCTTAGCCTCAGCTAGTTCTACTTTAGTGGGATTTTGAGTTAAACTTTGAAATGTTTCAAGAGGAGAGATTAGCTGGGATGTAGAGTCTTCATCACTGGCAATAAATGGGAGCAGATGAATATTCCCACTCTCTGGATCAATTGTGGCTTTGTGCAGCACCAAGTTTCCCTAGAGACAGAGAAACTTTTATTTATTTAGATGGCTGTATCTACTGACAACTACAATTTTTCAATATTTAAACTTGAATGAAAAGCAATAATAATTTAAAAATTACCTGTGGATCACCGTCCTCATTACTGCTAATATAAATAAAAGTTTGATGTTGAGTCACATTGAACATCTCTTCAGGCAAAACATTGCTGCTCGAGTCTTCCTTCTCCAGCAGAGACGCATCATAGGACAGCTCCAGTTCACTCTTGTCTTTCTCAGTGTGGTCAGTGCTATCCATATTCTGATTTTTGAGAACTAATTTGCAGGAAGGCTGGGAACCTTCAACAGCAGGCACTGTTGAGCACAGTGTCAACATCCCTTCTTTCAAAGGCATAGATAATTCTGCATGATGCTGTGTATTCATCAATTGTTCACTTAAGCTACAACTGGTATCAAGGGAGGACTTTGTTGTTTCTGCATGCAGCTTCTCAAATAAATCCTCCAATTCATCATCAATAGAACAATCCCCAGCGACCGATACAGTTGCACTTTGAAGGGCTTCATCATGCGCCTCGCTGATGATAACCTGGTCTTGATTTTCTTTGTGCATTTTCATGTGTTCGGAAAATAACATTTTGTTGAGGAATGTCAAACCGCAACTTGGACAAGAATGAAACTCAATGCTACTGTCCGAATCAAAATTATCAATCCTCATTAGCGATTCCATGTACTCACTAACATTTTTTCTCTTATCTTGAACTGATTGATGAGTTTCACCAGGGCAGGCCAAGGTAAATTCACTTGCTGTTGACTGCTTGGCTTGAGAAACATAATCAGTTGAGCATTTTAAGCACTTATCGGGAATCATATGACTTTCCATGTGATCATTCAAAGTGCTTTTGAGGTTGAAAGTAGTAGGACACACAGAGCACATAAACGATTGTTCGCCATGATTCAGAATATGATTAACCAAGGAATTTTTATCTGAACAGGTGACACCACAAGCAGCACATCTATCATCACTAATAATATGTATAGACATATGATTAGAGTATTCATCCTCTGAACCATAAATTAGGGAACAAACTTTGCAAGTTCCAGTGAAGGTATAAACTTGGTCACAAGGACTGCAGGAATGACCACAATTTAAACATTGATTTACTTGTTTCACACATAACGCAGAATGGATCTGAAATGCATCTTTGTCCGTTGTTGTGAAGTTACAGTTGAGACAGTGAAGTGAGGTAAGTTTGGGGTTCTTGCTATTAGAGACCAGTAAGCTCACTTGGCGAGATTTCTTTCTACTACCTTCTCTCTGTGTTTGCCCAGTAGATTGACTACTTGCAGATTTGAGATTTGAGGCTTCCTGAAATGTAAAGTATATGTGTTGAGGGAGATGCATGATGCAAAAGAACTACCACTACAGAAAAACCAACAAAACAAACATCACCTTTACAGATCCAGGATCAGCTTCAGTAACATCTATTTGATCACATATTTCTGGAAACATGCATAATAGACATGATAGAACCACCAACCTCAGGATAGAGGCACAACAAATGTTTAATACCTTGATGATTAAGTTGGTATTTTGCTGCGATGTACCCCATCAGTGTTTTTTTCACCGAACGGGCATCTGTTTCAAGCTTGTCCAGGTGACTAATGAGAGAAGCGCACCTGGCACACATCGTGTCTGACACACCGACAACCACCATCAAACTGTCCCCAATAAGCTGGCCAATTTTGGCTGGGAGACCAACATTTGAGTAGGGCGTCCGTCCTAAAATTATTTGGATCCCGTTCTTGTCGACATATTTATCGCAAATGAAACAGCGACCATCAGGATAAGCCAATGATTCATCAATCTACGCAAAGAATAAAGAACAAAGAAAAATGTTAGACTGGAAAACAGCATCCATGCACACACAAATTCAATGGACAAGACTTAATTGAATGAAAAATGGAGAGGAAGCAACAAAACATTCCAAGTCAAGGGTTGAGAAACGTTCAGAGAAAAACATAAACAGTAAATAATGCAACACTTCAAAAGATAATTTGTTAACTTGAAATCAATGGTGACTCCTGAATTAAAATTAAAATAAACTTCACCTTCCCCCGAAATGTAAAAGGAAAAAGAGTTGGACTCACCTGTATGTCTGACTTTCTCAGATTTCGTCTTTTTGCCATGGTTGTGCTCACTCGTGAGAAGGAGTGAAGAGTCTTAGTCGTTGGCCGGTTCAATAGAGGAAAAGTTAGAGATCAGTTCGTGTCATTTTTGGACAGTGTCTCTACGAACAAGTCAATTTTCCTGCGAATCAAAATATTGAGAACTGAGACTTAACCTCAACTCATGAGGCACAAGGGTTTTCGCCACACAACAAATCCCCCTTCCTTCCCCTCTCTCCTCATTGGCCCAGAGATTGTAGTGGGGAGGCAGCTCCAGCGCGTCACGTGAGCCAGTCTCTGTCTACCATTGGCCTGGGTCCTGGGTCGTTGCGTTGCTCGTAAACGTCTTGCAGTTTGGTGTGTTTTCTTTAAGTTCGCTTCATTTTCAGATTTTAATAGGTTAGTTTGGATAGTGTTACTAACCCACACGTTTTCGAAATTGGCTACGTTATGTTTTCAACTCTCTTTCTTCTAGAATGACGTTATGCGCGGTCTCCAACTGCCGAAACTCAAATCGAGGTTATAGGTCGTTCAGGTTTCCGAGGAAAGCAAAAATACTGAGCCTGTGGATGCAAGCAATGGGTAGCTTTGGACCGTCTGATTGCAATGCTGCGGAAAAATATCGAATTTGTGAGGTGAATATGATTACGTATACCATGTAAGTTGTGTGTTGCATTTGACTGATGTGTGGTGCATTCGACAGGCGCACTTTGAAAAATCTGATTTTCGTGGTTACGGCCTTCACGAGGACGCTGTGCCATCGATTTTCAAGCCGACCAAGAGATTTCTCAACTTTGTGCCTGCTTCGAAGCGACCTAGGTTTAGGGACATCTTGATCGATCATCCTTATTCAAAGCACCCTCACGAACAACCACAACCAGTCCTTGCACCTAGGGTGCCCAAACCCGCGCCCGCGCCCACCTTCAAGTTGATGCCTGCACCTGAGTTCCTCCACGTGCGTCCCGTGCCAATCGCCCCGATCGCTCCGGCCCCGGAAGCCATTCCGGTCAAAGCCGATGCGAAACGCCCCCAAGAGCCCCCGAGCCGTGCAGCTAAAGTACTCAGACGGCTCAGACCCAAGCCCACCACGCCCACCTTGGTCGGGGTCGGATACAAGCTGTCGCCAGCACCTGAGTTCCTCCACGTTCCCTCGGTTCCCTCCGTGCGATTCACCACCCCCGCCGAGGAACCCTGGGAACTCACCGAACCTGTCTTAGCAACCCCCCACTTCCATGATGCTGACGGCGCGCTCTTTCCACCTGGGGCGCTCGAGTACACCCCGCAGTTGGCGGTCAGCTCCCCCACGCCCTCGGCATGTCCAGACACCAAGACCCCGGTGAGTCATCTGATTCTCGTCCGTGCTCCTTGCCACTATGCACAGTGGACCAGAAGACCGGCGCTCTTCGAACGAGGAATCCATTGGTGGGGTCACACGTTTGATTCGAGTCCCATTTAGCGACTCTGGAGCTCAAAACGCGTCCGGGATTTCGACCGCCTCCACCACCGGTCTTCTGGCCCACTGTGCTATGGCCCTTGGGCGTTAGTATGCGTTTTTTCCTGCGGGAAACCCCAATAAATCCTCGTTGATAACGACTGCCTTGCCCTTGCTCCACTTTCAGGCCGCACCGTGCCGAACTATCCGGCCATTCCGACCTTGGCACCTCAACCGTCGCTAGTGACACCTCGGTGTCGATGGCACTGCCGGCCCCTCTCTCGCGCGCGCATGGGACATCCCGTAGTGCCGCATCTAATCTCCGATGCGCCTCTCGCATCCTGTTATGCCTGCTGGCCCCGCATGCGCGCGAAGCGCCGCCAAGCTAGGCGCTCTATTGCGGGTGATTGATTAGTGCTTGATAACGGGTGAGTGTACCGCGCTTTGTCGCTCTCTATCTCAAAGGTGGGCATAATCCTTATCCAATAATCGTGTTTTAGACTTTAGCCCGATAGGGAGGGAGCTTTCGACCGACCGATCGGCGAGTGCCCAGAGCGTACCCACCCACCCGGACCCCGTCCAAGTTGGGAGGTTTCGGCGAGAACGAGTTGGTGGCGCGCCGCGAGCTCGCTAGCGCAGAGCGGAGTGCGAACCGTCAACCCCGGAGCTGTGCTAAGACCCCAGTCAACATGTGTAGCCTGTGCAGCTGCGCCTGCAGGTACGGTCATCGCATCAACTTTCATTCTCCAACAACAACGAAACTGGATGAGAATTGAGATTGATTTTCTCGAAAGTGTGACCCCGCCAATCGATTGCTCTCCGAACGAGGAATCCATTGGTAGGGTCACACGTTCGGTTTGAGTCCCATTTAGCTACTCTGGACCTCCCGTTCGGAGTTTTGACCGCCTCCACCGGTCTTCTGGGCCCACTGTGTGAGGCACCTGCAGTGACATACTCATTTTCTTTCCAGCTTGATCCGGTGGGCGCTCTGCATCGCTGCGGTCGGGCTCGTTGTCGTCGCGCTCGTCGTGGGCGGCTACGTCATCGGGCCCCTCGTCAACAAAGGAAAATCTGACAATCAAGGTATTTAAGCAGGTTCGACGCTGTAATGTAATTATTACTGCCGAAAACAATAAAGCAAACTGCCTCGATCACGCTGTGCTGTGAGACTCATCATGGTTGTATCCCGCACGTCACCACGCCACATCCGACAAGGGACGTCGTTCGTGGGAATTCCCTGAGCTCTCCTTAAACTCAGGACATCAAATTTACCCCTGAGGCCAGCCAAGATAGTCGTAAATTAGCGGCGTTGACGTGGAAACGGCGCACTGTGGACCAGTAGACCGGCGCTGGCGGCCAAAACTCTCGGCGCGTTTTTAGCTCCAGGGTCCCTCAGTGGGACTCGTTTTGATCGTGTGACCCCCCACCAATGGATTCCTCGTTGGGAGAGCAATCCGTTGGTGGGGTCACGTTCGGTTCGAGTCCTGTTTAGCGACTCTGGAGCTCAAAACGTGTCCAGAGTTTTGCCCGCCTGCACTGGCCCACTGCGACGGCTTCGCGCTCCGCTCCAGCGCCTGCCGATCCGCTCTGAAGCACTCCGGCGTAAGATTGGTGGCCTACCTCGCGCCTGTGTAGATAGAGTCTCTCGTGCTGGGCGTAGCGACGGGTGAATCGTACGCCATTGCCCGGCATTGTGACTTCGTTCGGATCGCCTTCGGGCGGTTCTCCACCGGAGGCCCGAACCTGCCCGAACCCGAACTGCCGGCACAGGTTAGGTTAGATGAGATCGCTATCAAGTGTCACGCGCCACAGCAAGTAGAACAGCAGCTCAAAAAGTACCAGACTATGAGCACGAGTGCCATCATCCGAGCCGGTCACTAATCGTAGTTACTTCGCAGCCGTCACTGTCGCGATGTCAACCGACATTCGGGGTATTGACGACATTCTTTTACACCGACTAATCTGACTTTATCGTGTTGTTTACTTCTGTGCATTTCTTTATGGTTTATAATCCGGTTCGACTGGAGAAAGGAACTACCGCCAATCGAATTGAAATGCCCTTTTCTGTTGGTCACAGACCCCAGCGTGTACGAGTACTACACTGCCGGGGTGTCACGGAGGGACTGAAGGCGGGCCCGGTGGACTTCACTCTCAACAGGAAGGTCATCTCCCTTCACAGCGGCTCCATTCATTACTTCCGAGTGCACCCGCAGTACTGGCGGGACCGCCTCCGCAAGCTGAGGGCCGCGGGATTCGTCGCGGTGGAGACGTAAGCTGCGGGAAGCACCACTGCACTTCAAAAAATGCCTTCCTGAATAGTGCACTCTGGATGCATACAAAAGTATTCATTGATACTTAATATTTTTTTCCTTCATTGCATGCAGATACGTTCCATGGAATCTTCATGAGCCTTATGAGGGTGTCTTTGATTTTGGAAATGGCGGTGAAGACATGTCTCCTTTCTTAGACATCAGAACATTCTTGAAGATTGCTCAAGAAGAAGATCTTGTTGCCATTGTGCGTCCTGGACCTTACATATGTGCTGAATGGGAGTTTGGGGGATTGCCGAGGTAAGCAAGATATATCTCATTGAGTATTTTAGTTGGCAAGAATGTCTGCGGCTGGTGCTCACTTGTTTGTCTTTCATCCAGCTGGCTTCTAAAAAACTCAACAATTAAAGTCAGAACCAGCGACCCACATTATACGGAAAAAGTGAAAAATTACTTTGATGTGCTTCTCCCAATTCTGAAAAATTTGCAATTTTCCACTGGACAAGGACCTATCATTGCTTTCCAGGTTAGTGGGATTTTGAGTGTGGGATAAGTTGATGAATTTTTGGCATTGGCATTTCTGAACATGTTTTCCCATTCCAGGTAGAAAATGAATATGGAAACACCAAAGAACCGGGAAAGGATACTGACAAAAAGCACTTACAAGATATTAAAAATATGTTTGAAAATGCAGGACTTGCGGAATTGTTCTTTACTTCTGATACCCCATCCAAAGGCCGACAGTATGGAGCACTTGAAGGAGGTATAACCATCGGTCTTTTTATCTCTTTTTGAAGTCATAACAATAACAATGTTTATTTTTGCAGTGCTTGAAGTTGCCAATTTTAATGAAAATCCAACTGACGAGCTGAATTTGCTGAAGACATTCCAACCAAACAAAGCTGCAATGGTGATGGAGTTTTGGACGGGTTGGTTTGACCATTGGGGAGAAATTCATCATGGAATGACTCTAGACAGTAAGTGCATGTTCAGCTAAACTCGTAATTTGTTATTGTGGATGCAGAATTAAAAGCCATTTAAATGCATCATGTTGCAGAGTTCAAGAAAGTTCTTGAAGACATCCTTAGATATCCATCTGGAGTCAATTTCTACATGTTCCATGGTGGAACAACCTTTGGATTTCTAAATGGAGGAAATGTATACAAGGAGTTCCCATTTTATCTACCTGATATTTCCTCTTACGGTACCATGAATCTAAAATTCCTAATCGTATATATTTTTTTTTATAACAAAGCGAGAGGTTAATTAGTTTTTCCTTCTTTCTGTAGACTATGATGCACCATTGTCCGAAGCTGGTGATTACACTGAAAAATATGATGCCACAGTTGCCCTCTTGGCCAAATACCAAAAGGTGACTTTCAGGAGACCTGAGCGGCCTGCAGAAACTCCAAAGATAGCCTATAAGTCCTTAGATTCACCAGATTTCTTGGATTGGAACAGTTTATTGGACCAAGTTGTAAGTTGATAATTATTCAGCCCTCTCAAACTTCTGAGAAAAGATGTAACAACAAAATAATTGCGAGGCTTATTGTAGGATGTTGAGGATAAACAAAAATCACCTCAACCTGTTTACATGGAATTTCATCAAGCTAATGGAATGAGTGGACAGAACTTTGGTTACATTGTTTACCGAACGAAGGCACAAGGCACAACTCTGAAAATTGATGGAATGATACAAGGAGCTGCAATCGTCATGGTAAACAATGAACGGAAGTCACCTGCTCTTCAAACTGTTGATGATTTGAAAGGTTTTGGATATTGGTGCTCAGGGTAAGAATAGCTGTTTTTGCTAAAGCCATTTGTTTTTATTTTGAAGTATTTATAAATTGAGTCTTATGTTGACTCTTGCAGAGACAACAACACCCTTGACTTGGAAGTAAGTTCAGCCACTACCGCAGTGCTAGATATTATAATAGAGAATTGGAGTCGCAATAACTATGGAAAGCTGTCGTCTGATTTCAACCAATTCAGAGGCCTTACACAGAATCAGGTTCTTATAAATGGCAACACAGTTCAAGATTTTACAATTTATGCATTGCAGTTCAAAGGAAAATGGGTGCGAAGGTAAGGCTGAATGCAGTCACTTTAGAACATGCAACTTACCAATTTCATTAGTAGACTTCTATTTGAAGGTTTCATTACTATGTCTCATTTTCCTGTTTTTATGCAGACTGAAAGGTTGGACTCAAAACCAGAAGACATTGAAAGGGCCATTGATGTTGAAGTTCAAGTTGTATGTGGATCAACCCACTGACACATTCCTTGATATGCGAGGATGGGGTAAAGGAGTTGTATTCATAAATGGCTTCAATATAGGCCGCTATTCCACAATTGGACCACTTCGAACCTTGTTTGCCCCTGCTCCTCTATTCCAAAGTGGCATGAATGAGGTATGAAACTCTGATCAACAAGTATTACAATTTATTTCAGAAACTCTTTGACTACATTTTAAATTAACTCCTTCATTCTTTCAGATTTGTGTTTTTGAGCATTTCATGCCATCTTCGGAGCTCAAATTTTCAGAGAAAATGATTTATGAGAATTCTAACAAAACTTTTAATACTAACTTGTAACTTAGGAGATAAAGAGTTCAGAAGAAATTACCTTTCTAAGAAATGCTACTTGATGTGAATGGCATGCTGGAATAAAGAGACATTATATTTTATATATTTAAAGTGAGGGACTTTCCCCACCTATCACAAGATTATCACAAATACATGGTTTGGCCCCAAAGAAAGTCCTTGCCAGAACTGTTTGGCAAATAGAGCAACAAGTAAGGTAACTCTCTAATATTCCTTTTTAGAGGCAGCACAAAGCTTTCTGTCATGTCTTGGAAGAACATTAAAAATTTCAAGGGGGCATGTAGTAGAACATGTCAACACAAATGATTAAATGACAAACATGGGCAACTAATCGTAATAAAAATAAAATTAACTTTTCTTGAAAAATTTGATGTACACAAGACAAGCGAGAATTCCAGCTTCCATTAAAATTATCAATAATAAGGTCACTTTGTTGGATAGTACCCCACATTTCATTTTCCGCAGTATTGTATCCACTCTATTAAGCTCTTCATCTGTGTCGGCCACCCGCTGACGAGCTCGTAGAAGTGTTTCACGCTGCTGGCCTAATTCACTTACAACTTCAGTCCTGTAAAAAGAAAGCCAGATGAAGATCCACACAACAGTAAGATATGATGAGCCACACATCCAAAAAATAATTACCCAATTTGCTCTGTCTCAACAGCTATTTGAGTAGATCTAGCAATACTCTGCGATGCCCTCTCCAGGTTTCCTTGAGTGCTCCGAAATGTGTTTTCATGTTCGGAATCCCAGTTGATGCTGCCACTCCAAGCCATTGTTTTCTTCTTTGAGAAAAGAATCAAAATTAATTCAAAACCTAGTCTACTGGCAGGTATTATCAGATGATTGTGGCTGCTAGGTGGCTATAAGGTGAAAACTTCTACCAGCAAACCAACCAATATCAAAAGATTGTATTGAAGTTTAACCTTTAATGTGGAGGACAAATGTACCTCAGCACTGTCACTTGACACGCACAGCACGGCTATACAAGTATATACAGAGCACCACAATCCATAATCAACAAATCTACACTTCAGCTTTCAATCAAAATTAAATAACTTCCGCACAAACAAACTTAGTAACGCAAACGTACACAAAGGTGCAGTGTTGCCAAGTCCGTCAAGAGACATTTCCCACGCGACGGCCCAAAATTTCCCATTTTTGCGAGAAATTTCCCATTTTGCCGTTTTAATTGTTTTTAGGCCCAAATAATGCCTGTTATTACTTTAAAACGTTCCTTTACCTCTCAATCATTCCCGTGTTCACTTTAACACATGAAATACTAACTAATTACTAGCTCTTTCGTCGGATGTGGCTGTGTTGGCAACTGTATCAGCGTGTAGGTTAGGTTAGCCAACCACAACAGCGCACAAGCGGTGGTTTGCGACAAGGCGGTGACAGAGCTGCCAACGGTCGCAACCCGGGAGCATCAGCGGACGAATTTGAGCGAGGTTTTCAGCGCGCGCGGCTTTCTCCCACAATTTTTCCCACAAACCGTCGATATCTTGATTTTTTCCCATATTTTCCAATTTTTTCCCTTTTTTCCCACGTGGTTTTTTTCGGTCAAAACTTCCCACGATTTGGGAAATTTCCCACGACTTGGCAACACTGCAAAGGTGTGGAAAGTTCACATTTTTACTATGAGAAATTCATGTCAGCGCCTTGCTCCAAAATTGAAAAGTTTCGACCTCTGGCTCCACTCGGTCCTGAGAACTCAGCTGTCTGCTCGTGGATCATTGGGAAGGTATCACTCATCGACCGATTGGATTTCAGGTGATTTTTCTGGTTATTTACTGGTATCTGTTGTCTCGGTAATCTCTTTTTCTCCGTTGCTGGGTCTCTATTTAGCGGGGCTTAATGTGCGTTAAGAACTGAACGCAGGTCCAGGTATTTGCCGTCTCTGGAACGGATAGGATCACCCTCCGTTTTGGTCTCGAATCGAACGTACGTTTTTGAGCTTGAATATTGGCTTTTGTCCCATTCTTTGTGAGGTTCTAGATTGCTTGATTTTGGGCTGAATTGTTTCGACCGCTGTCTGATTTCTGTAAGACTGAAACGGGCAAGTGTCATTGGCTCCTAACCTCTCGAGACGCCTATCCGTTCTCTGCAACCTAAAGGCTTGTGGATTATTTTTTTCCACCAGTACGTTCAATACTTCCGGGTCATTTCTTCGTCCGGTTTTGATCTCAATGGTTCTGTGAGGTTTCGGAATCTCAAATATTGTTTGTGTTGATAACCCTGCACCATTCGTACGTTTTGTGTCTGAGGTTCTTGCTTCTTAGGTAACATTCTTCCCATATATTTGTTTCAGGCAAGATGTCCGCCAACAAAATCCCAGCGAGGCCCATGGAGTACCCATACACCTTAGTCTCTAAGTTCACCCATTTCCCCTACAAGATGTATTACAACCATGCCAACTGGCGGTTCAAGTGGTCAGTCATTGGTTATGTCGCTTCTATCCCATTCTTTGTCTTCCTTAACAATGCCTGTAAGTACTTCTACTGAGTCCAGTCAATTATGCACCTATCCTGCAACATGATTGGATCTGTCTTAATGCATCTTGTTTTCATTTCCAGTGAACAGCCCTGGCAATATCGAGAAGAGAAAGGAGTTTGATCGCAAGATCCACAAGGATCACGAGGAGCACCTCAAGCATCTGTGGTAGATTCTCACTTTCACAGCATTTGTTGATTTCAATCTTGTTTCTGTACTGTCTAACTACCTTGAATTTGGAATCTTTAATGTAGAATATTCAATAAAACAACTCTGGATGTATTTACAGACGAATTTTATTTTATTTTTTATTATTTGTTAAATTTCCTAGGAAAATGCGCATTTACATCAAAATTATAGACGAAACAACTGGCACAAATGTGTAGATAAATGTGACACTAAATCACCTCAATACAATAAGAAATACCTAAAAATTCACTGGACATGGAGTTTGAGCCAACAATAGCAACTGATATTGCTGCAGCGATTGCAAACCCCTTCACAAAGTACACTGCACCAACACAGTCTAGACAAAAATACTTCAGTTAAGAGACTGACTAAAGTCTTAGCACTCAGGTTCACAGTCAGTGTCCCATTGTTTGAATGAGTTCAAGTATGAAACTTCCTAATTCTTCATCCTGATTTGTCCAAGAAATGTAAACAGTTTTTGTTTCATCATCCGCACCCTCAACTTTTACTAGAACAGACTCTATGGATATATTTCCTTCCTGATAAAGCACATTCCATCCTTTGAGCTTCTCCTGGACAAGTAAGAGAAGCTTGTCTGTGGTTCTAGCAGCTGGTCCAAAATCTTCCAACCTTACAGTTGATGTAAATCGCACCATGTGTCTGTTGATATCGGCTTCTTTACATGCTTCATCCACATCCATCAAACATGTGGACTTGTCCTTCATCACAAGAACACCATGGATTATTCTTGGTCGTTTAGGGTCTGGAGGCTGGGCATTGTACTTAACAGACTCTGCCTTCAGCAAAGGCAGAGAGACATCAATAGGAATTTTATGGGGTGTTTGAATTACACAAGTTTCTCCATTGGCTGGCATAAAGCAATCAATTTTAAACTCTTGTTTAATTTTTTCCTTTAAAAATTCCATTTTGGCTGCCTCACCATGAACCAGTAAAACATTACGAGGCTCACAGTATTGAATCAGTTGCATTATGCCCTTAGCATCAGCATGTGCTGAAAAGGACATGTACTGGACAGACATTTTGACCTCAACAAATTGACGATTTTCCATTTCCACTTTCTTTGAGCCATTTAAAATTTTATGACCAACAGTTCCTTGAACACAGAAGCCTGGCATTATCACCATATTGTTTTCATTCGGGGCCCATTTTTTAAATATCTGCAAAGAAAGTCCAGCATGCAGCATGCCAGGTGTAGCAAACACTACCATGGCACCAGGGTTGTCTATGTATCCTTTGTCGAATGGTTTGATGTGTTTGAAGTCAAACATATTACGTTGCACAAATGTCTTGCGAATCTTCTGATTAGTCCATGTGATAAACATCTTGTAATAGTTGTTTGCCTTTTCAGTAAGACCAACAGCAAAGTATATGGGGACCTTTAGATTCATACGTTCCCAGTATGTCTCTAACAAAATACATAATTCTTGAGCTCGACCTAACGCAAATACAGGTATCAATACCTTGCCTCCTCTTTCAACACATTCATGAACTTTTTTCAAAAAGTCTCTTTCCCTGCAACGTTTGGAATCTCTTATAGTAGTTGCATAAGTAGATTCTGTTATCAATACATCAGGACGACACTTGTCAATCCAAGCAGCTCCCAGGTGACGATCCGGAGTCATATTGTAATCTCCAGTGTATACAACAGATTGATTGCCAACTCTTATCCAGAACATAGCAGCACCTAATACATGGCCAGCATAATAAGCTTTGATTTCTAGTTCATTATCAACCATGACAGATTGATGTAAAGTCACAGCAATCACTTTCTTCATGCAGTCCTTAATCATTTGAGATGTGAAAAAATTACTTTCACCCTTCCGCTCAACAGAAACCTTACGCATGTCCTCCAGGAGAATCGGAGCAATGGCTTTTGTCGGATGCGTCATATAGATGGGCCCATTGTACCCTACCATTTCCGTCAGATATGGCAGAGCTCCACAGTGGTCCAGGTGGAAATGAGATATAATTATGGCATCAATGTAACCAGTGACAGGGCCTTCAGGTGTGATGTACGAGAAGTCAGGAAACCTCCGCTCATCCTGGTAGCCCATATGCATGCCGCAGTCCAGCATGATCTTCTTGCCTCCAATGTTGAGTAGGATGCAACTTCTGCCAACGTCTTGACCTGCACCCAGGGGGATGATTTTGATCTCAGGCATTTTCACGTCGGGATGATTTTCCGTCCGGGCACCTAATGTCGCTGTTGGTGATACTTCCAAAGTTTGCAGCAAACTTGCATCAACAAAGAAGGTTCAGCATCCCTCGACCAGGCCTGGGGTTGAACTTGGACCAAAAAGCTTGTGCTTTCATGTCATACGCTGTCAACAAGCAATTAAACAAACATTACAGGCTGATCTCGAGTAAAATTTCACTCAAGTCCACCTAACCCGCCTACTCGAGTACTCGCAGCCGCAGCTCGCAGCTCGCAGCACAAACAAACCAGACAAAACACGTCGTCTGGTCTGTCAGAGCAACTTTGACCAAGGACTGACTGACCACCGACACACTGCTCATGGAACACACTTTTGTTGTGGTTTTGGCGGGTTCCTGCCGGGATTTGAGGGTTTCGGGCTAAGGACCTTAACCCTTCTTATTTTCCAGTCTGGCCCAAATAGAACGAGCATCCAATCAACAATGGAAGCAAGTGACTCCAGGAATAAAAGAAGAGAAGAAAAATTTGCAAAACACTTTTCATTGAAGAGCAAATTTATTTCACCTTAATGCTCGATTTCTCAAGTTTAAATGACAGAGGGGGATCAGGTCAGAATGGTTAAGTTGGCAGAAGAACTCGGCGGCAAAGTCACTTGGATTCCAACTCATTTGAATGGTGGTTCTTTCACTGACCCGCCCTAAAAAACAACTTTTCATCAGCAATTTTTTTTCAGCATCTTGCTATCTTCAAGACCATCTTTCTAATAAACTGTGATTCATATATGTTCTAAATTCGTCATTCATTGCTTGTCAGAGGAAATGAAAGAATTTCCGAGTTACAAAAGATTACTTCCACTGCGTAGTTTTAAATTTTTGAATTCAGGAATATTGCTATCTTCTATGTGCTGAGCTGTTGAGGACATGGGAGGGTTAAAGGTAGCAGACTCATTTAATCCTGTGGAACATCGCAGTGGTATAAATGCTACTGAATTTTCATGCAGGCCTGTGGAAGTACGAAGTGGAGTAAATTCAGCTATGAGGCATGGTCTCTCAGGACTAGAATATTCATTTATGCCTGTAGAACATCTCAATGGAATGAACTTATTGGAATTTTCTTCCAAATCAGTAGGGCACTTGTTAAGTTTCAGTTCAGATTCACTAAGAGCAGTTGAGCATCGCTGGGGTTTAAATTCTTCACTGTGGCTTGGCCTGAGAACAGAGATTGACCTGAGACTAGGCTTAGCAATTTCTCCAATAATAGGGGCAGGTGACTTAAAATGTCCATCTTGTGTGTTAGCATGACTGAGTTGTCTTCTCAGAAGTGGTGTGTCATTACTCTCCAATCTGCTTGAACAAAATTTTGGTTTAAAGTCAAAGCTTTCACTTTTCCCGATAGCTATCTCCGGATGAATAGAAGATGAGCAATAAGCTGGACGAAAGTCTCCGATATCCTTTGGTGGAATTGGAGTTGGCCACAAATAGTCACACCTGGTTTGTGGTTGTGGCATGTCAACAGTATCCATTTCGTCCATAGCATCAACTGGGAGGGTATCGTCCAAGTTTGTATCATTGCAATCATGGTCATCTGAAGGCTGAAGCAATTTGTGTGGCGCAGGCTCACTCAAGTCTTCAGATTCTTCACTTATTGAAATAGTGGCCCAAGAATCACCAACACTATTCAGTGAATCCCTCTTGTTGTACTTTGGCATGTCTCCTGAAAAGAAAAAAAAAAAAAAGAAACATGACTTTCTTTTATCTTTTCTAGCACAGTGAAATAATTGATCACACTAATAACTACAGTAAAAAGAACCTTTGATAGTTGCAATGGAAGCAGTAAAATTAATCTGGTGAGTCAAAGTGGTGATGACACGACACGAAAAACGACAAACAACAACAAATCTTCCACTGATCGCGCATCAAATGCCTCGTGCAAAACACTTGCTGTGCACGCCGCCCCCTCCCCCGCCCCCTCCTCCACAAGATGGGAGGCATGCTGAACGATTGACACTCGGATTGTCAGGAAATAGGGTCAAGTGCGTTTTCATATGCCTACGCCTAACCGACGCACCACGAACCATGGGCTTGATTCAAGTCTCACTAAACGAGAAAATGTGCCATACCGACTCAACTATAATTAAAATATCGCGCCATCTGCATTCTCCAAACCTGCTCTTTCTGCTGTATGAAAAATTCACAAAGCAGTTTAACGTACTGAAGGTGGCTATTTATCGAGACATCAACGTCAAGGGGGCAACTCAGTGATTTCATTGAAAGACAAAATTTAGCTTTCTGTCAAAATGTAAGTAAAACAATGGTGTGGATCTAGTCGAGTATTTTAGAGTTGGTCTCTATGGTTGATTGAGCGTGCAATTTCTCACCAGACACAAAACTGGTTTAGTTTTTGGCTGCGCAAAGGGGGAGGGACATGGAGGGAGGCGAGGGAGGTCCATAGGTCCACCCACGCAGCCCACCCCCATCCCCATCACCCACACCCCTGCACCCCTGCAGTGACAGTGTCGTAGATATGGTAGTCATGGCAGGCGCGAGCATATACGCTGGCATGGATGAACATGAAAGAAAAGTAGTTATTGAGTTTATGCACCTTTTAGAAAAGTCCAAACAACTATTCAATGGGCTGAGGTGAGTAGCTGATATACCCCCGCAACCCCTCCAAAGTGGATTGTCTGCTAGCTCGGGGATTGTCCCCGACAAGAATCCCTTCCATTTATATCACTACTTTGCGTGACAGTTGCAGTAACTTTTTCGAAAATAAGAAGGACGTTGGCAATGTCTCGGTCAGATTGCTGTGTGATTTTCAAATATCTTAATGCTGTATATAAGGTTAAACTGTTTCGGTCTTAAACTGTAGTCACCCTTAACCTCGTCTCACTTTTCACTCTGCCTCTGAATTGGGACCACTGTTTGCCTTCATACGTCACTCCAGTTTATTATTTTGTTTTATAAACATTATTTCTCACCTGGGGTGGGTCTTGAGTAATTTTTTTAGTGGCTCAACATCATAAGTTATAAAGCCAATAGGATGATGATACAACCCCAACCTTCAAATTTTAAGAATATTCCACGAGACTTCTTTAGTTGTGGGAATCACAACATTGCATGTCAGAAAAATGAGTTATTTTGTTTTATTCTTTAATATTGGAATTAGAGTAATTTTGTATAAGAAACACCCAAGTAATATTTTTTCTTAACACTCAGTTTATCAGAACTACATGAAACTGTCTTCCTTGTGCAGAGATCTACCTCAACATGGTCACAAGCAATGGCAGTCCTACTTCGGAAGAACATTTGATATATATACTAAGTTATGGAAGTTCCAACAGCAACACCGGTAAGAATTGTCCTAAGTAAATTTCCCTCTCAAGGCACTCGTCCTTTGAACGATGATTTAAAGAAATGAATTTGTTCTGCAGGCAAGTTTTAGATGCAAAATATGGATTGAAGAGATGGCAAATAGGAGAAATAGCTTCAAAAATTGGTCAGCTCTATTACCATTACTAGTGAGTTTCATGTGGATCAGAATAATTACATCAGTTCAGTGTCATGTATTGTTTTTCAAATGAAAACATACTTCATTCTTTCATCTTTTTCAGCCTAAGAACAAGTGAGACAAATTATTTGAATGAGGCATATTCATTTTATGCTGCTATTCGTGGCAGACAGTATTATTCTAGAGCTGCAAAAGAAAACAGGTATAGTTTCAATTTTAAAGGCTTATAATTTATTGCACTTTGTTGTGGCTCTTTGAAAACTGTTTTTACCGTGGTCCATTTGCTTACCTATCTTTGTTCTTATTAGGCCTGACTTAATGGTGAAGAAGCTGAGGTACTATGCTCGTTTCATTGTAGTCTGCCTGCTTCTGAAGCGAATGAAACTTGTGAGGGAACTTGTGCTGGTAAGTGTGCTATCGGTCAAATTTGGTGAAGGTCTATTAATGTTTAAGCGACTGATTTTTCCTCCCTTATTATCTTTTCTCCAACAGGAGCTGGATAAACAAATAGTAGACTACACAAGTACGTATGAACCTGATGATCAATTAGAATGGTCACTGGTTTTAGAGGAAATCAAATCTTTCATAAAGGCAGATGGCATTGTAAATGTCATCCATGCAGACTCAAACACAGTTGTACTGTCACACAGGTATCAATCTTTTTATTTATATTTTCACTTTCAGTTTATGCCTCATTCTCTGCTTGCATATTTTAGTTTGTGGACTCTCTACCTTTTATCATGTTTCGTATTCACAGGCTAGGACCTTTGACCACCCCTCCATGTGAGAAGACCACTATGATGAATCTCGTCCTTCAGGAAATTATAATAATAGGGAATTGTAACGATCAGGTAGCAATCCTGTTGTAACTGTCTGGTTCAGTCATGAGTTTACTCTGCCACTGTCCTCATATAAATTTGTTAAAAAAAATAATTTCCAGGTAAAATTTAGTGAATTAACCATGGATATGTTCAGAATGCTTCAGACCCTAGAAAGAGAACCTCAGGATGAGTTCAATCACATTTATGATTCATCACCTGCCCCTGGCAGATCAAGTTTTGTGAGTTTATAAGCAGAATTTAGTGATGCAGGTTTTATTCAAGCCTGTTACGCTCAAATGAATGACTTTTGATTCTTGATTCCAGGACAAATATTCAATGCCAGGCAAGATGCCTCATGAAAATGGAGATGGTTCTACAATGACTGGCAGACCACTCAGAAGAGAAAATCCACACAAATATTTACTTTATAAACCTACATTTAGCCAAGTTATAATGTTTCTGTCATCAGGTAATTATATCTGTGATACATTTTTAAAGGTGGGTGCAAACAGACTAAAATTGATAAATTTTCTTTGCAGGGTTCAAAGAGTTACCATTAAATGGTGCCATGCTGCTTTATTTGTCTGCTGATGGCTGCTTCCCAACGACAAAACATCCTCAGGATTGTTAGTACAGTGTTTTTGTAACATTAACAACAAAATATTTATTGGTCTCTATGTTCATGCTCTTTTTACCGTACTTTGCAGATGGCTATGACTTAGGCGGAGTCCAAACAAGCTGCAAGAAGGAAGACATAATCCATTCCAAAAAAACTTTACAGCTGAAGGAAATGCATTGGTATGGTGGCAGTCATCACAATTTATGTCTGTATTTTTACAAAACTTAATTTTATACATTCTGAATATTTTATTCTTTTTCCAGCATGTACCCTGGTGATCTTTACCCATTCACCAGAAAGCCATTCTTTGTCATAGTGGATTCAGACAACAGCTTTGCGTTCCAGCATATTCCTCAGTATTTTAATCAGCCACTGGTCATTTTAATGTCCCCCCAGGAGTTGCCTATGAAGTTTCAAGGTAACACGTCACTATTCTTAAACTTGCAAGTTAACTTAATTCTCTGATTTTTAACAAGAATTATTTGTTTCCAGATCATCATCATAATGGCAGCCTGTTTACATTATTCTTGCACTCACCATTGACTGCCTTTTGCTACATATGTAGTGTTCCAACCATTCCGATACATCAATGGGAGCGCTGTCAGTCATTCATAGATCGATTTGTTACTGAAGCTAGTAGACTATTTTCACATAGTAGAATAGGTATGTGGTCCCTTCTGACTTGTTAATCTATTTTATACCATTGCTCTTTTCCATGTTAAGGCAATGTTATATTCCTCTGACTGATTCCAGATCCAGCCTATCTACAGTTCTTTGGCGATGATTTTCTTAGGCTACTTCTCCTTCGTTATGTCTTTTGTGATGTGGTGTTACATCTCCATCGCTCGTTTAAGGTAATAATTTCTTCAAATTTTGCAAGGTTTTCATCTAGTCTGTTGGTTAATGTTTGCATTGTACCTGTGCCCAGGCCTCCTCTCTACGTCCTCGTTGTCAGCCTCCATTGCCTGAGGGAGACTTGCTGGATCATCCTTCACTGACACATCTTGTCTACGATTTGGCAGCTCACCTCGATGTGCGCAACCATTTTATGGACACTAGTCAAGGGACTGACTGATGATTATTCTGCCAGACGCCTGCGTTGAAGTAGTTCTAACTTGTAACCATGTTAAGTCAGTCTTTGTTTTAACATTACCCAGTCAGAAATATTTCAGTGGTGCACTGACATATATTGTCTCAAAGTAAAATATTTGTCCATCTTGTTGGTAGCGGCTCATGCTTTGACCAATACTGGTAGTTAATTTCAAATTAGTCCTGATTTGTGTGTTGGTGTTTAAATTGCTTTGTTTGTGTATTTCTTTATTCAATAGTACTGATTTATTCAATGTTAAAATTTTTATTTCTGGCTGGGACCAAAACACTATCTACAACACTGAGGAAACCACTGTGAAAACAGAAAATCAAAGTTGAAGAATTGTAGACTTTTGCGTGATGTAGTCATCATATGGTTAAGCACTGATTGGAGACAGAGTAACTTATGAGTCACCTTACCTTTTGTACAATTTTAATACAGCGTTACCACAGTACCCAGTTTACTGATAACAATAATAGTTATGATAATTATGTAGTATGGTTCTATGCAGTAGGATTCTTCCTAATTTTAAAAATTGTTACCTTGTTCATTGGAATGTCATCTTTTAATCCTGCTAGTCCTCTGTTTCATTTGTATTGTGTATCTTAAAAACGCATGTAGGTAGCAAGATATCCCCAAATTTCTTCTCAAAGGTTGCATTTCAAGCAGTGCATAGCATTAATCATTTGTGTATGCTATAGTTGTTCAAGTGGACGAAATATCTATTTTTTTAAAAGAAGTATTGTAGTATTGGCAAAACGTTGCCCCCTCTTCTGTTGCAGTATGAACTTTGATTTCAGTTTTATGTTTTGCTCAAATTAAAGCACTGATTTATCCATCCTGAAGCTGCCTGAAGCCCTTGCATGTAATCAAACTTCATCAAAAATTCTTTACATTCCATTTTGATTCATGAAAAATCATGATTAATTATTCAGAAATGAGAACCAATTTAGGTGTAATTTACTTTGATTGAACTCAGTACGTTCTTTTGGGCTACTTGTTTCTCATTTTGGTTTTATGGTATTCCAAAAAGTTCAAACATCAATGAGAAATTATGCTCTGTTGATGTGTGGACATCGGAATTGGTTGATTGTTTTCCATTACCCTGTGCAGGTTTAGAATTGAGTATGCACCAGAGAAGTACATTCCACTTCTGTGAAGTCAAAGTTGGTATATTTTGCAACTCAATCATCGTAGCATGATATCAAGCATGGAAAGTTCTTCTAAAGCACACTTGTTTTTAATTGTGCTAATTACATGATTGTCATGTGCACCTAATATTTTCCCTGCTCAAAACAGGTAGTGTTGTACGAAAATTGAAAAACTGTCTCCACTGTGTTCGGTTTGTAACATGTCACATTTTAAATATTGACATCAATGATCATTCTGTAGCAGGACCTTCTGATAAGTTCTATCTTTCTATATATTTCTCAGATAATATTCCTCATCCTCTGGTAATGTGCACTTATTGCTAATCTATAGTTTTGGTTTATTAGAGGGTGTAAGAGTCAAAGTCAAGTCATCAGTATTTCCATGTTGAGGACACTTAGAAAAGATAAATTATTTTTGTGATAAATCATCTTCCATTTTCCATATATTGACATTATTTGTTTTGATTTAGATTTTGTTTTGCACTCACTAAAAGCAATCTTGCCTTTGGTCATTTGCCAAAATTAGGAATTAAATTTAATCAGATGTAAGAAATCAACTTAGAAGCAGGCACAGTTTTGCTTAATTTCTTTAAACAGCAACCCATAGTGTTATATAGAAGCTTTCTATGAGGCGATGAGGCAGGCACTGTTTGTTTAATATTTTTAAAGGATCCTTAACTTTTATCTTTTCCTAGAGAGATCAAATCAGAGCTCAAACCGTATACACTGTTATGTCTTGTATAGCAATCCATATGCGCTTTCGTATTACATCCTATCAGACTGTAGTGTAATAAGCAATGGCTTCTTTTTACGGATTGTCTACTTTTTACCTTTTTGAGTAATTTTAATCGCCATTCCTCTGAAAATTGGCAAAGTTACATTAGATTAATTTTAATTCTCCTCAAGAAGAGAATACAAGATATGTTAAGGATTGTATATGCCTTTATTGGTATGACTGGAAACTAAACAATAACTTCGGGTAAAGAATCGTTTTATGCTAATAACCTTATACATAGTGTTTATCTGACTACTAGTTTTATTTCAAACTTTTCTTGTTAGATTATGTATTCTACTGTTTATGTTGATGATCATCTAACAATGTCCTTTTAGTTGTTTGTGTAGCTGGCACTTGTCATGGTTAACAATTTCTTTCCTTTGGTAAACTTTTTATCTTCACTAAGATGAGCATATGTAAAAAAGAGTCATTGTTTGTAACCGAGTAAAGTGAAAATAATTTGAATTCCAGCCTTATTTTGTGTCTAATGCAGAATGAGGGACAAAAAAAAACAAAAAAAAAATGCTTTTGACAAGCAAATTGATCTCCATGTCATTTAAGTTGATACCACTGTGGTGGGTCTCTTGTCAGTTCTCTTCTTCATGAGAAATGATATCAACACCTGACATCTTGTGGTTCAAGTTACAAATTAACTGTTTTAATGGACAGAAAGTAACTTGTAACTTGACAGCCATATATATTTTAAAAATGTTGCAAAAGTTTATTTTTTTTCCGAATTTGTAGCTTATTGAACAGGGTTGCATGTTAAATCATGGAGCCATTGATCTGGGAAAGGGTACTGTGTGAATCAAGTACTTCGTGACAACAAGGTAGTAGTTGAACCGCTTCGCCATTAATTCTCTAATTGATTCTAGTCAATCTAGTTAATGTGCCATAGCACCTTTGCTGAGGCATGACTTGATATATTCTTCTCAATGCATCTAGCTTAAAGTTATTGTTGATAAACAATGTTTATGAAAGAGGAAACTTTTATAATATTCAATAGCTTGGTATTCTCCTACAATTGTACCTTCCAAAGCTAGCTTTTCTTTTCAACAGGTTTGGTTCTTGTTCTTGTTTTTAAAAAGTGTATTTGTATGTATTTATTTAATATTTATTTCCTTTGATCGACTGTGTGTGTGTGCGTGGCGTTTGTGTGCGAGTGTGTAACCTCTTCATGTTGGAACTCAGACTATCTGAGTCGATCTGAGTTTTCATAATATTAATTGCAAGAAAATACACATACAGTACTACCTGTTGTTACCATTAATGTTACTGCTTGTGTACTTAGATTGAACATCTGTCCTTGCAAATGGTTTGAGAAAGTTGAAATTTCATTGTGTTATTGTGTGTCAGTCCTGCTTTGATGTTTCTTTTTACCCAAATCATCATGTTGCATAGATTTGTTGTATTTGTGTGAGTTCTTGTTTAAAACACTGCTTTGTATGGTTACTAAGGAAAGGAGTTCAAGTATGACTTGCTTGCTTCATTATTTTCAATTATTCTGATCTGAGATTGCTTTTGTGTATGTACTGGAGATTGGGCTATGTGCAAGTATTTTTAATGCCAAGTATGCCAGCGGCAGTGGCACTTTTGATTGAATTTTATTGTAAGGAGAGGTTGTTTGTTGGACCGTCCCATCAATGTTCAGGTTTTTAACCAGACAGATGTGATACTTTAAATAATCAGCTATTAGAGTACTCATATTTTATTTAGTAACCTAAGTTTTATTTGCCAGAGCTTAAATCTGTCCATAATGCTTTTGCCCCATGGCGTTTCCAAAATGGACACAGCTAAGGTTTATTTCTGACTTTTTAATTTTTAAGTATCCCGGATTATGTCAGAGAAGATTTCTACCATCATAGACGGTAGCTCTAGAAAGGAATAGGTTCAATATTGTTTTATTTTCCCTTTAGTGGCCCTTAGTGTCAAGTACACATTTGGTATTTGTTCAGAGGTTGGGATATTAAGAGCATCGCTGAATATTTTCTAAAATTTTCAAATGAAGAGTTGGATAAACAATGTAAAAGAAGAAAAAAAATTGAGGCAAAGAGAAGTGTGGATATTGTACTTATCTAGTCTTTGAAATTGTTTGATTGCATCTTATTTCTTTTAGTAGTTCCTTCTGGGTTAGATTGTAATACAAAACACTAATTTGCCTCTTCTAGTATTTGTTTCTTTTGTACGTGCACTAAGACAGTTGCAGTCCTGAACATTGTATTAGTTCACATCCTTGAAGTTGTTTGTCCCCATGCTGGTCAAAACAAAAAAAGTATATTTTTGCTGCACCGACTGGAGAGTTTGTACCTCAGTCATGGCAGATGAAGTCCACGTCTAATTTTATTTCGGCATCAATTGTGATGGAAATAATCGCATGCCGTGCTATCGATACCCTTGTGATATTCTGTAAATTATGACATTATATCAGTATTATAATTAAATATACTATTGATCAAAATGATCAAGTTGCAGAGTTCATTCGTCCCAAAGGCTACACCCCTCTCAATTTCAGAGCTGGGCAGGATCGCTGCAAAGCACGGTAATAATATCAACAGGTAGGCAGTCCCGTTGCGCGGCGCTGCCTCCGGGATGCCTACCCGCCCGATCACAGGCGCAAAGTGAAACGGTCAGAAGACCGTTCAGGCGACCAAAATTCTAGACGCGTTTTGAGCTCCTGAGTCGCTAAGTAGGACTCGAATCGAACGTGTGGCTTCACCAATGGATTGCTCTCCATACGAGGAATCCATTGGTGGGGTCACACGTTCGATTCAAGTACCATTTAGCGTCTCTGGAGCTCAAAACGTGTTCGGGACTTTGGCCGCCTGAACGGTTTTCTGACCCACTATGAGGCGTCTGCTGTCCTGGAGCAGTAACTCCAGACCGTTGTTCGAGGTCGATTTCGTCCCTCATCGGTCTGCTTACCTCCGAAAACGGGAGCAACGATGACAACCGGGGCTCGAGATGCTGCAATACTCAACTTACGCGCAATGCAAAATCTGGCCGACATCTTTGTAAAGACACCAATTTCGTTTGAACGCCAGTCTCCAAACATAATGCAGCTATTTCCTCTTATTGACGGGCTCCGCTGGGGCTTCGCCGCGGACGGCCCGCAGCGCCGGCTACTTCCATGGTGATGTTGGTACTGTTGTGCTTCGCAGTGCCCGGCAGGCAGTCCAACCTCGACGATCGGAGTCCGACCCACCCCGCCCCCGCCCCGCCCGACCCAGCCCGACCATGGCCGTCGTGTTTGAAGGGGCAGGCCGGCCCCGCCGCAAGTACGGGCCCTGCCTGCCTCTCGTGCTCCCGGTTGGTCTTATGTCTCTGTCTCTCTCTTTGACCATAATAACATAAACACCGCGAGAAACCCGAACCCGAGACCTTACATTCGCCAACTGTAGCCCTTAACCACTGAGCCACTGGGACACAATGCCACTATTTGTGCCAGCGGTCATCTTAAAACTTTTTTCAAGATATCCCCGTCCACACGTCAAGCGGCAAATTTTTATTTATTTAATTTTTTTAATTCAATTTTTGTTATTAAGGTCGGTCAAAAATAGGTCGGTCTAATTTTTGTCGGTCTACTTTAGGAATAATGATCTGCTCCGGTTGCCTGCCATCTACAGGGCAAAAGTGCGACTTGTTACTTAACTTGAGGAAGGGATGGGCGCCTGTCCCGACAGCCG
Organism: Stenchaetothrips biformis; assembly: GCA_030522485.1. Taxonomy (NCBI): domain Eukaryota; kingdom Metazoa; phylum Arthropoda; class Insecta; order Thysanoptera; family Thripidae; genus Stenchaetothrips; species Stenchaetothrips biformis. The sequence continues at coordinate 14,991,270 of CM060089.1, read as the reverse complement.
GCGGACCGCGGCGCGGGCTGGGAGCGGGACATCGCGCCGTCCGTGCTCAAGGAGGTGGAGGTGTGCCCCACGTTCCTGTCGGACGACGCGCACACCATCGGGCTGCCGCCGAGGACCACGCAGCCTTCCGTCGGACGCTACGTCCGCGAGGTGAAGCACTACCGCGGTGAGCACGCCCGCCGCGCGCGGGGTATCGCCACAGTGCAGCTCTGCACAGTGGGCCAGAACACCGACGCTACGTCCGCGAGGTGAAGCACTACCGCGGTGAGCACGCCCGCTGCGCCCGGGGTATCGCCACAGTGCACCTCTGCACAGTGGGGCAGAACACCGACGCAGGCGGCCGAAACCGTAGATGCGTTTTGAGCTCCAGAGTCGCTTAACGGACCTCGAACCGAACGAGGGATCGATAAGCGGCGTCACAAATGCGGTTCGAGTCCCCTTTAACGACTCTGGAGCTCAAAACCCGTCCGGGATTTTGACCGCCTCCACCGCCTGTGGCGATGTGGCGCGCAGACGCGTCGTACGGCAGCCACTTCGGCCTGTATGGCGGTGTCAACCTGCTGCCCGTGTTCGGGGAGCGCATGAAGACCGTGCCTACCGTGCCGCGCACGCATCATCACTTCGGCACGGGCGTCAACACGGGGTGAGTCGAGCGGGACTTCCCCCCCGCCAAGAACGGCCTCGAGCCCGCGCACAGTGGGGCAGTAGACCGGCGCGGGCGGCCAAATCTGTGGACGTGTTCTGAACTCGCTCAACACGACTCAAACCGACCGTGTGACCCCACCAATGGATTCCTCGTTCGGAGAGCAATCCATTGGTGGGGTCACGCGCTCGGTTCGAGCCCCATTCAGCGACTGTCGAGCTCAAAACCCGTCCCGGATTTTGACCGCCTCCGCCGGTCCGCTGGAGTAGGTGGTCGGTGTCGGTGATCGCCCTCTTCAGGTTCCAGGAAGTGCAGCTGCACCCGACCGTGCTGGAGCTGAAGGCCATCGCGCAGCGGGCCGACTGGGTCCCTGCGCCCAGCCTGGCCAGCGCCAAGGTGGTCAAGCTGGCCAGGCCCACGCGCCGCTACCCGCAAGGTCGGACCTTGGTCGGACTCAGACACGGGGTGGACGGACGCTGCACAGTGGGTGGGGCACGGTGGGGGCGGCCAAAACTCTTTTTTGTCCACCCGCGCTGGTCTTGTGGCCCACTGTGCGCTGTCTTCGTGTCCTTCCCTGAAATGGTGCTTTTGGTTGTGCCTGTTTCAGTGCGCCAGGCCTTGTTCCCGTTCCCGAAGGACCCTGCCGGCAACAGCTGCCCCTCAGAACCCCCACCCCCTCCGCAGCCGCCGCCAACACACGAGCCGCAGCCGCTGGTGCTACCAGTGAGGTGCGCAGTGCTCAGCGAAATGACGCCGAATTGGCGAGCACAGTGGGCCAGAAGACCGGCGCAGGCGGTCAAAATCCCGGACGCGTTTGCTCCAGAGTATCTAAATGTGACTCGAGCCGAACGTGTGACCCCACCAACGGATTCCTCGTTCGGGGAGCAATCGATCGTTCGTTTACCATTAAGAGACGCGTTCAGAGTTTTTGCCGCCTGCGCCAGTCTTCTCGCCCACTGTGGCGTGGCAGCGTGCATGGCGCCATCGTGATCCACTTTCGGTCCGAATAATTCTGCTCCCGATCTGCGCGCAGCTGCCTCATGTGGCCCACACCTTTTTGGTACAACGGGTCCCTGAGCCGCCCCGGCAAGCCGGTAGGCGAGGCCAACGATTACAATTTCTGCAAACTCGCAAAAAACAGCGAACCCGTCGCTTTAGCGGAGAAAATGGAGTTGAATGATCCCAGCTATTACATTCCAGGACAAGTTGGTAAGCTTTGTCAGGACGAGCAATCCTTCCCTTACAACACGACAAACTGTTCGCTTATAATTTTGCTACCATCTGTTACCGCAGCCAATAAAAGCCACGTTCCCGAGCCAACGCAATCGATTCAGGTAAATGTCACAGCTATCTCAGACCTTAGGAGAGGCTGTCCTTTTCACGGCAGTATTTTTATATAATCCTAAGAAAACGTCTTGTGTGTAGGATGAGCCTCCTGTGCAGAATAAAAGACGACCACTGTATGAGAGGAGAATAATTCCCCTGCGTCCTCCAGAAGAACATTACCAACTGAGTCCATGGATCGGACAAGATATTAAGAGTTTGGAAAGGTGCTGCTAAGTTACAGTGGAATGAACGAAGTTTTCAAGACAGTATCAGGTGTGATATTTGTTTTGCGCATTTGTTCTAGGGTTGGATCGGCGTTCCGAACTGACGTGTGCAATGGCCACTACGCCCTCTACCCTCCAGGACCACAACCTGCCATAAAACTTAGAAGATGTGACTATCCTGACATAAAGCTGAGTGTGCTGTAAGAAAAGATGGTAGGAATCTGGTCATGAAAATAAGCGGGGTTTGTGACTTACGTTTTATTCAACATATCATCCATAATGTATGTACAATGTATGGTTAAAGTTAAAAAAAAAAGAAAGATGTTTGTTATTTAGATACAACATTTTAAAATACATACAGTTTCCAAGTCACGGTTTTAAAATAATAAAATGTAAGCAGACTGGTCTAATATTTTTGCAGTGCTGATAATTTTGAATAACACGCAAAAGACAGTCTGCTCCTTGTTGGTTCTTGTCAAAATTACATTATGTACAATGTTCCTTTTTAATAATTCTTTTCAATCAGTTGAATTGAAGCAATGATTTGCTGTAAAACTCAGTTTATTTACAGGGTACCCACAAAACACAGTTTGTGTAACTTTTTTCTATTTTCGTTTTACTTATTTTGCCAATAAATATGCTACTTTGAGCATGCATTGATCCTTAGAGACTATCAAGTGACTTTGTCACGTTAGCCATCGAAATATATGGTTCTACAAATGAATGTAATGGATCAGCCAGTTCTCAAAACTTTAAATTTTTGAAAATGAATTTTTGTTAAGCCAATGTTGTTTTTATCTCTATCGATCCTTATGTCCTCAGCAAATTAAGTGGAGTTAATTATTCCTTGTGATGAACGGAAATCGAATATTAATCTGATATGTAAAGTTAAACATTATGATTCACAAGATGATTTGTTGTGGCTGAGATATTGATAGAAAACACAGGAATTTCTGAACCTTTTCTTAGGTCATCAGCTGAAAAGTTGAGACATTTTGATCTTTTGACAATGGCAGTCTGTGATACAAAATCACTCCTTTCCATAGTGGCTAGAGCAACACATTTCCTAAACAGCAACTCTCACAGCTCTTACCCCCTGATACTAACTTTTAGAATATGCAAACGGGCAGTCTTTCAAAGGACCAATCTCTATAGAATGGTCAAATCAGATTTTTGTTTACTTTGTTCTGGTGCCTTTTTTTGGTTCACATGAACAGTTTGGCAGGACTTAGCAAATTACGGACGAACTTAATTCCTTTTTTTAATTTTTTTTTTCATTACAAATATGAACATGGCAGTGTCATCCTGTGAACAGACTTGACATCGCCGGTACTGGATACTAGACGAAAGGCAACATTCCTTTTGCAGATTGGATGAAGCAAAAATCTTCAAACACATTTAGGCCTAGGTAAGTCACTTTGAATATTGTTTCATGATTTATTTTTTTTGGATTTCTTTCCACAGAGGAGTGAATTAAATAACCATCCCGTGCTTTCATAGTGTAGAAAAGAAAAAAAAATCTTCAAAGTGTTCCCCAATAAGTAAAAAATATTAACAAAACCTTTCACACAAAAGAAATGCTCACTTTGGACATTCTGGGAGGCTAAGAACACACTTGCACACATATAACACTCAAACAATACAAACTCACAGATTTCCAGTCCACTACATCACCTTGCTAGAAAATGTAACATTAAAACAGAATCTAACAACTGCAGCCTGAACTTTGCTTCACATCAATATTTCATTTCTTCAAACCAAACAACCAGAACATTGCCCACACAGAATAGATACGTTAAAATTACATTAAATAGACCTTTCTAATAGCAACTCAAGTCCAACACAAAAAGCACTGTTATCCCTTTTGTTCCTCATATAAAAAAACCAAAAAAAACAAACCTTTTTTCTTTTTACTTAAAAGGTCATGTCAACATAATTTTAATCGCCCCATTCTTCGTCCCAATAATGTCGACAGGACGACATGCTAAATCAACAACTCATTCCATAACAGTGCCTGACCGGCCTTGGCTGGCCATTGGCGGGAGGCGGCGCAGCTCAGCGGCGAGTCGCTCGCAGTAATAGAGTCCTTTGCCAGCAAACACGGAAAACAACAACGCAAACAGCAAATAAATATCTCTCATTTCCAGTAATAAATTTATATAGACTATTTTCTTTCTTCTTCTTCTTCTCTCTTCTCTGTCTCTGAGCGCGGCGCCGTGCTGACACACACTGACACACACACACACACAGTCTTGCGCGGTACTTGGACGGGCACACGGGGGGCGTAACGCAGTCCCTCGCTCACACACACACACGCACACCTCCAGCAGGACGTCCACCATGGCGCCCAGCACCACGTCGGCGGGGAAGGCCGCGAGGAAGGCCCCTTCAGCACAGGGAGGCGCGAGATTGTTCGCTTTTGCCTTTTTATGCCCGTGGTCGGTAGTAGGCAGAGTCCAGAACTTGGAGCTGAGCCTGTCTGTCTCGAATTACAAGTTCACGAAGACGTCCACACACTTCTGCCTCGGAGGAGGAGTCCAGCAGCCACACACACACACACACACACACACAAATTAACACACTGAGGCGCAGTGGGCGCTCGGCGTGCCTAGGAGTCGTCCTCCCCGTGGCGGCAGGGCTCGGCGGCGTTGGTGGCGAGGATGCCGTGCCTGGAGTGGACGCCCTCGGGCCACCATCAGACTTGCGTGTGCGTGTTGCCGTGGACCTGGTCGCCGGAGCAGTCCGGCACCGACATCTGCCCGGCAGGGCTGTAGTACTGCAAGCAGACAAGCACGCCACCATTAAAAAGGTTGCCTCCACCTGCGGCAAAAGGGGTCGAGCCGCGCTCCGCACTGCAACAGGAGAAAACATCACTGGGAAGGAGGAAGAGTTGTCAGAGGGCGGCGCACAGTGAGTGGGCCAGAAGACCGGCGGAGGCGGCGGTCAAAATCCCGGACGCGTGTTGATCTACAGAGTCGCTAAATTGGACTTGGGCGGATCCACCAATAGACTGCTCCCCGAACGAGGAGTCTATTGTTGGTGTCACACGCCCGATTCGAGGCCCATTTAACCACGCTGGAGCTGAAAACCCGTCCGGGATTTGGACCGCCTTCACCGGTCGTCTGGCCCATTGTGTACCGCCTCGCTGCGCGCGGGGCGGGCAGGGTCGGCTCGCATCAGCCTGCGATGGCGGCAAGCCCGTTACGCTGCGCTACCCACCGCGTTGCGTGCCCGCACGATCACAGGCGTCCTTAAGGCAAAACGTGTTTTTAAATTTAAACAAAACTCTTTTAAAAATTGAAAAATAAAAACCCTGGCCGATACAAACGCGCGAGAACAAAGTTGGGTGACGATAACAAGTAGAGTCGACAACGCAGTTGGCCATACGGGGCCACACAACACCGAAAGGGAGGCCCCAAAGTTTCCCCCCGCCGACATGTCGCCCGCAAATGACCTCGTTCACGTTACTTGTTGGACCAGGACGGAGCCGGTGTGAAGCGACTCCGCTTGCACTTCATTTTTCCACCGTTTGGCGCCAACTCCAGACTCCAACTTATTCTATCCGCCAAATTCTCGCGGCAGGCCGTTGTCTCCTTGCTTCCCCCCCCCCCCCTCTCTCTCTCTCTCTCTCTCTCTCTCTCTCTCTCTCTCTCTCTCTCTCTCTCTCTCTCTCTCTCTCTCTCTCTTTGCCATCGAGTCCAACGTCAACAGGGCACTTTATCACTTTGGCACAGGGACATCCTCACCCCAGCAGCAGCCATGCCCTCCCCTCCCCTCCGTCTCTCTCTCTCTCACTTTTTTGATAGCCACATAAGTAAAAACTTTCTTGGCAAAGGGGAGCGAAGCTTTATTTCATTTTTTCTGCACACTCCAGGGCAGTAATTCCCCCTTGTTCTCCGCCTACTGTCGTCATGTGGGGCCGGGCCGGCCGGGCCGGGCTAGACCGCCAGCCACCGGCGGCGGGACCGAGGCGAAAGCCGACAGGTAATTGCTTTCGCGCCAACGCACAACGACCCGAGACACAGTGGGCCAGAGGACCGGCGCAGGCGGGGTGACCCGACCTGTGACCCGACTATTACGCTGTATTACGCCTAAAAATCATCGGGATTTAGCTGTAAACTGACCCAAACAACCCTAACAATGGGCCAAATTCGGTGAATTTTGGCTATTACGCTACCCCGTCGGTGAATACGTACCGTACTTACCCGGCCGTTGTCGAAGTCCCGGGGGCCGGCCATGGTGAGCCGGGCCTTCGCCTTCATGGCGTCCGAGAGCGGGATCTTACCGGGAGAACAAGACAACAATAAAGTTACAGGTGCAAACAGTCGACGAAGAAAAGGATTGCTTGCTACAGCGCACAGTGGGCCAGAAGACCAGCAGCATCATCATCATCATCATCAGCGCTTTTAGGTCTCAACAGACCACTAGCGTTCGAGTAAACGTGTGACCTCACCAATGGATTCCTCGTTCCGAGAGAAATTCATCGGCGTGGCCACATGTTCGGTTCGAGTCCCATTTAGTGACTCCGACGCTCCAAACTCGCACGGGATTTAGACCGCCTCCACCGGTCTTCAGGCCCACTGTGGTGCGCTAACGGCGAGGCTTCGCACGACGCCCACGGCATTGAGCTCACCTTCGCTCTGGTGGCCTCGGAGTGCGACTTGTAGAAGAACTCTATGAGCGCGATGGCCAGCGCCACAATGAGGCCGCCGATGAGGATGTAGAACACGCCGGCGATGTTGCTCAGCGACAGCTCGTTCGTGTGGTCCTGGAACAAGGGGTTCCAGCAAGCTCGCTCCAGTCGTGGACGGAGAAGGGAAACACACGGAGACAACTTACCTGCTTGTCCAGGTGCCTGCACTCCGTGCGGTCGTACCACCACTTGTTCTGCAACCTCGTGATCTCGCCGGTCTCGCCGAGCTCCAGCACGCACAGGTTCAACTGCTCCCTGGAGTGAACCAGCAACGCGGGCATCAGTATGTTTTCGGCAAATTCGCCGCGAAGAACGGCATTGAGGAATTTTTCAAGTGGCACAGTGGGCCAGCAGCCCGGCGCAGGCGGCCAAAACTCCAGACGCGTTTCGAGCTCCAGCGGCTCTAGTCGAGCGTGTGACCCCACCGATGGATTCCTCGTTCGGAGAGCAATCCATTAGTGGGGTCACACGTTCGATTCGAGCCCCTCAAACCCCGTCCAGGATTTTGACCGCCTCCACCGGCGGTTTTCCGGCCCACTGTACAGCAGCGCATAGCCTACCTGAGCGCCGACTTGGGCGGCGTCCCGATGCCGAAACCCTTGGTGTCGAGGTTGGGCCCCACCTTCATGGTGTCGCACGGCTGCCGCTCGTTGGTGTACTCGTTCTTGGGGGACTCGAGCAGCAGCGCGAACTTGCCGCGCCGCTTGCGCACGCGCTCGATGCCTTCCTCGTACGAGTTGACGAACACGTCCTTGTGCGAGTCCATGTACTCCCACATGCGCCGGTACACCGTCATCTTGGCCCGCTGCGCCGGCCGAAAAAAAAAAAGGATTATCAATTCATTGTTCCCTCCTCACACAGTGGGCCAGACAGAAGATGAGCGCATCCGGCCGAAAACCTAGACCACTGTGCGACGATTTGTGACCGGGAAGGGAAGAAAGTAACCTGGAAGAACTCGTAGGTGGAGCCGTTGATGAGGGTGCCATACGCCACGTCCGTCTGCGCCGCCAGGTCCTCGGCCGTGTTGATGGGCGTCACCATGCGCTCCACGGTGAGGAAGGCGGCCAGGTTGGCCGTGTACGAGGAGATGAGGATGAGCGTGAAGAACCACCACACGCTGCCCACGATGCGCCCAGAGATGGACCTGCAGACACGCGGGGAGCGGCCGGCCGGGGCCGGGTTCGAGTACCACCGCCGCCACAATCCACTTTTTGTTTCGATTCGGCCAAACGTTTCCGTTCCTCAGTGGGCCACAAGACCGGCGCGGGCGGCCAAAGTTCTGGACGTGTTCTGAGCTCGAGAGTCGCTCAACACGTGTGGCCCCACCAATGGATTCGTTCGAGCACTACGTACTAAGCGACTCTGGAGCTGCGAACCCATCCGGCATTTTGAGCGCCTCCATATCGGTCTTCGGGTCGACTGTGCGGCGTTGCAGGTGCGCTTACCTCGGCGATATGTCGCTGCCCTGCTGCATGAAGGCCCCCAGCGCGAACCACAGCGAGTTGAGGATGCTGAAGTCGTTGGCCACGACCGGGGCGGGGGCGGGGCCGGGGCCGCGGTGCGCGCCCGTGTGGGGCTCGTCGCCCCACTGGAGCAGCCGCCACTCGTAAGGCGAGAACCTGCAACACAACGCCACCTGGTTAACGGCGCTGGTCTTCTGGCCCACTGTGCAGCGCGGCGCGTCAAGAGCGGCCGCAGCCATGTCAACTACCGCGCCTCCCGTTTCTCGGAATGGCTAATTACTAATTACCCAACCGCCATAAGGACAAGCAGCAGAGGCCCTCTCTCGCCTCCGCACCCATACGGCGCACATTGGGCCAGAAGACCGGCACAGGGGGGCAAAAATCGAGACGCGTTTTGAGCTCCAGAGTCGCTAAACAGGACTTAAACCGAACGGGTGACCCCACCAATGGATTCCCCGTTCGTCACACGTTCGGTGTGAGTCCCATTTAGCGACTCTGGAGCTCATAAACGCTTCCGGGATTCTGACCGCCTCCATTACCGGTCTTCTGGCCCACTGCGCGGCGCGCTGCAAAGGAGCATACCTGGAAACGATGAAGAGCACGATGCTGACGCCGATGTAGGAGAAGATGACGCAGACCCAGATCTCCTTGGAGAGGGGCGAGAGGAAGGTGAGCACGCCGGGCTTCTGCTTGATGGGCTTCTTGATCATGATGGAGATGCCCAGCGACAGGAAGGGCTTGCTGAAGTCCACCACGCGCTCCCGCTCCGAGGTGATGGTCAGCGGCGCGATCGCCATATCCGCCTCCTGCACACGTAATTTTTTTTTTTTTTGAGTGAAGTTAAATCTTACGGAATCAAACGAAATATTTTCCCTTTAGAAGTCTTTTGTACCCAAACATGGAATAGGGTTGCCCCCTCGACCTTATTTCAACCCAAAGCACCACAGAGAAGCCGCCGAAAAAAAACAACAACAAAACCACACACAAGGTCGGGGCACTTGTGATTACAGGGCGGGAGGAAATGAGCAAAGAACTGAAACATAATAAAGCAACACTACTACAGGCGGGATGGGGGGGGGAGACGAATAAATACGGACAGGAAAAAATGGAAGGCGAGCATGGGGAAGGTGTAATGACTATTCATAGCCATGTCACATTTCCATTCACATCCACAAAGCCGGAAAGAGGGAGGGGGTAGCCGGCATGCGTGCGCTCCGGCGGCGCGTCAGGTGGCCGACATGAAGGGAGTAGGGGGGTGGGAAGTTTGGGAAAGGGTTCCACGGGGGGCTCGGACAGGCACGGCGACACGACGACGGCAAGGGACGGCGTCCGGCACCAGGCCGCCATGCCATAGCCCGCCAGGCGCGGCGGAGATCAACCACAATTAGCAAGTCAGATGCCGCGCAGATCCAGCCCCCCCCCCTCCTCCCTCTTTACCCCGGGCACATGCCTGCCTCGCCCTGCCTGGGATGCCGCAAGTCAAATTACCTGATGCGAGACACAGATACGGCGGCGTGGGTGGCGGTGTGGCACCGTGGTGGCGGTGGTGTCGCGGCCGCTGCCCGGGACGCACCGTGGGCCAGAGGACCGGCGCATAGCGCAGGCGGCTAAAACTAACGCGTTTTGAGCTGGCCCAGCCCGATGCCCCTCTCAGTCAGTATCGGCCGCAGCTCGGCCACGAGCCCGGCCGGATTACATCCATATTCCTATACCTGCTTGGAGGACGTGATTCGGTAATATGGAAAGCAGCCGTCCACCACCCCAGTGTCGCGTATTACACTGCCTCAAAAAAAAAAAAAAAAAAAAAAAAAAAAAGGGAAACGAAAGGACCCCGAACAATAGGGATCCGGCGTGAGGCTTGAGTCAAGACGCGGCGGGACACCTCGGCGTCGGCGCGGCGGCACCATCGCGTGCCTTTGATTTATTGCGGAAGTGGGAGCGGCAGCGGCGGCCTCCTCGAAATAAGCCCCAGCCAGCGTCAAAGGCGATTGCCGATCGCGAAGCGCCGCGCCGCGCCGCGCGGCACAGTGGGCTAGAGGACCGGCGCAGGCGCGGCAAAAACTCGAGACGCGTTTTGAACTCCAGAGTCGCTGAATGGGACTCGAACCGAACGTGTGACCCCACCAATGGATTCCTCGTTCGGAGAGCAGTCCATTGGTGGGGTCACAGGTTCGGTTCGGGTCTCATTCAGCGACTCCGCAGCTCAAAATAGGTCTCGAATTTTAACCGCCTGTGCGGGTCTTCTGGCCCACTGTGCGCGGCACGGCGCGGCAAGGGACTGTCCTGCTGCTCCGCACTGCCCTACTAATTGGCCCGGGCCGCGCGCAAAAGTCGTAAAGTGATCTCTCTCTCTTTCTATCGGGATTAATCAGGATGGAATTGAATCTGAGGCCAGGCTGGGGGGGGGGGGCCTCGGCTTGAGAGGACCCCGCGGAGGCCGAGCGTGGCGGCCGCGGCCTGGACGGGGAGGTGCAGATTTTAGGTACAGGGAAAGAAAGAGAGAGGGGATTCGAAAGCTTCCCCTCGCCCTGCGCGCGCAGTTCAAGCCCAAAGACTTTTCTTGTGAACACTCTAAATGTATTTGTATTTTTGTGTACAAAAATTTGAACAAAGTTAAACATACAAATACATTTGCACAATTTTGTGCAAACTAACGTAAGATTTTGTTCACAGCTCTGGACAAAATCGTTCGTGTATTTGCACAAAATTGTGCAAATGTATTTGTATGTTTAACTTTGTTCAAATTTTTGTACACAAAAATACAAATTACATTTAGAGTGAATTTAAGGAGGAGGGGAGAGTGAGAGAGAGAGAGAGAGAGAGAGAGAGAGAGAGAGAGCAACGGAGCCGCGAGATAAGCGGAGCATCAGTGGTACAAGTAATACGCATGTGTGTTAGTGTGTGTGGGGTGGGCGGGGGAAGAAGAAGTAGTTGCGGGTTTGACTGGGAGCATGACGCCCTGGGGCCACCGCTCTATTACCGGACAAACTTGGTGGGGAGGAGGGGGGCAGAGCGATAGACGGACAGACAGACAGACAGACAAAACCACTGCTCCTGAACGCATTCCTCCACTATCCCAATGCAAGCCTGGAGCGCTGCTGGAAGTCCCCGCACCACCGCGTTGCCGCCGCTAAAACTTCCGACTGATTCGCTGCGCGACTCCCGAGGTAACGTAACCGGCATAGTTTCGCTTTATTATTCAGTTACCGTCTCTCTCTCTCTCTCTCTCTCTCTCTCTCTCTCTCTCTCTCTCTCTCTCTCTCTCTCTCTCTCTCTCTCTCTCTCTCTCTCCCTCCCTCCCTCTCCCGCACGCGTCGCCATCGGCGGAGCATTCCTCTCTGAATTGAGCGAAGCGAGAGGCGGTACGCGGGGATGTGCGTGTGGCAATTATGGAGAGCGCAGCGTGAAAGAGAGATTTGGCGGGAAAACTGCCAACAGCTCGGCTTTGCAGCAAGATGACAACTTTGCACTCTCGGTGCCCCGCCCATCGGATTGAGAACGCGGCTGCTTGTGATCTGCGGCGTTGTGTGGGGCTTGCCGTGCGGCAGGCGGCCAACACTCGAGACGCGTTTTGAGGTCCAAAGTCGCTGAACAGGACTCGAACTGACCGTGTGACCCCGGCAATGGAAACCTCTTTCGGATGGTATTCCGTCGGTGAAGTCACACGTTCGGTTCGAGTCCCATTCAGCGACTCTGGAGCTCAAAACGCGTCCGGGATTTTGACGCCGCCTCCAGCGGTCTTCTGGCCCACCGTGGGGCGTGGTGCGGGGCGTGGAGGCCTCGTTTACAACTCGCGGGGGAGCATGTCGGGGAAATGTTTGCCCGAAGTCCGAACCAGCCGCGCCGCGCATAGTTGGACCGCAGCGACCGCAGCGCGCGTGCCGCGATTTGCCGCGAGCAGTTGCCGTCATTATTTGCCGCGCCCAGGCGCGGGGATTTTTGTTGTGGACTGTTGCGGCTTCAGAAAAATAATCTCACGCAGCTTCAGCGCTGATAAAACTAAAGCGTAACTCTATGCTTGAGTCAAGCATCAGGTTTAGCTAGGGGACGTTACGCTTCAAAATGGAGTAAAGACTAGAACTTTACCATGCATTTAGATAGCGGATTTCTTGGCGTATGAACCTGTTACGCTGGATTTGCATTAATGAGCCTCAGTAAAATTCTGCTTTGAGTGAAGTAAAAATATTTTTGATATGGTTAGAGTTGAATGAATGCAAAGCCTGCCTCTTAGTATTGATCTGACACTCAGTTTTGCTTGAATCAACAATTTTTAATCAAGAAAAATATTTTACTTGATTCAAAAGATCATTTTTCTGGGTGTAGTTGGGCCCCGGCGGAGAAGACCCGCGTTAACTATGCAACCGGTTCGGCGACGCCCGGCCTGCCCCATCGGCCTATTGGTGTGGTTCATGCATTGTGCGCGGTATGCATGTGGGGATTCTGCCTGGCCAGCCTGAGGCCCGGCCGGCGCAGCCAAGCAAGGCGGCAGAGCCTCCATCTGTGTGGCAGCAGCGTCAGAGAGTGGATTTTGGAGCAGTTCCTCGCCTGCTCCGAGTACTCCATGTCGCAGGCTCTACGAGCGGGTAACTGAGTTTCCACCGGTTTGCCTCCAGGACCTAGGCCCGCACAGTGGGCCAGAAGACCGGCGCTGGCGGCTCAAACTCTAGACGCGTTTCGAGCTCCTGAGTCGCTAAGTGGGACTCGAAACCGAACGTGTGACCCCAGCAATGGATTGCTCTCTGAACGAGGAATCCATTGGTAGGCTCACACGTTCGGTTAGAGTCCAGTTGTCGGCTCTGGAGCTCGAAATGCGGCAGTGTTCTGGCCCTCTGTGAGGCCCCCGCCACGCGACGAAGGCACCTCCGCACCTCCATGTGCCTCACGAGCTTAACTTGTGGCCGCGCCGCTGGGCCAACCGCGGCCTGCTCGGTTGCCCCGCCCATATTGCGGTTCGGGATGCCCGCGCACCGCACCGCGCACTCCCATTGCCGTTCCAAGTTATCATCGTGCCACCGGTTTCAGATTCAGGTTCGGATTGTGATTGGTAGTTGCCGACAATCAGAGGCGTGGCGGCGGCGGCGGTGCGCCGGAGTCACGTATGAATGTGTAATGGTGCTTCGCTGGCTTCGCTGCGCGCTCGTTCCGAGCGGGGGCCCCATTAATCTGTCTCTCTCGCACCGGGAGAGAGAGAGGGAGAGAGAGAGAGAGAGAGAGAGAGAGAGAGAGAGAGAGAGAGAGAGAGAGAGAGAGAGAGAGAGAGAGAGAGAGAGACGCGGGGCGTCGCCGCTAGGCTCGCGCGGCGGGCTCCATTCGAACCGCAGAAACTGGGGGACCTGATTGCCTCACGACCGGTGCTTAGCGGCGCCTAGCTACGCCCTTGGTAGGCTACTTACACAAACACACACGCCCTTCTGACAAAAAAAAAACAAAAAAAAAAAACAAACGAAGGCTAATCCTGCTACTGCGCTTCGCCCAATCAATATGTCCCTATATGCTTCGCGTCTGGTTTCGCTGGTATCGTAACAATTTCCAGAGGGGAACGGGGAGGCACGAACGGAGAGAGAGAAAAAGAGATAGGGAGAGGGAGGGAGGGGGGGAGAGAGAGAGAGAGAGAGAGAGAGAGAGAGAGAGAGAGAGAGAGAGAGAGAGAGAGAGAGAGAGAGAGAGAGAGAGAGAGAGAGAGAGAGAGAGAGAGAGAGAGAGAGAGAGAGAGAGAGAGAGAGAGGGCGCTGAGCAGGTATGGCTGAGGAGTGCTGATTAGTGACCAGACTCCCTGGGTCGTCGCCATCCCTGCTCGCTTCGCTTTCATCGAGTCATCAAAAGTAATAAGAGCTGCTTCCTTTGCCATTTTATTTCCCCTTCCCCCCATTTTAGCAACTTTTCTACGATTCGCGCTGGCGTGTCTGCCCGCCCGACCCCGCCCCACACAGTGGGCCGGAAGACCAGAGCAGGCGGCCAAAACTCTAGACGCGTTTTGAGATTCGTAGTCGCTGAATAGGACTCGATCCGAGCTTGTGACCCCACCAATGGACTACTCTCCGAACGAGGAATCCATCGAATCCATTCGAGTCCTGTCAAGCGACTCTGGAGCTCAAAACAAGTCTAGAATTTTGGATGCCTGCGCCGGTCTTCTAGCCTACTGTCCCACGGCCCCCGGCGCAAGCAGGTCGCCGGTTGACGGCGAAATTCGTGATGAGCAGCATAATGATTTCCAAACACGCCCCCCCCCGGTGATCTCACTTTGCTGGCAAGTGATGTGACGGCGGTAATTTTAAACGACCTCGGCCAACGTCTGCGTCCTTTGGGACCTTTCTTCTTCTTTCTTTATTTTCCCATTCAAACTCCTCAGCGCCGACGTCGGCGTTTCGCGCGACCCAATCTACATGCAAGCGGGGGAAGTGTGGCCTGAGAGTGTGAACACATGCGCGGGGCGGCCCGGCGGCGGCGCTCGAACCGACTCACGCCTTTACGTCATTATCAAGAGCATTCCGAAGGTCTACATTTCCATGCCCGGCGTATCCCTTAACGGGCCCCCGGGGAGAGAAAGGAGAAAGTGGGGGGGGGGGAGGACCTCTATAGCCGCGAAATAGTACCAAGGCAGGGGAGGCACAGTAGGCCAGAAGACCAGCGCAGGCAGCCGAAACGCTTAGAAACGTTTTGAGCTCCTGAGTCGCTAAATGGGACCCGAACCGAAGGTGTGAACCTCCCAGTGGATTCCTCATCCGAGGAGCTATCCATTGGTGGGGCCACACGTTCGGTTCGAGCCCCATTTAGCGACTCTGGAGTTCAATACGCATCTAGGGTTTAGGCCGCCTAGCGCCGGTCGTCGGGCCCACTGCGGGAGGAGGGAAACGGTTGGAAAGTCGTGAAACAGCTGTGGGCATTCCAGTGCAGTGGCCCGCCATGGCACCGCCGCCTCGCAGCCTCACAGCCTCGCACTGCCGGTTCCTTTCACCTCATTCGGTATGCCCTCTAAGCTCTCTGCTAAGCGGGGCTGTAACGGCGCCGCCCCGCCCCGACAGCCAAACACCAAAGGCTGCATTTTGGACTCCTTTCTTCTGCCTTTTGGGCTCCTTTCTGCTGCCTTTTCGCTTCATTTGGCTGCCTTTCGGACTCTTGTCGGCTGCCCTTTGGAGAGAGAGAGAGAGAGAGAGAGAGAGAGAGAGAGAGAGAGAGAGAGAGAGAGAGAGAGAGACTGCATGGCCGTCTCGCGGTGCCAATTCGGGAATGATAAACACAGCGATGCTGCGATCCGCGAGATAAGTCTGGGCTGCCTCGGCAAACTCTCTCTCTCTCTCTCTCTCTCTCTCTCTCTCTCTCTCTCTCTCTCTCTCTCTCTCTCTCTCTCTCTCTCTCTCTCTCTCTCTCTCTCTCTCTTCCCCCTATCGGGTGGCTGACAAGCGGGCTCGACCGCACCCTTCCCTTTTGCGGTGGTACTAAGAAGTAGGAACACTATTCTGCACTCCTAATAGCCCCGAAGCGACAAAATCGACTTGCAAGGGAGGCGAAGAAAATTAGGAGCGGGGACATTTATCTCCGAGTTCTGTGACATCTGTGACAATCGCGAGGCTTGGGGGTGGGGGGAGGAGGGAGGGGGGCGTTCGGAGACTTGAAGCGGGACCGCAAGACGGCGGCGGCGGGCCGACCTCCCCCCCTCCTCTATTCGTACTTCCCCCTCCCCTCCCATCCCTTGCCGCCGCCTTTGCATAATCCGTGTATAGAGGCCGCGAAGGCCCTTCCTTCCCCACATTCGATGCCTCCTCGGTGCCGCCAGCCCCGCCACACAGTGGGCCAGAGGACCGGCGCGTAGGCGGCCAAAACTCTAGACGCGTTTTGAGCTCCAGAGTCGCTAAACAGGACTCAAGCCGAACGTGCGACCCCACCGATGGATTGCTCGTTGAACGAGGTAGCCATTGGTGGGGTCACACATTCGGTTCGAGTCCCATTTATCGACTCTGGCGCTCGAAACCCGTCCGGGATTGTGACGCACCTCTCCACCGGTCTTCTGGCCCACTGTGCGCCAGCCCCGCCGCCGCCAGTCTCGCGGCAGCGCGCGTGGAAAAGTGCGACGAAAGTCAAACAGGAAATGATCGTAAAGACGGGGTCGGAGAGCGGCGGGGCCGGGAGGGCGAAACGCGCTCAATGGGGTCGGACTGGTCGGACGGCGTGGGATGCCAGTTCGGTTAAACCGGCCGCCGTCGTCATCGAAAAGGGTTACGCCCTAAATGGAGCGGGAGGGGAGGGGGAAAGGGGGAGGGGAGGCACAGTGGGCCAGAAGACCGGCGACGGCGGCTGAAGTCCTGTTTTGAGCTCCGGAGTCGCTTAATGGGACTCGAACCAAACGTGTGACCCCACCAATGGATTGCTCTCTAAAAGAGGAATCCATTGGTGGGGTCACACGTTCGATTCGAGTCCCATTTAGCGACTCTGGAGCTCAAAACGCGTCCGGGTTTTTGGCCGCCTAAACGGTCCTCTGACCCACTGTGGGAGGGGGGAGGGACTTACCTCTCGGATCAGCTCGCCCACCATGCCATCCCAGCCCTTGGGCGCGTCCGGGTTCATGTGGCCGTACTTGCCGTCCTTGACTCGCACCAATTTGTCTGGAAAGAGAGAAAGAAAATAAATAAAGAGTAAAAATACAAAAAAAAAAGAAAAAAAAATACAAAAAACAAACAAAAAACAAACATTATGTTTTTAATGACGATCACAAAATAAAAAGGTGATGTCTGATACAAAGTTGGTGACGACATGGCTCGCTTTTGCAGGGTAGACACGCTGTCCTGCGTCTAGAAAACCACAACAGAAAGATACGAAACTCAACAATATGAAACCAAGATTAACCCTCACCTTGGTGCGCTCTCTAAGTTTGCCCGACGCTTAACGCTACCGTTCTTTCTAAACCACCACCTGCCGCATGCCCTTAAGCGCACTCGCTCCCGCACTCGTTTCAATTGGACCTTCTGTATCTCTCTCTGCCCCTTTAACCCCCTCCCCCCCCCCTCTCTCTCTCTTTCCCACTCGGAGCCGTACAACCGAAATGTCTCAAACGCCCCATTACGAGGATTTGCCAGTGAGAGCAGCGGGCGGGGAAGGAGAAAAAGCCCTCACTGTTGCCAACCCTTCCAAAGCGTGCCGCGCGTGGCGGGGCGGGGCGGGGCGGGGCAGGGCGGGGCGGGGCGGGGCGGGGCAGGGCAGGGCGGGGGGGGGGCACCCCGATTCACCCCCTTTATGCCCCCACGGCGGCGGCACCGCCCCACCTCCACGGACAAAACAGAGGATAAAATAAAATCATTGAATGTAAAAGAATTCTGCCAGCTCGTCCTAATGATAATCACCGTGTTGGAGGCTGAGCCGGGCCTCCCTCGGAGCCAGCGCCCAGACCGAGCTGGCAGCGCGCCAGCCAGGACGCCACAACGCCTTGCCTAAAACCCCTAAAACCAAGATAACAATGACTGTGTGTGGACCAGCCTGGGCGGGAGAGCCTAGGCTGTGGCCGCCTCCTCGGCGTCTTCAGGGAACGCCGGCCTCTACCGCCCCACCACGCTCCGCCGCTCCGCCCCGCACAGTGTACTTGCCGGAAAACTCTACACACGTTTTGAGCTCCAGTCGCGAAAAAGGACTCAAACCGAACGCGTGACCCCACCGATGGACTGCTCTCTGAACGAGGAATCCATTGGTGGGGTCACAAGCCGGCCTTCTGGTCTGCTAGGCTGCTTGGGCTGGTGTATCCTCCTTCATTCACACTGCACCAGCACCACCACCACCGACAACCCCGCCTCGCGGAAGGACGCATTGCCTCTCTCGTTGCCCCAATCCGTTTCCAAATTGAAAAAGTTGGCCTCTTTTCAATGTAAGCGAAAAGTTGGCTGGTGCAAAAACTAGCCGCCGGTGCCGCTTCTGCATCTGGCCGAGCCGATAGGAAGAAAAAAAAAAGGGAATGCAGAGTCGGAAAAACCTTTCCGGCTGCTTTGTTGTGTCCTGCCCAAGGGTAAGACCCTAGGGAAAAAAAAATGAGGAAGCAAATTTTATAAGCTGTCTTAAATCCAAGCCGAAGATAGGACGTGTTTGGAGCTCCAGAGTCGCAAAATGGGACTCGAACCGAACGTGTGACCCCACCAATTGGTTTCTCGTTCGGAAAGCAGTCTGTTGGTAGGGTCTCACTTTCGGTTCGAGTCTTATTAAGCGACTCTGGAGCTCAAATACCGTCTAGAGTTTTGGTCTCCTGCGCCGGACCACGCTGAAATCGGGAAATCATTTAGCGATGCTCCCTCCCCTCCCAGCCACTCACACGCCTTGTGTCACGCTGCGCCGGCGGTAACGAACACTCATTAATGTCACAACTTTTATCATTTATAACAATTTCCTAATGACTGCGCCGAGTCCGAGCGAGTGTGCGCGTGTGTGTGTTAGAGAGGGAGCAGCATAACGAGAGATAAGGACGCACCGAAGAGAGAGGAAGGGAAGAGAGAGAGAGAGAGCGAGAGAGTCGGCCCGGGGAGCTGCGAAGGATAAGAGATGGCGCCTCTCGCAAACATCAGGCTTGGCCCCGGGCTATTTGGGAGCTCGCAGCGACCAGAGAAAAATTCTCAGGGGCACCTTTCCCCCTCCCTCCCCCCTCTCTCCCTCTAGCCCTCACCCTTTGCCTCCTATTCGCTGTAATAATTCCATCCCGAACGGAGCAGCGCTCTATCCCCCCCCGCTCTCTCTTGCCCGAGGCGCCGCGTAGCTCCGCGGCTCCAAATCATACCTCCTGTCCTTTTCTTCTCTCCCCCTTCTCTCTCTCTCTCTCTCTCTCTCTCTCTCTCTCTCTCTCTCTCTCTCTCTCTCTCTTCCCTCTTCACTCTTTATCCTGGCCCGGTATTTCATTTCCGAGACGGAGTGCGATGAGGAGGAGAAGAAAAGGTTCACCTAGAAGGACATGTTTGTCTGCTAACGAATGCCACCGCTTAATTAGCCACTCTGCCCACCTCGCCCCACCCCACCCTGCCCCGCCTCAGGCCAGGCAAGGCGTCCTTCCAGGACGATCAACACTGTCAAACATTTAGAGAGCTGGCCAGTGCAAAGCAGCGTGCCCTGAAAAAAAATTATCTGGACTGGAAATGCGTAAAAACAAGGAAGGAAGAGAACCGGACTTACAGTTAATGCCTAATTTTTTGGCGATGAGGTCAGCGAGGTCCTTGCAGAAGCCCTCGTATCCTTCCTCGGGCCGCTTGGGGTCCTTGTACATGAGGTACGGCGCCTCCTGCAAGCAAAACAGAAACAAATTAAATGCGTGACTTGCGTGCAGAAGTCCATTAAACAGTAACAGGGCGTCGCCCAGCCGCGTCGAACCCATCCGACCCACCAGCAGGGTGACAACCTTACCAACTATTTCGAGCATGGACCAACTATTCACACGGACACGCGAAGACTTCATTCGCTAAATGTGACTAGGACCTCCAATCGATTGCTCTTCGTACGAGGAGTCGATTGGTGGGGTCACACGTTCGGTTCGAGTCCCGTTTAGCGACTCTCGAGCTCAAAACGCGTCTGGCCGGCAGCCCCCTCCTCTACATCCTGGCTGCAGCTTTCGCAGCGGCGGTGAGTCCAGGCCGCTCGCCCCCCCCCCCTCCTTCCCCCAAGGTCCGTGCCGGTCTGCCGGTCCGTGCCATTAGCGACATGAATCTGAGCCAAACGATTAGATTTGTGCTGCCTGACCAACTTGCTGACCCCATAACCCACCGCATTACGCCTCGCCATTTCACCTTTATCTCTCTTCTTTGCTCCCTGCAGGCTCGCATTCTCTCTCTCTCTCTCTCTCTCTCTCTCTCTCTCTCTCTCTCTCTCTCGCACTCGCGGGGCGTCCCGTTTAGGGGTGCGAAAGAGACAGACCGGGCTCTACTTCCCACACCCCTTTTCCTCGCGTCCTTGCTCCAGCCTGCACCTGAGTAAATCCTCCAGCCCAAAGATGGACCGAAATCTAGAATTGGGTCACCGATTCGGTTCAAACTTTGCGGGTTCAAAGGGTACTACTAGAAATTATCATCTCTAAAAGGAAAGTTGGGCTGGAGGCTGGAGTAACTCACCTGTCCTTTGGCGAGTGCACTGCTGCCCCCACCTCCATTGCACCCCCCCCCAACCCCTCCACCCTGAAATCCCTCGGCGTGGAAGTGGTCAGCAGTTTTTATACTAATGATGGTGTGTGTGTGTGTGTGTGTGCGCACTCGCTGCCGCTCTGCCGCTCCACGCCTCAATCCCGCCGTGTTTGGCTCCTTTCGCAAAGAGAGCGCGGCGCCTCCACCGCAAAATTTTACCGACACACGCGCACACATTTATTCCGTCATTCACACATACACACACACACACACACACGGACGTACCATGATGCTCGTCACGATGTAAGTCTTGTTCCTGGGGATGTCCGGCTTGGAGTGGTGCAGGTACTTGGGGGACACGGGCACCAGCCCCTTGTTGTCGCTCCACTCTGCCACCTGCAGCAACCCCAACAACAACAAGAGGGTCAACGACACGCCAACAACAACAACAACAACAACAACAACAACAACAACAACAACAGTGGGCCGGGCGGCAAGCGCCTGCGGTATTCGGGGTCGGCCACCCGACCGCCGGCGTGTACGGCGGGATGGCCCATCCTGGACTCCGCGGGCGCTGGCTCGCCTCCGCGGAGAGGGCCATCATGACGCACAGTGAGGCGCTCACTGTGCGGCGGTCAGAATTCCACACGCGTTTTGAGCTCCAGAGTCACTAAATGGGACTCGCGCTGAACGTGTGACCCCACCAATGGATGGTTCGCGGTTCGAGTCCCGTTTGGCGACTATGGAGCTCAAGACGCGTCAAGCGTTTTGGCCGCCTGCGTCGGTCTTCTGACCCACCGCGGCACGGCGCGGAAGAGGAGAGAAGAAAGAAGACGAAGGAGAAGGAGG
This sequence comes from Stenchaetothrips biformis, assembly GCA_030522485.1. Taxonomy (NCBI): domain Eukaryota; kingdom Metazoa; phylum Arthropoda; class Insecta; order Thysanoptera; family Thripidae; genus Stenchaetothrips; species Stenchaetothrips biformis. The sequence goes on along the minus strand of CM060089.1, from coordinate 14,969,998 downwards.
AGGAGAAGAAGAAAAAGGAGTGGAAGATGATAATAAAGACGCCGGCGATTTGGAACGTGTCGGCGCAAAGACTGGCGGGCGGGGCTTTTCTGCAGGAAATGAGCTTTGTTTGAGAGAAGGCGCGGCGCGAAGGCGAACGCGGCAAGGGCGCGGTCCGACGGGTAATGTAGCAGACACAGCCGCATCCCGGACATTTTTTTTTCGTCGCGACAGTAATAATAATAAAAGTAATAATAGTAATGATAATAATGATAATAGTAACAACGCGAATCTTTGAAATGTTCCGTAGACAAACCCTGCGCACTGGGCCACATTCACAAAATTCAGTCGAGCGGACAACCTGGTGGGCAGACTTTTGTCTAGGAAACACCAAAAGGCATGTGTGCACAGGCTCACATCTTTAATGGGGACGCAACAAGGAAAAGTGGAGTGAGCCAGGAGGGTACTGTCGGCAGGGCTGGGACACTGATGCGCCAAGATGGGCCGCAGGGCCCGGGGGGGGGGGGGGGGGGGGGCACAGCAGGAAATTTGCTTTGATTCGGTCCAAGCAGAGAGCGATTCCGAGCATCGCTTTCGGTCTCTCTCTCTCTCTCTCTCTCTCTCTCTCTCTCTCTCTCTCTCTCTCTCTCTCTCTCTCTCTCTCTCTCTCTCTCTCTCTCTCTCTCTCTTTCATGGGTCGTTCCGCATGGGTGGGAGCGAGACGGTCGACGGCACGCTGTGAGCGGAATCAGTCTGAGGCTTGTCGTCGGCCTGATGCTGCTCAGCCAACAGTCCCGTGGCCGCCCCGCCCCACAGTGGGCCAGAAGACCAGTGGAGGCGGTCAAAATCCCGGACGCGTTTTAACCTCCAGAGTCGCTTAATGGAGCTCAAACCGAACGCGTGACCCCACCAATGGATTCCTCGTTCGGAGAGTAATCCATTGGTCGGGTCACACGGTCGGTTCGAGTCCCATTTAGCGCCGCTCTGGAGCTCCAAAGCCGCCGGTCTTCTGGCCCACTGTGCCCCGCCCCGCCCCGCCCCGCCGCGTCCTCTCGGATTGACGACCACGCCGCCCTGACCCCCCTGCGCCTTGCGCGTGCCGTCGTGGTCTGCGGACTCGGGTTTGTTTGTTCCAGCTTAATTTCCGGGACAGTCTCGGAGTGGGACGACGAGGACGACGACTAGGATGACGAACAGGACGGCGTCGTGGGGGCGCCTAGCCACAGTGAGCCGGATGACCCGCGCAGGCGGTCGAAACTCTAGACGGGTCTTCAGCTCTAGAGTCGCTAAACAGGACTCGAACCGAACGTGTGACCCCACCAATGGCTTCCTCGTTCGGAGAGCAATCCATTGGTGGGGTCACGTGTTCGATTCGAGTTCCATTCAGCGACTCTATGGAGCTCTAGATTTCCAGCCGTCTGCTCCGCGGTCCTCTGGCCCACTGTGCGGCCCAGCTCCGGGTCACCGAGTCACGCGTGCGGAAACTAAGATGCCTCTGCTTGTCTTACAGCGCGACGGCGGCGCGGCCGCTAGCCTCGGCCTCCACTATTGATAAACCTCAACTATTAATCACGTTAGCGTTATTAATAAAGCCAGCCGTCGGCACGTGCTCCAGGGTGGCGCTCCGCGTGGAAGATGAAAAATGGAGCCGCAAGTCACGAATCTGGTGGTGTAGTCGAGGGACACACCGCCGCCGCCCCTCCCCTTTTTCATAGCGCGGCGGGCCTGTCAGTAAGAGCTGACGTAAAAGTAACAAGGCGGACGCGACCCCGCGTGAGAGGGAGGGAGAGAGAGAGAGAGAGAGAGAGAGAGAGAGAGAGAGAGAGAGAGAGAGAGAGAGAGAGAGAGAGAGAGAGAGAGAGAGAGAGAGAGAGAGAGAGAGAGAGAGAGAGACAAAGAATTTAGTCGGTGCTGGTGCTGGGCGACCCCGCGCAAACCCAAGTCGAGCGAGCAGCGAGGCGGTGACTACCCGTTTGCTGACGGCATGGCTGTCCCGCCTGGCTTCGCGCTTGACTGAGAAAGCGGCCATCAATCTGTTAATTAATCTACTTCAACGGCAGCCACGCTGACCCCGGGCAGCAGAGCTTCGTCGCTCCGTCTCACAGTGGACCAGAAGACCGGCTAAAGCGGCTGAAACTCATCTCGACGCGATTTGAGCTCCAGAGTCCGCCAAACCGAACGGGTGACCCCTCCGATGGATCACTCGTTCGGAGCGCAATCCATTGGTGAGGCACACGTTCGGTTCGAGTCCAATTTAGCGACAATGAAGCTAACACAACCCGTCCGGGATTTTGACCACCGCCGGTCTTCTGGCCCACTGGCCCACTGGGCGTGATGTTTCTTGCACAACAGAAAGCGTTCTATGAGAGGGAAGAATACGGGCCGCTCACCTTGACGATGTTGCTGTTGATGGACATCTCGACGACGTGCAGCGTGTAGTTGACCCTCCGGCCCGCCTCGTTGAACCGGATGTCTCCGGTCAGTCCCTCCAGCTCCACCTGCGGGACGAGACATGCGTCAAAAACAAGCCAAAGACCAACATAAAATGATTTATTTTTCTAAAAGTTGCAGTAGTAGTTAGCCTATGGTGCGTCACGATGGCAAGCCGGGCGCGCAACTTTGCATGAGACTTAACAAAAAATAGCAACCGGCAAATTGAAAGAAAAAAAAAAGAAGGCGAAAAAAAAAGTGCGCGCGGGGTGGCTGCCCTGTGATGAACGAGCGATTCGCCGCGGACAAGCTGAGGTCCGTGGCAAGCGCACAGTGGGCCGGAAGACCGGTGGAGGCAGTGTAAGTCGCGGACGCGTTTTGATCTCCAGAGTCGCTGGATGGGACTCGAATAATCGAACGTGTAACCCCACCAATGCGTTGCTCTCCGAACGAGGAATCCGTTGGTGGGGTCACACGTTCGGTTCGAGTTCTGTGAAGCAACTCCGGAGCTGAAACCGCGTCTAGAGTTTTGGCCGCCTGTGCCGGTTTTCTGGCCCACTGTGCCACGGGCTGGTCGGCCCGGGGCTCGGCCTAGGGATCCGGGTCCGTCATCCCCGACCAATTTAACGTGGCCTCCACCGCGCGGTTCAAGTCCTGCCCCGCCCAGCGCCGCCGCGTCCGAAGGAAACTTTTTAGATTGGTTCTCATAGCGGTAGCGAGTCTTTTGTGGCGTCGGAGGGGAAAAAAAAGTAAAGAGTCGAAAAATATATATTAAAAAAAAAAAGACGAGAGCGGCGTTGGGTTCACACGGGGATGGCGAGCGAGCGGAAGGATGGCTGATATCATTAACGCCGGATTGATAAGAGCAGAGGCGACCCTTTTCGCGCCTTATCACGACGTCAGCGCGCCATTTTACATTTTAAAGACGATAAAAATGTAACCGTCGCCAGAACGAAACGCCAGCTCTCATCAGACGCCGCGCTTTTGGAGTCATTAAGGACCTTTTCAAGGCCTTTTAGGCCCTCGGTGTCACCAGGTGACTTTCAGGTTGCGTCGACGACCCTTGTGAGAGAAAATGGCGTGTCTGCGTACTTTTCGACGCTTGCTGCCGACGTAATTTAGGCCCTTGGCATGCCGAGGTCGTTTAGGCCCTATGCACCTCCAGCAGCCCATTTAGGCCCTCGTGCTCCGGTCCCTTCCGGCCCTTGCACCTTCATTTCCATTGTGGCCCTGCATGCCTTACCCTGCTTGGCCGGCCGGGGCCCTTGCCCCCGGCCCTGCCGCACAGGGGGCCAGAAGACCGGCGCAGGCGGCCAAAATTCCAGACGCGGTTTGAGCTCCAGAGTCACTACCTGGGAGTCGAAGCGGACGTCTGACCCCACAAATAGATTCCTCGTTCGGAGAGCAATCCTTTGGTGGGGTCACACGTACGGTTCGAGTCCCACTCAGCGACTCTAGAGCTATAAGCCCGTCTAGAATTTTGTCCGCCTGCGGCGGTCTTCTGTCCCACTGTGTACCGGCGCGCAGGGTCGTTCCCTCGGGTCGTCATCTCCTTGACGCCACACGCACACCGGAGACAGGAGACCAGGCGCGCGGCACCGCGGCGAGGAGGTGTCCGGTGTCGCCATAACGGGGCCGGCGGCAGCGCGGCAGGTACTTGGCGGCGTCAAGGGCCCGGCTGCACTAATGAGTGCGACGGGGACACAGTGGACCACACGACGGCGCAGGCGGCAAAAAATCCACACGCGTTTTCGGCTCCAAAGTCGCCAAACAGGACTCGAAGCGAACGCGTGACCCCACCGATAGATTGCTCTCCGAACGACGGATCCATTGGTGGGGTCACACATTCAATTCGAGTCAAATTTAGCGACTCTGGAGCTCAAAAACGCATTCAGAGTTCTTCCAGCCCACAGTGCCCCGCTCCGCTATATACCCACCTTGCGCAGGTTCCGGGAGATCTTGTCGCCGTGCTCCCAGGTGAGCGAGGCGTTGCAGTCCGGCCACCTGCTGCTGTTGGACGGCCCGTTGCTGCCGGCGCCGCGCCGCAGCGGTGGCTTCAGCAGCTCCTGCTTCTTCTTGAGCAGCTTGTTGAGGGCCTCCACTAGCACGAACACGGCGTCGTACATGAGCGCGGCGTGGGCCTGCGGAACAACTCATACAGTGATTAGTACTCGGCGGAAGGCGCGTCGCACAGTGGTCCAGCAGACCGGTGGAGGCGGGGTCAAAATCCCGGACGCGTTTGGAGCTGTAGAGTCGCTGACAGGGCACTAACCAAACGTGTGACCCCACCGATGGATATCTGGTTCGGAGAGCCATTCATTGGTGGGGTCACACGTTCGGTTCGAGTCCCCCGTTCAGCGACTCTGGGGCTCAAAACACGTCTTGACTTTTGGCCGCCTGCGCCGGCGGTCTTCTGGCCCACTGTGCTCTGTGGGGGACGACGTCGACGACAGAGACTCACCGAGATGGTGGTGGGGTTGTAGCGGGCGTTGGGCGCGGCGGCTATCCCCGCCACGTGCTGCTTCCAGCCCTCCATGAACTCGCGGACGTGCTTCTTGGCCGTGTCCACGATGCGGAAGCCGGTGATGTTCATGGCCTCGTACTCCAGCACGTCCGTCTCCCACCGGTCGTCCATGATCTGCGGGCAGATGAACACAGGGCGGACGTCACACGATCGCTCCCCTGCGGCGCGCAGAGAGTGGCTTCACTTATTCACAACAGCCGAACGGATCGGGCGCACAGTGGGCCGGAAGACCGGTGGCGGCGGTCGTAATCCCGGACGGGGGCTGAGCTCCGGGGTCGCTAAACTGGGACTCGAGCCGAACGTGTGACCCATCCAATGGATGCCTCGTTCGGAGAGCAACCCATTGGTGGGGTCACACGGTCGGTTCGAGTCCCATTCAGCGACTCTGGAGCTCCAAACGCGTCTCGAGTTTCGGCCGCCTGTGCCGGTCGTCTGGCCCACTGTTAGGCAGTCTGCCGACCGGCCAGGGCCAGGCCAAGCAGTAGCTTCTTTGCCCCATTCTAATCTGACCCATGTGTCTCTACCCTGCGCCTGCCCGTCCGCCCGTCATCCTTTTATCTCTTTCCTGGGTGGGGAAGGGGGATGGAGAGAGAGAGAGAGAGAGACGGGCAGTGCGATGTCCCTGCGATGAATGCGTTGGCCCCGGCGGGGTTATCGCCTCTTTGTGACCACACGACGCCCCGCCAGCACGCCGCGCCCCGCCGCCATGCCAACACACCTGCGCGTCACAATGTGTGTCCTCCACATTCCGCGCCTTTTTTTTTTTTTTTTTTTTTTTTTTTTAGCAGCCCGCTATGCCACCCGCAGCAGCCACCCGCACCCTTCACTGTTGGATGGAGCGCTAACGCGATTTTCGTCGATGCGACACGTACTAATATAATCCTCGATGACCAGTCAGTCGCGTCAACGCGACGGACGCCTCCCCTGCAGCGACGGACTACTATCCATCCACTACGATCAAAACGGCAAAATTGGCTGGCCGACTGGCGGACTGTTGGAATATCTAACCGCTGCGCGGTTCCCGCCCCGCCCCGCCCCGCCCCGCCCCGCCCCGCCCCGCCCGCCCCGCCCCGCTGGCCCCGCCCTTGTCTGATAACGCCGACTTAAAACTTGGCCCACAATATTTCAGGCCGTCAATTGGCGGGGGCCCGGCCGCTCTGCTGCAGGATGATTCCGAACCGTCGTCGAGTCGCTCGCTCTGTCCGTCTCGCACTGGTGGGGGGCGTCCAGCGCCCCAGGGGTGCGAGGGAGAGAGAGAGACCGACTAGGTTCGCAATCAGCCCAGCTGGCTGCGCCGTGAATCAGGGCCTACCTGATGAGAGACAAGATTCGACTCAAACAAATGACGCGGGGTGGGGCGGGGCGGGGCGAGGCGGGGCGGGGCGCGGCGCTGGCAAACTTTCTCCACGCGGCCATTTCCTCGGCGCAGCAACGGCGCTGTCAAAATTAGCCCCACTCCTCGTCCCACCCGTACCCTTGCCGCCATCACCCTGCTGCGTCGAAATTCTCACCATTCCTCATCGTCATTGCAAAACTGAAACGAATTTAGGGCGCGGCGTCCTTGTCGTCCTACGAGCCGCGAGGGGGTGTCGTGGATGGCGGGCCTGACAGCGGTGGCTCGTCGCTGCTGACACCGCAGCCGCCGCAGGGACTCGAACCCGAGCCACGCCGTGGGCCGCTTCTCTCTCTCTCTCTCTCTCTCTCTCTCTCTCTCTCTCTCTCTCTCTCTCTCTCTCTCTCTCTCTCTCTCTCTCTCTCTCTCTCTCTCTCTCTCTCTCTCTCTCTCTCTCTCTCTCTCTCTCTCTCTCTCTCTCTCTCTCTCTCTCTCTCTCTCTTTCTCTCTCTTTCTCTCTCTGTCTCTCTCTCTCTCTCTCTCTCTCTCTCTCTCTCTCTCTCTCTCTCTCTCTTTCTCTCTCTCTCTCCCTCTCTCTCTCTCTCTCTCTCTCTCTCTCTCTCTCTCTCTCTCTCTCTCTCTCTCTCTCTCTCTCTCTCTCTCTCTCTCCCTCCCTCTCTTTCTCTCTCTCTCTCTCTCTCTCTCTCTCTCTCTCTCTCTCTCTCTCCCTCTCTTTCTCTCTCTCTCTCTCTCTCTCTCTCTCTCTCTCTCTCTCTCCCTCCCTCTCTTTCTCTCTCTCTCTCTCTCTCTCTCTCTCTCTCTCTCTCTCTCTCTCTCTCTCTCTCTCTCTCTCTCTCTCTCTGACTCACTCACTCACTCACTCACTCGAAGCCCATCGGAACGACAGAGACGTAACAAATGGCCGGGTCACGGGGCCGTGGGTGGCACATTATTTCACATTGAATGATAATATCATAAATCAGTCGGGCTGCGCGTCGCGCGTCGCGCATCGCACCGCGTCGGCACGCAGCAGCAGCAGCTCTTTAAATACATGAGTGTCATTTGCCAGCCGCCTTCTTCTTTTGTTGCGCGCTTGATCGGCGCTCGGGTCGTTTGTCAGTTTGTCACGCGGTCACGCGCGACCTCCCATCCCAGCAGCAGCGGCCCTCAGGGTTCCAGCAGGCCCGGCGCCCGGCCTGATGAAGCGCCGCCGCCGCCGCGGCACAGTGGGCCAGACGACCGGCGGAGCTCCAGAGTCGTTAAATGGGAAACTCAAACCGAACGTGTGACCCACACCAAGGGATTGCTGTCCGAACGAGGTATCCATTGGTGGGGTCACACGTTTGGTTCGAGTCCTGCTTCGCGACTCCGGAGCTCAAAACGCGCCCATAGTTTTGGCCGGCTGCGCCGCCGGTCTACTGGCCCACTGTGCGCCGCCGCTCCACTCGAGCCGCGTGCTTTGTGTATAAAAGAAGAAAGTCGCCGCCCTACGGTGGGCCAGAAGACCGGTGGATGGAGGCGGTCCTTCTGGCCCGCCGTGCACCTTCACTCACCAGCCCACTCAGCAGGTAGTGGTATATCCGCTTGCCCAGCTGCACGTCCCTCGCGTGCGCCACCACGATCTCCTTGGCCATCTCCGTCGTGCAGTCCAGCACGATGTACTTGTGCGTCCACCGCGCCGACCTGGAGGCAGGAAGAAAACACAACGCAATGAAAACAAAAGTCCCGGGACGCGCGCGTTCTTTCCTCCGTCGACTTTCCAAACACCGACCAATCTGCCAGCCCGACCGGGCCGGTCGCTGCTATTATTTTGGCCGGGCGACTTCATCAGAGTGGACCGGTCGGGAGGGGAGGGGTGGAGGGGGGGACCACGCCGGGGAAAGAAAATGAATCAGTTTTCTCAGCCAACAAGACGGTTGCGCGACCGGCTACGGTCGAACCGAAGAATGTGGGCGAACTAACGATGTTATTTATCTGGCGGACCAACTTCTCATCTCGGGGACTGATTTATCCTATCGAGGAGACACTGCACAGTGGGCCAGATGACCGGTTTTTGTTCCATACCTATTGAAAACTTATACAAAATTAGAAAGATAGAAGATTTTGTAATTTTCAGAAGTTCATATGCAATTTTCCCCCAACAATTTCTCCTGGAAATTCCAATTTATTTCCTTTAAGCAATGAGTGAGAATCCGTAACCCGACTGTGGGGTAATCCCCGGGACGAGGGAACGAAAACATGATGTTTTCTGCCACACCGGCGGGATGGCGAAGCAACCCCCTCTTTCGACTTGGCGCGCCATTCTCGCAGCACACGTTCATCCCCTCCCCCTTCCCCCTTTTCCCCTTCCCAACACGCGCCACGCCTCATACCCAAGCCGTCACTGCTGACAACGCCTAGCGCGCGTTAACGGAGCGTGAAAAACGCGGAAGTCGCGGCTTTCCGCACTTTAACCTCTCCACGCAAAACTCCTCAGCCAACGCGCCGGGCGCGCCCCTCCCCAACTCCCCCGCCCCCCTCCACCCCCTCGCTTTTTCTTTCATATCTACGACGCACGCCGAGCGCACGGCGGCGGCCTCCACGCCCCAGTGCCGCCACCTGTCCCGAGGCAACGTTTTCATCGTCGCTTTTCACCTGCCTTCCCCGACCACACGCCACTTCCCCTCCCCCTCCCTCTTCCGCAGCCCCGATAGACGCGCGCGCGTTTTCCATACACACACAACACACGCCGCCGAACTCCCAGCGTGATGAGCCGCCGACCATGGGCTCACCACCATGGGCCGCAATTATACGGTCGCTGTGGCTGCTCCCCCCCCCCTCGCCGCATCTTGCCTGTCAAGCGTAAGCGAGGCGGCCCGGAGTGGAAAGCGCCGAGGCTGGCTGCCTCCTCCGGCGACAACACCCCCGCCCGCCCCCCACAGTGGGCCAGAAGACAGGCGCAGGCGGCCAAAACTCTAGGCGCGTTTGGAGCTTCAGAGTTGCTGAGTGAGATTCGAACCGAACGTGTGACCCTACAAATCCATTCCTCGTTCGGAGAGCAATCCATTGGTAGGGGGTCACAAGTTCGGTTCGAGTCCCATTTAGCGACTCTGGAGCTCAAAACGCGTCGAGAGTTTTGACCCGCACCTGCGCCGGTCTTCTGGCCCACTGTGCTGCCCCCGCCCCGTTTCGTGCCGCCCCTCCCCACGGTCCGTCGTTAGCGGCACCTGTGTCGGCGCATAGCGCACCTGGCCGTGGCGGGGCGGGGCGGGGCGGGGCGGGGCGGGGCGTGTGTCCCCGGCCTGGACGACCCCTCCTCGAGCAAGGCCAGCGGCGGCCAGAGGACCAGCAGCAGCAGGCGGGCCATGCCAGGCCAGAGGCCATATGGGGTCACGTACCCCCTCGTTTGGCACCCCTAGCCGGCCAGGCTGGATCCAGGCGGGACCAGCCTGGGCCGCGCCGCCGGCCATCACGGAGCCGGCGATGGGGCGGCCCAGCCGGCCACGGCACAGTGGGCCTGAAGACCAGCGCAGGCGTCCGAAACTCCAGACGCGTTTTGAGCTCCAGAGTCGCTAAACAGGCCTCGAACTAAACGTGTGGTGTGGCCCCACCAATCGATTCCTCGTTCGGAGAGCATTCCATTGGTGGGGGTCACACATGCGGTTCAAGTCTCATTCAGCGATTCGGGACCTCAGAACCCGTCCGGGGCTCTGACCACCTCCACCGGTCCTCTGGCCCACCGTGCTGGCCCAGGCCAGGCCCTCCATGACGGCGGCGGGCGAGGGCCGGCGGCAAGCGCCACTAGCGGGTCGTTTGGGGGCGGAGCGAAGCGCCATATTACAGCCAATCGTTAATTAACACGCCCCATACCTGCAGTAAGCAGTGCCTGCCGCCCCCACACCCCCTCTTCCTTATACTCATTTCCACCCCTATATTTTCCCTTACCGCACACGCGCTCGCGCTCTCACAGTCACACACACGCACATACACACACGCATGTGCGCGCGCACACACACACACACACAATCGCGCGCGCGCCGGTCACCATACCCCATACCGCCCGATATTATGACATGAGCGCAAAATAACACTGTTCGGTGATGAGCGCGCGCCAAATTTTCCCACGCCGCGCGCTGCTACCGCCCCGCCCCGCCGTAATGGGGAGCAAGCAGTGGCCAATGAAGGGTGTCCATTGCGTGTGGCGGGCCCACCTGCCCCGCTTCCCAGCAGCCCACTGTGTAGTGTAGTATGCGTTGCTATGATGAGCCGTTGCCTGCCTGCCCGCCGCGGTCCTATATAGTCTGCACAAAGGCACCACGCCTGCCGCAGCAAGCCAGATCAAGCATGCACTCACATCCGCTCTGAACAACAACAAAATAGTAATAATGATGATAATAATAATAATAATAATAATAATAATAATAATAATAATAATAATAATAAAATAATAATAATAATAATAATAATAATAATAATAATAATAATAATAATAATAATAATAATAATAAGAGTTGCCACAAATTCTCCCTGAAACAAACTTGCTTTGCACTCAAAAAACAAACTTGCCTTATTAGAGCTTGCTCTAAAAAAGACAGTGCGTATGAAGGGACTTTTCTCACAATTTCTATTTAATTATAGTTAATTTTTCATTTATTTTCCATTTCTTTTTATTTCTGAAAGCAGGTCTAAATAGGGCAAGCTCCTCCTTCGCTTATTTTTTATTTAATTTAATTTCAATTAAATTTTATTTTATTTTTAATTTAGTTTCCATTGTATTTATGTCCTGCCCATACCCCCCTCCCTCGACTACCATACTCCCCAGACCACTCGGGGACCGTCCCCAAGCTTGGCGTGAGTTCAGCGGCACGGGGTATCGCCGCACGCTGCCGCGCACTGCGCGCGGCACGATGGGTTGCCTACCCACCGGGCTGATTCCTGTTCCGCCCGAGTGCACCGAGAGGTAAGGAAGGACGTCAGCGAACACCACAGACGCAGCTTCCAGAACACGAGAGGATTGTTCAACCTGGACACGCTGGAGAAGGCCCTCATCGTGAACTTGTGACTCGTGCTACCAGAAGGAAGGACCGACCTTGAGCGTCACATACGTCACTTTCAGCACTCTCCATAACATTTCGTAAAGGCTGAGAAATGTCCTGGGAGGTGTAAGGACGCCATTGGGGTGACGTCGGCAGGTCTGCCTCGGCCTCGCCCAGGGCTCCATTGGGCACCGGCAAACCGACTGCAGCGCGCTGTGACCGGAGATGGGGAGGGAAGGCCGTGGCCGCGCACCCCGCCAAGGCCTTTCCTTCGGCCCCTTAGAGCTGTCGCCAGGAGCGCGTCCACAGACCTTATGGCGAGCCCCGCGCGTGGTGCTGCGCCTGCCAGTCCGTCGCCGTACTACCTGGTGGTGGTCATGCACTGCACCACGGCGGCCGGGCCAGGGGAACGTTCGCAGAGGTCAAGGGTAGCCACGCCCGTGGTGCTGCGCCTGCCAGTCCGTCGCCGTACTACCTGGTGGTGGTCATGCACTGCACCACGGCGGCCGGGCCAGGGGAACGTTCGCAGAGGTCAAGGGTAGCCACGCCCGTGGTGCTGCGCCTGCCAGTCCGTCGCCGTACTACCTGGTGGCGGTCATGCACTGCACCACGGCGGCCGGGCCAGGGGAACGTTCGCAGAGGTCAAGGGTGCTGCACGTGCCTGCCAGGACGTCGCCGTGCTACCTGGGCGCAGTCATGCAGTGCACCACGGCGGCTGGGCCAGGGAAACGTTCACGAGCCCACAGGTGAGCAGCTCACTGCCACTCCACATCGTCCTCCAGTCCTTGGGTGCGTGTATTCTCTGATCTGCAGTGTGCTCCTTAGTACAGTCAGGAGTGTGTATAGTTGCGCACTCGTTTGAAGTCAAGTGCGCAGTCCTCGGCGAAGTTCACAGTGCAGTGAGTGAGTGATTTGAACACAAAGTTACTGACAATGTCATTGTACAAGCACCATTAAAATGTTAATTTTGATTGCTGTTGATAAATGGCTATTAACGAACGAATTTTCATTTTAAAAATTAATTTATTACTTGAAAACAGTATTCTTTCCTATACCTTGTCTTATCACTGATGTGATAAGGTAATACACTAGGTAATACAAAAAAATAAATGAAAATACAAATCCTCTATAATAACCTCTATGAAGGTACTGTAGCGCGCGGGGAAGTTCAATGCTCGTTGTTTGGCCTCTCGTGCACAACTGTGAAGGGCGCTCGGCACACTGGGCAGTGCACCGGAAGTCTCATTCGTTGGCGAACCTGCCGCCAATTGTCAGCACAACCGTAGTGGAAGCGGTGTGGGCAATTCTCCAGCTCCCCTCTAAAAACAGCCGTCCTCCTTTCGGCCAGGCAAATCGAACAATTATCCGGGGGCCCTGAAAAAGATATAGTTCATTTAATCTTTAGCGGAATTCATTCACTTTTCAGAGCAGAGTGCCATCCGCAGCGTCCCGCGGTTTGGTTTTCCGAGGTAAGAGCCAGCCGCAGTGCCCCTTTTTTACGTGCGACACTGGTGTAGAGAGTGTGGCCTACGTTGCCCCTTTCTCGTCTTCTGTGGCGTACCCATCAGGCGCTTCAGCCTCAGACCCCTTAGTGCTAAAGATGGACAGGCTGGTATGAGTGCACACTAAATGACCAGGGACAATTTTAGCATCCAGCTGGATGCGGTTTTAAGCACATCTAACTTCGGACAAATTTGTATCTAGCTAGTCACGAATTGTACATAAAGAGGCACAATTTTGTCCATCAATTGGATCACAAATATTGTCTCGTGTTCGAAGTACAATATTGTGCCTCTTTATGTACAATTCGTGACTAACCGGATACAAATTTGTCCGAAGTTAGATGTGCTTAAAACCGCATCCAGCTAGATGCAAAAATTGTCCCTGGTCATTTAGTGTGTGAGATCGGATAGAGAGATAGAAAAAGTAGCAAGTCGCCTGAAATGTCATTACCTTCAACAGCATTCACCATAAGGACGGCTTGATAGGACCCAACGGCCTCCTGTATGGTGACGCCGCGTGCCGGTACCCTCTGCATTGGCATTGTTGAGGAGAGTTCTACGTCTCCGAATCCCTCTACGAAGACGTATGCGTAGAGCATCTCCACATCAGATTGCAGAGGGAACCGGCGCTCCAGTCGGCGGCCATCGGGCAAAATGAACCGGATGCGCACCGTGCTTGGTCCGTCGGCATCAGGAGGGAGTCGGGCCGCCGCTGCGGCTTTGAGTGCAGCGAGACGTTCCAGGTCTCGCCGCCGCCTCTCCTCCCGCTCTTCCCGTTCCTGCTCCTCATTCCGCCTGTCCCGCTCCTGGGCCTCGGCCACGTGTCGCCGCAGCAGGTCCTGTCTGCGGCCCACCTCGAACTCGATGTCCTGGGCCCGCCTCAGAGCTCGCTCTTCCTCAACTGAACAATGCAAGAAAGTCAAAATCAATTGACAAACACGAAACGTTCGAAAAATTTAGTATGTCTTTTAACGGCTTTGCGATTCCTGTGCACTGTAACTAGACAGCCGAAAATCGGTGAATCGCGGGCAAGGACATGGGCGTCATAGAAGAAGAATTGGTATTAGGTGCAACGCTTCAAAGAGACAAGAACAGATCAGAGGGGGGGGTGAGTGGCGCTCTGCTGAGTCCGCTCGCTGGCGCTCGCGAACTCGCTCCGCGAATTAATAGTTATGGCCATACCATTTCTAGATCCACGCCAGAATGTAAAGAAATTGATTACTTACGCTGGTGGTTTCCCGGGACAGCAGCTGGTATATTAGCAGGAGGATCAGCAGGCGCAGGACCGAACATATGATCCAGCTGGGGAATGTCGGGCAGCTCGATGTCGTCATCCACTACAAATCAAAAAATAGTGCAATGTGTGAGAAGTGTCGCTCAATTATTTTTTTTACGGACGTTGGTGCCGTCTGCGAAGCGTCCGACGGACAGCACACAGTGGGTCAGAAGACCGGCAAAGGCGGCCAAAACTCTAGACGCGTTTCGGGCTCCAGCATCAGGACCTGAACCGAACGAGTGATTTCACACCCCCTCCCCCCCACGGATTCCCCGTTCGGTGGGGTCACACTTTCCGTTCGAGTCCTCTTTCTCGACTGTGGTGCTCAAAACGCGTAGAGTTTTGGCCACCTGCGCCAGCCTACGACAGCCGGCTGACCATTGCCGGGCTAGCAGGCTAATTCCATACTTCTCTCGTCGCTCTGTCTCTCTCACACTCATGGGGTGCCCCGCATGGGTGCGAGAGAGATAGAACGACGAAAGCAGTGATCAGAATCAGTCCGCTGAGGCGGACACGCGTTCACTCAGCGGCGATCTGCCGGGCTGTCGGAACGCGTCCGCCGCGGCTAGCGATCGACGGACACCGGAGGGACGGCTCAACACCCTAATTTCACCCTCCTTTACAAGTAAATGCTCCCCTTCGCGTTGCTGCCACCCGTGGTCTTCGCCTGAAAAAAACATAAAACAAGAGACTTTATGTGAGCCATTGGGAGGGTGAAACATACCTACAGCGGCGTCAATGGGAGCTGGCTGCTGCCTTGGCCGCAGTTGCATGTGCATGGCCGGCACCACTGTTGAACAATTAAAAATTGTTTCAGGGAACTTGGGCACGTTTTGTGTTACAAAGGAAAGCGACATAGGCGTACGTACGTGCAGCGGCGGGTTCGTCGTCCTCTGACCCCGAAGATACAACGACCACGTCAACATCTGCAATATGAAAACAAAAATATGAAGTCACGAATACCACAATACGTATGCCATCCCCTGTGGCATTCAAAATTACGTAATCATGACTGCATTCAGATTGCTGAGGTGTGTCTCCTGTCATTGGGCTGCCATGGGAGGCGATTCGAATGCAGCCGCATTCGGCTAGCCGTGAGGACGAAAAACTACACCAAATAGATCCATGCTGAGTGTACATGTTTCTCGTGGTTCTCGTTACGAGGCATCTTCCCCCTCCCACCCCCCTCTTAGGGTAATTGCATACTTATAGTGAAACATTAACAAAACGGGTGAAAGTAAATGCGCTTACCTGCACCGGGAGGATTGTCAACGTCTTCATCCTCATCTATAACGATACAAAAATAATTATATTTTGAACGTTTAGCGACCGTCTTTATTTTGAGTGTCAGAATAATATATGCCTTCGTACCGTGCTGAGCCCGACGCTGAGGCGGTCTGCCGCGCCGTCCTGGGATTCTCGGCCCAATTGGATGCCTCCTTGGCCTGCCGACTGGCCGCCTGGGCTCGACTGGAGGGCGGTGTTGTAGTGGAGGCCTCCCACGCCGTCCTCCCCTACCCCTACCTCTGCCCATGCCAATTTCTGCCGGCTCTGGAAATTGAGTGCAAACATGTTACCATAGACTGGCCTAAGGGTACTCTCACCTTTAGTTAAACGTAACCAAAACCTCAATTCTTACCACCATCTGGTACTGGAGGAGGAGGTAGCACCTCGGGTGATGGATCCCTTGCCATAACAGGGCTCATGCGTCCTGGTGTGGGGGGCCTCCAGGGAGGGATTGCAACTTCATCATGAGGTCGCAATCGCGCCTCAATAAACACCACCTCGGGGCTTGCAGGTGGTAGAGGCTGGGCCAATCGGTGCTGTGGCCGGGGCGCCAGGTCTTCCTCGTCCTGCACAAGGCGCAGATCCATGACAGCGGGGCTCCGAGGAGGTGGTGGAGGCGGCTGCTGCGCTACGCCGCCGCCGTCATGACCCACGCCAGGTACAACAGGGATGGCCGGCGGTGTTGGGGGGTCCCGTGGCGCCAGGTCTTCCTCGTCCTGCACAAGGCGCAGATCCATGACAGCGGGGCTCCGAGGAGGTGGTGGAGGCGGCTGCTGCGCTACGCCACCGCCGTCATGACCCACGCCAGGTACAACAGGGATGGCCGGCGGTGTTGGGGGGTCCCGTGGCGCCAGGTCTTCTTCGTCCTGCACAAGGCGCAGAGCCAGGACAGCGGGGCTCCGAGGAGGTGGTGGAGGCGGCTGCTGCGCTACGCCGCCGCCGTCATGACCCACGCCAGGTACAACAGGGATGGCCGGCGGTGTTGGGGGGTCCCGTGGCGCCAGGTCTTCTTCGTCCTGCACAAGGCGCAGATCCAGGACAGCGGGGCTCCGAGGAGGTGGTGGAGGCGGCTGTATCGCCACGACATCCTCCTCCTGATGATCCGCGCCTGGTTCAATCGGGATGGCCGGCCCCACGCTAGCCTCGTCCTGTCGACCCGGGTGGCGCGCAGCAGACAAGGCTTCTTAATTGACAGAGAATAAGGGGAGCACAACGTTAATGTTAAACTTCTACATTAAGCATTACATTTATCCGATTAACAAATATCCAAATATTGAAAGTTAGGATGAGTTACGTACGGTTAAAGCTTCTACTGAATAAAGACAGGAAGCAGTTGCGAGGCCTCGTCGGTGAACGATCCGAATCATCCTGGTGAACAGAATAGAACATGTAAACACATGTTTGCATTTTCGCTACACTTAGCAGAAATACTTAGAAGTCCACCGGGGAGGTGAGGGCTCTGCTTCATTCCGACAATGAGAGACTTAAGAAAACTTGAAATGAAACACAGTTCTGATGTGCATAGCAGAGCATAAAACATTGGGTCATCTTTGTTCGTTAATAACTGAAAACGTACCTCGTCTGAAATATCCATGGGGACCGGCGTGCACCTTGAAGGTTCGCCTTCCAAGTAGACCCCCTGGTGAAAAAAAGAAAATAGTGTAGGGATATGTGACAGAACAGCCATGTTATCGCACTGTTGCATAAAGAACCACAAAGGTTCCTGATTCTTACCTCTAAGTTTGTCTCTGCAGCTTCCGAAGCAGCAACTCGTGCAGCATCAGCAGCAGCCGCCGCAGCCCGGATCTGCTCTCTGCGCCGTTGCCACGCCGAGCCAGAAACCACGGGGGGATGTTCCGCCCATCTTGGGTGCAGAGATGGCCCAGGCACGGCGCACTCCTACACGCATTGAAAAAGTCAGATTAATTAACCAATGAAGGAAATGACCTATATTAGCGGTTCCCAACCATTCTCGTCTCGCGACCCACAAATGGCTGCAAAACATTTTTGCGGTCCCACAGCCAAACATCCCCCTCCCCCATAAAAAAGAGAAGAAATTACTTAAGTTAGTACCCATTGAACGAGTACAGTGGCTTTGGTGAAAAAAGACACACCAGGAATCGAACCCTGGACCTCCAGACTAAGAGTGCGACCTCTACGCTCTCGGCCACCGTGGTCGTTGTAGTGACGCCGACTACAAAGTCCCCGCCACGCCTTTTCCGGTCTCGCGTGCGCCTGATGGGTAGGAGTCCCGCAGGCACGCCTGTTCAGCGGGCTGGCCTATGCTGTTCCCCGGCAGGCGCGCGGCCGACCGGCGCACAGTGGGCCAGACGACCGGTGGAGGCGATCACAATCCGGACGCGTTTTGAGCTCCAGAGTCGCTACACAGGACTCGAACCGAACGTGTGACGCGTCTAGAACGGCCGCCTGCACCGGTTTCCTGGCCTAGTGTGCAGCAGCAACTTGGGCGACAAGGTCTGGCCGGGGTACCCAGGCTATTTACTATTAATTTTCCCTCCCTAATTGAGTGTTTCCAGGTGAGTACCGCAGCCCATCTGGACCATAAGGTTGAGAACCGCTGACCTATACGACAAATTTAAGAACTAACCATCTCCACCTCCTCTGGTGATTCAATGTCCATGTCCGACAATGATGATGAGCTGATGTCCATTGATGAACCTGTGGGCGAGTTGTCGCCTACCGGATCATCGAAGCTGTCGTCATGAAGGATGGCGGCAAGAAATGGAGGTAAAGGAGGGGGACTCTCCAAATGCATGGGACCCTCCGAATGCATGAGTCCAGTAGTCCGCGCGGGTGGCACTGCAGCTGGGAGTGGCCAAGCAGGCCGCGCTTGTTGCCCTCCACGGGGGAGTCCTCCAGGCCCCAGGGGAAGTCCTGCAGGTGGAGATGGGCCTCTTGGTGGCCGTGGGGCTGCTGGTGGAGGTGGGCCTCTAGGTGGCGGTGGTCCTCCTGGGCCAGGTTGGCCTCCTGGTGGAGCTGGGTCCCAAGGTGGAGGTGGGCCTCTTGGTGGCCGTGGGGCTGCTGGTGGAGGTGGGCCTCTAGGTGGCGGTGGTCCTCCTGGGCCAGGTTGGCCTCCTGGTGGAGCTGGGTCCCAAGGTGGAGGTGGGCCTCTTGGTGGCCGTGGGGCTGCTGGTGGAGGTGGGCCTCTAGGTGGCGGTGGTCCTCCTGGGCCAGGTTGGCCTCCTGGTGGAGCTGGGTCCCAAGGTGGAGGTGGGCCTCTTGGTGGCCGTGGGGCTGCTGGAGGTGGGCCTCTAGGTGGCGGTGGTCCTCCTGGGCCAGGTTGGCCTCCGGGTGGCGGGGGACCTCCAGGTGGGGCTGGGCCGCCTTGGCCTCCTTGGTCTGGTGGTGGTGACGGAGGAGGGGAAGGAACCTGGGGATCTGCCGGACGGTCTGGCGGGAGTTGAGGGGGAAGGCCTTGCAGCGGAGCCTGGTGTGCAGCCACTTCTTGCGCAGGACGACCCCACTGCTGTAAGTCCCGCAGGACGTTCTCCATTAGGTAGGAGCTTGCATCCAGAAACTGGAGAGGATCCTGGTGCCCTCTGTATCTCTCCTCCAGCCGCCGCATATTCGCCGCCGCGTGGACATACCGAGGCAGCCGCAAGCGTCGCCCCGCGGGTCTGCCAGCGTCCAACTGCCTGACAATGTTCGCCGCATCGCGGTGTCGAGCCTGGATTCCCTCTGTAAAAAAAGAAAGGAACATGAAAGTTCTAAGTTGATGATATTGCTAAAATAGAGTTTGGGAAAGAAAACACTCTTATTTATTGGTTACGTAATGAAGGTGTTCAAATACTTCACTAAATCATACCTATGACATCCCACGTGTTGGGCACAGGAACGTTCACGACGCGGACGAAGTCCCTGTGTGATGTCTCGCAGGTGTTGTTGGTGGCATTGTACTTCCTGTGCACGCTAAGGCGGGAGGGCCGCACCACCACAAGCCACTCACGGTGATAGTACATCAGGAGAGGGTACAATACCCGGTACAAGTCCATGTCCCGGAGACGCAAGTCCTGGTACACTGCCCGGTATCCCGCGCCGATGTCGTCTGCTGGCAGCCGTGGCAAGCTGCACAGACGCCGCAGCGTCTTCCTTGCCAGCTCACTCTCCAGCATGATTTCCACGAGCTGCAGACGGCCAACTGCACTATGCACACATACCACGTGATGGAAGAGGCACCCGCTCTGCCGGAAGTCGCGGTTCCTTCCATACACGCGGCGGAAGGCATTCATGAGGCCTAGCTCGTAGTCTGATGTCAGATTGCGGACCGTCAGCCCCAGCTGTTGCATTCTTTGTACAATGTGGACGTAGGCCTCCTCCGCCTTCGATGACATTAACGCCATGGCGATGGGTATGACCTGTGAAAAATGAGAAACAATACGGCTGTGTGACGGTGCTTGATGGACGCCAACCCCCGCCGCGACCAGCAACCCCCAATCGCTTCGCCATCACTTATTTAACGGCAGAACATGATATTTTTGCTGTCTAAAGCGGTAGAAATCCTTTCAGAATCACTCCTCGCGCCTTTCTAGATCTCGCGAGCGCCTGGTGGGTAGGCAGACGTGCAGGCACGCCTGTTCAGCGGGCTGGCCTATGCCGCGCCCCGGCAGGCGCTCGGCTGACAAGCAAACAGTGGGCCAGGGGACCGGTACAGGTGGACAAAATTCCGGACGCGTGTTGAGTGTTGAGCTCCAGAGTCGCTAAACAGGACTGGAACCGAATATGTGACGCGTCTAGAATTTCGGCCACCTGTGCAGGTCTTCTGTCCCACTGCGCAGCAAGCTACTTTTGACCGATTTGAATAAAAACATTGAATAAAAAAGGGAAATAAAAAATTTGCATTTTCGACCGACCTTAACTTGTCAAATGTAATTTAAAAACTAGCTCAAGGCGAGGCCTTATTGGTCGAACTATCAAAATATTAGTATTTTAGACTGACTTGCACAAAATATGAATTTAAAATGAACTCACGTGGTCTTGGTAATTGGTGAGCACAACCAAGAGCTGCGTCACTTGCTCTGGAATGGCGAACCTCACCACCTTAAATGTCCCGTCCACGAAGATGGGGGCGGTGATGTTCAGCCACGCAACGATGTCCGGGAACAGGAAAAGCGCGCTCCGCGCATCGTCGGGGCCAACCAGCCCCTGGTAAAGTTGAAGGCCGTCCGCTGACCGGCCCAGATGGACGTGATCGGGGTCCCGCAAGTACTGGTCCATCTCCGCCAGACTGTGCGGCAACGGCGGCCTCTCCCCAGCCCTCTGCTCGAGCACCCAACGCCGAATATTGTGCTCGCTCAGGAGAATCCGTATCCTAGCAGGAACTCTGTAAACCGGAAAATAAAAGTTGCTGACTAAAACAATACTATTGCAGTTGGCGGCAGTGCGGCCAATGCGCGAATGGCGCTTTCGCCTCCGGAGAGGTGACCTGAGTCGCGACTTCGCCGAATCGGTGGCGACCGGTGGACACCTTGGCGCTCGGAGCGTGCTCCGGTGCACTGCCTCACTCAAGGTCTGACAACCCTGAGGGTGTCTTTTATCACGGGATGTAGACGCAGAGGATTCCACGCCAAGGGGTCTGCCTTGGTGCCGGGACTAGTGAGTACTAAGACGCCATCTAGTTGAGAGCCGCTGCCCAACGGGCCAGCCCGTCCGGGTCGAGCGGCCCGCAGGGGTGGTAGCGGGCAGGAGAGGACAAACTTGGCACTGGCGAGCTGGCGGTGCGGCCGCCGCACAGCTGGCCAAAAGACCGGTGCAGACGGCCAAAACTCCAGGCCCGTTTTGAGCTCCAGAGTCACGAAATGGGACTCGTGCCGAACGTGTGATCCCACCATTAACGAAGAATTTGTAAATGGGGTCACACGTTCGGTTTGAGTCCCATTTAGCGACCCTGAAGCTCAAAACGTGGTTAGAGTTTTGGCCGCCTGCACCGGTCTTCTGGCCCACTTTGTGCCGCAGCCGCCCTAGCTGCAGTGACGTTCAATCAAATTCTTTAAGGGAATGCTCTGCTAGAGGTACCTTCGGGGACTCTATGCTCTGCAGCAGGGGCGGGTAGACCTCTCATGTCGGTCTCCAGTCACCCACTGTGACCAGCCAGCGAAGTACGCAACTCTGCGACGCGCCCCGCCACTGCGCCCTAGTCGCGATGTTAGGCAGGCTTCCTCGCAACATGCCACACGTAAACATAGGTTCTGATTACACTCACCCTCCCCTCCCGCACTACTCGTCGACGAGCGCGCCTTTGCGGCCGACGCCGACGCTATCTCCGAGCACGCCTTTGTCGCCGCCGCCACGCACGTGCACAATCGCGTCTCCTAGCCCTTGATGACGCCTATGGTGTCCGTAGGCGCCGTGGCCGTCGTCCGCGCTCCGAGGCCGTCAACGTGTACCTCAGCGCCCCCAAGCCCCTAGCCGCGCCGTGGCCGTCAACGTGTACCTCAGCGCCCCGAAGCCCCTAGCCGCGCCGTGGCCGTCGTCCGCGCTCCGAGACCGTTAACGTGTACCTCAGCGCCCCCAAGCCCCTAGCCGCGCCGTGGCCGTCAACGTGTACCTCAGCGCCCCCAAGCCCCTAGCCGCGCCGTGGCCGTCGTCCGCGCTCCGAGACCGTCAACGTGTACCTCAGCGCCCCCAAGCCCCTAGCCGCGCCGTGGCCGTCAACGTGTACCTCAGCGCCCCCAAGCCCCTAGCCGCGCCGTGGCCGTCGTCCGCGCTCCGAGACCGTCAACGTGTACCTCAGCGCCCCCAAGCCCCTAGCCGCGCCGTGGCCGTCAACGTGTACCTCAGCGCCCCCAAGCCCCTAGCCGCGCCGTGGCCGTCAACGTGTACCTCAGCGCCCCCAAGCCCCTAGCCGCGCCGTGGCCGTCAACGTGTACCTCAGCGCCCCCAAGCCCCTAGCCGCGCCGTGGCCGTCAACGTGTACCTCAGCGCCCCCAAGCCCCTAGCCGCGCCGTGGCCGTCGTCCGCGCGCCGTGGCCGTCAACGTGTACCTCAGCGCCCCCAAGCCCCTAGCCGCGCCGTGGCCGTCAACGTGTACCTCAGCGCCCCCAAGCCCCTAGCCGCGCCGTGGCCGTCAACGTGTACCTCAGCGCCCCCAAGCCCCTAGCCGCGCCGTGGCCGTCGTCCGCGCTCCGAGACCGTCAACGTGTACCTCAGCGCCCCCAAGCCCCTAGCCGCGCCGTGGCCGTCAACGTGTACCTCAGCGCCCCCAAGCCCCTAGCCGCGCCGTGGCCGTCGTCCGCGCGCCGTGGCCGTCAACGTGTACCTCAGCGCCCCCAAGCCCCTAGCCGCGCCGTGGCCGTCAACGTGTACCTCAGCGCCCCCAAGCCCCTAGCCGCGCCGTGGCCGTCAACGTGTACCTCAGCGCCCCCAAGCCCCTAGCCGCGCCGTGGCCGTCAACGTGTACCTCAGCGCCCCCAAGCCCCTAGCCGCGCCGTGGCCGTCGTCCGCGCTCCGAGACCGTCAACGTGTACCTCAGCGCCCCCAAGCCCCTGGCCGCGCCGTGGCCGTCGTCAGCGCTCCGAGGCCGTCAACGTGTACCTCAGCGCCCACAAGCCCCTAGCCGCGTCCGAGGCCGTCAACGTGTACCTCAGCGCGCCCAAGCCCCTAGCCGGAAGACGTGCGCAGCGGGGGCATGGCGGCCTCCCAAGCCGCCCAGCCGCACTGCGCGGCCTGCAGCGCGGCCGTGTCGGCCAGGGCGAGGGTGGCCCCCTTGGCGGCGAGGCGGCGCAGCCAGGGGCAGTCCGTCAGGGCCACGCACTTTTCGTGCTGCTCGCAGTGGCGCGTGCCGGCCGCCTTACACACGGCAGCGACGATGAGCGCCACGGCGGTTTTTATTTGCTGTCTTTGTCGAACCAAACCGAGCCACGCCAGGGCGGCGGCGCTGGGGGCCGCCCCGTCTTGCATCCCACCCCCTCCCCCGAAACCGAAAAAGAATGTACAGCAAGCGGACAGAAACTTATCACAGCCAAAATGCCTTAAACAGTTGAAGACTAGTACTTACCTCTCGATCCCGTTCGCGACGACCTCAGCGACCAGGCGACGCGGGCATTGCATGGCCGCCTGAATGATGGCCTCCCTTTCCCGGCGCACGGCGAGCGCATCGGGATCACGCGGACACAGATGGTTTGTTGTGATGGTCATACGCGAGCCATCCGCGTCGCTCTGTGCGCGCCCTGGGCAGTTAGGTCTGTTTCTGCAGGTGTATGCCCACCTACCGTCCCCCAAGGGCACCGCCACCCGGTGGTACAGATAGCCATCGTTGCACCCACAGAAGTATATGAGGCTGTTTGGCCTTTCCCCCGGCACTGAAAGTGCGCGGTGGGGGTTCTCCTCGTCCATCGCGCACGCTCCTTGCCACTCGGGCGGCACATGAGACACTGGGGCTGGAGGGTCTCTGAAACGGACAGTGACTCACTGCAGCGCTACATCAGAGCGCCTCGATGTTGCCACATTTTCATGAAGGTACCGACCTCATCATAGTCGCAAACTTTTGTGGACGTAGTACCTCACACCAGACCGAGACAGACTTATTTCTTTATTTATTTCATATCGCTAAGCAGAAAACAAGTCCACAGAAGAAAAATATCCCTATCCCCGTGCACCACATGATTTGGCAACGTCGCGCGATTCGTGTCACACTCCGGGGGAGGGGAGTGGGGGTGGGGAGGTGAGGGAAGAGATGGAGGGATTGCCTCCCAGCGAGTCCAGAGAAGTCTGTGAGGAGAAACTCCACTGAGGAGAAATTCGCCACCTGAAGCCTGCAGACTGATTCCGACCATTGCTTTTGTCAGTCTGTCTCTCTCACGCCCTTACGGGACGCTCCGTGAATGCGGGAGAGACAGGGCGACGAATGCAGTGCTCGGAATCGGAACCTCCCCTAAGCGCGCTCGAGGGCGGGCCTTTCGAATTTGTCCGGCATCCGCCACAAGGCGAAACCGGCCTTCTGAAAGGAGGCTCCTTGGAATGGGAGCAGAATTTCATTCTCAGTCTATTTCCTTTGGCGACTTCATGTAGCCAGGAGGGCGATTGGGGTCCACCGGTGCGGCACACAGTGGGCCAGAAGACCGGTGCAGGTGACCAAAGCTCTCGACGCATTTAGAGCTCCACAGTCGCTGTATGGGACTCGAACCGAACGTGAAACCCCACCAAAGGATTGCTGTCCGACCAAGGACTCCATTGGTGGGGTCACACGTTCGGTTCAAGTACTGCTTGCGACCTGCGACGAAGCACGTCCGGAATTTTTACCACCTCCTGTCTCCTAGCCCACTGTGCAGCGTGACGGTGGCGCGTGCTTTGGCACTCCTACCCCTCACACGCATGGGCTAGGGGCATCCCACCCTGGTACACTGCACAAATTGTTTTAGTGAAGTTACCAAGAAACACTGCATTTTTCTTGCATGAACTGTTCTTCTTCTTTACAATATGAAATGGATTGAAAATCAATGAGGTTCGTATCTACAAGGTAGTGTTAAATTGTTTGTAGAGTGAGTCGATTGTTTGTGCAGTTCAGCAAAATGGGCCATTGATGTACTGAAAGACCAGTGTTAACAGTTTACCATAAATAATTGATTAAATCGTGGAGTAGGGAAAAGTGTTAGTAAAAAAGTATTCTTTCCAAATTCCTATTTATTCTCACTCATGATACGAGTAGCACTTTTTCATGGACTCTTAAATGTCGCCATTACATACATTGATTCAAATTAAGTTAGACGGATGAACAGAATGGCAACGACCATAAAATAATAATATGCATTAAGACAAAAAAAATCTCAAGTAACTTGTTCTTTTTTCTTTTTTTTTGCTTTTACTCTGCTAACATTTGTCCGCACATGCTTGTTCGCGTGTCACGCTGGCTGATGGTTTGGGTGCTGCTGTACTTGCTTTCTTGCTTCTCCTGTTCCGCTGCTGCAGGTAAATGAAGTACCACAGCGTGGGCCACGATGCATGTTCTTGCACACTGCTTGTTAAGTGCTTCAGGTTCCAGTAACTGCCCTAAAAATAAAAGCAACACTATTAAATAAACCTTCCAAAAAACATAAAAAAATTAAAAGGTCTTTTGGTGTATGTATACCTCAGAGTTTGGGTACAAAAATATTGAGTAGACATCAGGTCTGTGCCCCAGTGCAGACAATTTAATACAAGTAGAAGACTGGTGTGCGCACCGCTTGTCGCAGAGCTCCAAACTTTCTGCAACAGAAAAGATTACTTTCATAAGACCCTTCAACACAACGGCACTAACTATACATGATTCTCAAACAAAACTCTGAGTAGTTAATTGGAATGTCTCTCTGTAACTCTGTTCCCTACATATAAAATTGCTTCAACATAAGATTTTGGGCAAAATAAATTGAAAGCGGTATTGCGAATTAAGGTTTCGGAGCAGAGAAAAAAATGTTGAGGGAAATGAATCAAATGCAGGCGGATATCCAACTTAGAAAAATCAAGTTGAACACTTTTTAGTAACAATTCATTTGAGACTCATGGAACAAAACAAAAGAAACAAATCTATACTCAATAGAGAGATCTGTGACCAACAGATACCTAACTAATCAAACTCAAGCATTTAAGCTGTTTCTGGCAATACTTTCACCCACACCTCACCTTAAAGAAGGAACCCTGTAAGTCTAGTTAAAGCATGTACAGGAATCATTCAAAATAAAAATAAAAAAGAAACAAAATTGAAGGCAGAGGACACCCAAATGATTCACTTGCACCTTGTTGGTGCAAATCTAGGGCCAAGCACATTAATTTCACAAACAAAACTAAAAAATGAAACAAAGTAATTCGAAAAATAGATTCTGCTCTTACAAAAATCAAAAACAGGAGAACCTGAAATGAATATATGAGTAATCTGTTCTACAGTGTAACACATTGACACAGTTTCATTAAAAATTCAATTAAGTGTAATGTAAGAAAACTACAAAAACAAAAGTCAACTCCATAGAGAGACTTGTAACCAACAGATATTGAATAAATGAAACTTTGTTTACTCAAACTCTGTTTTGGCATTTTTGGCGTTAAACAAAAAACAAAATACTGTTTCATTTTTAATTGGTGAAGATCACTTTTTGCGGAATGTACTTTGAGAGATTCACATAGCTCGCCTTACCACTGTTTGGCAATGCAGACACTTAATTTTGTATTACAGGTATGGTTTATAGTCATACTGAAGGATCGGTCAAAAGCCACTTCAAGTGTCAATCCTTTTCTTATACTAAGGAAATACCTGGTTTCCTGAATCCCACCCTCACTGAAGTTCATAGCCACTGCAATAGTCATCAGGTCCAGTTGAATCAGAAGGAAGATGAAGTGTGATCAACCAGCACACCAGCCTCAATAATCAAATGTAGAAGTAGCCACACAGCAATGATAGGAAAGTTCTTCCAAACTGAAAAAAACAAAAAAAAACACAATATCATTTGTTCTGAATATGAAATCAGATGTCACGGAAGCAAGAGAAGCCTGAGGCATATATAATATTTTATCTACAATCGAGCATGAAATTTAGAAGTATCCACATTGATTGGAACTTAAAGGATACGTAGTATCTACATAGTCCTATTCTACAATTAAATGCGCATAGAATAGTAAATTCAACCACTTGCATTTAGTGACTGAACCAGAAGAAGCGAATATGATACATGACATGTAAACCGAAATGATCCATGCACAAAGGTAAACATAACCTGTAGTCTCTGAGGGACCGATTGACAGCCTACACATAATCTGGCGTACAAAATATCACAAGACGTTGAAAAATAAAGTGGAAAGGCACCCTAAAAGCAAATCCGATTTTAGCAAAGCAATACTTGACATCAGGGACGACGAGGAGTTCCAAACGAAACAAACAACTTCTTCTACCACCGATGTGTCGAGAACGACGCATACAATACAAAATTGTAACAAAGTGACGGACACACGGGCAAGATAGTCATGTACGCGCACGACCGTTAGATAAATTACGTGACATGCTTGGCCCGGGAGTTTTCCCTACCAGCTTGGACTTGAAGCAACTCAGCAAGGAGATGTGCCCGTACCACACAACAACAACACCAACAACAAAACAAAAACATTACAAAAAAGTGAAAGTTACCGATTTTTCATACTCGTTCACCTCTCCAGCACACGACAGAGATTCGTTTCTGAGGGGGAATGCACTTGGTGCCTGAATAGTGACTGCATGGAGCGACTTTGATACAGGTGGTCTTCTTTCCGTAAGTATCGTACAGATTCCGCCTTTCTGTCGCCGTGCACTTTATGCGGCGTGTTCGGTTGCGTTCTGAAATGCCCAAGTGACGAGGTAGTTGCGTCCAACGCGCCCGGCCCGCAATATTGCCACTAACCTAACACGCGATCCTCTTGGCTGGGCGCACTGTGCAATGTTTTGAATCACCTTTTCTTGTGGCAGGGCCATCTATTACCAGACTTCGGCCAATGAAGTTTGATGGTGAGTGCCGCCAGCACCACCGCCCCGCCCTTAGTGAGTCCTAACCTCACCCACCGCCACCGCAGGAAGATGGGAATCGTCACAGCATTGACACACTGGAACAGGTAACCTGATATTTCGATGGTCTGCATTGCCTATTACAGATGCTTCATGATGAAGTGCATAGCGTTAGGCAGGTTTTTAGGTGTTACATAGAGAACTTTTCTATGCTTGTCATGAAGGCAGACGCAGTATCAACCCAAGGTTTCCGTTCTTGGACATCTACACCGGTGTTTAGAGTCATCTGTGTCAGAGAGTTTATTCCTCCAGTTTCTCTGTTGTAACATTTGTATCTGCTTGTCGGAATGACAATGTGAGAAGATTATCTATCTGATTTCATGACGGGTTTATTTTGGTAATGAATTGGAGAGCTTCTTATTTGCTTTATTTTCTCATTCCGTTGCTTGGCTTTGCCTGTGCTGAGGAGTTCTTTATTGCTTGAGAATATGCGTTTCTTTGTCTTCAATTCTTTTGAATATGAAGTTCTGAATCCTGTATGAGTTCAAAGGTATGGTATTCATCAATGTGAATTCGCATTGAAGCAAACTTTCCCCTGCATCAATTCCCTCTAGATGTTGTTGACTCTTACCGTCTCTCACAGCTTGTCAAGTTTTTAATGATATTTTTGCTGTTAATCATGACTGTCATGATATACAATGACTTCAGCGTTTGCTTCCATTATTTAATTTTCTGTTCCTTATTGTGGACCTGGGCATTCATCCCCATTTAGTAATGAATTCTGTATCGTGCATCGTAGAAACATGACACTGCTTTGCACCCTTTAAGGTTTCAATTTCTGTTTATGAGCTGGAACTAACAAGTTTTTAATTTTGTATTCTGCAGGTGAACATGGGGAATGCGGCACCTTTCATCAAGTGGAATTTCGTTTTTGGCAATCGGAAAATCATCTTGTAACCATCTCAGAATAAAACGCAGCAATTTTGTTGGTTGGTACTATACTTGTAACTTTTTCCTGAGGTCATTCAGTGGGAAGTGCAGAAATTTTTGGGTGTGAAATAATAGAATAATTGAAGTAAAGAAATATCCCTGACATGGCACTGAAAAAACCATTGTTCTTTTAAGTACGGTCTAGCTATCTTCTTGCAAACATGCACTCTATGTAATTATGAGTCAAATGTTTTGAGCTTGCACGATTCCCTTCAAAATTTTAAATGAGTTATTTGTAATGGTGAAGATAAATATTTCCTGTTGTGACTTATTTGGCATATGTTTTTAACGTGATGTGTTGGTTCTCTGTGCGGAGAAGGTCAAAGTGCAGTACTGATTTTGTTAGATCTAAAACAAGTCAAATGTCTCTCATCAAGCTCACTCATCCATTTGGTTTGCAGGTGGCCCTTCATGACCATTGAACTGCGGCTTTCATCCTAGACTGGTAGTAGCGACATGACTCCAACATGGTTCACCAACTCATACCAAACTCTGGCCTTGTGACTTATCTGGTAAGTACAGTAATTTTGTTTCAAGACCAAAACAGCTTGACAACTTGATGTTAGTGGTTTATTTTTGTTTTTAATTTTTTGTTTCAGTGAAGACTTGTTGAGCGACTTGTTCATCCACATTTCTCCGCACAATGCTAAGTATATTTATTTTAAATCTTTGGCGGCACCACAGTTAAGTTTAATTTTTTTTACCTTTTACTTTGAGGAGTTATTTGAATAGTCAGTGTATCGTAGTTAATCATTTTCACCAAGCTGAAGTGGAGCAATAGCAACTATCTAAGCATTAATGATTTTATTTTGATTTTGTAATGTCCGACATAGGGGTTCACTCATCCTCCTGGGATTACTTTGACCATGGTGCTGATTCAGTAATGCGGTGGACGCACATACCCCAATAAATTTTCCAGATTGTTGGTAGTTTATGTCGGGTCACTGCTGTCTGAGCATGGCTGGTCAAGGTTTCCTCTCGAGTCTGTGTGTTCATGTAGGTTATTCAATGTGACAGGAAAAGGATCCTGCGATAGGAAAGCTGTGTCAATTGTCACATTTTATGTGACATATACTTAAGAGATGTTCTGTTTTGAATTAGCATCATAGAAACAATTTAAACAAACAATGGTTATTGTTTGGAATTGAATTGTTTCATGTAATGCTTTTTCTCAGAGGCCACACCAGTGATGTTCCAGATGGAGAACAGCCATTCCAGTCCAGGTTTTGCTGCGGCTCTTGCTACCAACCACATCAGAGGCATTCTTGGCAAACTATGATTAATGGTAAGATGAAACAGTTACTCTTCAGGGGTCTCAAAAAATTGATTTGTAGTTTATTAGTTTCCTCAATGCTCTAATTCTCTTTCAATTTTCCCCCCCTCGAGCTTCAATTTTTTTTTTCACAAATTCAGAAATGCCTTGTGGACAATTCGTGGAGGGTTTCTCTTTCCTATGCAGTACCCTCACGACTTCACTGTTTTTTTTTTGTTTTTTTTGTGTGTGTTGCAGGCTGGCGCTGAACAGAAGACCTCACAAGCTCTACTTGAAGAGACGGACAGATGGGTGTGGGAGAGAGGGGGTGGGTTCAATGAGTGTTTGTGCGTGTGCTTTTCTTGTCTGATGTTTTTGTGACTGTGTCGGTTTGGGTGGGTTTTCCTGCGCCACAATATGGGTTCAGTTGATTTGCATGGTCCAAAAGGGCATGCGGTACTACGAAGCAGAGCACATCTGCTTACATTAATTCATCCAGAGCGTTTGGTTGAATCCTTAGTCTGCGGTTCTTAGGTCATCACGTTATTAGTAGTAGAAGGCACGCATAATGCCGGGAAACGCCTCAACCAGGGCGTAGCGGAGCGGGATCCGGGGGCCTCGCTGCATCGGAGGCTTTGCGACCCGGTGCCCCGCCGAGGGCTGCGCACCCTGCCTTCGCTTTACCTGCCTTGCGCCGTGCTCTGCCGGTGTGGTGGTCTGTGTGGGTGACGTAGCAACAAACGGTAGTGATGACTATTGGTCATCCCCCTCGGATTACATCAGGCCCTTTTTTCGACAAGCCGTCTTGGACGGCATCATGCATGACATGTCGCACGCTTTCGGGCGTGGGCGTTGGCAAGACTGATCTCGGTCGCGTTGCTCCTCTCCCAGGAGGCGATGCTAGGCTCCACGCAGCCTGTCTTGTTGGCGCTTTCCAATTGATAGCTTCTCGCGGGAGGGCCTGTCTGTCTGCATAGGGCGTCGGGGCTTCACCTGCAGGGGCGTAGCGGAGCGGGATCCAGGGGCCTCGCTGCGTTAGAGGCTTTGCGACCTGGTGCCCCGCGAGGACTGCGCACCCTGCCTTGGGTTGACCTGCCCTGGCGCCGCGCCAATGCAGCGCTTGGCCGGTGTCGCGTGCCGTGCGTGTGACGGTACGGGATCCGGACGGTGATGACTTGGAGTCGTCGCCCCCCTCGACAGCGGGGAGGGCTCGGTGGCGCCGCCGGCTGTCTCGGATCTCGCCAATGCGCGGCCTCTTGGTGGTTCAGTTGTTAGTGATCAATCGATCTAGCGTGTTTATGCAAACATTTTGTACCTGCAAACTGCCTCCTTTTTCCCTTTTCACCGTCCCATTTTCTCCCTTCCTGTCGTTTATCGACCCAGGTTTTTTTTAGTGGGTGTGACTCCTCACACTACCCGGTGCCCCCAGGGGTCCATTGCGTGTCCTCTGCGGGGCCCTGCCCGGGTGCCTAAGGTCGGAGTAGCTTGCTCTTCCAGCTTGCCACTCGGAGGGCAGTGTCAACGAGCTCATGGCATTGTAACTTCCCGTTCAGCGGCCGCGGGTTTTTTTCCTGGTAGGCCGGAGTGCCGCATTAAAAAAAAAAAAAAAAAGCGCCTGTTTGTGCACAGGCAAGTTGCAACCCTCTCCCTGATAATTATAAATCAAACGGGGCAAGTGGTGCAACATTCTCATGAACGTAGTTCTTCGTTATATTGTAATGGCGTTGGAATCGTTGCATTTCATGCAAACCACACTGTTAAACACATAGCAAACGACTCTTTCGCCGATGCTAAAGCAAGCGCTTGCGCCGCTCCTGGCCGACGACGCGGTAACCGGCCCGGCGGATGGCTCGGCCGCGGGGAACGGGCAGGCAGTTGCGCCGAGACCGCGCAAGCGACAAGACCTTCGTGCAACTTCTCCGCGCTTCGCGTGTGAAACTCGTGGAGTATTGCGGTGGTTTCTGCCGTTGTGTGTACATGGTGCAGAATTTTATAAATAAAGTGTTACTGAAGATCGACTTCGTCTCGTAACTTGCCCTCTTATCACGACACTTGAAGCTACTTACAAGCACCATTTGCTTCACTTCCGGGTAACAAAAAATAAAAAAAAAATTGAGAAATGAAGATAAATATAGGAAGGAATGCGCCACCTCAACGTTACACTCTCATAGGCCACAGGTAGCAGGAACTGCACTGTGAACTTCGCCGAGGACTGCGCACTTGACTTCAAACGAGTGCGCAACTATACACGCTCCTGACTGTACTAAGGAGCACACTGCAGATCAGAGAATACACGCACCCAAGGACTGGAGGACGATGTGGAGTGGCAGTGAGCTGCTCACCTGTGGGCTCGTGAACGTTCCCCTGGCCCAGCCGCCGTGGTGCACTGCATGACCACCACCAGGTAGTACAGCGACGGACTGGCAGGCGCAGCACCACGGGCGTGGCTACCCTTGACCTCTGCGAACGTTCCCCTGGCCCGGCCGCCGTGGTGCAGTGCATGACCACCACCAGGTAGTACGGCGACGGACTGGCAGGCGCAGCACCACGGGCGTGGCTACCCTTGACCTCTGCGAACGTTCCCCTGGCCCGGCCGCCGTGGTGCAGTGCATGACCACCACCAGGTAGTACGGCGACGGACTGGCAGGCGCAGCACCACGCGCGGGGCTCGCCATAAGGTCTGTGGACGCGCTCCTGGCGACAGCTCTAAGGGGCCGAAGGAAAGGCCTTGGCGGGGTGCGCGGCCACGGCCTTCCCTCCCCATCTCCGGTCACAGCGCGCTGCAGTCGGTTTGCCGGTGCCCAATGGAGCCCTGGGCGAGGCCGAGGCAGACCTGCCGACGTCACCCCAATGGCGTCCTTACACCTCCCAGGACATTTCTCAGCCTTTACGAAATGTTATGGAGAGTGCTGAAAGTGACGTATGTGACGCTCAAGGTCGGTCCTTCCTTCTGGTAGCACGAGTCACAAGTTCACGATGTGGGCCTTCTCCAGCGTGTCCAGGTTGAACAATCCTCTCGTGTTCTGGAAGCTGCGTCTGTGGTGTTCGCTGACGTCCTTCCTTACCTCTCGGTGCACTCGGGCGGAACAGGAATCAGCCCGGTGGGTAGGCAACCCATCGTGCCGCGCGCAGTGCGCGGCAGCGTGCGGCGATACCCCGTGCCGCTGAACTCACGCCAAGCTTGGGGACGGTCCCCGAGTGGTCTGGGGAGTATGGTAGTCGAGGGAGGGGGGTATGGGCAGGACATAAATACAATGGAAACTAAATTAAAAATAAAATAAAATTTAATTGAAATTAAATTAAATAAAAATTAGCTTAGAGAGACGTTTGCTCTATCGAGTCTTGCTTTTGGAAATAAAAAGAAATGGAAAATAAATGAAAAATTAACTATAATTAAATAGAAATTGTGAGGAAAGTACGTCTAAACGCACTGTCTTTTTTAGAGCAAGCTCCAGGAAAGCAAGTTTGTTTTTTGAGAGCAAAGCAAGTTTGTTTCAGGGAGAATTTGTGGCGACTCAATAATAATAATAATAATAATAATAATAATAATAGCAACAACAACAACGACGACAAAAAATGTACTCACTTGCTGGAGTTCTCCAGGCTGTGCAGGAACTCGATGGCCTCGGACGCGTTGGTCACCCTCTTGACCATCTCCACCTGGAAGCCGTGCGGGCCCGGCTTGAGGCTCTGGTAGATCTGCTGCAGCCGCAACAGGCCTGCAACACGCGCACGCGGCGAGGACACCGTCAGAAACACGTATCATAGCATACTGTTTCATTTTATTAAAATCAAGGGCTTCTTTTTTTAATGCACGAAGTAAGTAGCCTTATTTTTTTTTTATCGCCGGATTCAGCCAATCAGACGTCAAACTGACTGGTTCGGCGAAGCGAGGACAAAGAGGAAGAGGAATCGACAGCAAGGAGGAGGAGCCGAGCCAGCGTCTCCCTCACTGTACTACTTTAGGCGAAAGAAATCCCCATAAAGGGTCGCCCGTTACGGACCCTAAAACTCGAGAGAGAGAGAGAGAGGGAGAGAGAGAGAGAGAGAGAGAGAGAGAGAGAGAGAGAGAGAGAGAGAGAGAGAGAGAGAGAGAGAGAGAGAGAGAGAGAGAGAGAGAGAGAGAGAGAGAGAGAGAGAGAGAACGGCCCTTTCGAACGCAGGCGCGCGCGCACACGGGTAGGCGGGGAGGAGGAGGAGGCATCGGATTATGTTTTGTTCGGCGCATTACGCTGTGGGATTCGATCGGAGCGACACATGGACTGCTTCAAGTTCGCAGGGAAAAAAAAATTACACCTAAATCTAAATAAGAGTTTCCGGGGGAGCCACCAACGAGGCACCTTCCACAAGGCTAGCGGTCGCGTTCTCTTTCTCTCTCTCTCTCTCCCCCCTACGGCACCCTAGAGAGAGACAGACTGCTGTCTCTCTTCTCCGCTGCGCTGCGAGAGGCGGCTTCGCCTCGCATCGCTTTGAGGCGTTTGGTCAGTATCGACCGTCCTAACGCGGCCAAAATTTGTTGGCCGGTCTTCTGGCCGCGCGCCAGCAGACTGACTCCGGGGATCCGCTTCGTCGCTCTGTCTCTCTCGCTCTCGTGGGGCGTCCCGTAAGGACGAGAGAGAGAGAGAGAGAGAGAGAGAGAGAGAGAGAGAGAGAGAGAGAGAGAGAGAGAGAGAGAGAGAGAGAGAGAGAGAGAGAGGGACGCCGTTCGGAATCAGCCTGCAGCTCTGCGGTCTCCTGGCGTGTTGTCATGCCAGCCGGGCTGGCCCGGCGGCCCCACAGTGGGCCAGCCAGAAGACCGGCGCAAGCGGCCAAACGCGTTTCGAGCTCCAGAGTCGCTGAATGGGACTCGAACCGAACGTGTGACCCCCACCAACGGATTTCTCGTGAAGAGAGCAATTCATTGATGGGGTCACCCGTTCGAGCCCCATTTAGCGGCTTTGAAGCTGAAAACGCGTCTCGAGTTTTGGTCGCGTTTCACGAGGGGACTGAATCAGAGAATAACAACTCGTTTCGAATAGCAACGCGGCGACCGGTCCGCTGCGCGCAGTGGGCCGTGTCTCGAAACAAAAGCCGCGGCTAGGCGTGGCGGCAAAACTTTTTGGCGCGCGCGATGAGTTTAAAAATAATTCTTCGGCCGCAGAGCCGCCGCTGCCACCACCACCGGCATAAAGCAACTTCCCGCGGATGGCGCTCCGTCAAAGTCAACGCTTCGACACTGGCCATTTTTAATTTGAAAACTGTTCGACGCGTCCTCACAGAACAATCCTAACTGTCAGAGCGGATCCAAGACCATCCCAACTGCAAGGTGCAGGCCCACGACAATCCTAACTGACAGTGTCGATACAGAACTATCCGCTGCACTGACAGGATTCTTCTATTAGGAGGCGTCGAATTTTTCTCGATTATGTCGTTTTCGTTACCAAAAAGAAAAAGCCGTCTTATTTCCGGGCGTCGGTCGTTGCCGAGATGAACCGATACGACGAAGACTCCACGCGGCGGTGCAGCGCTGCAGAACGGAAACCGGGGGGAGAAGAAGAAGAAGAAGAAGAAGAAGAAGAAGAAGAAGAAGAAGAAGAAGAAGAAGAAGAAGAAGAAGAAGAAAAAGAAGTGATTGAGAGAGCTAGCGACAGACAGCGGGCAAACGCCGCGCTTTGACACATCCAATATGAGTCCGGACACGTGTATAGCGCAGCGTCTCATTTGCATGCCCCCAATACACTGCCAAATGGACTCTCGCGCAGCAAGACTCTGACAGGGAGAAAGAGAGAGAAAGATATAGAGAGCAGGAGAGCACAAAAGCGAGGAGTCTTGTTATGAGGATGGCTGACACCTGGGTCCGCGTTCTCGCTCGGCTCTGCGCGTCTATGCACTTCGCAATAATACTACTACTGCTACTAGTGCGTTTCTTTGCTGAAAGTCTCCCACCCGACAACGGAAGTCGTTTCCGGTTTTCGTTTCTGCGCCCGGAAGTGCTGCTGCGATTAGCGCGATGCGCACGCCCTCCTCTCTTGCCTCGCGGGCACTAAATGCCCTCAACGACAGTGTCGCCGCCTGATGACGCCCTTCTGCTTAATTAGTCTCATCCAGGGCCTGAGCCGCCCATAGGAGAGCGGTGGCTTAGTGGATAGTGCGCGTGCGCCACGGGTCTACGATCCGCGGTTCAAGTACAATCTCATCTTGGATTTTGTTGCCGATTATTATTTACCACAGTTCTGTTTTTAAAAGGTCCAGTCAGTGACTCTGGCGGCAGCGTGTCGCTCCGACGCCCTCCGTCTGTCTGTCCGTCTGTCCGTCTGTCCGTCCGTCCGTCCGTCCGTCCGTCCGTCCGTCCGTCCGTCCGTCCGTCCGTCCGTCCGTCCGTCCGTCCGTCCGTCCGTCCGCTTGTCTGCCCATCCTCGATAAACTGGCTGGTCACGCCCCGTGATTGGTGGATCCTGACCGCGCGCCGGCGGATCCCCCACCAGCCCTGTCTGCCTCAAAAGAAATCCCGCCACGTCCATTCCGCGTGATACCGCCATAGACGGCTAGATGATGGCCGGGGCCCGTTGGTGTGTGTGTGGAGAGAGAGAGAGAGAGAGAGAGAGAGAGAGAGAGAGAGAGAGAGAGAGAGAGAGAGAGAGAGAGAGAGAGAGAGAGAGAGAGAGAGAGAGAGAGTGTGTGTTCAGCAAGGTCGAGGTGTCGCTCCGCGGGGCTGCTGCCTCTCTATCGAGGAGACGCAGCGACGCGGCAAATGCGACCTTAGACGTGAACAAAAGGGAACGATGAGAGATTTGGATGGATGACTGTCGTTTTATTTATAGAGGAGAGCCCCCCCCCCCTCTCTCTCTCTCTCTCTCTCTCTCTCTCTCTCTCTCGCTCTCGCTCTCGCTCTCTCTCTCTCTCTCTCTCTCTCTCTCTCTCTCTCTCTCTCCGCTACAATTTTCCAATGAAGCGTAGTTTTCCCCCCCGCGCACTGCAGGCAGGCAAAGTGCGCGGAGGCTTTCGGGCCGTTCAAGTCGATAGTCGCGCCGTAAGTTAAGCAAAGTAGTACCCCCTTCCCTCCCCCTTCTCTCTCTCTCTCTCTCTCTCTCTCTCTCTCTCTCTCTCTCTCTCTCTCTCTCTCTCTCTCTCTCTCTCTCTCTCTCTCTCTTTTTTTTTTTCCGGGCCATCCCGGGCTCTAACTGACCCATTTACGGGAATGCACTTCGCTGCACCGAGCTCAACAAAAGCAACGCCATCACTAAAAGTGCAAAGAAACAAAAAAGACAAAAATACACAACGTGAGGGAAAGGCGGGGGGGTGGGCGGGGGGGGGTGGAGCCAAATATACGCAAATGCGGATGGCTGTTTAAACTGGATGCGGGACCACTGAGGCACGGACTACACAGCGGTGTACAGTCCTGGAAACGGCGGCAACGGCTTCCCCTCTACAACCCCGAGAGGAAACAGAGTGCCAACATGCATCCCTCTCAGCAGCGGCAGCGGCGCTAGTCTTAGCAGGCCTGGCGGCAAATGACACCCTGCCTTGAGTGTTACGGCGCACAGTGGGCCAGAAGACTTCGGCGCAGGCGGCCAAAACTCTGGACGCGTTTTGAGCCCCAGGGTCGCAGTATGGGACTCGGACCGAATGTGTGACCCCATCAATGGATAGCTCTCGGAACGACGAATCCATTGGTGGGGTCACACGTTCGGTTCCAGTCAAGTTTAGCGACTCTGGAGCTCAAAACGCGTCTAGAGTTTTGTCCGCCAGCGCCGGTCTTCCAGCCCACTGAGCGGCGATTGCGGCGGAGGCTGGCCGGCGCTGAACACTTGTAAAAGGGGTTGCAAAACAGGACGCCTGCACTCGCCGGACACATTCAGGGAGAATGTTTGGGAGAAGACCGAAGGCGGTTCCAGCAGGCACTCTTTTAAATTAAAGCCAGCTTTTTTGCGAGAGCCGCAAAACTCTAGACGCGTTTTGAGCTCCAGAGTCGCTAAACAGGACTCGAACCGAACCTGTGACCCCACCAATGGATTCGTCGTTCCGAGAGCTATCCATTGGTGGGGTCACACATTCGGTCCGAGTCCCATACTGCGACCCTGGGGCTCACTGTTAAAAAAATTCTGAAAATTCAGACCAATTTTGTTAGACTATGCTGTCTGAATCTCGATTCAGACTTTTTTCTGAAAAATCGGAGTGCTTGTCTGTGTTTTCGGACCCTGTGTGTGAAAGCTCGGCTCAGACTTGGAGTGTCTGAATATTCGCACTTTATTCTCAAATTTCAGATGAACTACGTCAGACTTGGAGTCTGAATTTCCGTTTTATACGATTTTCTGAAAAATTGACAAAACAAAAGAGAGCAGTGTACAACTTCCGTCCCACCTTATGCTGGGTTAACTGATAATCAGTCCTAGCAGTCAAAATAATGTGACTTTCTCTCTGGGACTTTAGAGGAAACGAAAGTATTTGTTTGTCCGCCAGATGGCGCAGGTGGCAGTCAAAAAGCTTGCTGCTGTTAAAAAGGCTCCTCCTGATAATTATTCAATTATTTGAACTCAAAATACATAACACTTCACCAGCTATGATGAAAGACATGCTCCCTTGCCAGATTTATCTCTGTACTAAGAGTACGAGTTGAACAATTGACATTTGTATTTACCTCTCGCGGGAGGCTCCGTGTCGCCATTCCCTTGGGTGCATCAGGCCAGCTCCTTTCTAAGTAAGGGAGAAGTTCCCTAAGGAACATTTTCTTTCACATAATTTTTTGCTGAGCCGCTCTCCTTAGGAGCATGCCTCTCTTTTATAGTTCATCTGTCTTTATCAACCGCAATAACTCAAAAAATACTAATTCAGACCTGTGGTCTGAATTCTCGGGTCAAAATTCTATGGTCTGAATTTTCAGGCAGCATGTTTCTGAAAATATTGGTCTGAAAATTCAGAGTGCCTTATGCTAAAAAAACTTCAGTTCATTTAGTCTGAATTTTCAGATATTTTTTTTAACAGTGCTCAAAACGCGTCCAGAGTTTTGGCCGCCTGCGCCGAAGTCTTCTGGCCCACTGTACGCCGTAACACTCAAGGCAGGGTGTCATTTGCCGGCCCCCCTGTCGGTCGGTACAGTTACACACAAAAATGCCGGCCAAACTTTTTCTATTCAGGAAAGTTTGACAATTTTGTGCTGGCCCGGGGATGGGCACGCCGTCCTCCGGGAGTGCTGCGAGGCCTCCAGATGAACCGACTACCGCCGCACTGCCGCAGCGCCGCAGCACGCCAAAACGCACAGTGGGCCAGAGGACCGGCGGCGCAGGCGGACGAAATTCTAGACGCGTTTTGAGCTCCAGAGTCGCTGAATGGGACTCGAACCGAACGTGTGACCCCCCCACCAGCCGAAGGGCCAGTCAGTGAGCCTGCCGTAGGGCGCGCCGCAGGGCCAGCTCACTCACACCAACTCCGCACATGTAATCCCTGGGCCGGCCTGACCGCCCTGGGCCGCCCAGACCCGCTGCGCTGGCATATGAGAAGGTACGACCCCAAGTAATTCCCGGATTGGAAAGTTGCTGCCACTACCCCCATCACAACCCCTACCCCTCCACCCCCACCACTTCATGTGCCGCTCTCTGCGTGCGCATCCAGACTCAAGCAAACCTTTTTTTTTGAACAATTTCTTTAAGAACTGTTTAATTTTTTGGGACTTTTAAGCCTATTCTCCTCATCGTTTTAATATTTTTTTAATTTTTTTTTTCGGACGCCTTTGATGAATTTGTGTGCGCACCGCGCATAAGGGCGGGGCTCTCTCTGTCTCTCTGTCTCTCTCTCTCTCTCTCTCTCTCTCTCTCTCTCTCTCTCTCTCTCTCTCTCTCTCTCTCTCTCTCTCTCTCTCTCTCTCTCTCTCTCCCGCGTCTTCACGTACGCCCCCTCCCCCTCCACATTCCACTGTGCGCCCGAGGCCCCGGCCAGGCAGCCAGGCGCGTGGCTTAGCGCGTGGCGCACCCGTGGCGCCGCCATTCGAGGCACGATTTTCCATGTAACTTGCGCTGCATACAAGCCGGCCATTAACGCCCGCTCTTATCGATTGTTCTTTGGATCCGTGAAGCTATTCGCCCCCCACCCCCACCCCCCACCGGCCCACTGGGGTCCTAAGTCCGTTCTCTATAGTCGCCACGAAGCACCGCACGGCCACGACCGGGCACACAGTGGGCCAGAGGACCACCGGCGGCGCAGGCGGCCGAAACGCTAGACGCGTTTTGAGCTCCAAAGTCCCTGAGCAGGATTCGAACCGGTGACCCCACCAATGGATTGCTCTCCGAGGAGTCACCTGGTGACCGGTCCAGTGCGCGGAGGCGTCTCCATTCCAGGAGTGTCACTCCGGCCGCTGCTCTTTTGTTCGCGAAACTGCCCCTGCCTGGCCGGGCGGCAAAATATTGTGCGACTCCGCGCGCGAAGAGAGAGAGAGGAAAAAAAGAGAGAAAAAGAGCGCGCGAAGAGGGAGAAGGAGAGAGTTTCCGAACACAGCTTTAGGCTGTTTGCTCACCGCAGACGGCTTACTAGGGGAGCTGGCCTGCTGCCCTGCTCACATCAAAGCCCTTTAGACGATCCTCTTTCAGCTTGCCGCCGGAGTTTACGATCACATTAAGACGGAATGTGACGTGGCCCTGTAGTACCAAATTTATGGCGGTGGTTCTTTTTTTATTTTATTCCACATTCGCGATCCGCTTCTCCTTGTTCCGCGGCGGCGAGATTGCGCGGGAAAATTCGAGTCGGTCCCTGCGGCATGACAAATTCAGAATCGAGTCGCTGCGAGTCAGCCAGCGCATGGCACGGCGTTCTGAACAGTCTCTCCCGCACTCACGAGCGCACAGTGGGCCAGAAGACGCGGTTTGAGCTCCAGAATCGCTGTATGGGACGCGAACCGAAAGTGTGACCCCATCAATGGATTCCTCGTTCGAAGAGCAACCCATTGGTGGGGTCACACGTTCGTTCCGAGTCTCATTTAGCGACTCGGGAGCTCAAGAACGCGTCTTGAGTTTTGGCCGCCTGCGCTGGTCTTCTGGCCCACTGTGCGGCGACGGGGTCGCCAGGCCGCCCCGGTCCTGCTGGGAGCCTGCGAGCGCGTCGCGTCCCAGAACGCATTGGCAGTGTGCAGGA
Organism: Stenchaetothrips biformis; assembly: GCA_030522485.1. Lineage (NCBI taxonomy): Eukaryota > Metazoa > Arthropoda > Insecta > Thysanoptera > Thripidae > Stenchaetothrips > Stenchaetothrips biformis. The sequence goes on along the minus strand of CM060089.1, from coordinate 14,928,853 downwards.
GGCACGCGCCGGGTCCCGAGGGTCGCTTTACAGCCACCGATACAGCACCTTGACAGGACCTTCCAGGATCCTCCAGGACCCTGCAGGACACTCCAGGATCGTGCCGGGACCGTCCGGGAACTGCGCATGCCGCGCCAATCCCAACGACGCGGGGGACACGCACGGAGTATGCGAACGAAAGGGGTGCGCGCGGAATTTTTCATACTCTCATTCCATATCCTTGCGCCCTTACAAGGGGATCCTGGATAAGCAGCTCCTCGTGTCGTCGTAATGTTTCCCTCTGGAAATAAGTTTCCACGCCGCTAAGTTTCGATGAGGAAAATGAAGCCGTTTTCTCGCCAGGATGAAAGATCCTTGTACCCAGTTTCTATTTCACCACAAGAAAAAAATAAATTCGTCATCCGCTCGGCCGAGTTCAATCAGGCGATCGGGGGGGCCTTCTGTAAACATGGACTTTCTTTTGTGTGGCCGCAACGGCGGGACCGGGACCAGGCACTTACCGTCGTGAGAGTCGTACATATAGATGATGTGCTTCCAGCCGTAGAACTTGACGACATCGATGATGGCCTGGTGGTACTCGGGCCGCATGCTGATGGCGTAGTCCAGCGAGCCCGAGGACGGCGTCAGGACCTGCGCAGCCAGCCAATTCACTTAGCATACACCGCCAAAAGACGTCGCTTCTGTACCGAGAGACGGCGGCAGCGCACAGTGGGCCAGGGGGCGGCGCGCGCAGGCGGCCGTAACTGCAGACGCGTTTTTGAGGTCCAGTGAGTCGCTAGATGCGGGACTCGAAAAGACCGTGTGACCCCACCAATGGATTGCTCTCCGAACGAGGAATCTATTGATGGGATCACACGTTCGATTGGAGTCCCATTTAGCGACTCTGGAGCTCAAAACGCGTCCGGGATTTTGACCGCCTGCTACGCTCTTCCGGCCCACTGTACAGCGGGCGTGCTTCGAGCAACTCGTGCCGCGTGAGGGTGAGGTATTGGCGTCGTGATGGATGACGCCGCCCCCAGCAACGGCCGCATATAATCACTGCTTTTGCTCCGCCATGAAAATTCAGCTCAAATTTTATGGCCGGCGAAGCCTTTGTCGCGCGATCGGCCGCCCGCCATGGACATGACGACCTTCCATCATGCCGCCGATTTGGCGGCCAAAACGGCGCCGAAAAAAGACGCGCCGCGTATCCGTGACACATGCACTTGGCGTGTGATTTACGCGCCGCCGTTAGCTGCACTGCTTCCCAATTTTCATTTAATTTTTTTGACTATTTTTTTTTCACGGTTCACAGCGGCACACTCTTGACGAGTTTTTGAGCTGCAGAGTCACGGAATGGGACTCGGACCGAACGTGTGTGACCACACCGATGGATTTCTCGTTCAAAGAGCAATCCATTGGTCGGGGTCACACGTTCGGTTGGAGTCCCATTTAGCGACTCTAGCGCTCAAAGCGCGGTCTTCTGGCCCACCGTGCGGTACTTGCCCCATTCTGGCGGTGAATCCCGCGTCAAACTTACCTTTTCTGGAAACCACGGCGTCACGAAGGGCATCTGGAAGATGTTAGAGTACGAGTGCAGCGTGTCGAACGAGTCCGGAGACACGGCCCCCAGCATGGCGAAGACCCCTCTCGAGAACTGGCTGCAGACTGCAATCAGAGGAGAGCGAAGAGCGACTTTTAGTTCCCCGTTCCAGGTAGAGGGCGCGCACTGTCACTCAGAATTTTGGCCGCCTGCACCGGTCCTCTGGCTCACTGTGCGTCGTCGGCGTGCTGCTTGTTTTGCAGCTGAGCTTCCCGCTGAGCTTCCAGCACATCCAATTTACCAGTCGTTCCTTACGGCGGTGTGCTTCCGCCGCGCTAGAGGGCGCTAGTGACGCAAGAACCTCGTTATTTTTACGTTCTTTGATCTCCCGCGGCGTTTGTCTCATCCCTCCCGAATCTCATTTTCCCCGCATCCTGACCCACGGCGAACCACGGCCTGCCTGCCCTGGCCGCGGGGCGGACTGCGTGGCTACACTACGTGGGGGTGCGGGGTCACCTCCACCTTAATTAATGTTTAATTCTCAATCATCGCAGTGTTTTACTTTTTGCCATATACATTGCGTTTTCGCCGCCTGGCACACAGCCTGAACAGGACTTGAACTGAACGTGTGACCCTACCAATGGATTCCTCGTTCGGAGAACCATCCATTGGTGTGGTCACACGTTCGGTGCGAGTCCCATTTAGAGACTCTGGAGCTCGCGAAACCCGTCCGGGATTTTTGACCGCCTCCATCACCGGTCGTCTGGCCCACTGTGCGCGACGTCGACCCCGTAACTCGCCTCCTCTGCTTGTAGCTTGCTGGCGTGCTTGGATAAGCAGCGGCAATATGGGCTCCGGCCCGAGCGCTTAGCCCAGACGTGCGTGGAATGGCTAGCAGTGCGTTGGCCCAAGGGATCAAGAAAGTGATTTTTGATGGACAACAGCCGTGCAACATTAAGGCCCCTAGGTCAACGCAGCGACTTCACAACACACAGTGGACCAGAAGACAACGTACACACTAAATTCTTTTGCACAATTTTTGTGCGTGGTCTTGCTTATTTTAGCGCAAACTTGGTCACACGTTCAATTTAGTCAAATTAAGCGAATCTGGAGCTCAAAACGCGTCTCGAATTTTGGCCACCTGCGCCGGTCTTCTGGCCTACTGTGCAACCGTGATAAATTACCTCTTTTCGGGCTGTTTTCTCCTAGAGGCTTTGCAAAGCTCCGTGAAGATCTCGCTGCCCAGGCGGAGCACTTTGCTTGCTCAGCGGATTTTTTCTTCATAATGTAAGCGATACGATGCTATCTTGATTCAGCCGGATATTAAAGAGGAAAATGCGCAAAGGGAGCGAAACCTTTCAAAGGGTGAAACAAAGCGGCCCGTACCCTCAAGACACTTTTCCCCCTTTTCCCCCTGGCATGTGTACTCGGGAGGGAACTGAGAGTCATGAAAAAAGAAATGCACACATCTGCGCCTCACAGTGGGCTAGAAGAAGAGTGGAGGCGGTCAAAATTCCGGACGCGTTTTGAGCTCCAGAGTCGCTAAATTAGGACTCGAACCGAACGTGCCAATAGATCGCTCTCCGAACGAAGAATTTGAGTGAGTTACGTAAAGCCGTGGTGGCGCTAAGTTAATGTCTCATTCTTAGTGCCTCTTTCAGGTAAAGTTTCCAACTCTTCCCCCTCCCTTCTTTTTGTTCCCGTTCTGTCGCAGTCCGTGGATTGAAACTGTCCCCTATTCCCCAGAAAAAATATAAGGAGCCCTGCCTGTCTTCTTATCATTTTCTTTCCTTCTGTTTCCATTAAATGAGAAAATTAATCCGTGCTTGCGATGACGAGTCTTTGTTCAGCCCACGCCGTGCAACTGCATAGCGGGACTAACCCTTAAAGTCAATTAGCGTTTCATTCATGTCCCGGCATTCTGCAGACTGCCCGCCCGGCCTCCATTAGCTCGTTTCGGATTCGATGGTCCGTCTTGCAGGAAACGTTCCGCCATCTGTGACGTTCCAATTTTATTTTTTTTCCCTCGCGTATTTTGCTTTAATTTCGCGTGTCGTCCCCTCACCCCCTCAGCGGCCGCAGCGCTTTGCGTCGCTGTGTTTTAATATCGCCGCAATATGAGAACCCTCGTGAGAACCAGACGCAGCAAGTGCTGATCATGCTGCACTGTTGAGAAATCTAGAAAATGGCCGCGGACCACTTGTGGGAAACCAAAATTTCCTCCGACTTTCGGAAAATTCCAAAACCTAATGAGTTACCAGCAGGTAGAGTAAAAAAAAAGACCAAGAATTTTTTTTTTTTTGACAACGAAGTGTTTGGAAATTTCCGACGGAGCTTCGGGACGCAGTTGCCGGCAATCTTCCCGTTTAATTCCAACAGCGTCGTGCAAGGCCTCGGACGCGATAAGGTTGCAGTCTTTTTGCACGGCTATCCCCAGGGCGACCTCAGCCGGCAGTGGCCGGCAGTCCTTGGCACCTGCCTGAGTGAAAGTCACAAACTCGGCCCGCGGGACGCGCCATGGCCCGGCCATCGGGGACGCGCAGGGCAGAACGCAGGGCAGCGCGCAGGGCCGCCGTGGGGTCGAGAATTTTTCATGAAGGTCCTCTTGTATCGCGTTAAGGCCGCTGTTGCGCCGCCGGCCAGTCAGTGCCCGGAGTCCGGACCGGGACGCACAGTGGGACGGGTCGGGCTCGGTCGGTCAGCGCTGCTTTATTCAGGCGGGGCCTCCGAACGGCACTTTTGGAGCGGACTGTACTACAGGGCACCGCCTCACAATGGGCCAGAGGGCCGGTGCAGGCGGACAGCCAAAACTCTAGTCGACGTGGTTTGAGCTCCAGGGTCGCTAAACAGGACTCGAATCGGACGTGTCACCCTCACCAATGGATTCCTCGTTCGGAGAGCAATCCATTGGTGGGGTGGCACGTTCGGTTCGAGTCCCATTCAGTGACTGTGGAGCTCTAGACCCGTCCGGGGTTTTGACCGCCTCCACTGGTCTTCTGGCCCTTCTGGCGCCTTACCCTTCCGGCCCTGGCATTCCATATCGCCATGCCTCTGCCTCAGTCAAAACAATAATGCTGCGATCATGATTCTCAGTGTCTGATTGTAAACTATTCTTGACAATAATAGAACAGTATCTGGTCGTCCAACAGCAATCGCACCGAATCGCACAGCCCCTCGACTCGCCTTCGGGCCTGAAATAAGGAAGCCACCTGCGCGTTGTTCAGAGGTTAATCGCGACTTGTGCAGAATGAAGCCCCTCCAAATAATAAATGCGCGGCGCCGCGCGGCGAGGCCGTTCATTATACCCGCTGTTGACAAGTGGCCCAGTTTACCTCTCTTACTTTGAAGGGCGCCCGGGCACGGCCAGGCACGGCCAGGCACGCCCAGGCTGGCGGGCGCCGCCACCTCGAGACATTTTTCCCTCTCTGCCTTCTTTATGCTGTTTGGGGAGGGGCGGCCTCACGGTGAGAATTAAAGGAGGAGGTTCGTCCGTCCGCCTTCGAGATGAATTCATTAAGTCGGGGCGTGGGTGGATGAGCTTCGGGTCACCGCGACTTATTGCGTGCGCAGGGGTGTTTGGGAGGTCTGTTCCTCCGAGGAGGGGGGGGGAGACCAAGGTAAGTGCCGCACAGTGGACCAAGGAGCAAGTGGAAATCACTCCAGTCACATTTGGACACCGAAAATTCACAAAAAAAAATGTGAAATTTACTGAAATAATTGAAATTTATCGAATTTCATCTCCAAATTGAGTAGTTTGACAGAAATTCATCGAAATTCAATTGAAATTCATTTGATTTGCACACCGAAACTCGCAGTTATTTCCCCTTGGGCAGGAGACCGGTGGAGGCGGTCAAAATCCCGGACGGGATATGCACTCCGGTCTTTCGTTCAGTTTCTTTCAAAAGCGAAAAAGTTCAATTGGCACACTTTTTAAATAAATTAAAACTATCCCACTGACTTCCTTAGACGTCTTTGTTTACTGTCCCAGCCTGACCCGAGCGGAGTTTGTTCGAGATCGGACAGTGTTTGCCCGCAGCAGCAACTTGTGTGTGTGTGTGTTAGAGAGAGAGAGAGAGAGAGAGAGAGAGAGAGAGAGAGAGAGAGAGAGAGAGAGAGAGAGAGAGAGAGAGAGAGAGAGAGCGGCCGGACAGGCCCCCAACAGCCCAGCAGCAATGACCAGCACGGGCAGGTGTGTGTTGTGCATGTGTGTGTTTGTTTGGCCGTGTGTGCGTTGGTACATGGCCTACGGCGCAGTGCAGGTGAGAAGCCACTGGGAGACATTCCGCACCACATTCCCGGTCACAATGGGTATCATGCCAGATGCCCCGCCTGCCTGTCGAGCGCCCACTGGCCCACTGCGCGCCAGGACTGTCGTCGGTACCCAGTGCCGCCATCACCATAAACACCCACACATACAGAGTCGGTACCGGGGACATGCCTCCTCCAAAGCAACGGACACGACGCACTGGCGTCCTCCACAGCAGAGCAGACACTGTTAGAAAGGCAGCAGCCCAACAGAGACGGCTAGCTAGCTGTACATGTTTGGCTGCCGGGACGATGGCTTACGTCCTGGTAAGCGTCAATCTGCCTTGGCTAATCTTGCGGTGCGTTGACGCATTGCCGCCAGGATCGTCCCTTAAACAAGGGCGCAATATACATCGAACAAGGTGGGACACCTCCGATACAATATAACACGACGGTCGCAAGCTTAGGCCGCTCTTGTAGCAGCCGGCTAGCGTGCACACGGCAAAAACGGTTTCTTGTTTTCCCAGGTGTCCGATGTCACAGATTTCCGGGAAGTATCACTCACAAAAAGTAGAAGAAAGACTATCACGGACACAAAAAAGGAAAACATTTCCCGGTATTCGAACCCTCGACCTACGCGTGGAGACAATCCAAGCCCAGGAATGCCCTGCTGCCACTGCTCTGGCGGCGTTCGAGGTTCGATACCCCCACGCCTCCGAAAGGAAAGACGTCGATTTCCAACTTTTCCTCTTCCGGCTCCGCACGGCCCACTGTGCACCGCTCCACGAGGGGCAGATCCCAAGCCAGCAGGTGTAGTGGCTGCTGCGGCAATTGTAGCGGGCTGGCGTCGCTGTGTTGCTGGTGGCCGCGCGATAGCACCGACTCCGTTTCCAGCCGATCGCCTCCATGGCATTTCCAGGCGTTTCGCGGATTGCTCCACGCCACGCCACAGTGGGCTAGAAGACCGGCGCAGGCGGCCGAAACCCTAGACGCGTTTTGAGCTCCAGAGTCGCTAAATAGGACTCGAACCGAACGTGTGACCCTACCGATGGATTCCTCGTCCAGACAGCAATCCGTAGGTGGGTCGCACGACGGTCGGTTCGAGTCCCATTTAGCGACTCTAGAGACCGAAAACCTTACGGGATTTTGACCGCCTCCACCAGTCTTCTGGCCCACTGTGCACGCCGCGCCACGCCACGCCGTGCGCAGCGAAAGGATAGGGTCCACTCGGCGGCGGTGCCATGCCAACCCTCTTCTCTTTCAGTGTCACGAGCAGTGTGTTGCCCGCCCAAGGGATATTTCCCGCACCACGAAGGGAATTTCGAGCGGCCAAGTTCGCCGCCGACAAAAAAAAAAAAATACGATTTCACGAAATCCTGGTAGTCACGAAGTTAATTTTCATTTATGTTCTGGTTTAACAAAGATAACTAAGGCTAGGACTGCGTTGTGTGTAGTTCTGTTTATGTTTGTCAGACCATTATAAGTAATACTAAAACTTACGTAAAGACCAGCTGCGTATCAATTTGTGTCAAAAACAGACATTTAAGACAGTCTCATAATACCTGAAGGACAAGTTATTCACAGAAACGTGCAGTAAAATAGTCCAGTTCACCCAGTTCACCCAGCTTTAAGGTTAGAAAAAAGCACAGCCCCCGTGTCCAGATCGTTTCGTCTTAGATTCAGAAATACCATCAAACCTCGCTACAAGGTGCAGCTACACGCCCACTGTTTTCGAAAAGGGACTTATAGTCACACTCAAACTACGTTAGGGATAGTTTTTTCACAAATGCATTTGCACAGGCACGCAGTTTAATGTCCTATTTCACTCCGATTCAAAGAGTTTAGAACATGTAGGGTTGGTATTTCTGAAAACAACAGGGCCTGCGCGCAGCGGCGCGGGACACTCTGGCCAACAATCACCGACCGACCGACCGATCCAAATGGCCACGTTCGAAAACAACGTCTATACCATTGTTGGAGCTCTTCTAGCTGCAGCAAAAGACAATTTTGATTCGAACGCGCTTTTTCAAGGGAGCGAGCGTTTTTGGTGTAAGCTGTACAGAGGCGAAAAGGAGCGCTGCTATTGGTCGGATTCCATTTCCGGTGGCTCGGCTCCCCCCTCTCACTCTGTTTTTCGCTGACGAGTCGAGTTTTGCCATGGTAACGGCGATTTCAACTCAAAATTTCTCAAAATTGGCCCTACACTTTTCAACCACATTTCACTACTGAAATCAGGGTACAAAGTTCTACCACTCTGCCAAATCTCATCAAAATCGTATAGAAAATTTCGGATTTGCATAAGGGGCCAGACTGACAATAAAAATAAAAAAAACCCAACCCCGGTGAGGCTATAAGGCTACTTCGTGCCTAAAAAAAAGAAGAAGGAATGCGGAGCAAAGTGAGCCAGAAGACGGGCGCAGGCGGTCAGAATCCCAGACGCGTATTTTGAGCTCCAGAGTCACCAAATGGGACTCGGGAGCTCAAAACGCGTCTTGCAGGTCTTCTGGCCCACTGCGCGGCGGGAACCACCACTCCGGTTGATGGAGCACAGCGCGGCAGCCAAGACTGTTTGGCGATTACCGTCCCCGATCCAGCGCTGCGACCGCACCGCACTGGAGAGGGTCGTGTCCAGACTTGCCCAGCGGCTGGACTCCAGGCAGGCCGGCCCTTCAATTAGTGTCGTGTCCGGCGCTCAATAACGCGTCTCTGCGACAGATTCCAGCCGGAGGGGGCGGCGGGGCTGCCCAGCCGCTGGAATCTCCAGCTGCGCACAGTAGGCCAGAAGACCGCGGTGGAGGCGGTTACAATCCCGGCCGGGTCAGAGCTCCTGAGTCGCTGAGTGGGACTCGAACCGAACGTGTGACCCCACCAACGTTTCGCTCTCCGAACGAGGAATCCATTGGTGGGGTCACACCTTCGGTTCGAGTCCCATTTAGCGACTCTGTAGCCGTGTGACTCCACCAATGGATGGCTCTGAGTCACAGAGGGCCACGGGGCCACGTCACGGTGGGCACGAAGTCACACCCGCAGAGGGAGAAGGAGGGCAGGCTCCAGACGCCTGCAGCTTGCTTGCAGGGTCGGAAGAAACGCAGGAATCATGCCAAATCGGCGAGCCAAGCCGGGCGATGGGCACCAGCGCCACTGGCACACTGCACCCCGCTGCACAGTGGGCCAGAGGACCGGCACGGTCGGCCAAAATTCCACACGCGTTTTGAGCCACTGAGCGGGTAAACCCCACCCATGGATTTCCTCGTTCGGGAGAGCAATCCTTTGGCGGGGTCACACGTTACGTTCGAGTCCTGTTTAGCAACTCGGAACCTCAAAACCCGACTGGGGATAGTGACCGCCTCCACCGGTCTTCTTGCCCACTGTGCGCCAGCCAAGGATGCCAGGCAGCCGGGCCCGGACTCAAGCGAGACGCGACCGAAATCCAGGCTCTGGCTCCGGGCGGCAGCCGAGCGCGCAGTTTCTCATACCTCTGCAAAGCAGACCTCGGGACCGCCATTCCGATCGTCAGCCACAAAGACTGGCTGGGTTATAAAAGTAGTGCCAGTGAAACTAGGGAAGATTTCAGCACACCTTTTTCGAGCTTGGCAGTAGGGCTCGATGCAGTGGGCCGAAAGTAGCTTAATGGGTCTCGAACCCAACGTTTGACCCCACCACTGGCTTGCTATCCGAACGAGGATTCCACTGGCGGGGTCACAGGTTCGGTTCGAGTTCCTTTTAGCGACTCTGGAGCTCAAAACGCGTCCAGCGTTTTGCCCGTCTGCGCCGGTGTTCTGGCCCACTGTGCTTCGGCCCTGGCTGCTGCGCAGGGGTGCATCGGGTTGGTACAGCCAGTGCCGGAACATCTGCATGCCTCGGCCAACTCTTCCACGGACAGGACGCGGCCCTCCGCCCCCTCCCCGCTGAGGTCTGATCTCGGTTTGGCAATATTGGTTCGCATCCCTATCTCCCTCCCTCTCCCTCTCCCCGCTTCCCCTCCCGGCCTTCATCCTGTCCGGCTTGGCCAGGCAGGGGCCAGGCTTGGCTCCCAAAGCCACGCCATTCTTTCAATTTCCCCCCTCGTTCCGCTACACGGCTGCAGTCCGGCCTGGCAGCTGCCCTCCCAGCAAAATACCTGAAAACGACGCTCGGAAATCCGCCTGCCGGGTGGTAGTCTTTTAGGGACATCTGCCACCCGCCGCATGTTTCCCTGGAAACACCTGCTGTCACGCCACGGCGCTAAACGTCGGGGGACACAGAGCCGGTCCGCGATAGAGAGAGAGAGAGAGAGAGAGAGAGAGAGAGAGAGAGAGAGAGAGAGAGAGAGAGAGAGAGAGAGAGAGAGAGAGAGAGAGAGAGAGAGAGAGAGAGAGAGAGAGATGTTTGGCAACCCAACGCCAAGGGCATAAAAGTGTCAGCGGCTTGCTGAGAGGAACGGCGGTGCATATAAAAGCATGTGCCGCATGGATGGCGGGGGCACACCGCAGTGTAGTAACCATTTCAAACTAACAGACACACTCACACAAACACACAAAAAACGCTCACAAAAAAACACACACACACACACACACGAGTCTCGGCCCTGCAATAACCTAAACGGCACATACTTTTACGATACTAGACAATTGTGGACACGTCGGGAAGGGACTTGCTTCCGGCGCGCGTCGCCGGCCATAAAAAGAAATCATTTTGGCGGCACCAGACGCTGCGCCCCCTCGACGCGCGGGTTTATCGTTTCGCGCTGGGCAGGGCAGCAGCAGTCGGCATCAAAGTGCCTGCAAATTTTTATTTATTTCCTACTTGTCCGGCCGAGTCTCCCGCGTCAAAACGAAACGCGCGCCAAGCAGCGCAGTAAAAAGGTCGTGTCGTTCGGCCGCGCCCCGAAGGCGGCGGCCGGAGACAGCCGAAGTGCGCCAAAACTCGAGACGCGTTTTTGAGCTCCAGAGTCGCCAAATGGGACTCGAAACGAACGTGCGCCCCCCACCAAGGGATTCCTCATTCGGCGACCAACCTATTGGTGCGGTCACACGTTCAGTTCGAGTCCCATTTAGCCACTCTGGAGCTCAAAACCTGCCGTGCGGATATTTGACCGCCTCCATTGGTCTTCCGACCCACTGTGCGCCGACGCGGAACGCGGCCAGGAGGCTGGCTGCCGTGCCGCCGGCTGGCATTTATGTTCGCACAACCCAGTGGACTACCCCCCCCCCCCCCCCCCCCCCCGCCGCCGCCGCCGCCTGGAGGAAGGGGCGGTTTTTCCTTTGAGGGTGGCCGCGAGGTTCGCCGCGCGAGATAAGGGAGAAGAGGTTGTTGTTTTCAGACAAGAATGACAAAAACGCGCGACGCCTGGCCGCCGCCTTTGACGAAACGGACGAGAATAGCCGAGGTGGACAGGCAGCTGTGCACAGCCGTGGAGGCGGCGGGGCCTCGACACCTCGTCTGTCCTTTGGAGCAACCGCATTGAGAAAACCTTACGAACTATTTTAGGCCTTACAAAGAAAAGCAGCTCTCGACTGCTCACAACGTCAATATTGGGGAAGGTAGCCGAGACCGGGAGGCTGGGCCGCACGTCCCGATGAAAGTGTAACAGAAGAATGGCTTTCCCGATAAAGGACACTCCCTAGACAAATGAGTTGCTCCGGGAAAAGCAAAACGGCGGCGGATTGGCCCATTATATCCGCTCAAGGTTGGCGCGCTACGCAGCCAGCCGGAAAATCGCGGAAAAATCACAAATGGATCCGCCAAATTTTCCGTGCGGCGATCGGTCTGTTTTTTCTAAGTTGGGTTCGGTTGCGAGCGACGACGAATGCATGAATGCATGTAGAGTTTCGCCGCCTGCACCGGTCTTCAGGCCCACTGTGCATCGCTCGCTGCGACTTTCTTTCCAGTGCGCGCGCTTACGTGAGGAGCAGGAGCAATGCGCCGATGCAATGCGAACGCCCGCGGAAATTCGGGAGAGCGCGCGCGCGCGCGCCACCGCTTCGAATTTTGAGGGCTTTTGTTTACAAATACGGGGCCGAGGTGCTGTGAGCGGAGCGGCTCAAGGCGAGGCCGCTTTGTCACCCAACTCCCTTGCAGAAGCAGGTGAAGGGGCAAAACCTCTAAAGACAGAGAGAAAAGAAGGGGAAAGGGCAGCGGGGCCCTCGGCGTCCGGTGTCTCAAAGCGAGGCCTATATCGAGGCTCGGATCATTATACCGAGGAGAATCGTTCGCGTGGAGGCATCAGCATGGCTTGGCCAGAGGGCTGGTCCGCACAGTGGGACGGAGCACCGGCGCAGCCGGCCATACTACGCATACTACGCGCAGACCACGACGCCGCTACTTTTATGGCCGTGTCCGGCGTGTTGGCTGCTGTCGGCGCGTACAGGTGTTTTGTGTCGAATCGAGGCGGAAGAGGGGGAAGGGGAGGAAGGAGGGAAAGGGGGCGGGAGGGGGAGAAAGAGGGGAAGGGGGTTTCAATTACGAGACTCAAACGTCCACGGGGGCCGACACCTGCTCACACTTTGGCAGCGCGGCGTCGCCGACAGAGAGCTTCTGCAGCCTCGCAACGATCCGCTGCCGTCATCGCCCGGAGATACAGAGAGAGAGAGAGAGAGAGAGAGAGAGAGAGAGAGAGAGAGAGAGAGAGAGAGAGAGAGAGAGAGAGAGAGAGAGAGACGCTGGCTGCAAGATTAGCTCTCGAAGCAGTTGATCACCTTCCGCCCGGCGGAGCCGTCCTTTCCAACGGGTAGCTTAATGCAGCAATTAGACCGGCCTGCCAATCCGAGCATCACCCTTAATGAAATGTTTTCGCTCGAGCGAGGCGGCAGAGGCAGCAGCGCCTCTCGAACGGCAAGTCAATATGTAGGTCAGGCCCCCGCCGAACAGTGGGCCAGACGACCAGTGGAGGCGGTCAAAAGCAGACGCGAACCAAACGTGTGGCCCTACCGATGGGTTGCTCTCCGAACGAGGAGTACCTTGACGGGGTCCCCCGTTCAATTCGAGTCCCATTTATCGACTCTGGATAGCTCAAAACGCGTCTAGAGTCTTGGCCGCCTGCGCTGGTCATCTGGCCCACTGCGCGCCGGCCTTCGTCTGCCGTGGCCAAACAAATATCTGAAAGGCTATGGGTGGCCCGGAGGATGGCCCGGATGGCCCAGGCCTGTCGCCGAGCCCATTCACGACCAGATCCATCTTGGCGACGGCAATTCGTGCCTCGCGCAGCGCGACGCTCTCTCTCTCTCTCTCTCTCTCTCTCTCTCTCTCTCTCTCTCTCTCTCTCTCTCTCTCTCTCTCTCTCTCTCTCTCTCTCTCTCTCTCTCTCTCAGCCTTTGGCGCAGCACGGGTCTTACTTCTGCGCCATTTAATGCTGGAGTCGCCCCCTCGCGTTATTTACGTCCCGTGACACGTGTTGCGTAGCGCAAACAAAAGCAACAAACAAAACAAAAACAAAAAACTTGCTGATTGTATCATTAATCAGGTTGCGGAGCTTGCCTTAAATGATATAATCACACATATCGTACAAGGAGCGAACACAGGGGGCGGCTTGCTTCTTGATCTCTCGGCCTCCATATTGTCGGCGACGTCGCACAGTGGGCTAGAAGACGGCGCGGGGCCGCAGGCGGCCGGAACTCTTGACGCGTTTTGAGCTCCAGAGTCGCTAAACAGGACTCGAACCGAACGAGTGACGCCACCAATAGGTTCCTCCTTTGGAGGGCAATCCATTGGTGGGGTCACACGTTCGGTTCAGGTCTCATCTAGCTACTAGGCCTATGGAGCTCAAAACGCGTCCGGGGAATTTTGACCGCGCCTCCACCGACGTTCATCTTGCCCACTGTGCCTCCGTTCGCAGCCAGCGAAGGACGAACGACTGAGTGCTTCCCTCCGCGCGTGTGGACACAGCAATGTGGTTCTGCACACGTTCTCCGCGGGGACACTTAGCAGTGCAGGCGGACACGCCCGGACGGGGGCTGTTTGACTTCACCCGGCTGCCGCCACATCCCCCTCAACCCCCCCCCCCCTCTCTCTCTCTCTCTCTCTCTCTCTCTCTCTCTCTCTCTCTCTCTCTCTCTCTCTCTCTCTCTCTCTCTCTCTCTCTCTCTCTCTCTCTCACACACACACACACACTCACATAGAGACAAACTTTTCTCTTGCGTGACGAGCGACGGTTTTACTTCCGGTTCGTACTTCCGGTCCTTGTCGGCACGTCAAGCACTGCGGGGACGGCACGCGGCAGGATATGAAGTGTCGTCGTCCTCCGCGCGCTAAAATATGCCATTTTAATAAGGCAGCCCCCCCCCCCCACCCAATTATTATTGCGTCACTCGGCTGCCTTATTGCTGTGAGGAGGGACCAGCAGGCCGCTTCCGAACGATGGGCGAGAGAGAGAGAGAGAGAGAGAGGGAGAGAGAGAGAGAGAGAGAGAGAGAGAGAGCATAGCGTTCGGAAGCGGTCTGCTGCTAGGGCCTGGCCCACGCGTTCTTTGTCGCTCTCCGCGAAATGAGCCCCGGCGGCCAAGGCGAGTGATTCCAGAAGATCGGTTCGTCGCTCCATCTCTCTCGCACCCTTACGGGGAGCGCCGCGAGTGTGACAGAGACAGAGCGACGACGAAACGAGTCACTTCTGAAACGGCTCGTCAGGCCGGCCACCCGCCTCACGGGACAGACAGTCCGCGCGGCCTGTCGTCGGGAAGAGGGGCGGACAGAGTGGGACAGAGCCAGGGTGCGGAATCTAGACGCGGCATTGAGGAGACATTATAAAGTCAATGGAAAAACGGGGCCCGGGTGCGGCGAGGCTCCAGAGAGTTTCGTTGCCACAAGCGGCAAAGAAGAGGGTAGGTGGGGGGGGGATGAAATCGGCGAGATTGGGGGGGGGGGGGAGGAGGGAAGCAAGGTGGGCGAGGTGGTGGCCGGAGCAGCCAGCGGAGAAAGTGAGAAATGGCCACGGGCAACTTGTCATCATAAGCGTCAGAACCACAGGAAGAACGCCACGAGAGAGAGAGAGAGAGAGAGAGAGAGAGAGAGAGAGAGAGAGAGAGAGAGAGAGAGAGAGAGAGAGAGAGAGAGAGAGAGAGAGAGAGAGAGAGAGAGAGAGATGCGAAAACAAAAGTGAGAGTGAGAGAGAAAAAGAGGAGAGACAATAATGGAGAGGGCCATGAGAGCGTTCCGCTGTCAGCGTTGCCGAGACGATCAAAACGAACGCGGAAGCAACTCCCTGTTTCGGGAAAGTGGCCTCCAAAACTTGGTTCCGATGGCCTGGACTTTATCAGAACCGTTTAGTCAAATCTATGAACACGCAACTGAACAGCTTTGACAAAAAGGCGCACGGTGCGCCGCGCATCGTCTATCAATACCTCTTATAGTAAGGAATTACACTTTTTTTTTTTTGCTCAATGCAAAGTCCCTGCGAAATCTACAACATTTAGGAATTATAGGTTGGCCTGCATTCTCCCGGTGTGTGTCCCACCCTCCATTCATACATCAGTGTGTGCGTTTCCGGGATCAACACACACACACACACACACACACACACACACACACACACACACACACACACACACACACACGTCTGGCCCGATAACGAAATTAGCCCTGCAAAGAGCAGCGCGGGCATTTTTTTTTGTCCCCATTGTAGGGGATTTAGCACCGCACCATTGCACTGTCTATTGTGGGCAATCAATGCGTATTGCAGATAGGGAGGGGCGCACACTGGACATTGGAGCGCGAGAGCAAGAGAGAGCGAGAGAGAGAGAGAGAGAGAGAGAGAGAGAGAGAGAGAGAGAGAGAGAGAGAGAGAGAGAGAGAGAGAGAGAGAGAGAGAGAGGGGGAATAGGGCTGCCCGGATGGACATCAGGACAGATTAGAACGGAAGTGCGTTAGGCCTTCGGTATTGCAAACACCGAGCATTATAATTAAGGGTTGTCGGGATCTTTCGGTAGCAGCCTGTCAAAGTGGGTCGCACGCAGCGCAGGTTGACAGATGCCGTCCGTCCGTCAGGGTGGCACGGCGCACAGTGGGCCAGACGACCAGTGGACCAGTAGTGCGTTGTTTCGCCGGGACGACCCGATCCACCCACACAAAAGCAAGTGTCACAAAATTGCAATTTTGCAGTGCGGCTGCTGCGGGCCGCCAGTTTAACAGGGAGCGGGTAAAGCAGCACAGTGGGTGGGCTAGAAGACCGGTGCAGGCGGCAAAGGCTCTAGACGCGTCGTGAGCTCCAGAGACGCGAAACAGGACGTGTGACCTCACCCATGGATTCTTTCGTTCGGAGAGCAATCCATTGGTGGGGTCACCCTTTCAGGTCGAGTTCCATTTAGCGACTCTGGAGCTCAAAACGCGTCCGGGATTTTGACCGCCTCCACCGGTCTTCTGGCCCACTGTGGGGCAGGGCCCAGTTTGCCACCCTCGCTGACCGCCTACCCCGGCAACAAACTTTATTCCAGTTAAAATTGCCCTCGTAAAAATGGCGTCGGTTTTGTTGACGTCAGTGGGGTGGCCGGGCCGGGTCGGCCGGGTGCCGCACGGATCGTGCGTCGACTCCAGAAGGTAAACCTTGTAAACATGGACCGCCCCCTCCTTCCTTCCTTGTGCTCTAGGAATCCCCAATAAAATCTACATCCCAGTTGTCGCGTCGCCTCGCGCGCGTTGTAAAAATGGCGAACACATTCTTCAGGAGGCCGAAAGAATTTGGCAAGGGCGGCGGACTGCTCCCCGACAAAGAGGGAGCAAGAGCGCGCAGAACGAAAAAAGAAGAAAAAAGAAGAAGAAAAAACAGAAAAAGAAAAAAAAAAACATGTGAGGTACGCGTGCGCTCGGCATCAACACCTGGGAGACTCCGCTCCTCTTTTGTAAACATGTCAGATCATATAGGGCCGGAGTAAATCCTGCTGAATAAGCAGCCAGAGATGGGTGCGCAGGGGGGATGAGGGCACATGGCGTCGCACCCTGTAAAAAAAAAAAAAAAAAAAAAAAAAAACGCTGGGTGTTCATCTCGGCCCAGCAAGTAGGCGACCCACACGCTCACGGCGAACGACACTACCTGCAGCCCCAATAAAGATCCGGACCCCTCCTTCTCTACTCCTCTCTCTGGTTCGCTCGCTTGCAATCCAGACAACAACACTGCAGCAGTGACAACAACAACAAAGACAACAACAGGAAATGGGTGCGGACGGCGTGTAGAGGGAGGCGGGGGCGCCGTTGCCGTGCACAGCGCCTTGCAGTGATTGATGACTCATCTCCCCCCCCCCTTTCCCCATCCCCCTCCCCCCTTGCCGATCCTCACCACGCGCATTGTCATCCTATCGAGCGTGGTCCTCAATGACTCTCCGGCCACGCCCCGCTAGTCGCGCGCGCGCGCACACACACACACACACACACACACACACACAACAGCGCATGCGAGGGCGGCGGTATGAGGAATATATTGAGTATTAAAATCCCCGTGCACACCTGCATGCGCATGCGCTGGCACGACCCCACAGTGGGCCAGAAGACTGCATCGCCAGGCAGCCAAAACTCTAGACGCATTTTGAGCTCCAGAGTCGCTAAATGGAACTCGAACCGAACGTGTGACCCCACCAATGGGTTGCTCTCCGAACGAGGAAGCCATTGGTAGGGTCACACGTTCGGTTCGAGTCCTGTTAAGCGACTCTGGAGCTCAAAACGCGTCTAGAATTTTGGCCGCCTGCGCGCTGGTCTTCTGGCCCACTGTGCGCTGCAGCCGGCTGCAGAAGCAGCCTTAACTCGTTGGCGCGCCTAAAAACACGGCCATGCAAATGAGCCGGTGGCGTCTCTATCGGCCCGCCGATGCGGCCAGCGATGAAAAGCAAACACGAAGCCGCGACACTCAAAACACCTCGTCACAAAAAAAAAATAATTAAAAATATTTAAAATTTTGGCAGAGGTGTCGGGTTTCGAAAGGCACGCCGAAGGATCTGCCCGACCCCGCCCCGCCCCGCCGCGCCCCGCCCCGCCCCGCCACGCCCCGCCACGCCCCGAGCGAGGTGAGGTGACGGATGTAGTGCGGAAATAGAGCGGCCAGCACCGGCACTCTCCGAGACAGAGATCGAAGACACGGCGTCGCCATGGTTGCGTAACGGGGGCGGACACGCCGGGGCGTGTCCTGGACGACGTCCTGGGCGACGTCCTGGGCGTCACCTTGGACGTCGTTGTCATTGAGATAATTACAGTAATTATCTCATGTCGTCGTTGAGCGCCGACTCACGAAGGGCGCACCGTGGGGGGCCAGAGGACCGAACGCAGGCCACAGGCGCTAAATAGGACTCGAGAACGTGTGACCCTACCAATGGATTCCTCGTTCGGAGAGCGATCCAATGGTGGGGTCACGCGTTCGCTTCGAGTCCTGTTGAGCGACTCTGGATAGTCCTATAAAAGGCGTCTTGAGTTTAGGCCGCATTCACTGGTCTCCTGGCCCACTGTGCGCACGCACTGTTCAATTTACTTTCTGGAAAAAAAAAAAATCCTATAGAGAATTTTAGAAATGCCATAAAGGACCAGACTAATAATAATAATAATAATAATAATAATAATAATAATAATAATAATAATAATAATAATAATTAAAAAAACAATCCTGAGACAAACTCATAAGGCTACTTCGTGCCTAAAAAACGCACGCCGCACTTCTTAGAAGACCGAAAAAGCGGCTCCCACGGCCCTTGCTCGCGGTTTTAGGACGCCCGGTTATAAAAAGAAACAGTCCTCAAATGTAAAAGGAGTCGTAAAGGTGACAGTTTTCAAGTGCCGCGCCTCCAAGGATGACAGGCTGAATCCGGACCAACCCCAACTTGCACTTTGCCTCGCCCTTTCCCTTTTACTTTGCTCTCCTCTTATCTTCCTCTTTCTTTCTTGCTCTTCTTTCCTATTTTCTTTTTCTTTCTTTCTTTTTTCTTTTTTTTGTTTACTTTTTGTGCTTTTTACTACGACGCTTTCAGGGTCCCCGGGTTTATAGTTTCCATTACAGGAGGTGCCACCGGCAGCATCCTCAGCTCTCTATCCACTGTGCGTGGCACCTCTCTCTCTCTCTCTCTCTCTCTCTCTCTCTCTCTCTCTCTCTCTCTCTCTCTCTCTCTCTCTCTCTCTCTCTCTCTCTCTCTCTCTCTCCCTCTCTATGTCCCTCTCTCTGTCCCTCTCTCTGTCCCTCTCTCTGTCCCTCTCTCCCCCTCTCTCTCTCCCTCTCTCTCTCTCTCCCCCTCCCCTTCTCCCCCGCGGGCCTGCAACACTCTGGACGTGTCGCAGACAGGGCAGGGCTGCCAAGTGGCGGAGAGGCAAAGAGAACCGCTGTAAATGACCATCCGGGACTGACTGCTGCAACATTTAGCGGAAGCCAGCGCGCAGCCACAAAAACCAAGACAATGAGTAGAAAATCGTGGTGGGGGGGGGCGGACGACAACGGTTAAGGCGCACACAGCAAAAGAAAACGCAACAATTTTTTTTTGTGAAGTAACAATTTAAATGTTATATTTTTTTTAATTTTTTTATGTTAACCATAACCAACACCAATCATAAACCGAAGTTCTTCTCTGTTTTTTTTTTTTTTTTTAGGTGATATGACGCCCTTTCCGAGGTAACTCGGCCGGAGCACACCCGCACACCCTGCCTGCTTCGTTGGCTTGGCTGGCCGGGGCGGTGCAGGCAGAGGGCCGGGGAGCCGGGGAAGAGACGACCCGCAAGCCGGCGACACGCATTTACATGGTTAGACTGAAAAGGAGTTGTTAGCATTGTCCCAACTTCGGGCCGGCCACCCCACCCGGCCCCCCGCTTGATCAGGCTTTTGTGCCAACGAGTCGTTGGCAACGAGGCAGGCACCCCGTCCCCGCCGCCGCGCCGTCGCCCTGCCAGAGCACAGCCAGCCGGGGCCCGTCCAGGAGCGCGCCACTTGTTGAACGACCCACAACAATTTCCAGTAGCTCCTTGCAAAACTTCAAAACAAGCAAAAAAAAAAAAAAAATCTTTGTGTCTGAAAACCTTTGCAAATTTCCGTTTACCAGGTCCACCAGGAAGCAGATGAATTCTCTCCAGTCTGGGATCCCTGGACGTCTCCGCCGTTTCATTTTCCCAGGACCCTCTGTCCGATACAGAGACCCACTTGGAGTGGGTCAGTTTTTGTTGTCCGATATTTTATTTTCACCGATTGCACACGCCGACCTGCCTCGCCCACCTCGGAGTGTATTTGCCGAGGGCGCTCCCGCCGGCCCTGCAGCGCAGCAGGGCCCTGAGCCTGAGCACAGTGGGCCAGACGACCGGACGGCTTTCGAGCTCCAGAGTCGCTGACTGTGGGACACGAACCGAACGCGTGACCCCCACCAGTGGATTCCTCGTTCGGAGAGCAATCCACTGGTGGGGTCACACGTCCGGTTCGAGCCCCGTTTTAGCGACTCTGGAGCTCGAACCGCGTCTCGAGTTTTGGTTGGCAGCGCCGGTCTTCCGGCCCACTAGCGCCGCGTGCGGACGACGGGCACAGTTCAAACAGTATCACGGCCCTCCACACCAGGAATGGTTTACGAGCGAGTGCGCGCGGCGGCCGGGCCCCGCGGCCCCACGGCCCCACGCGTGGCAGCCTACACGCAGCGCCACCTCTCGCAACAGACGCTTACATTGTTAACAAATCAATTGGGAAATCCCCGAAGAGTGGGATCCGAAGCTCCGACGGAACTTTCCAACGGCTTCGTTTTTCGAAAAAAAAAAAAAAATTATTATAAAAAAATTGTATTATACGTATTTTAAAAACTCATTTTTGAAAAAAAAAAAATAAAAAATTGCGAAGATTCGTGGGTACTCTAAGTCGAACAAGTTCTCCGGGAATTTTCAATATTTTGTTGTATCAGTGTAGCCTTCTTTCCGATGATACACACTCGAACGCACACACCCGCAAACAACAGCCGCCTTTCCGGCATATCGACAACGGTGGAGCGCGGCAGATCCTTCATAACCGAGCGGCTGACGAACTGACACACCGCGAGAAACAAATGCGTTACCGATCCGTTCCGACACGCCTGTCTGCCAGGAACCTCGAGAAAAAGTTGGCCTCTCGGTTATTTCGCGTTTCGGTGGAGTGTGCGGTGTGGGTACACTGGGAAAAGAAAGCAGGCGGAAAAGACGGGGGCGGAAAGCGGCCACACAAACTAGCACTTCCTTGACCCTAGAAAATTATCTTCGCCCCCACCAGATACAAGTCTACATCAATTATTCGTCAATAATATTTCTCTAAAAAAAAAGGGTGAAAAAAATATTGATGCAACAAGGCCATCTTTTTTTTGCTAAGCAGTGGGTGTGCGTTTTACGTGGACAGGCACCACCACACGTCCGACGGAAAAAATCAACCGACCACATTTTCACGTCATCACACCGGAGTGAACACAACAGAAAGCCTCAGAGAGAAAACGAAACTCCCTCCCTTCCCTTCCCCTTTTCCGGCTGGCCTTTTTCCACTGCTCCTTTCCGTTTGCGGCGTCTCACGTGTGTCGTGTGTATGTCCCTATCGGAAACTCATTACAGTGCTCCAGGTGATCAAACACGGACAGCAAGAGACTTCCGCTCGCGGCGCGCCGTCCGGTCCAACGAACGGACGCCGTCTCACAGTGGGACAGACGACCGGCGAAGGGTGGCCAAAACTCTAGACGCGTCTCGAGCTCCACAGTCGCTAAACGGGACCCGAACCGCGAGCGTGTGACCCCGCCAGTGGATTGCTCTCTGAACGAGGAATTCATTGGTGGGGTCACTCGCTCGGTTCGAGTCCCATGCAGCGACTCTGGAGCCCAAAACGAGCCTCAAGGTTTTTGCCACCTGCGCCGGTCTTCTGGCCCACTGTGCGCCGTCGTCGTGTTGACCCTCCCCTCCCCTCCCCTCCCGCGCCCCTACAAGGTCCCCTTGTTTCCTGCCACTAATCACAGTGAGCCGCGCACCGTTGGACGCGATCGCCTGATTGCCGATGTCCAGCTCGGCCGGCGGAGGAGGGGAGGGGGTCAGAGCACACGCAATCTGATTTAACCCCTCCCCTCCCCTCGGTCGCCGCTCAGCCCCTCCAATGAGCACACACACCACTCCGTCCCGATGCTGCCGCACTCATGTCGCAGCCCCCCCTTTTTTTCCCCTTCCTATCTGTGTACCTTCCTCTGTCTCTATCAAAAGTAGCTCAAAACTTTATCCTTTATCAAATATTTGTTTTGCTTTTACGGCGTAGGGTTTCGCCCACGGCTGTAATACGACGGCACGCGGGTACCTCCAGGGCGTCTCACACCGCAGACCTGATCAAAGTACATCAAACAGCACTCGCGCGGGAACGCCTGCCGTAACAAGGGGGTAACCGCCCCGCCCCGCCCCGCCCCGCCTCGCCCTACCCCGCCCCGCCAGCATTACGGTCATTTTCGGGGCGCGTAAATTTTCATGCAGCGTGTGTTCCAGATATCCATTTTGAAGGCTTTTTCTTGTTGTTGTTGTTGTTGTTGTTGTTGTGCCGCGCTACCACTACCCGGGTGATGTATCACCGGCAGAGAGCCGCGGCCCACAGTGGGCCCGAGGACCGGCGCAGGCGGCCCAAACTCTAGACGCGTTTTGAGCTCCAGAGTCGCTTAACAGGACTCGAAACGAACGTTGTGACCCCACCAATGGATTACTCTCCAATCAAGGAATCCATTGGGTCACACACGTTCGGTTCGAGTCCTGTTTAGCGACTAAGAAGCTGAAAACCCATCCGGGATTTTGACACCGATCTTCTGGCCCACTGTGCGGCCCGCGTCTGCCCCAAAACGCCTAGACACGCATGCACGATGACGTGTAAATCCCTTCAGCAAGTTGCCGAACAAAGTGCCGCGATAACTCCCGCCGGCAGAGCGCTGCCCACCTGAACGGCGCGGCACAGCCAGAAGACCTGCTGTCATCGAAATCCTGGACGCGGTGACACCACGTGCTACTCCTACAAAGCGGGGGAAAAAAACAGAAATAAAGCAGCAGCAGAGATTGGTTGCACGGAAAGAGCAAAAATGATCCAGCCTCCAGGGGAAAACAAACAAAAGCAAGGGCAGGCACTATACAAAATTTATTCTAGAGCGGCAGCGAGCGAGGCCAGCAGCGGCAGCCCCGGACAAAACAAAGTGATTCTTATCCCTTCCTTCTCTTGCCCACTTTCGTCACCCAAACCTAATAATGCAGCCACAGATAGGTGGGGCAGATTAGATGGGACGGCGGAGAAGGAGCAGGGATCCAGGGAGCCAGAGAGCCAGGGAGCCAGGGAGCAGGGAGCAGGCCGGAGAGTGGAAACGACTCCAGCGACGCAAGCACAACGGCTCGGGGCAAACTTGCGACATTTCCCCCTTTGTTGACGCTACCGTGGCCGCGGTACAGTCAAGAAGAATCTTGGAAATTTTCGAAAAACTTATTGACCAAAAAAAGCTGCCTCCGATTTTCGAAAAAAACTCCAAAACCTCTTAGGTTTCCAGTTCGATTGAGTTCCCAACAGATAGTAGATAGTATAGTATAGCCTCCACCGGTCTTCCGGCCCACTGCGCGGCGCCACGCCACGCCGGCACGCGCCCCCAGGGACCACGCCACGCCCCCGGGCGCGTCGCTGCCTCCGCGAGCAGAACAGCCACGCTTCCCTTCGCTTCGCCTTCTTTCCATATGTATTCCCATCGCTTTTATTACTCCAGACACGCTTATGGCCGCACAGTGGCACGCCCGCCGCCTCGACGTAGGGAACACCAGTCAGGCCGCGCCCGGGTTACTCACTGTTATTACGGCTTATTTTCGTTAGAGGATTATCACTACCATCCACCCCCAATGTCGATGGCTTTGCTGCGGAATTATTATTTTTTGAAATATTGGGTTTCAGCGTTATATTAGCGGTTTGAAGCAAAAACCCTAAACACACGGGGTTCCTTTTTTCCCCCACTCTTCCAGAGTAACCCGCAGCGCCGGCGGCGTGCGCGCATGTGCGTAAGTGTCTGTGGCAAGCGAGTGGTGGGGAGCAAAGGAAGAAATTATGGTGGAGTTGGCAGTTGCGGGGGGAAAGGAGGGGGGGGGAGGGTGTGAAGGGGATGGTGGAGGGGGGGAGAAGGGCACAGCTCAGGGGCTGAGCAGCAGTCACTCGGAGAGGAGTATCGCTGGCCAAAACTTTTGTGCAATGTGTGTGTACGAAACACCAGCCGCTGCAGAGGCCGAGGGAGGGAGGGGGGGGGAGGAGGCAGCGGGGAAAGGGCGGTGTCTTGGCGGCGCTGGTGAGGGGCAGGCCGTGCCGCGCCGTGCCCACACAGGACACGCGTGTGCCTGTGTGCCCGTCCACGTCAAGTTTGCGCTTAAGTTCGACGGGGGCTACGCAAACAGTGCAGTGTGGTGGTGGAGTCTGCTGCTACTGCTGCTGCGCAGCCCCACCACCGCCGCCCCGTCGGGGCTGGCAGCTTGTTGCGAGACGGGATGGCCGAGCAGGCAGTCAAGACGGATCCAAAGCCGCGCACACACACACACACACACACACACACACACACACACACACACACACACACACACACACACACAACGATTGCACGGCCCTGCCTCTCTGCCAGTGGGGACGCCTCGCACAGTAGGCCAGAGGACAGTCGCTAAATGAGACTCAAATCGGACGTGTGACCCCACCAATGGATTCCTCGTTCGGAGAGCAATGTATTATGGTTGGGTCACACGTTCGGTTCGAGTCCCATTCAGCGACTCTGGAGCTCAAAACGCGTCTCGAGTTTTGGGCCCACTGTGCCTCGACACTCCTTCCGGCCCGAGGTGCCTAACGAGAGAGGCGGACGTCGTAATGGCGCCTTAACAGAATACCGCCCAATTCCGCGCCGAGTTCCGCACCAATTTGGCGACCGCGATTCCATTATTTTTGGCGTGAGGCGAGACGAAACGCCCCGGGGCCGGCGGGCCCCCTGCGGGGCCGAGGACCTGTTTGGCCGGCGAGCCCCCAGACACTCCCGGAACTCTGGCATCCAAGCCTCGGAATCAAACTAACACAATTTTGAAACAAGAATTATTCTTGGCGCCGGTGAAAGGGCATACAGTCGCCCGCAGGACAAAGCCTCACACCTGCAAGAAGTGAAGTGGCGGCACCAACGCACAGTGGGCCGGAGGGGGTCAAAATCTCGGGCGGCTTTTGAGTCCTGGAGTCGCTAAATGGGACTCGAACCGAACGTGTGACCCCACCGATGGATTGCTCTCGGAACGAGGAATCCATTGGTGGGGTCCATTCGGTTCGAGTCCTGTTCAGCGACTCTGGACGTTAACGCGTCTAGCGTTTTTGGCCGCCTCCGCCGCCGGTCTTCTGTCCCACTGTGCTTCGGCAGGCTGTACTCACGGCCCAGGAGCGGTCGCCGGGGAGCTGCTACCGCCGCCGCTATACTCACCTGCAAAACACGAAAGCACGGTTAGCAAACGTATACAACATGCCGACGACGCCATACAGTTGCCCAAATTATGGTAAACGTTTCGGAACGGCGCGAAATACAAGAAAAGTTCCTCACTCCGTGCCGCGGCGCCGCGGCGCCGCGCAGCAGCCGTCCCCGGTGACGACACCTGCAGCGCGTTGTTGCTGTACACTGTAATCCTCGCGCCGTGTTACCCAGCCCTAGGCAAGCACCGCACGGTCTGACCTACAGGCCACCCCATCCCACTCTCTCTCTCTCTCTCTCTCTCTCTCTCTCTCTCTCTCTCTCTCTCTCTCTCTCTCTCTCACACACACACGAAGAACATGTGCACACACTCCTTGCCGGCCTGGACGCCCAAAGCACCTGCGAAATTAGTCCCACCAACTGAGTAACAACAAACTGAATTAGGAGAAATATCATGTTGTTCCTCCTCCCCCGCACGTTGTGTGTGTGTGTGTGTCTCTCTCTCTCTCTCTCTCTCTCTCTCTCTCTCTCTCTCTCTCTGTGTGTGTCTGTTTCCTAACAATAAGAATATCATTTAAAAAACAAAAACGATTGACGACATTTTTGTCACGCCTATGCCGAAGGTATAAAGAAGCCTTGATGAAAATGTCATCAATTTGCGATGAAATTGCCATCATTTCAAAGTGATGAAACAACATCATCCACGCTATTCAGACGCAAAGTGACAGCATTTTTTTTTTTTTTACAGTGCCGAGTGCCTTGTGTGCGTACTCGACTGGCGTAGTCTCGTTGTTATGAAGCAACTTTCCGTCACCGTGATTCCATTCCAGCCTCGGCTCGTCGTCCTGCATCAAAGCGAAGACTCCTCGAACTAGGGAGGAGCGTCGTCCTCGACGCCGCGGGGCAGAGATGACAAGTTCCACGAGCGGAGCGGAGCGGACCAGCCTCCCTGCACGGCGTTTATTAGGCGAAGCTGCGATTTAAAATTTTAATGAACGTTGACGCGCGTGGTGCCTCAAAGTTCCCCTTCCCTCCCACATCGCCTTAAAACGATGACAGACAATCCCACGGCAAATGGATTTTCGTTTTCAATTATTCGAGTTGTTTCCCCTTCCCTCGGCTTGCGCATTTCGTTGCCGCATCAGCGCGCCCGTCAGTCAGTTACCGCTGCTAAGAGGGCGCCACGTCCCCTGCTCAACTCCCAAAGCAAACTCCCACCACAGCACAGTGTGATTATGCGCGATACTCCTTTCCAGCCGTCCGTATCTTTGCTGCAGCAAAGCAAGTTTGGCCCTTAATCCACGCGCGCGGCGGATTTCTGGCTCCACATTAGACGCCGATTCCACTGACGTCTCTGAAGATGTTCCCCTCCGTCCCTCCGTCCCTCCCTCCCTCCGTCCCTCTCTCTCTCTCTCTCTCTCTCTCTCTCTCTCTCTCTCTCTCTCTCTCTCTCTCTCTCTCTCTCTCTCTCTCTAGCGCGCGTATCGCCGCTCTCCATACTCAAGCCAGCCAACTTTGGCAACGCCTCTTTGCAAACAAGACACATCCCTGCCAGCCGCAGCCAGTGCCGCTGCTGATGCCCCCTCTCTCTCTATCTCTCTCTTCCCACCCCACCCCCCTCTCTTCCCGTCCCCTCCTCCACCTCGCCCCCCACGCACAACAAGTCGCGAGCAAATAAACTAATCGCGCCGATTTCCAACAGAAGCCGGAGTCGGCCGACGTGGTGCGGCCAGTGGGCCGGGCGTTGCGCGGCGTGGCGTGCGTGTGTTATTTCGGAGCGGGGCGAGTCAATCGACGGGGCTGGCAGGGCCGGTCCGGCAGCACAGTGGGCCAGAAGACCGGCGCAGGCGGCCGAAACTCTCGACGCGTTTTGAGCTCCAGAGTCGCTAAATGGGACTCGAACCGAACGTGTGACCCCACCAACGGATCGCTCTCCGAACGAAGAATCCATTGGTGTGGTCACACGTTCGGTTCGAGTCCGATTTAGCGACTCCGGAGCTCAAAACGCGTCGAGAGTTCTGGCCGCCAGCGCCGGTCCTCTGACCCACTGTGGGCAGGACAGGGAAGGGCACGGAAGAGCCGGCCGGAGCAGCCGTCAGGGCCGCCGCCGCATCTCCGTCGTGATCAACGAGGCCCTTGAATCAACGTTCGGCCTTTACCTCCGGGGAAGATAAATGGGGAAATGAAAACGGGCCACGGCCATCCCCCCCGGTGTGTGTGTGTGTGTGTGTGTGTGTGTGTGTGTGTGTGTGTGTGTGTGTGTGTGTGTGTGTGTGTGTGTGTGTGTGTGTGTGTGTGTGTGTGTGTGTGTGTGTGTGTGTGTTATTCCGGAGCCAACGAAAACACACGGCTTGCTGGCTGCGCGCGCGGTGCGCTGCTCTGGCCAAGCTTTCCGAATCAGTGTTTTCAAAGACCTCAAGGTTCATGACGACGCGGAAAGGGTGCGGCGGGGTGGGGCGGGGCCAAGGAGGGGGCTGACGACGTCAAAGCTTTTGATGGCCTAGACCGCGCTGCTGCCGCTGCGCTTCGATCTAGGGCTGGCTGCGGGCGCGCAGCCCAGAGAGAAGGCTCAGGGCCAGGAGGAGGAGCACAGTGGGCCATGGCGTACCGCTAATGCAGAATCGGCCTTGCACATCAAAAAGAGAGACACAGCGATTTGGGCTGGGTAACCGGTGACGAGAGAGAGAGAGAGAGAGAGAGAGAGAGAGAGAGAGAGAGAGAGAGAGAGAGAGAGAGAGAGAGAGAGAGAGAGAGAGAGAGAGAGAGAGAGAGAGAGAGAGAGAGAGACAGGAGGGGGGCGGTCCTTTGGCCCACTGTGCTCCCCTTCTCTCGGCCGGCTGCCTCAGAATGTTCGTCCCTGCGCCGCTGATAGGCAAAACCGCGGCGTCCAACACCCGTAATAAAACTGCCTCTTTTTTAAAACACCTCTCGGAACACAAATCACGATTACGCGCGCTCACTCGCCCGCGACGAGAACATTCCCGTCCTTTTTAAGCCCTCGGCGGGCACCTTGAGGCTAACAAGGTCTCTCGGTCTGCTTAGCGGCCTCCTTGGGGCCGTATGGCCGTCTGGCTGGGGAGAGAAACGTCTTTAGGCAGGGACCTTTTTCCGCAAAGCGTGTCACCGCGGCCATTCCTTGGACCACACCATAAAACCGCAGTGGTACTTGCCGGGATGAATTTAGACTGATCCCGGCTGCAGACCTACGGGGTTGCAATCGCTCAGATACCTTCCAGGAGGCACGAACCGAACGGGGAAAATGAAAGCTCCAGCAGTCCGGCGAGTGGAGTGGCTCTGCGTGACCGGGACCATCATCATTAGCGAATCGGGGCGACTCTCTTTCCAAACTGAATAAAAGCGGGAAAGGACAAAAATCAATCCACCCCCCCCCCTTCCAATGGAAACACGATTCGTCCTCCCTGGCCGTATGCCAAATAATTGGCCACCGACATAAATCTTTGCAAAAATAAAGCAAAGTTAGCCTTCATGAGTCGCCACTGTAGTCTCTTGGCTTGGCAGCCAATGGGGACGAAGGGCGGCCCACTGTGCGGCCGAAGCGCATGCAGTCTGCGGCGGTCGAGGGCTATGGCGAATTAGAATGGGATGAAATAATCTCTGGCGGGAACAAAGCACAAAAAAAAAGAAAAAAAAGGCTACTTTGTGCCTAAAAACACTGTTAGGTCATAAAAGCAACACGTTAATGTGAGTCTAAACTAACTTCGCCTAGACAAAAATTATTGCCGCTTGAAATTAAATCAAGCAAATTTACAAGCGAAATCTACCTAATATAAATTTTAATGCGTTTCAAGCGAAATTATTGCATTTCTTCTTAGGCGCCATTTTTTTTTTTTTTTTTTTTTTTTTTTTTTATCTAGTCTGTGGTGGTTTGGCGAATGGAACGCCAAATTTTGGCGCTCTCGATGGAAGACCAAAATCTGGCGCTGTCCATGGAGTGCCAAATTTTGGTAATCTAGCGCTGCACTCCGGTGGCGAGGAAACTTTGCCGCGCACTGCGGGTTTGCAGTGGACTAATCCGTGCGTCCACAAGCAAGCACCGCACAGAAGAGGAAAAAATACCGCAGTACTCTGCGAAAAAAAAAATGGCAGCGCGCGCTCCTCCGGGGGGATTTGATCCCTGTTCCGCCGCGCGCGCGATCGGCCGGCAACGGCCATAATGAGGGCGATCGGGCCGCGCTGTGTAAACTCGCCCAAAAGGCCGAAAGGGAGCTACTTGAGAAAGCAGCGGGGAATTATTGGCAGAACGCAAAACGGAGCGCGCCGCGAGTTTTGGTTCCGGTCAGCGTTGATGATGATGATGATGATGATGATGGTGATTGGCCCGGCGAGTTGAGCTGCGCTCAGGGAAAACCGAAGGATGGAAGAGGGGAGGGGGAGGCTGCCGTGAAGGTGTAGGCTATTCACTCACTAAGAAGTCGAAGGAAACGATCTTGGTTTCTGGTTTTTGCTATCTTTCGTCTGCACGGTAAAAGTGCCGCCTTGAAATCCAAGGGGATGCCTTGTTTTAATTTCCAAGGGATTTGAGTGAATTTTCAAAATAGTCCAAATTGACATCACGTTACAGAAATTGATTTGTCTCGACAAGACAAACAAAAAATGTCAACACATGTCATAAGTCTGGATGGCAAATTAAAAAGTTATTTAACTGCAAAAGTACAAAGTTAGCCTTTTTGGCTATGTTACAAACTTTGAGGTTCAATTACTTTTTTATTTCCCATCCAAACCTATGACATGTGTTGACATTTTTTGTTTGTCTTGTCGAGACGAATCCATTTCTGTAACGTGATGTCAATTTGGACTATTTTGAAAATTCACTCAAACCCCTTGGAAGTGAAAACAAGGCATCCCCTTGGATTTCAAGGCGGCACTTTTACCGTGTGGACGCCGAGCCATGCCCGGCCTGGCTTCTCGCACAGTGTGCAGCAGAAGACCGGTCTTAGAATCTATTGGCCGCCTCAACGGTCCTCTGGCCCACTGCGGGCCGGGCCGCGGACCACTGACTCGAGCAACTTGGGGGCCGCGATTCCACAAAGCGGCGCGCCGCTCTGGAACGCCTGCTAATTTATGCTAATGAAGGCGACATTAATAATTGGCCGCCTTCCCCGAAGCGAGCCAGATACCTGCGCGCAACACCGCGGCCCCCTCACTCTGTCTCTCTCGCGCCCCCGCGGAACGGCGGTGTGCGTGGGAGAGAGAGAGAGAGAGACAGCCTAAGAACCCTCTTTGGAATGAGCGTGTTGAGCAGCGCTGCGCGGCGCGACCCTTTTTTCGGGGTGCTCAGATTTAAAGCAGGTTTGGTGAATTTATCGCGGCAGCGCAGGGCACAGTGGGCCAGAAGACGCATGAATCGGAGCCATCTCTCTCTCTCTCTCTCTCTCTCTCTCTCTCTCTCTCACTCACACACAACACACACAGACACACACACACGCGCGCGCGCAAACGCGCGATATGAAAGGGCGGCCTCCCCAATTAATTAGCAGTAGTTTCCCAATTCATTCGCTGTCTTTTCTTTTCACCCGCCCCGCCCCTCCATAATCCCGTTGGGATTCGCTGCACGCGGTCCCGATAGCAAACATGTGTTCTCATCCCATCTCCCCCCCCCTTCCCCCCCCTTCCCCCCCTCCCCCCGAGTCCAGCCGGGGGGGGGGGAAGCCCTCATCACCCGCCGCTTTTCCGATACAATGCAAAATGCAGTGCGGTCCTGCCTGCCTGGGCCGCGCGCTGCGCTGCTGGGCTGTTGCATCGCGAGGACAATCCAGACCATTGACTCCTCTGTGAGGTTTAATGAGCCGATATGGGCTAAGCTGGCGGCCGGCAGGCATCGGGGCGCACAGTGAGTGGGCCAGAGGACCGGTGGAGTGGGCGGTCAAAATCCCAAAAGCGTTTTGAGCTCCAGAGTCGCAGAGGCGCGTCCAAAGCGCACGGCCAGGCAGACAGACAGACAGACAGACCGACGGACGGACGGCCGGGAAAACAGTCCAGGAAAGCCCTGCTGCACACGACCAGTCCACCGAGCAGCGAGACAGGGTTTGCTGGAGGCGGCGAGCGGCGGCTAGCTGGCAAGATCACAGTGATAAGCAAAGCAGAGACGAGGGCTCGTCTTGGAGTTGCAGAGATGAAATAATCTCAACAGAGATTTCTTTCCTTTTTATCATTTTTCATAAAAGAGGTTTCATGTTACTGGCTGAAACGCCCCACCGCGGACGATGGGGCCGCAGGGACAGTCCAGCAGGTAGAGCCCCCCCCCCCTCCCTCCTCAACCGATGGCTGCAGCAGCGCGACATGGCAGCGGAGAATGGCAACGGCTGTTACAACGACTTGCAAAACAATTTAGCGGTCCAGTTTCGGCTCCGGCGTTTGCACAGTGGGCCAAAAGACCGGGCACAGGCGGCCAAAACTCTAGAGGCGTTTTTGAGCTCCAAAGTCGCTAAATGGGACTCGAACCGAACGTGTGACCCCATTGCTCTCCGGACGAGGAATCCATTGGTGGGGTCACACGTTTGGTTCGAGTCCCATTTAGCGACTTTGGAGCTCAAAAAAGCGTCCGCGGGATTTCGACCCCCCCTCCACCGGTCTTCTGGCCCACTGTGCGCGTTGCCGTTCCACCACCGGTGGAAGCACCCAGGAACATCATTACACCTACACTCGATAAAGTGGCGTGTGCGTTTTCGCGGTCCGCGCATATGCGCGCCAACTGCAGGAGTACAATCAGCGGCGAACAGCGGCGAAATAACGCGACGCGCGCCGCAGCGCCCCACTGCAGAATTACGATCCAACAGGCCGCATAATCGGCACTGCACTGTTGAACAAAACAATCTTCAAAATAATTCCACAGTCAATATGTGAACAAGACTCGACCCGAACGTGTGGCCCATCAATGGATCGGTCGAACGAGGAATCCATTGGTGGGGTCACACGTTCGGTTCGAGTCCCATTTAGCGAGCTCAAAACGCGTCCGCGGGGATTTTGACTGCCTCCGCCCACCGAGCAGCGCAGCCGGCCGAAAAAAAAAATTATTCCGGCGATGACACCGAGACAGACAGTGTGCACTGCGTGCAGCGCGTGCATCAGCGCCGCTGATCACGAATCAAAACACGCGCCAACAACACGTGGCGCGGCGTGCGGCGCGGCGCTATGCTGGCCGCGCTAAGCGGGCGGTATCTTTCCGGACCATAAATTATTCATGCGAGCAAAATGCAAAGCCTGCTGTGCAGGCTCATTCCGAGCGGTGCTCTCGTCCGCTCCGTCTCTCTCGCACCCCTGCCGGACGCCCCGCGAGTGCGAGAGAGACAGAGCGACGCTTGGTTCGGAGGCAGCGGCCTGCGCGGCAGCAGCACCGCACCGCCGCCTCTATCTGCGCCGCCTTACTGCAACTGCTTTACCGCCGGCCGTTATTTGCAGTCTGCTTCATTTGCTGTCTGACTAGCCTCGGGACAGGGACGCGCGCAAGTCAATGTTGTTTGGACGAGATTGTCAAGTTAATTCGGCCAGTTTTACACTCTCAGTCTCGTACTGTTTTTTTTTTTTTTTGTTTCATAACGTATCGACGTTTGTGCACATTAACGAGCTTATTAACATTTTTACTTGACGGTAACATTATTACCAATTTTGTCTATCTGCACGAAAAAAATTCTGTGATGTCTCGTACAAAATCGTACATAACGTTTGGTGTGTACTTTAATACGTCTGAGAAAAAGCTTAGGATAATTTTCATTTTCCGCGGGTGAAAATTCGGGAAACATTTTGCTATGTGTCTGTACCAGATATTCAAAAAAAAAAAAAAAATTCGCAGTTTACCTGCACATTACGTAATAAACAGACCGCCCCCATTGACACCAGAGGACCGCTCGCTCGAGTTGTCGTGATGGGTACGTCAACGCGTCTCAGTTAAGGGCCCCGTCCGCCGCCACACAGCCCGCCCGGCCCAGCCACCCATTAAATGGAGTAGAACATAGTTCAGCCGCTGGAACTATTCTGCGGGCGACCCCTTACAGCCGAAACATCCCCAGCAGCATGGTCGACACTGCAAACCCACTCGGCCACCGCGGCGGTCAGCGCACGGTAGAAGGAACCTATTGGTGGGGCCATACGTTTGGTTCGAGTCCTGTTCAGTGACGCTGGAGCTCAAAACGCGTCTTGACTTCTGCCCCACTGTGCAGCGGCCAGCCCGACCGTGACCAGGACGCCCAGCCTGAGCCCGCTCCGCCCCGCGCAGGAGGATTATCCATTTTCCTATCACCTCGATCCCAGCGGGGTTGCTGGTCGTGGCTTCGCGTGGCTTGGCGTGGCGGGGTAGGGCGGGGCGGGGCACAAGAGATCCCAGCGAGATCCCTTGCGTGCCCGCTTGCTCCAGGTTCACTCGCTCGCCGGCGACTGACTTACACCCCCCACCCCGCCACCCTCCCTCCCGCCGCGACAAAATTCGCCAGCCCAGACAGCCAGCCCGTCGAGCGATGACGTGAGGCAAGGCAGAGGGCCTTGGCAGGGCGGACGGGGCCGACCGGGGAAATGATTTCATCTACGGCCGCACCGCTACCTACACCCAGAAAAATATTTTCTTGAATCAAATAAAATTTACTTGATGCAAGTATTTTTTTTTTCATTTATGTGCCTAAGTCAAGTTCTGCTTCGAGTGAAGTAGAAATATTCTTGATTATATGGTTAGAGTTAAATGAATGGAGAGCCTATGAGTATTGATCTGACACTCAGTTTAGCGTGAATCAAGTATTTTTAATAAAGAAAAATATTTTACTTGATTCAAGAAATCATTTTTTTTGGGTGTACTTCCGTTCTGAATATCACTGTGCTAGGTTCATACTTTTTAAGCACTTAAGTAAAGATTTCCCTACATCAGCTGCTAATCTTTTCCAGAAGCACAAACAACTTTCGAGCGCAAGTGATAAGTATCTCTGCCAAAGAGCTTAGCTCTGTTTTTTTCCCCCTTCTGCTGTGACACGACGACACGACTGACGCTTCTTCCTGCTCCGGCTTCAATTAAGGTATTTTTCCGCTCGCGCTCGGCCCTCCCGACCAACACCTGGGACGGACAGAAGTGTGAGAGAGAGAGAGAGAGAGAGAGAGAGAGAGAGAGAGAGAGAGAGAGAGAGAGAGAGAGAGAGAGAGAGAGAGAGAGAGAGGGCATGGGGCAGGTGCGCGACACAGGCGAAAACGAAAACGAGGCAGCCGGGCCCGACTACACTACAGCCTCGCCGTGCTCTCTCTCAAACGGCGTCGTCGAGTCATTCCAAGACGCACAGTGGGCCAGAAGACCGACGCAGGCGGACGAAACTCTAGACGCGTTTTGAGCTCCAGAGTTGCTAAATGGGACTCGAACCAAACGTGTGACCCCACCAATAGATTCCTCGTTCCGAGAGCAATCCATTGGCGGAGTCATCCGTTCAGTTCGAGTCCCATTAGACGACTCTGGAGCTCAGAACACGTCCGGGATTTTGACCGCCCCCGCCGGTCTTCTGGCCCACTGAGGGACGCCGAGCGGCACCTGTCCGTCGTCCGTTCAGCGGGAAGGCCGTCGTTGGGGGCGCAGGTGGGGCCCTGGGGCCCCGAGGCGCGGACAGGTGGGAGGGACGAGGAAGAGAAAGCTCTGAGGAGGGCGGAGGGGGACCAAGAGAATGAACAGCGGCAAAGAAAAAAGAAAGTGAGTGCCACCAGAGCGTTCCAACTCGACACGCATGTCAACGCACTAGAAAAACCGAACAGAACTGACAGAAAATAAAATGTAAACGATAGATTATTTTTTTTGTGCGTGAATTGCGGTGCGGGTAACTAAATTCTGGTGGAGCGATCAAAAGGGTCTTCTGGCCCACTGTGCGGCCGAGCACGTCATCCATGTGGCGTGCGTCGCTGTGGGACGGGCGCGGCATATTCCGGCGTCCAATGAGGATTATGTGAGGCTGCTCACTTTAAGATGGAGCACGACCTCCCGCTGGCCTCTCTGTCTGTCAGTCTGTCTGCCTGTCCGCCCGCCCGTCCGTCCGTCCGCCCGAGTACGGATCATCTGGGTCGGGACCCGGCCGCGCATTTTTATCAAGATCAAGAAGCGTGCAAAAGGGTCCCGGTCCCGGCTGAGCCGGTACCTTGAGACGAGTGGAAGGTTCTTCAGAGGGGATTTGCCAACCCTCCCGGGAGCGCGGGCCAAAATGTGCAGCGTTACACGCGCTGCATAGGCGAAAGGTCACACAGGGGGACAGAAGAGGCGGTCAAAATTCCAGACGGGTTTTGAGCTGCAGAGTCGGTAAATGAGACACAAACCGAACGTGTGATCCCACCAATGGATTTCACTCCGAACGAGGAATCAATAAAGTGCCGTCCGCGGGACTTCCCCTTTCTGCCCTTTTACACTTCCGGTCGTCAATGGCAGCCCTTTTTTTTTGTATAAATCCCTTTGCGTGATGAAAGGGACAGCGCGGCCAATTATTTAGCGCCCTTCGTTGCCCACAAAGGGCCGCCCGGCGTCAAGGTGAGTAATCAAGCCGCTAACCCGGCCGAGCACCCTGCAGGCCCGACTACAGGCCCCGCGGGCCCCGCCGCACAGTGGGCCAGAGGACCGGTGGAGGCGGCCGAAACTCCATAGACGTCTTCCGGCTCACTGTGCCGCGCCGGCCGACAGGCCCTACACGGTGTGTGCATGGCCCGCGCCGCCAGCCTCGATTACAACTTTTGCAATATCGAAAATGAAGGAAATTCTGCCGCGCCGACTCGTCGGGTCATAAATCACTAAATCCTGCAACAAGAGCCTTCTTTTCCCGCGCGCCATGAGCTATGGCATCTCTACCCCTCTCCTCCTCCTCCCCTCCCCTCCGACGATCTTCTTGTTGTTCGTCAGGAATCAGGAAGTTTTGGGCGCCGCGCCGCGCCCCGCGGTTGCAGGCGAAATTGATTCCAGATTGTAGTTGATAAGAGATGCGCATCCGAGCGAATATTCGTCTCGGCGGCGTCCACCTTCATGGCCGCGGCCCGTATTGCTCTCCCAACGAGGAATCCATTGGTGGAGTGTCACGCTGGGCTCGAGTCCTGTGTAGCGACTCTGGAGCTCAAAACGCGTTACGTCACACCCTGTTGGTCCTCTCATTATGATGTTGAGACCTATAAAAAAACAGTCAAAATGAAACCGAAAAGAAAGGAAATATCGCGAAACTATTTTTTTTATTTCTTAGCTGTTCGGTCTGAACCTTCCTCCGGGATCTGCGGATTAATCCCACAAAGGCATGCGGAAACCCTCCGGGGCGGGATGAGCAGTGCAGGTCGCGACGCAAAAGAGTCTCTCTCTCTCTCTCTCTCTCTCTCTCTCTCTCTCTCTCTCTCTCTCTCTCTCTCTCTCTCTCTCTCTCTCTCTCTCTCTCTCTCTCTCTCTCTGACACGCACACACACACGAACTCCAATTTTCACTTTCTTCCCTCCTTTTCCTCGCCGCGTGTTAAATATTTCAAAGAGCGCCTCTCCTCTCTCTTTCTATCCACAGAGCGGCCGCCCTCCACGCCGCCGCCACGGTGCGCTCCGCATTACTTTTTTTTTTATTTTTTTCTTCCCCGCGCGCGTAGCACAGTGGGCCAGAAGACCCGGGGAGGCGGTCAGAATCCCGGACGCGTTTTGAGCTCCAGAGTCGCTAAACGGGACTCGAACCGACCGTGTGACCCCACCAACGGATTCCTCGTTCGGAGAGCGATCCATTGGTGGGGTCACACGTTCGGTTCGGGTCCCAATTAGCGACTCCGAGGTTAAAAACGTGTTTCAAGTTTTGGCAGCCTGCGCCGGTCTCCTGGCCCACTGTGCCCGCCGCCGCGCCCGCAGCGCCCATCAACGCGCGCGGATGATGAAAACGAACGTGTACTCACTCAGCTTGGACAGCTTGAAGGCGTCCGCCGTGTTGATGACGTCCACGAAGGCTTCCAGCTCGTAGCGCCGCCCCGTCACGTTGTGGTTGTGGTTCAGCATGGCGAACTCGAACGCCAGCCGGATCTCGTCCGTGCCCTGGTCGAAAATGGCCCCTGGAAAACGAAATGAAAGAGAGGTGTTACACAATGGAATTACGGTCATGGCATGGCGGTGCGCTAAATGCAATTTGCAGGACAATAGTACGGCATTTCGAGAGCCGGTGTGTGTATCGCGCAGCCGTGGCGCGCGATTTCGTTAGCGGAGGCGGCAGCAGCGTGTTTTAAATTTCAGCGCGCCGTCACACAGTGGCCGTCGAACCGAAATCACGAAAGTATTGTCCTCTTTCGTCCTTGTTCTTCAATTGGCGGCGGGGACAGTGGGCCAGGAGACCGGCGCGCGTGGCCAACACCCTCCCTAGAAGCGTTTTGAGCTCCAGAGTCGCTACACAGGACTCGAAACGAGCGTGTGACCCCACCAATGGATTCCTAATTCGGAGGGCAATGCATTGGTGGGGTCACACGTTCGGGTCGAGTCCCATTTGACGACTCTGAAGCTCTAAACCCGTCTGAGTATTTGACCGCC
Organism: Stenchaetothrips biformis; assembly: GCA_030522485.1. NCBI lineage: Eukaryota > Metazoa > Arthropoda > Insecta > Thysanoptera > Thripidae > Stenchaetothrips > Stenchaetothrips biformis. The sequence continues at coordinate 14,891,261 of CM060089.1, read as the reverse complement.
TCTACCAGTCTTCTGGCCCACTGTGAGACGTAGGGACAGGCCGCCCATGATGCGTGCAAGTCCACCACCGCCGAGTTGACTCCTGAGCACCGCCGCCCACTCCCCCTCTCTCCCTCCCCCTGATCCCAAGCAGTGACTCTATATTTTCTGCGGACAGCCGGCCGGCCGCGCCAAGCCCCGGGGATTGGAACTCCAGCCCGGTCCGGCCCAAACGTCACAAAAACACTTTTTCATCCGGGGCCCTGTATACACCCCCTGGACAGAGGGGACAACTGCATTACGCTATAAGTAGCTTGTCATCCCCGCAAAGGCCTTCCCTTTATTGGACAAAGCACCCCTTTCACTGGACGGCCTGATCGGCACCCCGGGGGAGGAGGAGAGGGAGAGGAAGAAGGAGCGGTAGGCAGACTCAAGACTCAAGACGCGACCAGGCGCCGTCCGCTGTGTGGGAGCGCCCGTGGGGTCGGCGATAGGCAGCCCACGCGCACCGGACGCAAGCGCATTGCCTATCCTCCATTCCGCGGGCGCCATGTGTCCCCAGTGGCGGGGATCGCTGCCGACGACGGCAGCCATCGCACAGTGGGCCAGAAGACCGGGGGAAGCGGTCAAAATCCCGGACGCGTTTTGATCCTCAAAGTCGCTGAACGGGACCGTGCGGCCCCACCAAATGGACTGCTTTTCGAACGAGGAATCCCTTGGTGGGGTCGCTCGTTTAAGTTCGTTTCCCATTTAGCGACTCACCCGGCCGGCCGGGCCTTTGACCGCCCCCACCAGTTTTCTGGCCCACTGTGGGCCGCCCCAAGTCGACCTCGCATCGCCGCGGCAACACGTCGGCAGTAAGTCGGCCCCGCACAAAGAACTTCGTCATCTTCCCCTCCCCCTTGCCAAAAAAGTAAATTATTAAATTTGATTCCGCCGCCCCGCCAGAGATACCGTCCGCCGCCCGCCGGTTTGCTCGCAGCTGAATGAAATTTAAATAGAAATCCGGTGCGCGGGGAGTAGCGCCCGTTTCGCCGCGTCGGCGCGCTGTCCATTCCAACGACTCATCCAAGTTGCTCCCGATGGGCGGCATCTCTCTCGCGTCGGGCCGATCAGGCCTCAGCGGCTGGCGAAGCTCATCCATCCTGCTAGAGTGCACAGTGGGCCAGGACGACCGGTGCAGGCGGTCAAAAAACTCAAGGTGCGGCCTTTGGAGCTCCAGAGCCGCTAAATGGGACGCGAATCGAACGTGTGACCCCACCAATGGGTTCCTCGTTCGGAGAGCAATCCATTGGTGGGGTCACACGTTCGATTCCGGTCCTGCTTAGTGACTCTAGAGTTTCGACCACGCGCGCCGGTCTCCTGGCCCACTGTGTGCGTCCCCGACGAATTGGAAGTCTGTAGTTCGACGACGGCACGACGGGCCCACCAGGTAGTACCCCGGCCGGCCGGGAGTGCATCATTGTCAGGCTGCTGGTGGTCCGTCAGGATGCTGGGGGGGGGGGGGGGCACTGGCTACACCGGCCCACTGGCCACACCAGCCCACCGAGGTAAATATTTCAAGCCGCCCGGAGCGAGCCCGGAGCAGCGGCGCTGTTTGAACGCAACAAGACCACTTACTCACTGCTGCCTGCGATGCACGGCCGAATTAGCAACGCTAACGCTAGCCGTTAACATTCCGACGGACTGATTCCAGCTTTGGAAAAAAAAAAAAGAATGATAAGAAAGAGGAAAACGAGGGGTGACCCACGGTAAGATTTTGTGTACAAGATTTTGTGGGAATTTTCACACTCACACACTTTTCTGCCGCCCTTAATACCCCTCCTTCCCCGGTCGGGCGTAGCGGCAAAATAATTAACAATCACTTGCATACTCGTTAATTAAAACGGCCGAGTATTTTAGCGGCAAACAAAAGACGTCCCCCCTTTATCTGGGGGCTGCGTCCGAGAGGACCGGGCTGCAGGCTGCAAAGGGGGCGGCCCGCCTCGGACGCGGCACGTTGTACACAATACTGGCCGGTCAGGCTCTGTTTACCCACGGGGCGGGGTGGGGTGGGGCGGGGCGGGGCGGGGCGGGGTGGGGCGGGGCGGGTCGGGGCGGCGCTACACCATACCTCTGCTGCAATCCGAGACGCCGCACCCGAAAGGATCGCATTGATCAGCAAACTGTGTCCTCCCCGAATGTCGGAGGCACTGAATGCAGTCCACCACGCACAGTGGGCAGGCGGACAGGCGGCCTGGAACTCGCTGGAGGCGTTTTGAGCTCCAGATTCGCTAAATGGGGCTCGGACCGACCTAGTGACCCCATCAGTAGATTGCTCTCCGAACGGAGAATCCATTGGAAGGGTCACGCGCTCGCTTCAAGTCCCAATTAGCAACTCCGGAGCTCAAAACACGTCCCGGGTTCTGACCGACCGCCTCCGCCCGTCTCTTGGCCCCCCATTTGCCCGCGTTGGACCCCGGGCGGACAGGCGGCGGCGGCGACGATCCATCGTGGAAATAACGTCGAGATCGAAGTCTGAGGGTTCATCCCAGGGCGCCGTCGCCGCCATGTGACGCCCACCCCGCCCCGCCCCACCCCATCCCGCCCCGCTTCTTCCGACACTCATTAGCGATATCCATCACCAGGAGCGACAAGTGGCGACCGAGGCGTTAGCCTCGCCATCGCGATGCAGCCACTATCCATTCTGTTATCAGCCTTCCCGCGCTGCCCCGCCGTCACTCCGGCGCTTCCTATCCTGCTGGGCTCGCCTCGCTCCCGAATGCGTACACCGAAGCACAGTGGGCCAGGAGACCGGCGCAGGCGGCTGAAACTCCACACGCGGTTCGAGCTCCAGCGAGCCACTAAGCAGGACTCGAACCGAGCGTGTGACCCCACCAATAGATTGCTCTCCGAACGAGGAATCCATTGGTGGGGTCACGCGTTCGGTTCGAGTCCTGTTCAGTGACTCCGGAGCTCAAAACGCGTCTAGAGTTTCGGCCGCCTGCGCCGGTCTTCTGGTCCACCGTGCGATGCCGGGCAGCGGCCATCCAGCGCGGACCAACTTTCGAGGACGGCGATGCCAGCGCCCCCAGCGGCGGACCCTTCTTTATCCGGATCACCCGCTGCACGCCGGCTTTGCCGATCCAACCCTTTTCCGCCGAAACGCTCACAAAGAGTTGAATCATTCATTTTACGTCGCAGTCGGCCGTTATCAGGAAAAATCAGAATAGCACCCCGCACCGCGCCTCGGTGGACGAAGCTAATAGCCCAGCCCCCGAGTTGAAGTTGAAGGGACCGAAGTCCGTCCCGACCGGCGCCGGCGGCTCAAACTCTAGACGCGTTTTGAGCTCTAGAGTCGCTAAGTGGGACTCGAGCCGCGATCGTGTGACCCCACCAATGGATTGCTCTCCGAACGAGGAACCCATTGGTGGGGTCACACGCTCGGTTCCAGTTCCATTTAGCGACTCTGGAGCTCAAAAATCGTCCGGGAGTCGTAACTGGCCCACTGTGCGGCTCCGCGTCGCGCCGACTCGGCAGATATGTTTTTGTTTGTCTTCCATTGAGTATGCAGTAGGCGAGGGATGCGGCCCTTAGCGCTGGCAGGCAGACCGCCAGCGGGCAGCGCGGCGGCAGGGCGCCGCAGGGGTGCCAACTCAGCGCCGGCCCCGCCCTGCCGCCCGGCCGCGCGCAGAGGTGCCAACTGGCGACGCTAAACCTCTTGATGCCAAACATAACGCTCGTTGTAAATGCGGTGCACAGTGGGTGGGGTCACACGTTTCCGTTCGAGTCCCCATCATTCTTTTCATTCTTCGAACATTTTTTATTTCTGAGCGCATACGACAGCTGGTCCGACCACTGACACGCGCCGACACCCGAATAGTACACGGGCAGCGCGCAGGAACAAATCAAGTTTCCCGCGTCACGGCGCGCGCGCTGCGCCCGGAGCGACGCCAGCTCCGGCGCCAGAGCGCATCAAAACACTACATGGAAGTCGCATCAGAGTTTTCATGCAACGCGTCAACGCGACGCGGACGCCGCGAACACGGTGACACTTGGGCGCAGCTGCGCTGCACGGAACGCGGGGTCTGGCCGCCGCACAGTGGGCCAGAAGACCGCCGTGGAGGCGGTCGACATTCCGGACGGGTTTCGAGCTCCCGAGTCGCTGAATGGGACTCGAACCGAACGTGTGACCCCACCAATGGATTCCTCGTTCGGAGAGCAATCCATTGGTCGGGTCACACGTTCGGTTCGAGTCCTGTTAAGCGACTCTGGAGCTCAAAACGCGTCTAGAGTTTTTTGGCGGCCGCATGCGGCGGTCCTCTGGCCCACTGTGCGTCGGGCCGTGGCGGGCCGGCTGTCACTTTGTGGATGCATCCCAGCCAGGCTTCACACCGACCGCAAAGCGGAGCACCCCATACCAACAACAACAGGGCAAACGCGGGAAAAAAACAATAACAACAAAAAACCACAGTGTACAGTCAGACCCTGCACTTTTAAAAATTCTGGTGGGAAACTCGTCGTTATTCCTTTTTTCGGTCGGCCTCAGAGAATAAAAGTGTCCCCGCTCCGCCGCGCGCCGCGCATTAGGGCACACAGTGTCCGCAGCCCCGTTTGCGATCAGGGCCAATAAAAGTAACGGCACTAAAGGGGATATAGAGGAGGGCCTAGGGCCTGCCGGGGAGCGCATCCAGATCATCAGCCAAGCCCCTAGATAACCCGCGGTGGGGCGAAGGGGGCTCCTGGAGGGGCGTGGAGGGGCCCGGGAGGGGCTCCGACACGCCTCGTGCCAAACCGAGGCGGGGCCCGAGGTAATCACAAATCAAGCTGGTGCCTCTGTGTGCGTGCGTGTTTGTATAGGTGGGTGAGAGAGGGAGAGAGAGGGGGGAGAGAGAGAGAGAGAGAGAGAGAGAGAGAGAGAGAGAGAGAGAGAGAGAGAGAGAGAGAGAGAGAGAGAGAGAGAGAGAGAGAGAGAGAGAGAGAGAGAGAGAGACTGTGCGTGTGGCAAAGCGCGTGTGCATCGAGGGATGAAGCAGTGGTGGCGAAACGAGTGCGGCAAGTATAGTAAGAGAAGCATGTTGCTAACGCGGCGCCGTGTTTCAAGCAACGACACTGCGCGTACGCGCGGCTCGGCTCGCTGGCGCACCGCGAAACAAAGTGAATTCACAGTGCTGCTTGTGGGGCCGTGCCGTGCCGTGCCGTGCCGCGCCGCGCTGTGCACCGCCGTGGAGGGCAGCCTGCCTAAAGTTGGCTCGCGAACGCTGCAAAAACCGACTCGGCGAGAGCGGGGAGGAAAAAGAGGGGGGGGGGGAGGCTGCTGTGAAGAGCAGCGTGGCATGCCGCACAAAGACAAGATTCGTTCACGGAAAAACACAAACAAAAGGACGGGGAAAGTCGGGTCCAATCCGGAATAACGGCTCCACTGGCAACGACGGCTGCACACACAGCAGGGATGCATCCGGTGCAGGTTAAGCCGGATGCACTCTCTAAATGTCTCTCGGTGAAAGGCTGCTCTTAACTCTAAGAATTTAGGGTGCGGTTCAAAGAATTTTCAAAAGTAAGTTAGTTTGCACCACCATAACATGGAGAATAATCACTCACTATAATATGGAAAATCTTCACTACAAGTACAAGACTCTCACCGTGCGACGGGTTACGCAGTAGGGGTCTCCTAAGTCACCGACGGCCAACTCGAGGCTAATATTCCAAGACGACACGTGTAGGGCGGGGCGGGCAGGGCGGGGCGGGGCGGGGCGGGCAGGGCGGGGCGGGGCGGGGCGGGCGGGCGGTAGGCATTACAGCCGACCCTTGCGTAATGAATAATATAGCCGCAGCCCTCAACAAGGCTGGCCGGCGGCCGGCCCTCGCAGGGCAGCAGGGCAGGGCGCACAGTGGGTCGGAAGACCGGTGGAGGCGGTCGGAATGCCACACAGGCGTTGGTGCTGCAGAGTCGCTAAATGAGACCCAAACCGAACGTGTGACTCCACCAATGGATTCCTCGTTCGGAGAGCAACCCATTGGTGGGGGTCACACGTTCGGTTCGAGTCCTGTTTAGCGACTCTGCAGCTCAAAACGCGTCCGGGATTTTGGCCGCCTGCGCCGATCTTCTGGCCCACTGTGGGGCGGCCGGGACGACGGCTGTGGCCCCGTGATGGCTGTTTTGGCCTCGCATTTCAAATGGACTCGAGCGCTGCCCTGCGGCGGCGCTCGATTGCAGTCTCGCGACGCTGCCCCCATCCCGGGTCCGGTCCAGGTCCGTTCCGGCCCGGCCCACACCTGGTGCATGATTGGCAGTGAAACCCGGGGCAGGGCCCCGCTCCGTATAATATGATGCAAAGGGCGCTCCAAGAGGGCTACGGGACGCACAGTGGGCCAGAGGACCGGTGGAGGCGGTCCCGATTCCCGGACGGGTTTTAAGCTCCAGACCAGTGAAATGGTACTCTAACACTGGTAAAACTAAAGCGTAGTGTGACACCTCTTTCAAGCGTACTCAGGCCTGGTGCGCTTTCATTGAAGCGTAGCAAGTGCTACGCTTGAAGAAAGGCGTACTCAAGCATACTGAAAGGAATACGTTCTGCTTCAAGCGTACGGATGGACTCGCCCAAAAGTATTGCCAAAATTTAGCAGCGATTTGGAATTGGTCAAGAAAATACCATAATCCACTCCAGAATCAATAAATTAAAAAAAAAACAAATAAAAAAACAGAATCTTATTGTAAAAACCAGTGAAGTTTGTCCATCTTACACTTAAGAAACTACAGTCAGTTCATACTGACACGTTCCATAATTTGCACGTCCCCGTTGGTATTTCTAGGTTGCTTGTACTTACAATAATCACTGTGGCAACTGATCTGAAGAAAAATGCAGAGAGGGCCACTTCATGGCGTTAAATCCAATTAATAAAGCATCCAAACATGGTGGTTTGAAAACTAGGGGAGTAGGACAAGCAGAATCAGCAGGACCAAGAGGTTAGAGCACAGTGGGCAGCAAGTGTTGATGAAGTAAGATTTTAACACTTTTCCAAATCACTCATATTTTTACAGTAGTTTATATGATGAAAACCAATCAGCGCCAACAGATGTCACTGAACGCACTTGTCTTTATCTCACAGCAAAAAAATAAATTGAATTAAAATGATGAATGTTTGTACACAAGAGTCTAGCAGTAGCCATTTTGTTTGAGGTTGTTGACAAGGAGTGACTGCGAATACTGACAGTGTAGTGCACATAGTAATCCAGGTTCAGTTATTTTTCATAATCCAATTACCAGGCACGCACCGGGTAAGGTCTGTGACATCTGTTGGCGCAGATTGGTTTTCATCATATAAACTACTGTAAAAATTTGAGTGTTTTTGAAAAGTGTTGAAAATGTTACTTCATCAACACTCGCTGCCCACTGTGCTCTAACCTCTTTGTCCAGCTGATTCTGCTTGTCCTACTCCCCTAGTTTTCAAACCACCATGTTTGGATGCTTTATTAATTGGATTCAACGCCATGAAGTGGCCCTCTCTGCATTTTTCTTCAGATCAGTTGCTGCAGTGATTATTGTAAGTACAAGCAACCTAGAAATACCAACGGGGACGTGCAAATTAGGGAATGTGTCAGTACAAACTGACTGTAGTTTCTTAAGTGTAAGATGGACAAACTTCACTGGTTTTTACAATAAGATTCTGTTTATTTATTTTTTATTTTTTTTTTAAATTTATTGATTCTGGAGTGGATCATGGTATTCTCTTGACCAATTCCAAATCGTTGCTAAATTTTGGCAATACTTTTGGGTGAGTCCATCCGTATGCTTGAAGCAGACCGTAGGACTTTCAGTATGCTTGATTACGCCCTCCTTCAAGCGTAGCACTTGCTACTCTTGAAACCAACTGGAGGAGTACGCTTCAAGAATATACGCTTGAGAAAGGGCGTAACACTACGCTTTAGTTTTACCAGTGAATCGAGCAAGTGACCCCACCAATGGACTGCTCTTCAGGCGAGGAATCGCATCGGTGGGATCACACATTCGAGTTCGAGTCCTGTCATTACCGACAATGGAGCTCGAAATGCGTCTAGAATTCCGGGTCGCCCTGGCCGATCCTCTGGCCCACTGTGAAGCGGCCACCGAAGAGGGTGAGGGCTTTCGCGGAAAAGGGCGCCGCTTGCTGGTGCCAGCAGCTTGGGGTAAGTCTCCACTGCACACTACACAGCAACAACCACACAAACACTCCCCCCCCCCCCATACACACACACACACCCATACCAACGGCCTCTTGCCCCCACCACCACGCCAGTGCAGTGCGGGTTTCAATCTAGACTTTATGACGTTGCTTTGGTGAGTCTGACCCCGACGCGCCGCCCCCATCGTGCTGCCCCGGGGCTTCCTAGAGCAGCCAGACAGAAACAGAGCCGCCCGTTTATCCGAATTTGGAGAAAGCAGCCCGCACCGCGCACTGGCCAACAACTCAACTGTTGAACTAACTTAAAAAAAAAATTTAAAAAAAATTGCTGCTGCTTGCACTGTTAAAAGGAAATGGAGAAGAGAGAGAGAGGCAGAGGCAGGAGACGTGACACACGTGACAAGAAGGATGGAGAACAGAAGTACACGGGCTTAAAGGGACGCCCAGGCGAGAAGATAAAGGGAGAGCAAAAACAATAGAAGACCAAAAAAAAGGAAAAAAGAAAAAAAGAGAAGGAAGTAAAAAAAAAAAAAAACACAACGTAGGGAGGGAATTCAGGTATGAGGTGAACCAGAGCGTTCAACACAAAGCTTGCACACGCGCGCGCGCACACACACGCACGCACATGACACAGAATTAGACACGAAAAAAAAAAACCACCACCCTCCTAAAAACACTCACCTTAACCACGATTCCGTTCAGCCCTAAAGTCTTTTGTTTTTGTTCGAACACGCGTAAGCGTTTTGACAGGTGTGCGAGCAGTGTGACTGCGGGCGGGGAAGGGGGAAGGGAAGGGATTATGGCGCCCCGCGGGAGTTTTAATTAGAGAGTCCCAATTTACTGAAAGCACCGCACACCAGGCACACCGGCCGACCAGGGGAACGAACACGTCGGGGCCGGTGGGGAGAGGAAGGGTTGGCGCGCGCGCGCACACACACTCTCTCTCTCTCTCTCTCTCTCTCTCTCTCTCTCTCTCTCTCTCTCTCTCTCTCTCTCTCTCTCTCTCTCTCTCTCTCTCTCTCTCTCTCTCTCTCTCTCTCACACACACACACACACACAGAGTCAAGACTGCGATACGGTCTGGATAGCGTTGCTTAACCGCAAGACAAAAGAGTGCAACGATGATGAAGAGTAATGTAAATCCGGGCGCGAAATCCAAAACTCGCGCTGCTTTTTGCCGTTTTTTAGCCGACGTCGGCGGTGGCGGCGGCGGTGGCGGCGGCGGCGGCGGCGGCGGCGGCGCCCCAGTCTGCCCGAACCACACCCCTTTTCCTCTCGGAAGTTCTTAGGACCGCCGTAAAAAACATTCCGCGGGCCTTTCTTCCGCCTGCCTGCCTTTGCGTGCGCCGGTCCGGGCGGTGCCGGGATGGCTCGGCGATTCCCCCGGCCCGCCTCCGGGCAGCGCTCTGCCCGCCTGGCTGGCCAGGCTTCACAGAACCCACTCGCTCTGAAAGGGCGCGGACGCACGGCCGTCCACACAACACGTTGCGTCCGTCTCTGCCGGGCCGATATTTCGCGGAGTAATTCCCCTCGCGGACCCATCGGGCGCCGCAATGCCGCAAAGTCGGGCGTGGCACGGCACGCACAGTGGGCCAGAGGACCGTCGGGGAGGCGCTCAAAATACCGGACTCGAACCGGAACGAAACGCGTGACCCCACCAACGGATTGCTCTCCGAACGAGGGATCCATTGGTGGGGGTCAAACTTCCGGTTCGAGTCCCATTCAGCCACTCTGGAGCTCGAAACGCGACCCACTGTGGAACGGTCGCAGCAGCAAGGTATGGGAACGCGCACCCACTCGGCCTGCACGCACGCCGGCGGCAAAAAGTTAGGCGAAGCGGGCGCCTCTGAGGCGTGCTGCAGGGCTGCCGCGGATGGAGGGAGGGAGAGAGGGAGCGAAGATGATGTAGTCGACTCGTCGTCGGCGCCGACCAGGCTGCCTTGCCCTCCCCGTCTGAGATGAGTCGCCCCCGCCGCTTCCGCCGCCACGCACTGCTTCGCGTCGTTCCGCGTCCCCGGAACCCGAAACTTTGACCCGCCCTCCCCCTCCGCGGTGGCAAGCGGAGACGAACACGCGCCATGAAGACGACACACAGTTCTTTTACCTGTTGCATGGCGAAGCCGCCGCGATACGAGTCCTCCTCGCCCGATCTGCGCCCAATCCGCCGCCGCCGCCCTCTTCGAAGCGGTCTCGCCGCCGGGCAGCCCACCGAGGCTTTGACGGCTACCTGGCCGCGGCGGCGGGCGGATGCTGCACGACGACGCCCCGCTGGCGCGGGGGCTGCGGGGCACAGTGGGCCAGAAGACGGGCGCAGGCGGCCGAGACTCTTGACGCATTTTGAGCTCCACATTTGCAATATGGGACGCGAACCGAACGTGTGACCCCCACCAATGGATTCCTCGTCCGGATAGCAATCCATTGGTGGGGTCACAATGTTCGGTTCGAGTCCTGTTTAACGACTCTGCAGCTCGGAACGCGTCCAGAGTCTTGGCCGGCGTGGCCGGTCCTCTGGCCCCCTGAGCGAGGCGCGCGGGGTCCGCCCTCCGGAGTGCTGCTGCTGCCGGAGGGCGCCGAATCGATACGACAAGGGCCCCGGGCCAGAGAGGGGGCGGGGGCGCTGGAGTGGGGCGTCTGCGTGGCTGCGGGGGCATCACATTAAACATTATGGACGCCGCACCCCGCCACGCCACACCCCGCCCCGCCACGCCCCGCCGCCGGCGTGGCCTCTGCGTGTGGCCATCAGCGGGGCCGTGACGGGACGCCCTATTCAATCCATGCACCTTTCGCGGACCGCAGCGTGGAAGTCCGGCCGTCTGCCCGCGAGTCGCTAAACAGGACTCGAACCGAGCGTTTGACCCCACCAAAGGATTGCTCTCCGAACGAGGCATCCATTAGTGGGGTCACCCGTTCGGTTCGAGTCCCGGTTAGCGACTCTGGAGCTCAAAACGCGTCTAGAGTTTCGGCCGCCTGCGCCGGTCTTCCGGCCCACTGTGGCCCGGGGGGTCCACGCCCCACGCAGGGAGGCCACGGTCCCCAGACTCTTCCAAACTGGGAAAGTCATTTTGCGTTGCCGCGCGGCGTGCGTGCGCCGCGCCTGGTCTTCAAGGCTTATTTATGGCGTGATCGAGGGCGGGGCGGGGCGGGCCCCGCGGCTAGACGAGGTCGATTAGGTGGACCACACCGTCACATTCCGGACTTTTGACCGCCGTGTCCATCGGGTCCACCAGTTGGATGAGAATTCCGATAACGGGGCTCTCTCTCTCTCTCTCTCTCTCTCTCTGAGATGGAGCGACGACTTGGTTCGGGATTGAGCCCGCAGGTGGTGGGGCTAGTCATTGCACTGCTCAGTTCCGCGGGGTTTTGTAGTGCCGCTGAAACCGCACAGTGGGCCAAAAGACCGCCGCTTCCGCCCGTCTTCCGGCCCACTGTGCACCGTGCGCCTTCCCCAGCAGCAGGGCAGACTGGTTCCGCTGTCGGAGACGAGCAGCAGTCTTCGGCACGACACTCGAGATCAAACAGTTTTAACAAATTCGGAGGACGGTGTGTTCACGGAGTCAAAGATCCGGGAGGCGGGCGAGCGAGGGAGCAGGGGCGGGCCGGCGGCAGGGCAGGGCAGGGAAGGGCAGGGCAGGGCCCGCCGCGCCCATCCGCAGCCTCACTCTGAAAACTTTACCAACTGCCACACACTTACACAACTGTTGGAGGAAACTCTGTCGGAGCAGCTGAATGCAAACTCGGCCTTGTTCGTCCATTTGGGGCTGGCGGCGCGGGGGGGCGCGGGGCAAGGGGGCGGAGGGGAGGGGGCACCCCTCGGGGCGGAGGGCACGACGACAATGTCTCGTCGTGTGATAGCAGCAGCAGCAGCATCGCAGCGCACGCCGACAGCCGAGTCCATCAGAATATGCAAAGACTTTGGCGGCGGCGGGCGCGGGCGATTCAAACTCCGGTTCGATTCAATGCGACTCGAAGAGACGCCGCGGCACGACGTGCAGTGGGCCCGGTCACCGGTGGAGGAGCAGGTCAAGATGCCGGACGCGTTTCTAGGGGTCCCGAGTCGCTACACATGGGACTCGAACCGAACGTGTGACCCCATCAATGGGTCGCTCTCCGAATGAGGAATCTATTGGTAGGGGTCACACGTTCGGTCCGAGTCCCATTTAACGACTCAAGAGCTCAAAACGCGTCTTGCGAGTTTTGGAGAGAGAGAGAGAGAGAGAGAGAGAGAGAGAGAGAGAGAGAGAGAGAGAGAGAGAGAGAGAGAGAGAGAGAGAGAGAGAGAGAGAGAGAGAGAAGGGTGGGCCCGCTTGGCAGAGCGGCCTGGTGGTGGGCTGGTGGGCGGACTGGCTGCTTGATGCTGGGCGGGTTGCCTATCAATCACAACTAAGCCCCGGCAAGCCCCGGCTGGGGTGGCAGATCACGACCTCCGTACCTCGAACCACACCATCACCGCACCACCACGCCCCGAGCGCAGCCGCCGCCACCGGCAGCCAGCCAGCGGCCGCGAACGGATTGGGGAAGGAGGGGTATTAAGGGCGGCAGAAAAGAGTGTGTGTGTGTGTGTGTGTGAGAGAGAGAGAGAGAGAGAGAGAGAGAGAGAGAGAGAGGCACCCAGAAAAATAATTTCTTGAATCAAGTAAAATATTTTTTTAGATTACCGTACAAATACTCGATTCAAGCGAAACTGAGTGTCATAGATCAATACTAATAGGCTTTGCATTCATTCAACTATAACCATATCAAGAATAACCGCCTGCGCCCGGTCTTCTGGCCCACTGTGCGACGACCCTCGTCGGCCAATCAGCTTTGCGCGCGCTGACACATCGCATCGCCCGACAACGACGTGCCCGCCCCGCCGATCCGTTGGCTGCTGCTACTATTTCGGTTTCCTCCCCGCTTTTAATTACAGAAGCACGTGCCATCGGTTCGCGGCGCATCAGAACTGAGTTCCGAAACGAGAGACGCGCGCTCTCAAATACACACACACACCCACAAACACACACAAGCACGCACGTAGGCGCAACTTTGTTCTCCAAACTTACAGTGTTCGCTATACGGCCCTAAACGCCAGTTGCGTTCAACTGTTTAGCAGATGACGACAGGGCGGCTGTTGTGTAAGTGGAGGGGAGGGGAGGGGAGAACGCAGAGCGCGGCGCTTTGATTTAGTGCGCGGGTCGCCTGCCTGCGAGTAGGGTTGACGGGCACGGCCGCGTGGCACCGCGCAGTCCTTTTGCGGGAGGCTTTCCCTCACCGCAACGCCCCTCGCCACGCCCCGCCCCGCCGCCCCCCGCCACGCCCCCGCCGCGCCTTGCCACGCCCCGCCACGCCTCGCCACGCCGGATTCCCCCGCCAAAATGGTTCGCTAAACGGACAGCGCGGAGGCAATTTAAGGGTTAAGCCAACAAGAAGGAGAGGTTTCTAGCCGACGGCGGCGGCGGCGGCGCGTATTCTCCGCGTCCGACAGCGGTTCGCTCGTTCCGCTTCCGTTCTCCTCCAGCCGCGGCGAGTGATTCCCATGGACAGCTCCGTCGCTCTGTCTCTCTCGCACCCGAAAGGAACGCCCTAAACAAGTACGAAATGATGCTTCAGAATCGCTCCGCTAACCGCTCTTCCTCCTCCTCCTTCTGCTTCTTGCGCCGCACAGTGGGCCGGAAGACGAATGGTGTCAGTCAAAAGCCCGGACGCGTTTTGAGCTCCCGCGGAGTCGCTAAATGGGACTCGAACCACATGACCCCACCAATGGATTCCTCTCCAAATGAGGAATCCATTAGTGGGGTCACACGTTCGTTTCGAGTCCCATTTAGCGACTCGAGCTCAAAACGCGTCTAGAGTTTTGGCCGCAACTGCACCGGGCTTCTGGCCCACTGTGCGCCGCCCGCCCGCCGCGCGTCGCTCTTCCTCCAAAAACAAAAGGCGCTCGCTCACGGAATGCACACGCAGGCGAATTCAAGCCCGAAAAATAAAGGCCTCGCATTACCCCAAGTGGGGCCCCGGGACGGCGACAAAACGCCCCGCACGGCGCTGTGTACGTACAGTCGCGGGAATTTGTTACGCCCGACAGGCCGGAGTACATAGCGACGTCGTTCTGTGTGTGCGCGCGCGCGTGTGTGTGTGTTTGTGTGCATGTCTCGGATACGGCCCTCCCCGTCCACGACAACACGGTGATAGTGGTGGTTCGCGGTCGCCGCCGACGGGGCAGCCAAATCCAAATCCAAACGTTCTCCAGCTGGCTGGCCGCCGCCTGCGCTCGTCATCTGGCCCACTGTGCCGTCCAGCCGGGCGGCCTCGACTGAACCTTGACGGAGCACGTCTGCGACTCGGCGATTTGACGGCGAGTGCCCCCCCCCCCTCCTTCGCCCCCCCCCCCACCCCCCTGCACGCACTGCCGCTGTGTTCTCCCATTCAGCCAGCCGAGGCCGGCCTTTCAACAAGGGTAATCGACTGTTTAACTCGCCGAGGCGCGGAAAGGGGTAACCTCGCCGGCATTCGGGACCATAGGAGGGGGAGGGAGTGGTAGTGGTGCTAGTGGAAAAAGGAGGAGAAAAGGGGAGGGGAGAAAAAAAAACGCCTCAGGGTGTCGCAACGCCACACCTCCGACCTAGTGCCGTCCCAGCGACCGGAGACAAAAGGACGAGTCGTTTCAAAGCACTGGACAGTCCAGCTTCGCAAGACCGAACTCATACTCACGAGCCACCATCGGACAACAGAAGGACATGAACCGTAAACAGAGTGTCAACCTTCCCATCATTATCATTCTCTTCAGCCCCCGCAAAACCAGAGCCAACAGTCCTTACAAACGAGTATAACAAGGGCAGGAAAAAAAAATCACCCCTTCCGGACGCACCTCGCAAGTCAGTCTCTCTCTCTCTCTCTCTCTCTCTCTCTCTCTCTCTCTCTCTCTCTCTCTCTCTCTCTCTCTCTCTCTCTATCTCTCTGTGTGTGTGTTGGCAGCCCTGCCAAGGCCGGAAGTAAGGGTCCAAGCGACCGCCGCCGACCGCCAGACCGCCAGGCGTGCCAACTGACAAATCCGGCGGGGCCCGTCATCTTGCAGGAGCCATACATCATTGACAACGAGACGGAACGTGCTATCGCGTTGCCATGGTGACGCGCCGATAACAACAAAAGTGCCAGAAAGTGCAACGCGTGCAGCGCGCGAACCTCGGACCCCCGGCTAGCTTCGTCCTTGCGCTTTTACGGGGTTTTCAGACAGCCGGACAGACGGACTACAACAAATCTAGTCTGCAGTTAGTCTTCAGAGATAGCCTTTAGAGGATCTTTGGATTGCCTCCAGAGAGTCTTTAGATGGCCTACAACGAGTCTTTAGAGAGCCTTCAAAGAATTTTTACATAACCTTTAGAGTCTTTAGACAGCGTTCGGAGAAGTCATTTGATAGCCTTCAGAGAATCGTTGGATAGCCTTCAAGCTAGAATTGATAGCCTTCAGCCAGTCTTGATAGCTTCGGCCGGCCCCCCACCCTAATAGCATTCGGCCATCTTCCAGATAGCCTCCAGCGATCCTCCAGGCGGCTGCGTTATGACGTTTCCGGCAAAGACCGGGCCGGCCACTCGGTCTGGCTGGCTGCGCTGGCTGGCCGCTCGGTCTGGGCCGGCGGGGCCGGCTGCCTCGCTGGCGGCCATAATCAATCAGACCCGCCAATCCCTCGGTGCAGACAGAGCACTGACGAGCGGAACGGACATCGGCCGCTGTGGGGCTCACACTGCCGTCAGAGTGGACCACAGCCCGGGGCACAGCCCGGGGCACAGTGGGCCAGAAGACCGGCGCTGGCAGGCCAAAGCTCTAGACGACGCGTCTTGAACTCCAGAGTCGCCAATCAGGACTCGAACGGACCGTGTGACCCTGCCACCAATGGATTCCTCGTTCGGAGAGCAATCCATGGGTGGAGTCACACGTCCCATTTAGCGACTCTGGAACTCAAAACGCCTCTGACTGACTGCTACCGGTCTTCTGGCCCACCATGGGCGGGGGAGGCGGCGCTGACGTCAACCGACCTGCCCTGCCGCGGTGTTTACGTTTCCGCAAATGACGTCATCGAACGATCATGTTTTCTCTCCTCTTTTTTTCGGCAGCGTACGGCTGTTGAATGCTAAGCGCTGGTTAGATTAATTGCGGATTTCTTAACACGGCCTGATCCGGGCGGGCCGGGATTAGCACCCTGCTAACCCCGCTAACTATTCCAGTGAGAGTGACGCCGGGCGCTGGCAAGTAAAATATGAACTTGCAGCAGTCACTTTGGGTTCGTTGAGCGCTTGGGGTCGGCATACGGGAAACTTTACGTGTGTTTGGCCGCGCTGCTGCCCCGCCCACCGCACAGTGGGCCGTAAGAACGGCGCAGGCGGGCAAAATTCAAGACGCGTTTTGAGCTCCAGAGTCGCGAAACAGGACTCGAACCGAACGTGTAACCCCACCGATGGATGCTCTCCGAACGGGGAGTCCATTGGTGGGGTCACACGACCGCAGGTAGAGTCCCATTGAGCGCCTATGGAGCTCAAAACGCGTCTAGAGTTTTGGCCGCCTCCACCGGTCTTCTGGCCCACTGTGCGCTCTTGACGGGGAGGGGGTGTTCCCCGTACCGGTAGGGCTCGATGATGGGAGCAGGAACCAGGGGGGATGCGCCAGGGGGGCGGGGAGAATTTGTTAGGCTTGTGGTGGAAGGGGGCAGGGGGTATCAGGTTAGAAGCAGGGGGCGGCTGAAAGGGGCGGATATTGCCCATATAATTGGTTCTGGAGAGGGAGTGGCGTGGCGGGGCGGGGCGGGGCGGGGCGGTCCTACATCACCCTTCCACTCCCCTCTCGATACCAAAAATCGGGACAGTGCTGAAAGGCCAGGAAGTCTAGCGACTCCACACCTTGCTGCGGTATGCAGCAACAGCGAGACATCTATAACAGCCAATGATACACCTTGCAATCTGAACAAGCGAACATGTGACCCCACCGATGTATTCCTCGTTTGGAGAGCAATCCATTGGTGGGGCCACACGTTCGGTGCGACCCCCATTTAGCAACTCTAGAGCTCAAAACGCGTCTAGAGCTTTAGGTCCCCAGCGCCGGTCTTCTGGCCCACTGTGCAGCCCTGAGTGGGCCATCAACACGGACCGCATTTGGCTATCAGCCTCCCCCCTCCGCTGACAATTACATTAGCCTTTTAATCATCACCAACTCCCATTTGGCACCACAATATTTCTTTGCACGCGAATATGCGCGAACGCGCGGCGACGCCGTGGATGGGTCCAGTGATCCGATTCTGGTGTTTCGTTTGAAGTTTGACGAATGTTACGCGCTGTCAATGGATTTCTCTGTAATTCGATTCCGCGTCCATGCCAACCAAATGGACGTCCGTCCGGCAGCAAGAGTGTGCAGCACTCGGGGTCGCCAGACCCCAAATTAAAAACACCGTCCGGAGACAAGATTATAAGGTTACTTAATTCAAAAATAATAACGTAAATTTTTGCAGTTGTTTTTTTTTTCACCAAAAGCTACTGTATTTACTCGTCTTGTGGCCCATTGTGTGTCGGGAAGCGAGAGAGAGAGACGGCGCGGCGAGGCGGCCGCTGGTCGGAATCAGGCTGCTGGTTCCCCAAACACGCCGCCCGTTTCTGCTGGCGAGGCAGCTCTGTAGATTGGGCGTTCAGATGTTAAATGGCCTGGGCATCGGCGAGGCATCGGCGAGGCATCGGGGGCACATTGACGCATGCGGCGGACTGACGGGCTGATATTTCGCTCGGCCAGCGCGCACGCGAGAGAGAGAGAGAGAGAGAGAGAGAGAGAGAGAGAGAGAGAGAGAGAGAGAGAGAGAGAGAGAGAGAGAGAGAGAGAGAGAGAGAGAGAGAGAGAGAGAGAAAGAGAGAGAAGCGAGTGTTTGTGAGTTTGGGGCCATAAACGCATGGTTTCAAAAAAAATGCCTACTAGTGAAAAGAACAAAAACAGGGAAAAGAACAACAAATTAAAAAAAAAACAAAAAAAACGAGTTGATGTAGTGCCTTGGCCAACTAAAAGGCCGCGGCGCCACGCTTTGTGCGCATCGAGTGGGGATGACGGCGCGTCACGAGCACGGCCCTTCCCGCCGTTTTCGAGTTAATTAAGCGCGCCGGCCGACGCGCCGCCTCCCTTGCAGTGTGCAGGTGACGTGAGGCCGCCGGCCAGGCGGACAGGCGCACAGTGGGCCAGAAGCCCGGAAGAGGCGATCAAAACCCCGCGGGCGAGTTTTGAGCTCCAGAGTCGCTAAATGGGACTCGAACCGAACGTGTGACCCCACCAATGTGCTGCTCTCCGAATGAGGAACCCATGTGTGGGGTCACACGCTCGGGTTCAAATCCGATGTCGCGACTCTGGAGTTCAAAACGAGTCCGGGATTTTGACCGCCTCCACCGGTCTTCTGGCCCACTGTGGGGCGGCGGCGGGAGAGGCCGGCGGGGACACCCGCAGCAGGAATGCCGACGTAAATAGAAATTCCTCGGCATACCTGTGTAATCAATCGGGAAGGGCGGGAAGGCTCGGCCAGGTGGTGAAAGGAGGCGGTGTGGGAGGGGGGTGGGGGGCAGACGCCGTGTGGCTGCGGCAGACAGGGAGCCATCCTGCTCCGAGAGGAAGTTTCCCCCGGCCTCGCCTGCGTTCAACGCGACCAAGGTGCCGATCCCCCCGCCAGACTGCCTGACGAACACTGAAAGCAGCCGTGCATGGAGCGGTCTGCGCAGCACAGTGGGCAAGGAGACCGGCGCAAGCGACCAAACCTCTAGTTTGTACCTAACATGTGACCTCTCCGTAAGGTTCTCAACGTGCGCTCGACGGACAGTCTTCCCCCGACGTTTCATCGCCGCTGACATACGGCCGCCGTTTTGACAACCACATGAATCTGACGTTTCCCCGCGGCGGGGAAGTTGTTCCGCACGCCCCCAAAGCAACGGCCCAAAGTTGGCATACAGGACATGAGCCCCGTCCCGTGTGAGCCAACACAGCAGCGGCGGTGTGAAAAGCGAGTCTCAAGTGATGGACCGGCCTTTGCGGCCCGCTGCCCTGGCCGCTCCTGGCTGCCTGTCTGCCCGGCTGCCTGCTGCCTGCTGGCTGGCTGCCTGGTTGCATGGCTGCCCGGCTTCTCCCAGTGGATTAAACGGCCGCGTCTGGAAATGGCCCGAAGAACATCTCTCGAGACCCAACTCGGAGCGCGAGCAGCAGGTCCCGCCTGTTGGCCCCTGTTAGAGTGGTGTGGGATTTTTTGATCACGCGGCGCGTGAAGCGCCAGGGGGAGAAAGAGAGGAGGAAAAAAAAGTCCCGCGGAAGTTCATCAGAAAATAAAAGTTGTGTCGAGCCGAGCGGGCCGCACTCTGGCCCTGCTGCCGCACAGTGGGCCGGGCAGACCGGCGCAGGCGTTAAGGTCCGAGACGCGTTTTGAGCTCCAGAGTCGGTGAATGGGACGCTAACCGAACGTTTGACCCCACCAATGGATTGATCTCCGAACGAGGAATCCATTAGTGGGGCTCACACCTTCGGTTCTAGTCGTGTTAAGCGACTCTGAAGCTAAAATCCCGTCCGGAAGTAGCAGTGCACGGACTTAAGAGGGAGGTAGGAAACAACCGTGGGAGCGAAATGGATGTAATGTAGCGTCGTCTCCGTCTCGTCAGCTGGGCGCGTCAGCAGCTGCCGGTTCCGCCAACCGACTTCGACTGCGTCTCTCTGCTGAAGCCAAGAAGGGGTTGACTGGGCCGGTCTCTTTTATCCCCCCTATTCTCTCTCTCTCTCTCTCTCTCTCTCTCTCTCTCTCTCTCTCTCTCTCTCTCTCTCTCTCTCTCTCTCTCTCTCTCTCTCTCTCCCCCGTCAGGGCCTTCTGCGGGCAGCGCCGCCACTAATCTCGACCCCTGCACCACCGCCGCCCTGCCCGGCCACACTTCTCAGAGTTCTTGTTGGTTTCTTCTTCCCTCCGAGGCTCCAAGCGCGCCCCTTCCCTTCCCGCCCCGCCCCGCCTCACGCTGGCCCCGCCGCGAGACGTTAGGCGCGAGGGAGGGCGTTTTGAGGGGCGCCCACAGTGGGCCAGAAGACCGGCGCAGGCGGCCAAAACTCTAGACGCGTTTTGACCGCATGGGCTGATCTTCTGGCCCACTGTGCGCCCCGGCGGGGCCCACTCCCTTCCCTGGACCGCGAAGTAGAGCAATCTCGCTGTTCACTCCCTCTCGGGTCACACGCGAGGGCCCGCCCGCCACACTCACCACACACATAGACAGACAGACAGACGGACAGACAGGCAGAGAAAGGGGGCCGTTCATAAACCAACGTGTCTGACCAATTGGTGAGAGAGGCCCAGGGTCCGGGCCGCGCCCCACTCCAAAGGCAAGGACGGTGAGGCTGGTCGAGGTGCGCTCTGATGAGGCCGACGTCTCTCTCCTCTCTCTCTCTCTCTCTCTCTCTCTCTCTCTCTCTCTCTCTCTCTCTCTCTCTCTCTCTCTCTCTCTCTCTCTCTTTCTCTCTCTCTCCCTCTCTCCCTCTCCCTCCCACACAAACGGCTATGACCCATTCATCATCGACACAAACCTTCGGAGGCCCGTTCAATATTTAATCCCGGCATATAAGTGGGTGATTTCAATGTCTCTTCCTCGGGGTGGTCCGAGCGATATATCGAACAGAGTGCCGTCCTCCCTGCCCCTCTATTCGAGCTGGCCGGCCCACTCGGCAAAAGGCGCGCCGCATCGCGTATAAGCTATAAAACTGAATTTAAATCGACCCGCGCGCGACCGCTGGAGTAACAACCATAGTATCGACGCGTCCGAGTCACTCATGTGTGTGTGTGTGTGTGTGTGTGTGTGTGTGTGTGCGTGTGTGTGTGTGTGTGGTGCGCGCATCGCCGTGTGCGTGTGGCCCCTTCAACGCAGGTCCCCTTCCCTTCCCGGGCCTCCTTACGATCCTTCCCAACAGGAAGAGCAGGAACCGGGGAGGAGGAGGAGGAGGGGGTGGGAGGAGGGGCGAGGGTTATTGCTATGCTCTCGCCTATCCACGTAAAATGCAATGGTTGCCCCCCCCCCTCGTGCCATGCGAGGCAATGGTTCGGTACACAACAGGATGACGTCCCCCCCCCTCCCCACAATCGCAAAGCTCACATAAGGCCTTGCCCGCCCGGCCAGGCTGCTGGAGCGATTTCACAATCGGTATCGGTAGTATTCCTAGGGAGACGGCTCTGCGATGGCTCTGCCCCACATGAGCTAAAGTAGCCTCAGGAAGCCGGCCGGCCGGCTGCATGTTCAGGCGTGGCGGCCTGCTGCGTGGGGCAAACGGGGCAAACGTTGGTACACCACCAGTCGAGTTACAATGAAGCAAAACAACTGACTTGAAACTAACCAAGCAGAAAGAGCAAAAGTTGTTTTTTTTTTTTTTTTTTTTTTTTTTTTAAATCAGGGCTTTTTTCTTTTTCCTTCATTCCTTCCCTCGACAACGGTCGAGTTGAGGCGGAGCGCGGGAGGCCATTCCTTTCCATTTAAATGCAGTAGAGTTAGGCCGGAGGCCGTGTGCAGCGCGGAGTGGTCGAGGTAAGCGGGCCTCGAGATGTACCCGAAGGGCGAGGGGGAGGGAGAAGGGAGGGAGGGGAGGGGGCGGAGGCGCCACTGCGGCGCTTCTAGGACATCGCCGCCGAAATGAAGGCATTGCGATGCGGGGTGCGCGTGACCTGCGGAGTCCATGCAGTGCCCCATGCAGCAGCAGCAGCCATCCACAGTGGGCCGGAAGACCAGTGGAGGCGGTCAAAATCCCGGACGCGTTTTGAGCTCCAGAGTCGCTAAATTGGGACTCGAACGGAATGTGTGACCCTCACCAATGGCTTCCTCGTTCGGAGAGCAATCCGTTGTTGGGGTCACACGTTCCGTTCGAGTCCCATTGCAAAAGAAAATAAAAATCGACGGACTTTCGAGGGAGGTAGTTACTTACTTACCTGGAAAGTCCGTCGATTATTTATTTTTCAGTGGAGGACACAGCGCCGCACAGATGGAACGCAAAATCGAAATGTGAGAAAGCAACGCGAGGCGCCGCCCCGAGAGAGGCTAGGCTAACGAGCCTGTTTACGGAACTCTCGCGCACGCAAAGCCTTCATCGCTCGGGGGACTCGAACATCGGCCTGTGTGCCATATTGTGTTGTGCCATATAGCTTCTCCAGCTCGCCGCTCCAGGAACGCACTCCTCTCCTGCCCCTTTTCCTGCCCGCCTGCAAGGAACCTGCGAGGAGCAAGGGAGGGAAGAGGAAGAAACCACGCCCTTTGCATTATGTATGATTGTTCACAATTGGTATTCAAAGACTAAAATAATGTTGCTCCGTCTCGGTGTTCGGCGCAAAGTTGCCCAGTCCGGCCAGGCGGAAGTGCACTGCCCTCCGTGCTGTGCAACGCCGCCAGCCGCCCGCAGTGGGCAGGAAGGACGGCGCAGGCGGCCACAACTATAGTCACGTTTTGAGCTCCGGAGTCGCTTAATGGGGGTCGAACCGAGCGTGTGACCCCGCCAATGGGTTGGTCTCCGAACGAGGAATCCATTGATGGGGTCACACGTTCGGTTCGAGGCCCATTTAGCGACGCTGGAGCTCAAAACGCGTCGAAAATTTTGTCCGCCTCAACGGCCTTCTGCGTGCTCCCTCAGACTGAAAATTTAAATCCGAGTATTATTCTTTGGAGCATCCCCCACACCCACCTCAAACCCCAAACAAAAAAATTGCCATAAACTACTGCCCAAAAAAAAAAAACCCATTAGCATGACTTTGCATAACGTGGCCGGCTGGGAGAATACGAAGGCGCGGCACAACTTTTTGAAGCCGTTTCTTTTAAGTCGGCGCGCGCAGTTTAAATCGTGCTCAGGCTGCCTCGCCTGCAGCGCAAGCAGTCGCTCCGCGGTAAGCTCGTCGAACCGACAGTAAATTGGTATATTTTTGGTATAGTTATGGGCGGTTTGATTAAGAGAGCACAGTAAAAATACTTCACGAAGATCCATAGTTAAGACCTCAACGTAAATTTTTCAAAAAAAATAGTCAGAATAATCGGTTTAGACCACCAAGTCTGATAAAAAAAATAATCTAAATTTTTAAACTTTTAACAGTGTACAATGTTTGTTAATTTAAGTAATTTTTTTTCACAGTGCACATTCAGCCGACCAGTATCGGGAGGGAGCACCAGCCTGCCGACCGTATTTTCCGGGTACTGATAAATGTTTCATCCCCCGCGCGCACCTTTTCCTCTGCCCGGCCTGCCAGCCCGGTCTGACCCGCCGTAAAGCAGCGCCACTTGCCAGTCAGCCGTCGGCCAGCCAGCAGCCAGCCTCCGCAACGGGCCTGCCCGCGGAAAAAAATAAATAAAAACCTGTTGCCGCCATTGTCGGCGCCTGGCTGGCTGGCTGCTTGCTGTGCCTGGCCTGGCGGGCAGGCAAGGCTGGCAGCACGCACGTGTGGCTGCCTGTCATTAAGGGGCCGCCGGGTTGCCGTGGCAACGGGCCCCACTCATCGCGGCGGGACCCAAAACTCCCACATTCAGCCGAGTGGGCGAAAGGGGCGCACAGTGAGCCAGAGGCCGGTGGGCGGTCGAAACCCCGGACGGGTTTTTAGCTCCAGAGTCGCTAAATGGGACTCGGACCGAACGTGTGACCCTCACCAATGGAGTGCTCTCGGCGGACGAGGAATCCATTAGTGGGGTCACAACGTTCGAGTCCTGTTTAGCGGCTCTGGAGCTCAAAACGCGTGTCGAGTTCTGGCCCACTGTGAGGCGGGGGAAGTCGACAGAGGAAAATAAAAATAGAGCCGGTAGTGGAACCCGCGCGGCGGCCAAA
>CM060089.1:14854845-14864845 GCA_030522485.1 Stenchaetothrips biformis | reverse complement strand
ATCCATTGGTGGGGTCACTCGTTCGAGTCGAGTCCCATTTAGCGACTCTGGAGCTCAGAACGCGTCTAGAGTTTAGACCGCCTCCGCCGGTCCTCTGGCCCACTGTGCAGCAGCAGGAGCAGAACCGACAACAACTCTGGTGCGGCAAATTTCAAAGTTGGCCGCGCGTGCGTGCCACTTGTCTCGCACGCCGCGGGCAAGTGTTTGTTTAGTCGGCCGTGTCGCTCCGAGGTCGGAAAGAGTTTGGCCCGCCATCAGGGTGCCCACAGGATTACGTGTGTTGCGGCACTCAGCCCCCTCCCCCTTTCGCCTCGATTTATCAGCCCTTTCCGACCTACATTTCGCAACACTTTTACGCACCCTTACTGGCGATTCCGCCCGCTTTTCCAACCATGCGCGACTCTCCGCTCTCCGCTACCTCCCCTCTCTGCTCTCCGCTACCTCCCCTCTCCGCTCTCCGGCTACCCTTCCGCCGCTCTCCCGGCGGCTTCGCCGCACACAATCCCCTTGGAGACGCCCAGGCGTCATCGTCCAGATATCGCGTAACGGCTCGACAGCCGCAGCATACACAGTGGGCTAGACGACCGGTGGAGGCGGGCAAAATTCCGGACGGATTTTGGGCTCTAGAGTCGCTAAATGGGACTCGAACCGAACGCGTGACCCCACCAATGAATTGCTCTCCGAACGAGGACCGAGTCCTTTCGGAACCACCTCCGAACCACTTACCACTCCGATAGTCGTCCAGTTTTCCTCTTTTTCTTCTTCTCTCCTTAACGGTCCCGACCCAATGGATGACCGGAACACACTCAGCTGCTTCGACAGCAGCGCGCGCTCTCGGCGGTGAGGCGCCGCACGCATGCCTCGCCGCGGAAATGGCTTTCCACGGCGCACAGTGGGCCAAAAGACCGGCGGTGCAGGCCGCCAAAACTCTCGACGCGTTTTGAGCGCTCTAGAGTCTCTAAAAAGGACTCGGACCGAACGCGTGACCTCACCAATGGATTCTTCGTTCGGAGAGCAGTCCATCGGTGGGGTGGCACAAGCGGTTCGAGTCCCATTAAGCGACTCTGGAGCTCGAAACGCGTCCGGGATTATGACCGCCTTCACCGGTCTTCTGACCCACTGAGCGAGCTTCTCGCGTGCCGCCTTACATACTTTCCCGCGCCTTTTCTCTTTCCAAACAACAACAACGGTAACAACAACAACAAATCCGGTGCGCAGAAAAAAAAAAATACAACAAAATAACGCGCGTTGTCGGGGGCTCACGCGGCCGCCGGCCGCGCAGCAAAAAGTTTACCCGGTTGGAAATCGGAATGGACTGCCTGCCGCCAGTGTGCAGGCGCCGCGCCGCCTCGCGAAATGAAGGTCCCTGCCCGCCGCCGAGGTCCTTGCCGAGGTCCTCCGCAGACGCACTTCTTAGCGGACCTCCCACGCAGTGCCGCCCGCACTCCCAGTTACTGCGCCCGCAATTCCGTAAAATTTATATTCTTTTCCTCTCCCCTCCCTCCCCCTTCCCCACAGCGCCGCGCCTTACCCTTCTTCCCTCGTCTCTCCTCCCCTCACACACACACACACACACACACACACACACACACACACACACACACAGAGCTAAAGGCGCTGCGGTTTCAAGTTACGGCTCCGCTTACGAGCGGGCCGAAATACATTCATAGACGCGGTGCGCTGCTTCGGGGCGGAGCGGAGCGCGGCATTCGGCGGCGCGGAGGGTTATGGCACCTGCTGAACCGGATTTGCTTTCGGAAAAGCGGCGAGACGAGCGCCCCCTCGCCTCACCCCGCCCCGCCCCGCCCCGCCCCGCCCCGCCGCAAGCCACATCGGGCGACACACTAAGCCGGTCCGTGGCCGCGGAGGGCAGTAAAATATTATGAGGTGAGCGAGTGGTGGCCTTAGGGCCTAGATCACACTTCACACGCCGCGGCCACACACACACACACACACACATACACACACACACACACACACACACGCACACGCACACACAATGGACATCGCGCCCGGTCACGGACAAGGTCCCGCGGCCCAGCGACGCCACTCCCTCCCCAGCAGCACCTCGTCGAAAAATCGCTTCTGCCGACACCCTCGGTACTATACACTAGGGGAGGGCACAGGAGCCGAGGAGGGCGTCCCACTGTGTCCACCGCCGCGTCCACCTAAACCCCGCCGCCCCCGCGCCGCCCCCGCACCGCCGCGCAGAAGAGCCCCGAGCCAAATTGGCCCTCGGTAATCCCTGCCGAAGATCGCATTAAGGGCGGCACGGCGTGACCGCGCAGGGGTCACTACTACTTCGAGTCTCGCTTTTGCTCTCTCTCTCTCTCTCTCTCTCTCTCTCTCTCTCTCTCTCTCTCTCTCTCTCTCTCTCTCTCTCTCTAACATACACACACAGAGACACACACACACACACACACACACATATGTTTTACTTGTTTACGTCGTATCAGAAACAAATTCCAAACTTCATCAAAAAATACTAAAACCACACGCCCATTTTCTGCGGTTTGTTTCGAACCTCTTTCTCACTGTGTGGCTCTCGGCAGAGTGGAGCTGTCATCACGCTGCCGGCCTCTGACCACGGCATGGCGGGGCACGGCTGGGCATGGCGGCGCGCTACAGCCTCACTGCTTTTACCCGCCGCCGTGCCGTTTGTTAGTCGACGCGTCCCACAGCAGGGGAGGCCCTCAGGGGGTGGAAAGGGGGGGGGGGAAGCACAAAAGGAAGGGTCCTCATGAGAGCACCCAGGCACAGTGGGCCAGAAGACCGGTGAAGGCGCCGTTTTGAGCTCCAGAGTCGCTAACTAGGACTCGAACCGAACGAGTCACCCCATTAATGGACTGCTCTCCGAACGGAGGAATCCATTCGACGGGTTCGAGGAACAAAAGGCTAACTCGGAGCGCATCCTGACTGTGCGCTATCTCGCTCTGCAGCACTATAGTACGCTATCTCGGCACCCCGCTCCACCTCGCGTTTTTGAAGCCTGATATTTTAGAGAATAATGTCTGTAAGGACGCAACGGCGTGTTTTTATTGAAATATAGGTTGGCATCCGTGCTTGGAACAAGTTTGAACCTTTTACTCTCAATAGTTTGGTATATATCGCGTGTCAAAGTAGATGCCCAAAATGGCGACTCGAGTTAGCGTATTATAGTGCTGCAGTGCGAGATAGCGCACAGTCAAGATGCGCTCCGAGTTAGCCTTTTGTTCCTCGAACCCGTCGCATTGGTGGGGTCACACGTTTGGTTCGAGTCCCATAGCGACTCTGGAGCTCAAAACGCGTCAAGAGTTTCGGCCGCCTGCGCCGGCCTTCTGGCCCACTGTGCCAGCCCCCCCAGGCCCTTTGAGTCCTGCAGGCCGAGCAATATCTATGAAACCTGAGGAGTCCGCCGCGACAATCCGTCGGCCCGGCCGCCTGGTGCTCCACGGCGCCGCGCCACGCCAATAAATATTAATAAAAAGCAGCGGCAGGAGGCGGGGGTTGAACCACCGCCACCACGCGTGCCCGTGTAGAGACGCCGTGCCCACGTCATGAGACGCACTCCTACACTCACAGAGGTCGCGCCCCGTGACTGCGAAGGAGACGGAGCGCCACTGCTGCTGCTGCTGCTGCTAAAAAAAATAAGGACAGCGGGCGATCGTCGACGCTCTAATGGGCGCGCCGCGTCACGTTTCGGGAGCAATAATGATAAACGGCGCTCCTGATTGCGCCAATTTGCGCGGCGCCTCGCGGAGACGATAGACGCATCCGGCTTGCATCAGCAGGTCGCCGGTGGGCGGGAAGAGAAGCCCTTCGCAGCTTACCGCCGCGCGGAAAGAACCCTCTGGTAGCGGCATCGTCTAGCTCACCTGAAACAAACAAAAAGAAGCGCACGTCAGCTGGGAGAAAAATCATTCGAGCAGGGTGGGACAACTTCGAAAGCATTTTTGCATCTTTACACCCCTACTGGGGGTAAGATTCTGCGATTCGTGTCACATCTCCTTGCGTCTCTCGTACACCGAAAAAAAGGCGTTTCTTGAACCAAGATTATTCACTTTGCCATGAGTGAACTTACTTGTGGTGGTTTCTGGCCCACTGTCCAAAGCCTCCACTCAAAGCTACCCACGCCCTGCATTTATCCAAGCATTTATCTACTGGACACTTCGCAAGCAGACCGTGAAACGCGGCGCTCAAAAGGCTAAAATCGACTCCCCAGAAACAAGAGCACTGCTTCCTCATGCTGGCGTCAGGCCAGCAGCGCGCGTGTGTCCGTGTGGCGTGATACTGTGTGTGTGTGTGTGTGTGCGTGTGTGTGTGCGTGTGTGTGTGTAATCCGCTAGGCGGGCTTAGCGCTTCGCCGGTCGACTGCAGGGACGTGGCAAAGAGACAAACCAGGTGCAGTATTGTGGGCGTGAAAGCGTCCGCTCTGGTGTGTGTGTGTGTGTGTGTGTGTGTGTGTGTGTGTCTGTGTGTGTGCGTGTGCGCGCGCGCGTGTGTGTGTGCGGAGTAAGCGGCGGTGCAGTATGAGCCGCGTTGTGTGCGCCGACAGAATGAACAGCAGCAATGGCCGTCCAAACGGCATAAAGCAGTGGGACGCACACAGGACATCAAAAGGTATTAGAGCACGACGATTACTGGGTGACGTAAAGGGAAGACGACACTTCTCGAGCGCGAAATCCATCCGGGGCTTTGACCGGCTCCTCAGCATACACTGGTCTTGCGTGGCCCGCTGTGCACTGATGCTCCCCGCGCACGGCGGCCACCCTTTGCACTCCCTCAGTTGGCCGATTTGAGGGCAGCCGATCCGCTGCGCCGCTGCGTGGTGGCACCGTGTCACCTCGGGTGAAATATAGTCGCCGTGACGGCAGCTGGCCGGGCTGCACAGGGCGGCTGGCTGGCCCACAGCAGCTCCAGACGCCCCCCTACCCCTTCATCCCTTAGAACTGCCTAGCAAGCCGGCGCCCCCGCCGCCCCCACAGCGCATAGGGCGAGCGTGCGTGGCCGTCAGATTGCGAGACGGCGTCAATGCCACCGCCGGACAGAATCAACCACACACATGCTTGTCTTGCCAAACCCGGAGTCGCTAAACCGGACTGGCATTGAATTCCCTTCCTCTGCGTTCAAGTCGTTGTGCTTCGCGTCCCGCGGTACGTAACGTACAGCAAAGTTGCACTTGTTCTCGACGTGTGGCCGCTAATGCATGCGAAGTTGGCTGGCTGGCTGGGCTGGTTACTAGCCACTCTATCTGCTCCCTGGCTCGGGTTCAACTCCCAAAGGGGCGCGCCGTTGGGCCGCGCACCCTGTTACCCGGCCTTGCTCCACATTCATCATCGCGCAAGTTCCGTCGGGTGCACACCAGGATGGTCACGACCTAGTAACTTGTCGTCGGGATATTCACGGAGCAGATCATCTGACCTACCTAAAGTAGACCGACAAAGACTAGACCTTATAATCCCTATACCCTATAACCTTATAATCTTGTCTGACCCCACTGATGGATCGCTGTCCGAACGAGGAATCCATCGGTGGGGTCACACGTTCGTTTCAAATCCCATGGAGCGACTCTGCAGCACAAAACGCGTCTAGATTTTTGGCATACTGCGCCGTCTCCTGGCCCACTGTGCGTCACCGAATCACGCGCCACGAAGTGTCCCGGTTTTTACGGCGTCGCTGTCAGGATCGAGTCCGATTTTGCGGCGCCGCGCGACAGACTGCTGATATCTTTCGGCAGCCTCCCACTTGAGAGAGAGAGAGAGAGAGAGAGAGAGAGAGAGAGAGAGAGAGAGAGAGAGAGAGAGAGAGAGAGAGAGAGAGAGAGAGAGAGAGAGGAACGAAGAGTGTGAGCGCCGTGAGAATATCGACTACCACCGACACTACACGTGAGGAACCGTTTATCCCGGTGGTGCCCTCACCCGTCAGTACTGCCGTGCATATACACCACGGCTCGGAGTAGAAAAGAGAAAAAAAAAGGAACAGGAAAAAAAAAATCAACTCTGACAGCCTCCCGCCTTGTTTTCCCCGCCGCCGCCCGCCGTCCTCTCACCTGAAGCGCGCGTCTATTTTTACTTCCCTTCGCGTTTCCGCACCTGCCAATCAACTTTACGCCCCGCCGTGCACGTCCCGGTGCAGCGCGTGCCGCTGCCAGCGACAACAACAACATCATCAACAACAACAAGGGGCGATTAAGAAGAACGGCGTCATTGGGCGGCCAGTGCCGGCAGTCCAGGCTGGCAGGCAGCGCGACACGGTGGGGTTATAGGGTTCGCCCTCCCGGCTCCAGGCGGCGCGGCACTTGAATTTCAAACGGGCGGCAAGCACCGTGCCTCGGACAAGGAAGGCGGCGCGCGGCACTTCCGGGGTAAAGTTCCCTGATCAAAAGGCCTACCCATCGAGCAGCGCCCGCCAAACACCGATAACCCATCCATAATCATTTTCCACCTTAAACTGTTTTCCATTTTTTTCCTCACTCACTTTTCAGTAGTTCGTGCTGTTTTGTTCTTTTTGTTACGCGTGCGTTTTCAGGCACCCCATTAGCACGGCGCTGCTTTACGATATTCACTTAATAACAATTTGCGCGGCGCCGACTCGCTACGGCCGAAGCCCTTCCTTTTATAAACACATACATCTTGATAAGGGCCAAGGAATGAGCCGCAGGATGCGTTCCCTTAACGAGGAAATAGAAGCAAGTGAGAGTAATTTAATTACAGCACCACCGGGGCTTTGTACGGACCGCGTTCGAGGAAGCAGGCCGCGGACGCAGACAACAACAACAACAACAAGCCCCGCCAACAAACTACAGGACTGCACTTATATGCCCAGCGGCTCACCGAGAGACGAGCAGGAAAACAACAACAACAACAACAAATGCGCACGAGCCAACATCCCTCTTCAACAGCGCACACAACGCACGCGGGCTGCTGCCACCACGGCCGCTAAGTCCCCGTGCCCCTAATTATTATTTCGGATGCAAGACTACACTCCCCCCCCCCCCATGGCCCACTGTGCGCGGCCCGGCCCGGCCCGCGCCACCGCCGCCGCGTTTAACCGCCCGAAACCGCAAGGCCTCTGCTTTTAAGGCCGTAAAGTTGCTCGTGAGGCAACGCTCGCGCCTCCCCTTCATTTTCCCCTGAGCCCTCTGCCGTCCCCGCCGCCTCTCCCCCCCCCCCTCCCTTTCCCCTCCGGCTCCCATACTCCCTTCGCCCACCTCCACCACCACCACAACCACAGCCCTATGGGGTTGATCACGCCTGCTTAGGAGCCAAACCAAAGTAGCCAAGCTGACAAAAATTATATCTGAAAAAAAAAAGATGACTCAAAAACAATAAGTCTAGACAAAATCTGAAAAGGAAATAAATTTAAAAAAAATACATATTTGAAAAAAAGAATATAAAGAATATATATCTTTAAAAAATCTGCAAAAAAAATCATCTTAAAAACAATTGCACCAACAGCAAAACCAACAAGAAAACGTGTTTCTGATAATAATCATGCTGATGGCTTATTGGCCACCGATCAAGTAGTGCCGCCTCAGTGTCCTATTATCGGCTTGCAGGTGCTTTTGAGGACCCGGAAGCGGAAGACTTTAAGTAGCTCCACGAAGGCCTCCTCGCCTCGTCCCTTGCGAGCGTTAAAACTCTCCCTCACAATCCTCGCAAAAGTCAACGGGGAAAGGTCTTCTTCTCTCCGTAATTCAGGCGCTTACCGCGGGCTTTTCAAAACAGCAATAAAGTGGAAGATCTAACGGAATAAGCTACGCATCAGAGGGATCCGTAAAAAAAGGGGGAAGAGAGAGAGAGAGAAGGAAATAGCAGCGCGGACCTGCGTTGCGCGCTGAAATATTCGTTTACGCTGTGCGTACCACGAAATGCACAGAGGTTTAATCTCCCTGCAGACCAACTTTTCGGAGTTTCTGGAATCAAGGAGGCGTAACCCACACTCTCAGGATCCGACTCAGTTTTATTCTTCGTACTACGAACAAGAAGCTTAGTGTTATGACTGCTCGGCATTTTGGAAGGCAATTGGGAGTGCAAAGCGTCGAGGCAAACTCGAACGATGCCATTCATACCCCTTTCAAAAAATGTCTGGAAATTTGTTGTTAAGATGGGATTTTACTAGCTGGTGGGGTCACTCGTTCGGTTTCAGTCCTATTCAGCGACTAAAGAGCTCAAGACCCCTCCGAGATTTTGACCGCTTCCACCGGTCTTTCTGGCCCACCGTGCGCCCCTCCACTGCGCTAACCGTGTAACACTTCATTAAAAATATGTTTACCCTCCCAGTGTACTGAGCCGCGCGAATGCAATCGCCGGGCTTTGGAATCACCGCGGCGGCGGCCCAGCCGCCTGCCCTTTTATTTGTTCTGCTTCCCTTTCTTGCTTTCTTTCATAAGGACCGGCGCGGCTCTCAAGTTGGCAGCGCCCCCCTCCCGGCGGCGCGCTGCTCTGCTCCACGAGGAGGCTGCGGGGGGCGCCTGCGGTCGACGGCGCAGGCAACCCGCGCGCAGCGGCGGCAGCGGCAGCAGCGGGGGGCCCAGCCGGCCGCCGCCAGGCGCTGTCAGGAGCGCCACTCAGTGGGCCAGGCGGCCCACAATCTAAAGGCGTTTTCAGCTCCAGATTCGCGAAATGGGACTCGAACCGGACGTGTGACCCCACCAAATGGATTGCTCTCCGGACGACGAATCCATTGGTGGGGTCACACGACGTTCGGTTCGAGTCCTGTTTAGCGACTCTAGAGCTTAGGACCTTCCTCTTTAAGTAACAACCTTGGCTGTACTGTACTGTCTTAATTTGTAGGCTTTTTGTTCGTATGACGAGGAGAGGAAAATGCTAGCTCAGAGCAGTAACTTGGGAGTGTGTGTGTGTGCGTGTGTGTGTGTGTCTGTTCCGACCTGGAGACACAGATAGGTGACGACGCCACTCACAAAGGGACACACTGACGGGTCGGGGTCTCACTGCGCCGATGCCTCACCGGCCGCCTCGCTACGGCGGATGAAAAAAAAAAAAAAAAAAATGTGTGGTGGGGTGCGGCGGCTAGGACCGACCGGGGAGATAGAGGGGCGGGGATTGGTGAAGGGCGAACGACGGGGACAACCCGATCAGCCATTTCCGTTTCCGGGGGAGCTCTGTGTATGTTGTAGTCCGCGCGCGCGCTTGTGTGTGTGCGTGTTTGTGTGTGTCTTTGTGTGTGTGTGTGTGTGTGTGTGAGAGAGAGAGTGAGAGAGAGAGAGAGAGAGAGAGAGAGAGAGAGAGAGAGAGAGAGAGAGAGAGAGAGAGAGAGAGAGAGAGAGAGAGAATGTGCGTGTCCGAGGACGGGCGGTGTGACCGCTGCGCCTGATTGCCTCTCGCCCTTGCCCAATGCCTGCCAAGCCTTCTGCTGGCATATTGTGTCCCCCAGCGGCCGGGCAATGGAACAGCGCCCCACCGCCGCGGAGAGTTATTGCGAAGCGCGGAGTCTCAGCAGCATCGGTCAAACATCTGTTTATCTCGGTAGAAATATTATTCAACAAATGTGACGTCATATTCAAACGGCCGTGAACAAATTCACATTCGAACGAATATGACGTCACGTTCAATAACAGTGTTCTCACAGAAAGAAACAAGTTTTATTTGAACACAGCAAAACAAGCGCACTGCTTTTTAACCAACAACATTAACAACTGTGAACGCTTCTAACATCGCTCTCTCACCTCACTTTCCTTCGCTGTTTGTGACCATGACTAGACGCAACGAGTGAGGTCATGAGACGCTCATGACCTGGGTCACTCTGACCCTGCGAGCCCGTTACATCCCGCGAAGGCACTCCATCACGCCTCTCATAATCAGAGTAGTTGTCTCAATGCTCCTCTCCCTTCCACATAAAAGGGCCGTCGGTGGCCGTTCCCCGCCGCCTTGCCTGCCACCATACATCACATCAGTTCGCCCCACACCTGCATTCTCCTGGCCGAATATATAAAATTTTAATAATTGAGACCTCTTTCTCTCTTTCTTTCCCGCAAAAAATGTGGCAATAGCGTGGGAGG
>CM060089.1:14776576-14853845 GCA_030522485.1 Stenchaetothrips biformis | reverse complement strand
CCAGTCTTGATAGCTTCGGCCGGCCTCCCACCCTAATAGCATTCGGCCATCTTCCAGATAGCCTCCAGCGATCCTCCAGGCGGCTGCGTTATGACGTTTCCGGCAAAGACCGGGCCGGCCACTCGGTCTGGCTGGCTGCGCTGGCTGGCCGCTCGGTCTGGGCCGGCGGGGCCGGCTGCCTCGCTGGCGGCCATAATCAATCAGACCCGCCAATCCCTCGGTGCAGACAGAGCACTGACGAGCGGAACGGACATCGGCCGCTGTGGGGCTCACACTGCCGTCAGAGTGGACCACAGCCCGGGGCACAGCCCGGGGCACAGTGGGCCAGAAGACCGGCGCTGGCAGGCCAAAGCTCTAGACGACGCGTCTTGAACTCCAGAGTCGCCAATCAGGACTCGAACGGACCGTGTGACCCTGCCACCAATGGATTCCTCGTTCGGAGAGCAATCCATGGGTGGAGTCACACGTTCGGTTCGAGTCCCATTTAGCGACTCTGGAGCTCAAAACGCCTCTGACTGACTGCTACCGGTCTTCTGGCCCACCATGGGCGGGGGAGGCGGCGCTGACGTCAACCGACCTGCCCTGCCGCGGTGTTTACGTTTCCGCAAATGACGTCATCGAACGATCATGTTTTCTCTCCTCTTTTTTTCGGCAGCGTACGGCTGTTGAATGCTAAGCGCTGGTTAGATTAATTGCGGATTTCTTAACACGGCCTGATCCGGGCGGGCCGGGATTAGCACCCTGCTAACCCCGCTAACTATTCCAGTGAGAGTGACGCCGGGCGCTGGCAAGTAAAATATGAACTTGCAGCAGTCACTTTGGGTTCGTTGAGCGCTTGGGGTCGGCATACGGGAAACTTTACGTGTGTTTGGCCGCGCTGCTGCCCCGCCCACCGCACAGTGGGCCGTAAGAACGGCGCAGGCGGGCAAAATTCAAGACGCGTTTTGAGCTCCAGAGTCGCGAAACAGGACTCGAACCGAACGTGTAACCCCACCGATGGATGCTCTCCGAACGGGGAATCCATTGGTGGGGTCACACGACCGCAGGTAGAGTCCCATTGAGCGCCTATGGAGCTCAAAACGCGTCTAGAGTTTTGGCCGCCTCCACCGGTCTTCTGGCCCACTGTGCGCTCTTGACGGGGAGGGGGTGTTCCCGTACCGGTGGGGCTCGATGATGGGAGCAGGAACCAGGGGGGATGCGCCAGGGGGGCGGGGAGAATTTGTTAGGCTTGTGGTGGAAGGGGGCAGGGGGTATCAGGTTAGAAGCAGGGGGCGGGTGAAAGGGGCGGATATTGCCCATATAATTGGTTCTGGAGAGGGAGTGGCGTGGCGGGGCGTGGCGGGGCGTGGCGGGGCGGTCCTACATCACCCTTCCACTCCCCTCTCGATACCAAAGATCGGGACAGTGCTGAAAGGCCAGGAAGTCTAGCGACTCCACTCCTTGCTGCGGTATGCGAGCAACAGCGAGTCATCTATACAACATCACAATTGATATAAACTTGCAATTTGTAACAAGCGATCGTGTGACCCTCCGATGTATTTACCTCGTTCGGAGAGCGATCCATTGGTGGGGCCACACGTTAGGTTCGGGAAACACCCATTTAGCATCTCTAGTGCTCATTATAAACGCGGTCCAGAGATTTAGGGTACCCAGCGCCGGTCTTTCTGGCCCTCTGTGCAGTCCTGTGTCGGACCATCAACACGGACCGCATTTGGCTATCAGCCTCCCCCCTCCGCATGACAATTTACATTAGCCTTTTAATCATTCACCAACTCCCATTTGGCACCACAATTTTTCTTTGCATCCGCGAATATGCGCTGAACGGCGCGGCGGACGCCGTGGAATGGGTCCAGTGATCCGTTTTTGGTGTTTTCGTTTGAAGTTTGACGAATGTTACGCGCTGTTCAATGGATTTCTCTGTAATTCGATTCCGAGTCCATGACAACCAAATGGACGTCCGTCCGGCAGCAAGAGATGTGCAGCACTCGGGGTCGCCTGACCCCAAATTAATAACACCGTCCGGGGACAAGATTATAAGGTTACTTTAATTCAAAAATAATAACGTATTGCAGTTGTTTTTTTTTTTTCACCAAAAGCTTACTTTATTTACTCGTCTTGGTGGCCCATTGTGTGTCGGGAAGCGAGAGAGAGAGGCGGCGCGGCGAGGCGGCCGCTGGGTCGGAATCAGGCTGCTGGTTCCCCAAACACGCCGCCCGTTTCTGCTGGCGAGGCAGCTCTGTAGATTGGGCGTTCTAGATGTTAAATGGCCTGGGAATCGGCGAGGCATCAGGCGAGGCTATCGGGGGCACAATTGACGCATGCGGCGGACTGACGGGCAGATATTTCCGCTCGGCCAGGCGCGCGCACGCGCGAGATGGAGAGAGAGAGGAGGAGAGAGACGAGGAGGCGAGAGGGGGAGATAGAGAGATGAGAGAGAGAGAAAGCGAGTGTTTGTGAGTTTGAAGGCCATAAACGCATGGTTGCAAAAAATATGCCTACTAGTGAAAAGAACAAAAAACAGGGAAAAAAACAAAAAATTAAAAAAAAAAAAAAAAAAAAAAAAAAAAAAAAAAAGAAAAAAAACGAGTTGATGTAGTGCCTTGGCCAAACTAAAAGGCCGCGGCGCCACGCTTTGGTGCGCATCGAGTGGGGATGACGGCGCGATCACGAGCACGGCCCTTCCCGCCGTTTTCGAGTTAATTAAGCGCGCCGGCCGACGCGCCGCCTCCCTTGCAGTGTGCAGGTGTACGTGAGGACCGCCGGCCATGGCGGACAGGGCCACAGTGGGCCAGAAGCACGGAAGAGGCGATCAAAACCCCGGCGTGCGAGTTTTGAGTTCCAGAGTCGCTAAATGGGACTCGAAACCGAACGTGTGACCCCACCAATGTGCTGCTCACCGAATGAGGAACCCATGTGTGGGGTCACACGCTCGGGTTACATTATCCGATGTACGCGACTCTGGAGTTCAAATAAAGAGTCCGGGGATTTTGACCGCCTCCCACCGGTCTTCATGGCCCACTGAGGAGCGGCGGTGGGAGAGGCCGGCGGGGACAACCCGCAGAAGGAATGCCGACGTAAATAGAAATTCCTCGGGCATACCTGTGTAATCAATCGGGGATGGGCGGGAAGGCTCGGCCAGGTGGTGAAAGGAGGCGGTGAGGGAGGGGGATGGGGGGGCAGACGCCGTGTGGCTGCGGCAGACAGGGAGCAATCCTGCTCCGAGGTAGGATGTTTACACCGGCCCTACGCCTGCGTTCAACGCGACCAAGGTGCCTGATCCCCCCGCCAGATGGCCTGTACGATCACTGAAAGCAGCCGTGCATGGAGCGGTCTTGCGCAGCACTGTGGGCCCAGGAGACCGGCGCAAGCGACCAAACCATCTAGTTGTGTACCTAACATGTGACCTCTCCGTAAGGTTCTCAAACGTGCGCTCGGACGGACAGTCTTCCCCCGACGTTTTCATCGCCGCTGACTTACGGCCGCCACGTTTTGACAACCACATGAATCTGACGTTTCACCCGCGGCGGGGAAGTTGTTCCAGCACGCCCCCAAAGCAACGGCCCAAAGTTGGCAATACAGGACATGAGCCCAGTCCAACGTGTGAGCCAAACCACAGCAGCCGGCGGTGTGAAAAGCGAGTCTCAAGTGATGGACCGGGCCTTTGCGGGCCCAGCTGCCATGGCCGCTCCTGGGCGCCTGAATGCCCGGCTGCCTGATGGCTGCATGCGTGGCTGCCTGGTTGCATGGCTGCCCGGCTTCCTCCCAGTTGGATTAATACGGCCGCGTCTGGAAATGGCCCGAAAGAACATACTTCTCGAGTCCCAGCTCGGAGCGCGAGCAGCAGCTCCCGCCTGTTGGCCCCTGTTAGAGTGGTGTGGGATTTTTTGATCTCGCGGCGCGTGGAAGCGCCAGGGGTGTGAAACGAGAGGAGGAAAAAAATAAGTCCCGCGGAAGTTCTTCAGAAAATAAAAGTCATCTGTGTCGAGCCGAGCGGGCCGCACTCTGGCCCTGCTGCCGCACAGTGGGCCGGGCAGAACGGCTGCAGGCGTTAAGGTCCGAGACGCGTTTTGAGCTCCAGAGTCGGTGAATGGGACGATAACCGAACGTTTGACCCCACCAATGGATTGATCTCCGAACGAGGAAATCCATTAGTGGGGCTCACACATGCGGTTCTAGTCGTGTTAAAGCGACTCTGAAGCTAAAATCCCGTCCGGAAGTAGACGTGCACGGACTGAAGGGGGAAGGTAGGAAACAACCGTGGGAGCGAAATGTGATGTAATGTAGCGTCGTCTCCGTCTCGTCCAGCATGGGCGCGGTCTGCAGCTGCCGGTTCCGACAACCGACTTCGACATGAGTCTCTCTGCTGAAGGGCCAAGAAGGGGTTGGACTGGGCCGGTCTCTTTTATCCCCCACTATTCTCTCTCTCTCTCTCTCTCATCTCTCTCTCTCTCACTCTCTCTCTCTCTCTCTCTCTATCTCTCTCTCTCTCTCTCTCTCTTTCTATCTCTCTCTCCCGTCAGGGCCTTCTGCGGGCAGCGCCGCCACTAATCTCGAACCCCTGGCACCTCCGCCGCCCTGCCCGGCACCACTTATCAGAGTTCTTGTTGGTTTCTTCTTCCCTCCGAGGCCCAAGCGCGCCCCACCCCGCCACCGCCCCGCCCCACCCTCGCCCACACACGCCTCATCGCTGGCCCCGCCCGCCGAGGAAGTTAGGCGCGAGGGAGGGCGTTTTGAGGGGCGCCCACAGTGGGCCAGAAGACCGGCGCGGGCGGCCAAAAATCTAGACGCGTTTTGACCGCTTGGGCTGATCTTTCATGGCCCACATGTGCGCCCCGGCGGGGCCCCCACTCCCTTCCATGGACCGCGAAGTAGAGGCAATCTCGCTGTTCACTCCCTCTCGGGTCATCACGCGAGGGGCCGCCCGCCACACTCACCACACACATAGACAGACAGACAGACAGACAGACAGGCAGAGAAAGGGGGCCGTTCTTAAACCATCGTGTCTGACCAATCGGTGAGAGAGGACCAGGGTCCGGGCCACGCCCCACTCCAAAGGCAAGGAAGGTGAGGCTGGTCGAGGTGCGCTCTGATGAGAGCCGACGTCTCTCTTCCATCTCTCTCTCTCTCTCTCTCTCATCTCCTCCTACTTCTCTCTCTCTCTCTCTCTACTCTCTCTCTCTCTCTCTCCCTCTCTCTCCTCTCTCTCCCTCTCTCTCCCTCTCCATCCCACACAAAGAGTATGACCCATTCAATCCTCGACACAAACATTCGGAGGCCCGTTCAATATTTAATCCCGGATTCTAAGTGGGTGATTTCAAAGTCTTTTCTCGGGGTGGTCCGAGCGATTATATCGAACTAGAGTGCCGTCCTCACTGCCACTCTATTCAGAAGCTGGCCGGCCCACTCGGCAAAAGGCGCGCCGCATCGCGTTTAAGCTATAAAAATGAATTTAAATCGGACCGCGCGCGGTCCGCTGGAGTTTAACACCCATAGTATCGACGCCCGTTTTTTTTTTCCGAGTCACTCATGCGTGTGTGTGTGCGTGTGTGTGTGTGTGTGTGTGTGTGTGTGTGTGCAGCGCATCGCCGTGTGCGTGTGGTACCTTCAACGCAGGTCCCCTTCCCTTCACGGGCCTCCTTACGATCCTTCCCAACAGTAAGTGCAGGAACCGGGGAGGAGGAGGTGGAGGTGGGGGGGTGGGAGGTGGGGCGAGTGGGTTATTGCTTTGCTCTCGCCACTATCCTCGTATAATGCAATGGTTGCACCCCCCCACCGTGCCATGCGAGGCAATGGTTCCGGTACACAACACGGATGACGTCCCCAACCCCCCCACAATCGACAAAGCTCACTTAAGGCATTGCCCGCCCGGTCCAGGCTGCTGGAGCGTTTTCACAAATCGGTATCGGGTAGTATTCCTAGGGAGAACGGCTCTGCGATGGCTCTGCCCCTCATGAGCTAAAGTAGCCTCAGGACAGCCGGCAGGCCGGCTGCTACATGTTTAGGCGTGGCGGCCTGCTGCGTGGGGCAAACGGGGCAAACGTTGGTTCATCCACCAGTCGAGTTACAAATTAAGCAAAACAACTGACTTGAAAAAAACTAAACAAGCAGAATGTAGCAAAAGTTTTTTTTCTTTTTTTTTTTTAAAAAAAAAAAAAATCAGGGCTTTTTCTTTTTTCTTCATTCCTTCCATTCGACAACGGGTCGAGATTGAGTCGGAGCGCGGGAGGGCCATTCATTTCCATTTTAATTCAGTTAGAGTTAGGCCGGAGGACGTGTGCAGCGCGGAAGTGGTCGAGGTAAGCGGGCCTCGAGATGTTACCCGAAAGGCGAGGGGGAGGGAGAAGGGAGGGGAGGGGAGGGGGCGGAGGGGGCCACTGAGGAGCATTCTAGGCTAAATCGCCGCCGGAATGAAGGCATTGCGTATTGCGGGGTGCGCGTGACCTGCGGAGTCAATGCTGTGCCCCATGCTGCAGCAGCAGACAGCCTGCCACAGTTTTGTAGGCCGGATGACCAGTGGAGGCGGTCAAAATCCGGGACGCGTTTTGAGCTCCAGAGTCGACTTTAAATTGGGACTCGAACGGAATGTAGGACCCTCATCCAATGGCTTCCTCGTTCGGAGAGCAATCCTTTGTTGAGGTCACACGTTCCGTTAGGAAGGTCCCATTGCAAAATGAAAATAAAAAATCGAACGGACTCTCGAGGTAGGTAGTTACTTACTTACCTGGAAAGTCCGTCGATTATTTATTTTTCTGCGGAGGATACAGCGCCGCCACAGAATGGAACGCAAAATCGAAATGTGAGAATGCAACGCGAGGGCGCAGCCCCGAGAGAGGCTAGT
Source organism: Stenchaetothrips biformis (assembly GCA_030522485.1). NCBI lineage: Eukaryota > Metazoa > Arthropoda > Insecta > Thysanoptera > Thripidae > Stenchaetothrips > Stenchaetothrips biformis. The sequence goes on along the minus strand of CM060089.1, from coordinate 14,847,007 downwards.
CTATACGAGCCTGTTTTGCGGAACTCACGCGCAACGCAAAGACTTCATCGCTAGGGGGACTTCAAACATCGGACTGTGTGCCATATTGTGTTGTGCCATATAGCTTCTCCAGCTCGCCGCTCCAGGAACGCACTCCTCTCCGGCCCCTTTTCCTGCCTGCCTGCAAGTTCATGCGAGGAGAAAAGGGAGGGTAGGAAGACTCCACGCCCTTTGCATTATGTTTGATTGTTCACAATTGGTATTCAAAGACTAAAATAATGTTGCTCCGTCTCTGGTGTTCGGCGCATAAAGTTGCACCAGTCCGGCCAGGCGGATGTGCACTGCCCTCCGTGCTGTGCTAACGACCGCCTGCCGCCCGCAAGTGGGCAGGAAGGGCGGACGCAGGCGGCCACAACTATAGTCACGTTATGAGCTACGGAGTAGCTTAATGGGGGGTCGAAAACCGAGCGTGTGACCCACCAATGGGTTGATCTCCGATCCGAGGAATCCATTGAATGGGGTCACACGTTCTGTTCCAGGCCCATTTAGCGACGCTGGAGCTCAAAACGCCGTCGAAAAATTTTGTCCGCCTCAACGGCACTTCTGTTCGTGCTCCCTCAGACTGAAAATTTAAAATCCGATTATGTATTCTTTTGGAGGGGGCATCCCCCACACCAACCTCAAACACCTAAACATAAAAAATTGCCATAAACTACTGCCCAAAAAAAATAACCCATTAGCATGACTTTGCATAAACGTGGCCGGATGGGAGAATACGAAGGCGCGGCACAACTTTTTGTAGCCGTTTCTTTTAAGTCAGGTGCGCGCAGTTTAAATCGTGCTCAGGCTGCCTCGCCTGGCCAAGCGCAAGCAGTCGCTCCGCGGTAAAGCTCGTCGAACCGACAGGTAATTTGGTATATTTTTGGTATAGTTGTGGGCGCTTTGATTAAGAGAGCAACAGTAAAAATACTTCAACGGAAGTTACAGTTAAGACCTCAACGTAAATTTTTCAAAAAAAAAATAAAAAATAGTCAGAATAATCGGTTTAGGACCACCAAGTCTGATAAAAAAAGTACATCTAAATTTTTAATCATTTTTTAAACAGTGTTTAACAAACGTTTTTTTAATTTAAAGTAAAATTCTTTCCACAGTGCACATTCAGGCCGACTAGTATCGGGAGGGAGCCAACCAGCCTGCCGACCGTATTTTCCGGGTACTGATTAAATGTTTCATCCCCGCGTGCACCTTTTCCTTCTGCCCGGCCTGCCAGCCCGGTCTGACCCGCCGTAAAAGCAGCGCCACTTGCACAGTCAGTCCCGTCGGCCAGCCAGCAGCCAGCCTACCCAACGGGCACTGCCCGCGGAAAAAAAATCATAAAATAAAAAACCTGTTGCCGCCATTGTCGGGCGCCTGGCTGGCTGGCTTGCTTGCTGTGCCTGGCCTGGCGGGCAGGCAAGGCTGGCAAGCACGCACGTGTGGCTGCCTGTCATTAAGGGCGCCGGCCGGGGTTGCCGTGGCAACGAACGGCCCCAACTCATCGGCGGCGGGACCCAAAACTCCCACATTCACGGCCGAGTGGGCGAAAGGGGGCGCACAGTGAGCCAGAGGCCCGGTGGGCGGTCGAAACCCCGGACGGGTATATTTTAGCTCCAGAGTCGCTAAATGGGGACCTCGCGACCGAAACGTGTGAACCCCCACCGTGCTCTCCGCGGACGAGGAATCCATTAGTGGGGTCACAACGTTACGAGTACTGTTTTAGCGGCTCTGGAAGCTCAATTAAAACGCGGTGTAGAGTTCTGGCCACACTGTGAGGCGGGGGAAAGTCGACAGAGGAAAATAAAATATATGAGCCGGTAGATGGACACCCGCGCCGCGGCCCAAAACGGCAGCGGCAGCCGCTCGGCGAATTCCCATGGGCCCACGGCGAAGTGATTACCGTGCTATTCACCGTGCGGCCGCTAGCACCACGCCAAAGCAAGCCCGCCGATCCGGCCTAACCGTGTTTTACAGACACTCCGCCGCACTGAGAAAACCTTACAAAACTATTTCGGGCTATACAAAGAAAAGTAGTTTGTATAAAACAAAGTGATTTTGAGGCATACATAAGCTTACGAAGAAAATACTTCGTAATTTACAAACTATTTCTTCGTTATAACAAAAGTATTTTAGTTTGGTTTATATGTATGTCTCAAAATACTTCGTAAGGTTTTAAAGAGTGCGAGGGCAAAACACCCCGCGAATGGGACACAAGACCACAGGGTTGGTCGTGGCACGGCGAGGCACGGCGAGGCACGGCATGACACGGCCACAGTGTGGGCGGACAACGACCCGACCCCAAAACACAGCGCGAAAGCCACGAAAGAGTAACCTGGGTTGGGACATTCCCCCCACGAACAGGGCTCCGTGGCAAACACCGCAAGGCCGTCGGCAAACACGTCCACGACGACGACGACGTTGTGGCCTGCGCCGTGCTCCACCACCGCACAGTGGGCCAGACCAGCGCAGGCCCGGTCACAATCCCGGACGCGTTTTGAGCTCCAGAGTCGCTGGATAATGGGACTCGAACCGGACGCGTGACGCCACCAGTAAATTCGCGTCTAGAGTTGTGGCCCACTGTGCGCCGTCAACAGCGGCGCGGGCCTTGCGAGAATGAGGAAGGGAAAGGACACTGGGCAGCGAGCCCCGGGCCGTGCGTGGCCGTAGCCGTGGCATGGCAGCGGGCCAGCTCGGGCCAGCCCGGCCCGTCTGTTCACCTGTGGCAATGGCCAGCGTTACAATCACACGCGGCATGTTCCCGTGCCAAAACTTGAGAGGATGCAGCGAACCCTCCGCGTTCACATGCGCTCGACCGCCGGCGGTCTGCGTGTGTGTGTGTGTGGGTGTCTGAGTGCGCGCGCGCGCGTGTGTGTTACAGAGACCGCCAAAGTTGTCCAGGCATTCTGATTGCAGCGGTCCCCGCTGGATACTGGCTGGCGGTGGAGGAGGGGTAAGGACAGGGCACTTCTCAACCCACCAACCAACCCACCCTACCTAAAAAGAAAGTTTCAAATCGGAGAGCCAAAAAAAAGATCCTAATCACACATGTTGTGGATTTTTTTTTTCATCCACATGGGCCGCCCGCATATAACGGTGCGTGTGTGACAAATAAACGGACGCCGGCGAGGTGGTGAGAAGGATGGAAGAGAGAGAGAGAGAGAGAGGAGAGAGAGAGAGAGAGAGAGAGAGAGAGAGAGGAGAGAGAGAGAGAGATGAGAGAGAGAGAGAGGCCTGTCCGGAGTGCTTCTTTCGACGGCCCAATGACTGCTCCCCGGGCTCCCCTTAGCGCGTAGGCAGCTCGCGCAACACCACACTGCAAAAACTTGATCACAACGGAAAAAAAAGTGCAACAAATCCTGGCAAATTTTTTCAGTTAGTAGGTTTTTGTTGTTCTTTCAGGGGGACAAAAATTACATTTATACTTTTTCTTGCAGTGTGCACCACCCATAGTGTCGCACCTAAGCAGCATAGGATGAGGTAGGGGTGCGTGGTGCGTTTCTCTCTGTGTGTGTGTGTGTGTGTGTGTGTGTGTATGTGTAGGTGTATGGTGTGTGTTCGTGTGTGTGTTACCCGCCCCGTTAGCCCTACGCGAGGTTAGCAGGTGATTCGGGATAATGGATGTTGTTATGCTGTACTGCACCGCAGCTCGGTTTACGTCCCCGCCAGGAACCGGAGGCGCACTAACCGAGTCAAGCAGCCGCGACACGACCGCGACACTCCGCGCCACTTCCGCCGCCGAGCCGTCGTCATCGACGCCGCCAAACAGGTCCCCGCACCGTGCGCGCTCGGGTTCGGAATCCCGGCCATTTTCCACTCCACTGTTTTTTTTTTTCTTCGTTTTTTTTTTCGTTTTTTTTTCCGTTTTTTTTCCTTTTGTTTGTTTTGTTTGTTTGTTTGTTTGTTTGTTTGTTTGTTGTTTGTTTGTTTGTTGTTTTTGTTTTTTGTTTTGTTTTAATTACGAACGTGCGCGTTTTTGCAGCTTCTCGCCGCTCCCCCGCCCGTGACACTCCCTGTCACCGTTGTGGCCATGCCGGCCACATCACCGCCGCCCTGAATAATAGCTCTGCCCAACACCGCCGATGGCCATTCCCCAAACACAGGTGTAAATTGGGCCGCTCACTGGGGGGGAATGGGCGGCGCGGTTGAATCAGACGACGCATTGTCCGTCGCGTTTATTTCAGGGACAAAAGGCGCTGCGACGCGCGGTCTTCGTCAAACAGTCCGTCCTCCGCCCCACTAGTGCTCGGTACTTGGAGAAAGACAATTCAGACAATCAGCCGCCCGTTCCACAGGTCAGCACGGCACCTGTCTGTCTGTCTGTCTGTCCGTCTGTTCGTCCAAGCCAATCCCCCAATGCTGCTTCCCGCTCGCTTTCTGCCACTCACCCCTCTCGTAAAATCATCGCGGATCCGTAAAGTTTTATAGACGGCGGAGTGGCGGCCCAGCCGTCCCAGTGGGCCGCGCGGCGCCCTTTTAACCGGCACGCTTAGGAACGCCTGGACAGCAGCGCACAGTGGGCCAGAAGGCCGGTGGAGGACGGCTTTCGTCGCTTAATGTGACTCGAATCGAACGTGTGACCCCACCAATGGATTGCTCTCCGGACGAGGAATCCATTGGTGGGGTCACTCGTTCGAGTCGAGTCCATTTAGCGACTCTGGAGCTCAGAACGCGTCTAGAGTTTAGACCGCCTCCGCCGGTCCTCTGGCCCACTGTGCAGCAGCAGGAGCAGAACCGACAACAACTCTGGTGCGGCAAATTTCAAAGTTGGCCGCGCGTGCGTGCCGTCTCGCACGCCGCGGGCAAGTGTTTGTTTAGTCGGCCGTGTCGCTCCGAGGTCGGAAAGAGTTTGGGCCGCCATCAGGGTGCCCACAGGATTACGTGTGTTGCGGCACTCAGCCCCCTCCCCCTTTCGCCTCGATTTATCAGCCCTTTCCGACCTACATTTCGCAACACTTTTACGCACCCTTACTGGCGATTCCGCCCGCTTTTCCAACCATGCGCGACTCTCCGCTCTCCGCTACCTCCCCTCTCCGCTCTCCGGCTACCCTTCCGCTGCTCTCCAATCCCCTTGGAGACGTCGAGGCGTCATCGTCCAGATATCGCGTAACGGCTCGACAGCCGCAGCACACAGTGACACAGTGGGCTAGACGACCGGTGGAGGCGGGCAAAATTCCGGACGGATTTTGGGCTCTAGAGTCGCTAAATGGGACTCGAACCGAACGCGTGACCCCACCAATGAATTGCTCTCCGAACGAGGACCGAGTCCTTTCGGAACCACCTCCGAACCACTTACCACTCCGATAGTCGTCGCAGTTTTCCTCTTTTTCTTCTTCTCTCCTTAACGGTCCCGACCCAATGGATGACCGGAACACACTCAGCTGCTTCGACAGCAGCGCGCTCTCTCGGCGGTGAGGCGCGGCGCCGCACGCATGCCTCGCCGCGGAAATGGCTTTCCACGGCGCACAGTGGGCCAAAAGACCGGCGGTGCAGGCGGCCAAAACTCTCGACGCGTTTTTGAGCGCTCCAGAGTCGCTAAACAGGACTCGGACCGAACGCGTGACCTCACCAATGGATTCTTCGTTCGGAGAGCAGTCCATCGGTGGGGTGGCTCAAGCGGTTCGAGTCCCATTCAGCGACTCTGGAGCTCGAAACGCGTCCGGGATTATGACCGCCTTCACCGGTCTTCTGACCCACTGAGCGAGCTTCTCGCGTGCCGCCTTACATACTTTCCCGCGCCTTTTCTCTTTCCAAACAACAACAACAACGGTAACAACAACAAAAACAAATCCGGCGCGCAGAAAAAAAAAATACAACAAAATAACGCGGGTTGTCGGGGGCTCGCACGGCCGCCGGCCGCGCAGCAAAAAGTTTACCCGGTTGGAAATCGGAATGGACTGCCTGCCGCCAGTGTGCAGGCGCCGCGCCGCCTCGCGAAATGAAGGTCCCTGCCCGCCGCCGAGGTCCTTGCCGAGGTCCTCCGCAGACGCACTTCTTAGCGACCTCCCACGCAGTGCCGCCCGCACTCCCAGTTTACTGCGCCCGCAATTCCGTAAAATTTATATTCTTTTCCTCTCCCCTCCCTCCCCCTTCCCCACAGCGCCGCGCCTTACCCTTCTTCCCTCGTCTCTCCCCCTCACACACACACACACACACACACACACACACACACACACACATACAGAGCTAAAGGCGCTGCGGTTTCAAGTTACGGCTCCGCTTACGAGCGGCCGAAATACATTCATAGACGCGGTGCGCTGCTTCGGGGCGAAGCGGAGCGCGGCATTCGGCGGCGCGGAGGGTTATGGCACCTGCTGAACCGGATTTGCTTTCGGAAAAGCGGCGAGACGAGCGCCCCCTCGCCTCACCCCGCCCCGCCCCGCCCCGCCCCGCCCCGCCGCAAGCCACATCGGGCGACACACTAAGCCGGTCCGTGGCCGCGGAGGGCAGTAAAATATTATGAGGTGAGCGAGTGGTGGCCTTAGGGCCTAGATCACACTTCACACGCCGCGGCCACACACACACACACACACACACACACACACACACACACACACACACACACACACACACACACACACACAATGGACATCGCGCCCGGTCACGGACAAGGTCCCGCGGCCCAGCGACGCGCCACTCCCTCCCCAGCAGCACCTCGTCGAAAAATCGCTTCTGCCGACACCCTCGGCACTATACACTAGGGGAGGGCACAGGAGCCGAGGAGGGCGTCCCACTGTGTCCACCGCCGCGTCCACCTAAACCCCGCCGCCCCCGCCGCCCCCGCCGCCCCCGCGCCGCCCCCGCGCCGCCCCCGCACCGCCGCGCAGAAGAGCCCCGAGCCAAATTGGCCCTCGGTAATCCCTGCCGAAGATCGCATTAAGGGCGGCACGGCGTGACCGCGCAGGGGGTCACTACTACTTCGAGTCTCGCTTTTGCGCTCTCTCTCTCTCTCTCTCTCTCTCTCTCTCTCTCTCTCTCTCTCTCTCTCTCTCTCCTCTCTCTCTCTCTCTCTCTCTCTCTCTCTCTCACTCAAACATACACACACACAGACACACACACACACACACATGTTTTACTTGTTTATGTCGTATCAGAAACAAATTCCAAACTTCATCAAAAAATACTAAAACCACACGCCCATTTTGTGCGGTTTGTTCTCTTGGAACCTCTTTCCCACTGTGTGGCTCTCGGCAGAGTGGAGCTGTCATCACGCTGCCGGCCTCTGACCACGGCATGGCGGGGCATGGCGGGGCATGGCTGGGCATGGCGGGGCGCTACAGCCTCACTGCTTTTACCCGCCGCCGTGCCGTTTGTTAGTCGACGCGTCCCACAGCAGGGGAGGCCCTCAGGGGGTGGAAAGGGGGGGGGGGAAGCACAAAAGGAAGGGTCCTCATGAGAGCACCCAGCCACAGTGGGCCAGAAGACCGGTGAAGGCGGCGTTTTGAGCTCCAGAGTCGCTAACTAGGACTCGAACCGAACGAGTCACCCCATTAATGGACTGCTCTCCAAACGGAGGAATCCATTGGTGGGGTCACACGTTTGGTTCGAGTCCCATAGCGACTCTGGAGCTCAAAACGCGTCAAGAGTTTCGGCCGCCTGCGCCGGCCTTCTGGCCCACTGTGCCAGCCCCCCCGGGCCCTTTGAGTCCTGCAGGCCGAGCAATATCTATGAAACCTGAGGAGTCCGCCGCGACAATCCGTCGGCCCGGCCGCCTGGTGCTCCACGGCGCCGCGCCACGCCAATAAATATTAATAAAAAGCAGCGGCAGGAGGCGGGGGTTGAACCACCGCCACCACGCGTGCCCGTGTAGAGACGCCGTGCCCACGTCATGAGACGCACTCCTACACTCACAGAGGTCGCGCCCCGTGACTGCGAAGGAGACGGAGCGCCACTGCTGCTGCTGCTGCTGCTAAAAAAAATAAGGACAGCGGGCGATCCTCGACGCTCTAATGGGCGCGCTGCGTCACGTTTCGGGAGCAATAATGATAAACGGCGCTCCTGATTGCGCCAATTTGCGCGGCGCCTCGCGGAGACGATAGACGCATCCGGCTTGCATCAGCAGGTCGCCGGTGGGCGGGAAGCCCTTGGCAGCTTACCGCCGCGCGGAAAGAACCCGGCTGCCTCTGGTAGCGGCATCGTCTAGCTCACCTGAAACAAACAAAAAGAAGCGCACGTCAGCTGGGCGAAAAATCATTCGAGCAGGGTGGGACAGCTTCGAAAGCATTTTTGCATCTTTACACCCCTACTGGGGGTATGATTCTGCGATTCGTGTCACATCTCCTTGCGTCTCTCGTACACCGAAAAAAAGGCGTTTCTTGAACCAAGATTATTCACTTTGCCACACTGCAATTCAAAGGGTGAGACGTCTCACCCATTTCCGGTGATACAAAAAGTCTCACCGAAAAAAAGTCATACACGAATGTATCACCGAAAAACAGGTCATACACAAATGTATCACCGAAAAATGGTCAGACATCAGTGAGATGGGCCCTTGTTTTCCTGAGGAAGTATCACTCTTTTTCGGTGATACATTTGAGTACGACCTTTTTCGGTGATACATTCGTGTACGACCTTTTTACGGTGATACACTGTAGTAACACCCTTTTTCGGTGAGACAGTTCTGTCTCACCCCTCAGATGGTGAGATGTATCACCATTTGATTTACAGTGCATCAGTGAACTTACTTGTGGTGGTTCCTGGCCCACTGTCCAAAGCCTCCACTCAAAGCTACCCTAACCTAACCTAACCTAACCTGCATTTATCTACTGGACACTTCGCAAGCAGACCGTGAAACGCGGCGCTCAAAAGGCTAAAATCGACTCCCCAGAAACAAGAGGACAGCTTCCCATGCTGGCGTCAGGCCAGCAGCGCGCGTGTGTCCGTGTGGCGTGATACTGTGTGTGTGTGTGTGTGTGTGTGTGCGTGTGTGTGTGTAATCCGCTAGGCGGGCTTAGCGCTTCGCCGGTCGACTGCAGGGACGTGGCAAAGAGACAAACCAGGTGCAGTATTGTGGGCGTGAAAGCGTCCGCTCTGGTGTGTGCGTGTGTGTGTGTGTGTGTGTGTGTGTGCGTGTGTGTGTCTGTGTCTGTGTGTGTGCGTGTGCGTGCGCGCGTGTGTGTGCGGAGTAAGCGGCGATGGCCGCGTTGTGTGCGCCGACAGAATGAACAGCAGCAATGGCCGTCCAAACGGCATACAGCAGTGGGACGCACACAGGACATCAAAAGGTATTAGAGCACGACGACTACTGGGTGACGTAAAGGGAAGACGACACCTCTCGAGTCCGAAATCCATCCGGGGCTTTGACCGGCTCCTCAGCATACACTGGTCTTGCGTGGCCCGCTGTGCACTGATGCTCCCCGCGCACGGCGGCCACCCTTTGCACTCCCTCAGTTGGCCGCTTCGAGGGCAGCCGATCCGCTGCGCCGCTGCGTGGTGGCACCGTGTCACCTCGGGTGAAATATAGTCGCCGTGACGGCAGCTGGCCGGGCTGCACAGGGCGGCTGGCTGGCCCACAGCAGCTCCAGACGCCCCCCCACCCCCACCCCTTAGAACTGCCTAGCAAGCCGGTGCCCCCGCCGCCCCCCACAGCGCATAGGGCGAGCGTGTGTGGCCGTCAGATTGCGCGAGACGGCGTCAATGCCACCGCCGGACAGAATCAACCTCACACATGCTTGTCTTGCCAAACCCGGAGTCGCTAAACCGGACTGGCATTGAATTCCCGCCTTCCTCTGCGTTCAAGTCGTTGTGGTTCGCGTCCCGCGGTACGTAACGTACAGCAAAGTTGCACTTGTTCTCGACGTGTGGCCGCTAATGCATGCGAAGTTGGCTGGCTGGCTGGGCTGGTTACTAGCCACTCTATCTGCTCCCTGGCTCGGGTTCAACTCCCGAGGGGCGCGCCGTTGGGCCGCGCACCCTGTTACCCGGCCTTGCTCCACATTCATCATCGCGCAAGTTCCGTCGGGTGCACACCAGGATGGTCACGACCTAGTAACTTGTCGTCGGGATATTCACGGAGCAGATCATCTGACCTACCTAAAGTAGACCGACAAAGACTAGACCTTATAATCCCTATACCCTATAACCTTATAATCTTGTCTGACCCCACTGATTGATCGCTGTCCGAACGAGGAATCCATCGGTGGGGTCACACGTTCGTTTCAAATCCCATTGAGCGACTCTGCAGCACAATACGCGTCTAGATTTTTGGCATACTGCGCCGTCTCCTGGCCCACTGTGCGTCACCGAATCACGCGCCACAAAGTGTCCCGGTTTTTACGGCGTCGCTGTCAGGATCGAGTCCGATTTTGCGGCGCCGCGCGACAGACTGCTGATATCTTTCGGCAGCCTCCCACTTGAGAGAGAGATAGAGATAGAGATAGAGAGAGAGAGAGAGACAGAGAAGAGAGAGAGAGAGAGAGAGAGGAGAGAGAGAGAGAGAGAAGAGAGAGAGAGAGAGAGAGAGAGAGAAACGCAGAGTGTGAGCGCCGTGAGAATATCGACTACCACCGACACTACACGTGAGGAACCGTTTATCCCGGTGGTGCCCTCACCCGTCAGTACTGCCGTGCATATACACCACGGCTCGGAGTAGAAAAGAGAGAAAAAAAAAGGAACAGGAAAAAAAAAAATCAACTCTGACAGCCTCCCGCCTTGTTTTCCCCGCCGCCGCCCGCCGTCCTCTCACCTGAAGCGCGCGTCTATTTTTACTTCCCTTCGCGTTTCCGCACCTGCCAATCAACTTTACGCCCCGCCGTGCACGTCCCGGTGCAGCGCGTGCCGCTGCCAGCGACAACAACAACATCATCAACAACAACAAGGGGCGATTAAGAAGAACGGCGTCATTGGGCGGCCAGTGCCGGCAGGCCAGGCTGGCAGGCAGCGCGACACGGTGGGGTTATAGGGTTCGCCCTCCCGGCTCCAGGCGGCGCGGTACTTGAATTTCAAACGGGCGGCAAGCACCGTGCCTCGGACAAGGAAGGCGGCGCGCGGCACTTCCGGGGTAAAGTTCCCTGATCAAAAGGCCTACCCATCGAGCAGCGCCCGCCAAACACCGATAACCCATCCATAATCATTTTCCACCTTAAACTGTTTTCCATTTTTTTCCTCACTCACTTTTCAGTAGTTCGTGCTGTTTTGTTCTTTTTGTTACGCGTGCGTTTTCAGGCACCCCATTAGCACGGCGCTGCTTTACGATATTCACTTAATAACAATTTGCGCGGCGCCGACTCGCTACGGCCGAAGCCCTTCCTTTTATAAACACATACATCTTGATAAGGGCCAAGGAATGAGCCGCAGGATGCGTTTCCCTTAACGAGGAAATAGAAGCAAGTGAGAGTAATTTAATTACAGCACCACCGGGGCTTTGTACGGACCGCGTTCGAGAAGCAGGCCGCCGCCGCGACGCAGACAACAACAACAACAACAAGCCCCGCCAACAAACTACAGGACTGCACTTATATGCCCAGCGGCTCACCCGAGAGACGAGCAGGAAAAACAACAACAACAACAAATGCGCGCGAGCCAACATCCCTCTTCAACAGCGCACACAACGCACGCGCGCTGCTGCCACCACGGCCGCTAAGTCCCCGTGCCCCTAATTATTATTTCGGATGCAAGACTACACTCCCCCCCCCCCCCCCATGGCCCACTGTGCGCGGCCCGGCCCGGCCCGCGCCACCGCCGCCGCGTTTAACCGCCCGAAACCGCAAGGCCTCTGCTTTTTAAGGCCGTAAAGTTGCTCGTGAGGCAACGCTCGCGCCTCCCCTTCATTTTCCCCTGAGCCCTCTGCCGTCCCCGCCGCCTCTCCCCCCCCCCTCCCTTTCCCCTCCGGCTCCCATACTCCCTTCGCCCACCTCCACCACCACCACAACCACAGCCCTATGGAGTTGATCACGCCTGCTTAGGAGCCAAACCAAAGTAGCCAAGCTGACAAAAATTATATCTGAAAAAAAAAGATGACCAAAAACAATAAGTCCTAGAAAAAATCTGAAAAGGAAATAAATGTTAAAAAAAATACATATTTGAAAAAAAGAATATAAAGAATATATATCTTTAAAAAATCTGCAAAAAAAATCATCTTAAAAACAATTGCACCAACAGCAAAACCAACAAGAAAACGCGTTTCTGATAATAATCATGCTGATGGCTTATTGGCCACCGATCAAGTAGTGCCGCCTCAGTGTCCTATTATCGGCTTGCAGGTGCTTTTGAGGACCCGGAAGCGGAAGACTTTAAGTAGCTCTACGAAGGCCTCCTCGCCTCGTCCCTTGCTAGCGTTAAAACTCTCCCTCACAATCCTCGCAAAAGTCAACGGGGAAAGGTCTTCTTCCTCTCCGTAATTCAGGGCGCTTACCGCGGGCTTTTCAAAACAGCAATAAAGTGGAAGATCTAACGGAATAAGCTACGCATCAGAGGGATCCGAAAAAAAAAGGGGGAAGAGAGAGAGAGAGAGAGAAGGAAATAGCAGCGCGGACCTGCGTTGCGCGCTGAAATATTCGTTTACGCTGTGCGTACCACGAAATGCACAGAGGTTTAATCTCCCTGCAGGCCAACTTTTCGGAGTTTCTGGAATCAAGGAGGCGTAACCCACACTCTCAGGATCCGACTCAGTTTTATTCTTCGTACTAACGAACAAGAAGCTTAGTGTTATGACTGCTCGGCATTTTGGAAGGCAATTGGAGTGCAAAGCGTCGAGGCAAACTCGAACGATGCCATTCATACCCCTTTCAAAAAATGTCTGGAAATTTGTTGTTAAGATGGGATTTTACTAGCTGGTGGGGTCACTCGTTCGGTTTCAGTCCTATTCAGCGACTAAAGAGCTCAAGACCCCTCCGAGATTTTGAACCGCTTCCACCGTCTTTCTGGCCCACCGTGCGCCCCTCCACTGCGCTAACCGTGTAACACTTCATTAAAAATATGTTTACCCTCCCAGTGTACTGAGCCGCGCGAATGCAATCGCCGGGCTTTGGAATCACCGCGGCGGCGGCCCAGCCGCCCGCCTGCCCTTTTATTTGTTCTGCTTCCCTTTCTTGCTTTCTTTCATAAGGACCGGCGCGGCTCTCAAGTTGGCAGCGCCCCCCTCCCGGCGGCGCGCTGCTCTGCTCCACGAGGAGGCTGCGGGGGCGCCTGCGGTCGACGGGCGCAGGCAACCCGCGCGCAGCGGCGGCACGCGGCGAGCGCGGCGAGCAGCGGCAGCAGCGGGGCCCAGCCGGCCGCCGCCAGGCGCTGTCAGGAGCGCCACTCAGTGGGCCAGGCGGCCCACAATCTAAAGGAGTTTTCAGCTCCAGATTCGCTTAATGGGACTCGAACCGGACGTGTGACCCCACCAAATGGATTGCTCTGCTCCGGACGACGAATCCATTGGTGGGGTCACACGACGTTCGGTTCGAGTCCTGTTGAGCGACTCTAGAGCTTAGGACCTTCCTCTTTAAGTAACAACCTTGGCTGTACTGTAGTGTCTTAATTTGTAGGCTTTTTGTTCGTATGACGAGGAGAGGAAAATGCTAGCTCAGAGCAGAGACTTGGGAGTGTGTGTGTGCGTGTGTGTGTGTGTCTGTTCCGACCTGGAGACACAGATAGGTGACGACGCCACTCACAAAGGGACACACTGACGGGTCGGGGTCTCAACTGCGCCGATGCCTCACCGGCCGCCTCGGCTACGGCGGAATGGAAAAAAAAAAAAAAAAAAAAAGTGTGGTGGGGTGCGGCGGCTAGGACCGACCGGGAGAATAGAGGGGCGGGGATTGGTGAAGGGCGAACGACGGGGACAACCCGATCAGCCATTTCCGTTTCCGGGGGAGCTCTGTGTATGTTGTAGTCCGCGCGCGCGCTTGTGTGTGTGCGTGTTTGTGTCTGTCTTTGTGTGTGTGTGTGTGTGTGTGAGAGAGAGAGAGAGAGAGAGAGAGAGAGAGAGAGAGAGAGAGAGAGAGAGAGCGGGGGGAGAATGTGCGTGTCCGAGGACGGGCGGTGTGACCGCTGCGGCTGATTGCCTCTCGCCCTTGCCCAATGCCTGCCAAGCCTTCTGCTGGCATATTGTGTCCCCCAGCGGCCGGCCAATGGAACAGCGCCCCACCGCCGCGAAGAGTTATTGCGAAGCGCGGAGTCTCAACAGCATCGGTCAAACATCTGTTTATATCTCGGTAGAAATTTTATTCAACAAATGTGACGTCATATTCAAACGAACGTGAACAAATTCACATTCGAACGAATATGACGTCACGTTCAATAACAGTGTTCTCACAGAAAGAAACAAGTTTTATTTGAACACAGCAAAACAAGCGCACTGCTTTTTAACCAACAACATTAACAACTGTGAACACTTCTAACATCGCTCTCTCACCTCACTTTCCTTCGCTGTTTGTGACCATGACTAGACGCAACGAGTGAGGTCATGAGACGCTCATGACCTGGGTCACTCCGACCCTGCGAGCCCGTTACATACCGCGGAGGCATTCCATCACGCCTCTCATAATCAGGGTAGTTGTCTCAATGCTCCTCTCCCTTCCACATAAAAGGGCCGTCGGTGGCCGTTCCCCGCCGCCTTGCCTGCCACCATACATCACATCAGTTCGCCCCACACCTGCATTCTCCTGGCCGAATATATAAATTTTAATAATTGAGACCTCTTTCTCTCTTTCTTTCCCGCAAAAATGTGGCAATAGCGTGGGAGGGGAAAGGAAAGTGCGAAAATGGGAAAAATATAGAGGGGCAGGAGGGAGCAGTGGTTGCCCGGGCGTTTCCACACTCCTCTCTCTCTCTCTCTCTCTCTCTCTCTCTCTCTCTCTCTCTCACTCTCTCTCTCTCTCTCTCTCTCCTCCTCTCTTCACCTCTCTCTCTCTCTCTCTCCTCTCTCTCTCTCTCTCCTCTCTCTCTCTCTCTCTCTCACTCTCTCTCTCTCCTCTCTCTCTCTCTCTCTCTCTCTCCGCCCTCCACATACGCCCTCACACTGCTCGTGACACGAGTGGTGGACTCCCCGCACCCGCCCTCCTTAAAAAAATGGAATGGTTATTGTATTTCGTGTGTGCACTTTCTTTCCCATCCCTCTTCCTTGCCTTGTAATTTCTGTCCTCGTGCTCGCGCGCTCCGTCCCTCGCGGCCCGTTCCTCCCACTGTGCTTGTGTGTGTGAGAGAGAAGAGAGAGAAGAGAGAGAGAGTAGAGAGAGAGAGAAGAGAGAGAGAGAGAGAGAGAGAAGAGAGAGAGAGAGAGAGAGAGAGAGAGACGTATCTCCGTGCACACGCCGCCGCGTGAAAGGTGCCATCTCAAATCTTTGCGGCGCTTGGTCCGAGGCGCATTGTTAGGCCTGCGGTGTGGCGTTGACCAGGGGGCGGGGTGGTGCGGGGTGGGCGGGGCGGGGCGGGCCAAAAGTGCGACGTGTGGAACGCCCATCACTCTTCGTTTTCCCGGCGGGAGTGAGAACGTACATCATAGGCGGGCATCATGCGCCAGGGCTACTAAGGGCTACGGCGAGGAAGAAAGAAAGAACCAGAGAGAGAGAGAGAGAGAGAGAGAGAGAGAGAGAAGACGGGCGAGAGGCTAGGAGGTGAGAGGTCAGCGTCCACCGCCCGCTAGAAGAAGACCAGCAGCAGGCCTCATCCCGACGATGAAGTCCGCCGGGGATTCAAACGCGGAGGGGGCCATCTTCCCCTCCTAACGCACTGCCCTCCTTCCTTTCACACACACACACATTCATACGGGGTGGGGGACAGCATAGTGTGCTCTGATATGTGGGTGGGGACCCAGCAGTAGGACAACTCGTCCACACACACACAGACGAGAGTTTTGGCCGGTTGCGCTGACTCACAATGAAGTCGCAGATTGATCTCCGCGACAATGGAATGGCGGCGCTGCCTCAACTTGTCAGCGCCAATGGCCGCTGCGTGCTCGCCGGTCAGATGGCCCACTGTGTCGTTGCGGCGGTGGTGGTCATCTGCGCATCCGCGGACGCGGACCCCGAATTCCAACTCGGGGGATTGCGGGTCCAACTCGTGCTCGCGGACGCCGTGGCTACAGTGGGCCAGAAGACTGGTGGAGGCGTTCAAAATCCCGGCCGCGTTTTGAGCTATCGAGTCGCTAAGTGGGACACGAACCGAACGTGTGACCCCAGCAATGGGTTCCTCGTTCGGAGAGCAATCCATTGGTGGGGTTCACACGGTCGATTTGAGTCATGACTCCGTCCTCCACCGGTCCTCCGGCCCACTGTGCCATAGGGGGCGCGCGCGCGGCAAAGTTGTCGTCACGCCAACCAACCCCAGAGCCGCGACTCTTAAACGGGCGTATGTCCTCCTTTCGGGGCCGCGGTGTAAAAATGTTATGGGGGGCCGCGGGGTCGCGACAGTGGCGCCCCTTACCGCTTTAGGGCCTCGCGCGCCTCGCGCCTGATGGGGTGCCTAGTGCGCCGCCGCGCCGCCGCGCCGCCGCGCCGCCGCGCCGCCGCGCCCATTAGACTACTTACTCAGACGGCACATCTGGAAGACGCACCACCTGGAATGCGCGCGCGGGAACCGCTATATCCGCGGCACAGTGCGGGGGCACGTTGCCGCCGCCGTGTCACAGTGGGCCAGAAAAACCGTTGAGGCGGCCAAAATCCCGGACGCGTGTTGAGCTCCAGAGTCGCTAAATGGCGCTCGAATCGAACGTGTGACCCCACTAATGGTTTGCTCTCCGAACGAGGAATCCATTGGTGGGGTCACACGGTCGATTTGAGTCCCATTTAGCGACTCTGGAGCTCAAAACGCGTCTAGAGTTTTGCCGCCGCGACAGTCTTCCGACCCACTGTGCTTCCGTGCCGCCGTGTCCCCGAGGAGCGGCGCGGCCGCGCCTGTCTCGTCGAGGAAAGGCTCTCCGTCATCGTCCACCGCGTATCCGTCTTGGCGGCATGGAACGCGGAGGACATGCGCATCGGCCACGCCGCACGGTGGGCCGGAAACTGGGGGGAGGCGGTCAACGCCCCGGACGCGTTTTGAGCACCAAGGCCGATAAATGGGACTCGCGCACCGAACGTATGACCCCACAAATGGATTTCTCTTCGAACGAGGAATCCATTGGTGGGGTCACACGTTCGGTTCGAGTCCTGTTTAGCGACTGTGGATCTCGAAACGCGTCTTTGTCCGCCAGCGCCGGGCTGTGCTGACCTACTGTGCGGCGCGCAGGGACCTGTTCAGGGACCTGTTCAGGGACCTGTTCAGGGACCTGTTCAGGGACCTGTGTACGATGAAAGGGCCAGTTCAAGCCGAGCGGAAAAAGTGCTTTCTGTGTATTGGCAATGGCCCTGGTACTATTACTGCCGGCACAAAGAAAGACGTGGGGAAGGAGGAAGGGGAGGAGAGACAGGGATGGCAGAGAGTCCAGTGATGGACCACTGAGGCAAAGTGTATGTTGGTGTGCGTGCGTGAGTGTGAGGTCCTCAGCCTCAGGAGAAAGCCAGTGCGAGGAAACCTTTGCACCCCTTGCCCCCTATGTTTCACCTTGGTCGCTGTCTCTCTCTCTCTCTCTCTCTCTCTCTCTCTCTCTCTCTCTCTCTCTCTCTCTCTCTCTCACTCTGTCTCTCCGCCCTAGGACGGCCCAGCTGCGGCCCGCCCTTCAAGGGACACGGGAAGCGGATTGGGCGGCACAATCCGTAACACTCTTAAGTCGCTGCTTGGACACGACAAAACGCGGCCAATTCCCCGAGTGCTTTGCTTCAAAAAGGAACGGAAAAGGGCAGGGAAAATCAATTTATCGTATCGTGCGCCCCCTTTTCTCGATCAAATAAACGTCGCCTGCGTCCGGTCGGGGATCCATCCGCCAGGGGGGTGCAGTGGGCCAGAAGACCGGTGCAGGCGGCCGAAGAGCTCAAAACGCGTCTAGAGTTTTGGCCCACTGCGTCTCGGGGACCTTCATCAGGCGGATGGTCGCGCGTCGGCCAGTTTGACGCCGCGTCCAGTCGGAACGGCTCTGTCTGTGGCGGCCCCGTCGCCCGCCACCGCACAAGAAAAACACGAGAAGCCATAGCAGATTAACGGAACGAAACACCATTGGGGGGAAAAAAAAGAGCAGCCACGCGGTTTAGAGAAAGGGCGCGGCGGGGACGGGCCCAGATCGAAAGGCCGACCTACACTGGACGGCGAATTCCTTTCTCTCTCTTTCTCACCCCTTTCCGGTTCCGACTCCCTTATCTAAGCCCCAGTCGGCGAGTCGCTTCGTCGCTCTCTCTCTCTCTCTCTCTCTCTCTCTCCTCCTCTCTTCTCTCTCTCCTCTCTCTCTCTCTCTCTCTCTTCTCTCTCTCCTCTCTCTCTCTCTCTCTCTCCCTCTCCCTCTCTCTCTCTCTCCCTTGCTAGGACCCGTCCGTGATGAGTGCGATGGAGACAGAGCGACGATGCTGCGACTCTTCTTCGGAACCACTCGACTGCATTGCATTACAAGCCAGTGACCACGTAATACCATTGACTGGACTTCCTTCCTCAATACTCTATCGGCAGCGGCAGGGCCCTGATCGTCATCGTTTGCTTTGCTCTCGCAGAGGACCACGTCGCTGTCTGTCTGTCTGTCTGTCTGTCTGTCTGTCTGCCCGTCAGAACGACGGCCTCGTGGTGTGCGGACGAGCCAGACGCAAAGACAGCTCCGCTCCGCACCTCGCCGCGTCGTGCGGCCCGAAATTAAAATGGCCGTGCGCCTCGGCGGGCAGCGCGTTGCTACGTCACCGACTACTGCTGGGCCACTTCCAACCGCAATCTCAATGAGAATATAACACCGAACACAAAGGACCCGACGTGGCAAAAATAAAGCACAAGCCCCCGGCTGCGAGCGCCGCCGCTCTAGATTGGAACGAGCGACCAGTGGTGGACCCGATTCTTCGCGACTGAGGCGAGCGGCACCGTAAGTTCCCGTTAAGACCCCCTCCCCTCACCCTCCCTTCCCCCACCCCCTCCCACCTCCCCTTGCGGTGTCCAGGCACACACTCTATTCTCGCGCCCGGCGGCGGAACATCAAGAAGTTATTTGAAATCCTCATGTGGAAAAAAAAGATAGAAATGGAAAAGAAAAACATCGCCGCAGTGGTCGTCCGTTGAGAAAAGGAAGGACGAAAATCACTTACCAACTCTGCCGCACATAAAGGAAAGGATGAGGAATTTTGGGACATTTTAATGAGTTATTCTAGTTTTTTTCCCCTTCCGAAACAAGACAAATGAGGTTAATGCACGACTGTGATTTCAGCCTTAAAACCAACATCCAAGCTGTGTCCCATTTCATTACGTTTCATGCACCGCGGTCTCTGCACGGTATTTCTCCGATCAGCTTGCCTCCATGGGGACGTCCATGTCCCTTCCCACATTTCCAACACGAGCCTAATAAAGAAAATAAAATAAAATTGCAATTTATAACTTTTTTTTTTGTAAAAAACAAAACAAAAATAATACAAGGTCGGTTTCCGTGAGAGAGACTCTCAGTCGTCCCACTCGCTGCGTGGCGTAGTCGGGAATCAATAAATGCCGCCGTTCATACGTGCATGTAATGCTGAGCTTGTGGGATTCGGCCGCGGCCATAGCGGAAAGGCCAGAGAGAGAGAGGTCCCCCAATGTATTTCGCGGCCTTAATTCGGTTTTGATTACATGCCGATACGACGGCACTCCGAAGCGCCTAGTATTTTGCCCCCCGCAGCGGGAGGAGAGGGGGGAGGAGGAGAGTTTCAGTGATGAATGAAAATGATGTCGAGTGCTCCCGGAAACTGAGTTCCGGCCAGAAAAATCACACCTGCTCTATTTATGTTTTTTTATTATTTATTTATTATTCTTTTTTTTTCTTTTCAGAAAACGTAGAGATAGTTTGTCAGAGTGGCGGCCCATGGTGGTGCACCTTGGCGGTCGCTGCTGCTGCGCCTTCGACTCGACTCTCTCCCCGGGCAAGGCGCTCGCTGGCACTCATTACACTGCTCCAGCGCGTATCGTATTTATGTATTCCTCAACTTTCAAACTTTCCCGCGCGCGGAGATTTATCAAAGCGTATCCTCGCGGCCGACACGCCGCCGCCGCCGCCGCCCAACAAGGATCCTCCTCCCCCACCCCCTCCTCCCCACCCTACCCTTACTTTTTCTCCTCTTCTTTACGCAACTTTGTTATTGGTGTGAATTTGCAATTCTCCGCCGTGCACGCGCTAGAGAAGAGAACCGCGTCCGGTGGCGAGTACACTGTGAGAAAGTCTCACGGCCGAGACGCCGCGGTGTGGTCTACGGCCGCCGCCGAAGACATCAACAACCTTAAAAATAAATTTAGAAAAAAAAAATCATTCCGGCGGGAGGTTACTTTTTGTTTGAGCTCGGTGGGTTCGCTGCATAAGAGTGAAACAGAGCAAACGAAAGAATCGGGGTAAGAGGGATATGCACGGTGCATCGCGGCGAGTGACGTCACACAATGGGGGCGCGGTGCGGCGCGGTGAATGCTGGGCCCCTTCCTCCCCTTCCCCCTCCTCTCTTCTTTTCTCAGCAGACAATACCTCCCGCTGAGAAGCGAGCCTGGGCGAGGCGCGAGCATGCACGTGCGATCCATTTTGAAAGGTCGACATGTACCGGAAATATGGAAAAGTGCGACAGGCTTGCTGGTCCGGCGCTGGGGTCGCACCGCCGTAGCCGTGCTCCTGGAGCGGTGCCATACGGCCTGGCCATGGAGTAGCTGGGCCATTGTCACAAACGTCAAGGCCAGCGCGTTTCTTCGCATCCGGCACGAGTAGCGCTTCCGGCCGACGATGCAGCGAAGCCGAGCGAAGCAGTAGACACCTAACCTAACCCACAATGGGCCAGAAGACCACTGGTGCTCTCCGAACGAGGAATCCATTGGTGGGGTCACACTTTCGGTTCGAGTCCTCTTTAGCGACTCTAGAGCTCAAAACGCGTCTAGAGTTATGGCTACCTGCACCGGCCTTCTGGCCGACTGTGCACGCCGCCCCTGCCGCATCCTCTAGGCGTTCCTCCGCCCGCCTCCATACCCCACCACGCCCCGCCCCGCTCCACCCCGCCCCGCCCAGCCCCGCCACGCCGCGCACATAACCCAATAAGCCTTTTCCCAATGGGGCTGTTTTCAATATCTTCCAGCTTGGCGATCAAGCCCCCTCGCCCTTCGAGACATGCGGCTGAGCTCCGCAGAAACAAATATTTAAGGCGCCTCCGCCCTCCGGGGAGGTTCATCCAGCTTCCGCACTGCCTCCTTGACTTTGGCCGCCCGTGAGAAAAAAAGGATGATCCCTTTTTTTCGCGCTGTTAAAAGACAAACTCCGTTCCACTTTTTTTTCCGTTTTCCGGCGAAAACGGAAGCAATTTCATCACACTTCATGGGACGAAGGGTATACACGGAAAGCGCCATTATCCCTTTAACGTTTTTACAATATTTTCGTTTTCGAATAGTGGTGCATAAAAGAACAGGGGTCTAATAATCGATGGTGTAAAAAAGGAAAAAAAAAAAGAAAAAAACTACTACTTTTTGCGCCTTGCACCAAATAGCCTTTCTCTTGCAAAAATTTACGTCATTATTTTTGAATTGAAGTAACCGTATAATCTTGTCTCCGGACGGTGTTTTTAATTTGGGGTCTGTAGCGACTCTGTAGCTCAGAGAGCGTCTAGAGTTTTGGCCGCCTGCGCCGCCGGCCCTCTGGCCCACTGCGGGAGGGGAAGGAGGAAGAATGTGTCGTAAAGGGGGGGGGGAGCGTGCAGCTGCGAGGCGTCGCGTGGACGTGCATTCTGTTGTCCCGTCCACCCCGGCCCGCGTGCCACTTCGCCACTACTTGTCTCCCCATAAAGCCGGGCGAAGAAGAAGGCAGCAGCGCCGCCCCCGGGGAGCTTGCGGCGGGCGCCACAGCCACATGCCTCGCCCCGCCGATGACCGAGGCGACCGAATCTGTGTTGTTGTCTCCCGCGGGAGGAACGGGGAGGAGGACGCTTTAGACGCGCGCGTTCGTCACACGAAAAAGACCAGGGGGGGAGAGAGAGAGAGAGAGAGAGAGAGAGAGAGAGAGAGAGAGAGAGAGAGAGAGAGAGAGAGAGGTGCAACGCAAGGCGCGAGGCTATACAGCACGCGTGCGGACCACAACCTCCACTAGCGACCCGCCCCAAATTCGAAAGCACTGCTTCCTTTCTCTCCTTCTCTTCCCCCCCCCCTTTTTCCGCACCGGTGCATCCCACCGCGGTCTTTGCCGGCACTAAACTTTTTCAATAACTGCAGCACAATGGTGCGGCCCTGCATCGCGGACGTGACGCCTGGGCGACGTGTGTGTGTGTGTGTGTGTGTGAGAGAGAGAGAGAGAGAGAGAGAGAGAGAGAGAGAGAAGAGAGAGAGAGAGAGAGAGAGAGAGAGAGAGAGAGAGAGAGAGAGAGAGAGAGAGAGAGAGAGAGAGAGAGAGAGAGAAAGCTGTGAATGTATTTGTGTGTTTGTGTGCACGGCATGAGAAACCCCGGCGCCGGATGTATGAGAAGGACGAAACCGGAAACTCGAGGCAACGAAAACCACGGCGTTGTCCGTTCAAGGGACCACCGCCACTGTGACCCTGGCCGCGTTCCATCCATCACACATACGCAAGCTTCCTTTCCCAAAAAGCGCGCGCGGATATAAATGACTGTTTTGTTCTGTGGCGCGCCGGCGACGAGCCGGCAAGGCAGCAGCCGACGGCAGCCAACCTGCAGAGAGACAGCGGCGAGGATCCAGTCCGTCACACAGTGGGCCTGGAGACAAGTCGTCAAAGAAAAAATGGTCCCTCGGCGAGCAACGCTGTTAAAAAAAATTGGGAAATCCTGGGCAGGCATGGGCACGGTACTCCACAATCGGTACCGCAGTACTTTACCGGTACTACCGAAAAATATGGTACCGCGGTACTTTACCGGTACTACCGAAAACTATGGTACCGCGGTACTTTACCGGTACTATCGAAATTTTCGGTGCCGCGGTACTTTACAGGTACCTTCGAAAGTACCGACAGTACTTGACGTACCCACGGGTACCCCGTACTCCATGCGCTGCAAACCGCTGTACAGCGGCGCATCCAACAAAAGAACTTGGAGGGAAAAAAAAGAAGAAAAAATGGGGGCCCTTCTCCCACCTCCCCACACAGTAGGGAGGACCGCCTGCAACTTCGGTGGATCGGGGGAACCGGTGCATTCCAGGCGGCGACCCCAGGGGTTCTCATCTGATGTGGGCCGGGTGAAGGGCGGGGGTTGAGAGCCTTTGGTTTTCGCGGGGTGGTCAGTGGTACCCACAGTGGTACCCCCGCTGTCCGGCGCTCTCTACCGAACATGCAGTGTGAAGGGCCAGCTTCAAAGGACTTATCAACTCCAAACCGACGAATCAGAATGGACCCACTCGCGACCAATTGCGAGTGGCTGGAACGACCGGGGATCGAACCAGTGCCGAGGCCAATCCGCCGAAGCGGACTGCTTTTTAGACACCCAAGCATAGTGGACGACAAATGATCCAGACCACTACGCTATCACGACTGCACGTCTGCCGAGTGTCGGACGACGGGTTTGAGTCGCATTGGGATGAGGTAGGCAGTCGTAAAATGTATTGAAATGTTGGGATTCGATCCCCGGACCTTACTGTTCAAGTCCGACGCCTTAGCGATCTCAGCCACCACGGCTCATGGTAGTTGCGGCGTCAGCCGGGCTCTAGACGCGGCAGGGATGGAGCCGCAGTGAGCGGGTCATTCGAAAAATGTTGAGAAAAAGTGGGACTCGATCCGTCGACCCCGGTACCGGGAACCGACGCCTAAACCACCTCGACCACCACGGCCTATGATTAGGCCAAGTGATGTCATGTCTTTTGAGCCGCACTCGGAGTGCGGCAGTGCGGACCGCACTCCCAGTGCGGTTCAAAGGCGTTGACATTACCCGTCCCCAATCATCAGCACTGCGGTGCCGGTACTTTACCCAAAAAAGTACCGCGGTGCTGGTACTTTACTTTCCTGCCCATGCCTGATCCTGGGGAGTGCGATCCGAAGCTTTGTCGGGAATTTCCGGAGGCTCTACTTTTTGTTTGTTTTTTTTTTTCCACGAAGTAGTCCTACGAGTTTGTCTCAGGATTGGGTGTCAGTCTGGTCCCTTTTGGCATTTCTGAAATTTTCAATACGATTTTTAAAAAAATAATTAAATATGTACTGTACCTATTGAAAACTCATACCAAAGACCATCGGATGATGATAATAAGCGACAACTTACAGACAACACTCTTCAATTATTACTAGAGTGCGCGCCTGCTTGACTCTTGCTTTGATAGGTATGTGCTGCTGTGTAAAACAGTGCACGCGTGGTGTGTGTCTGTGTTCGCGTGCCGGCGTGTGTGTTGTAGTGCTCACGTGTTTACCAGGGAGTTGAGCCCGGTCCGCACAGCCAATCCAAACTAACCCCGCCAAAGCGTATCTGCAGGCTCCGACAACATGGCGTCTGCCGATGGGAGTGGGCGGACCCCGGCACACAGCAAGGCGCACGGCGCAGCACAGTGGGCCAGAGGACAGGTGGAAGCGGTCGAAATCCCGGACGGGTTTTGAGCTCCAGAGTCGTTAAATGGGACTCGAACCGAACGTGTGACCCCACCAATGGATTCCTAGGCTAGAGAGCAATCCATTGATGGGGTCACACGTTCGATTCGAGTCCAATCTGGCGACTCTGGAGCTCAAAACGCGTCTGGAGTTATGGCCGCCTGCGGCGGTCTTCTGGCCCACTGTGCGCAGCCGAGGAGGAGATCCCCTTGATATTGTCGCGGCCTTCACTGCTTGCCAGACACAGTATTTACACGCCGCCAACCGCGGCCGGGCGGCAAACCGCACCGCCGGAGCTCACGCTGCCATGCCGGTGCGAGAGAGACGGAGAAGCACCGGTCTGCATCGCCCAGCGGTCGGCCTGCAGTCGAATCACACACGCACTGCACAGTGGGCCAGAAGAGCGGCGGCGAGGGAGGCCAAAACTCTAGGCGCTCTTTGAGCTCCAGAGTCGCCAAAGGTAACAAAATGTTTTGACCACTAGCTGCATTAAAAAAAAATATTGTAACAGTGTACCGTGCACAGTTGATCTGCAGACCACCTACCTCTGCGTGGCGTAGACCGGCCTGCCTTTGCTGATAGAGCGACTCTACACATTCCGGTCAAGTTTGCAATTATAACTCCCCACCCAACCCCTTTCCCCTTTCCATTATTTCAACAGCGCTAACGCAGCACGCGGCGCGCTCGCATGGATTCAATTTGCGTTCGGGAGACTCACACTCTGTGTGTGCGTGTGTGTGTGTGTGTGTGTGTGAGCGCGCGTCAAGAGTACGAGTAAAATTGGCGGAGGAGGGAAAAGCGGAAAGGAAGAGAAAGGCCCCCCCGGTGGCATATCCGCTTCTGAAGCGACAAAACAAAACGCCTTGTCCATTGTTAAACACGGAAAGCGGCGGTCTTCTGGCCCACTGTGCAGCGCCTTGTGAAACGTGCTCGAGAGGACGTATCGACTCGGCCTGGCACTCTCGGCTCATCCACGCAAACGCGCAATAATGACGTCATCACGGCATAAGAAACAACAACAACAACAACAACAACAAAAAACAGTCTGGATTAGAATGTTTTGAAATACGTCATATCTTCGCCCGTTCGTTGTGGTACTCTTGAAGGATGATCATTCGTTTCCACCCGAGAGAGAGAGAGAGAGAGAGAGAGAGAGAGAGAGAGAGAGAGAGAGAGAGAGAGAGAGAGAGAGAGAGAGAGAGAGAGAGAGAGAGAGAGAGAGAGAGAGAGAGAGAGAGAGAAAGAGAGAAAGAAAGAGAGAAAGAGAGAGGGGGGGAAGGTGATAGGGGAAAGACACACGGCCAAGGGGGTTGGCCAAAATATAGCACCATAGAGGTTAGAGTGGAGGGGAGGGGCACGTGGGGTTGGAGAAGTAAGTGGGAATACAATACGATCACGCCCGGATACACCCAGCAGCACCCACACACTTCGGCAACAGCGGTAAAGCGGGGCACACCCTCCGAGACGCACGGAACCCTGCCGACCGGAGCTGATTGCGTGTCGTTACGGATAGTAGCGCGAACACGCCGCATGAGGGACAACATGCAGAGAGTCTCACGAATTAATAATTTTAAAATTGCGGAGCTTTTCAGGCATCGTACCTCCCTCTCACCCGCACGTTCGATCCCTCAGCGACTAGGTGATCGACAAATGTGAGCTGTCACCGCGAGAGAGAGGCAGGTCATCGATCGCAGCGCCATCTATCGGCGGTAAGGAAATATGATCTCTCAGCGCCTACGTAATCGGCAAATGTGAGCTGCCACCGCGAGAGAGAGGCAGGTCAGCGATCGCAACCCCCTCCAGCGGCGGCCCAAGTTATTGATTCCGCAGCGGCTAGGTGATCGGAAAATGTGAGCTGCCTCCGCGAGAAAGAGGCAGGTCCGCGATCGCAGCGCCATCTATCGGCGGTAAGAAAATTTGATCTCTCAGCGCCTAGGTGATCGGCAAATGTGAGCTGCCACCGCGAGAAAGAGGCAGGTCCGCGATCGCAGCGCCATCTATCGGCGGTAAGAAAATTTGATCTCTCAGCGCCTAGGTGATCGGTAGGGATGGGCAATCTGACGAACGATTAATCGATTAATCGATGAAAATCTTTCCGCAAATCGATTAATCGTCGTCGATACCTGCTTTTAATTTAATCGATTTAATCGATTAAACGGACCGATTAATCGTTTTTTAAAAGCATGCGTTAAATAGTCAAAATAAAAGCCAAATAGACAAATACTTCGTTCTTCTGACACCGGTTGCGGCGGCCGCGGCTCGACTCGACTCCCGGCCGAGCCGAGACTGGCCCGCTCGGGCTCGGGACAACTCGTGGCACGCTCGGAAGGCCAGGGCCCGGCCGGGGAGGAGGGACCATCTTGCATGTTTTGCGGTTTTGTAGTTTATATTTACGTTTCCTCGCACTTTTGGAAAAATTGTCGATTAATCGATTAATCGATGAAAACCTGTCGTCAAAACGAATTAATCGATGAAAGGTCAAACCGATGAACGATTAATCGTTAATCGATTAAAAAAATTAATCGTCCATCCCTAGTGATCGGCAAATGTGAGCTGCCACCGCGAGAAAGAGGCAGGTCCGCGATCGCAGCGCCATCTATCGGCGGTAAGGAAATTTGATCTCTCAGCGCCTAGGTGATCGGCAAATGTGAGCTGCCACCGCGAGAAAGAGGCAGGTCCGCGATCGCAGCGCCATCTATCGGCGGTAAGGAAATTTGATCTCTCAGCGCCTAGGTGATCGGCACATGTGAGCTGGCACCGCGAGAAAGAGGCAGGTCCACGATCGCAACGCCATCTATCGGCGGTAAGGAAATTTGATCTCTCAGCGCCTAGGTCATCGGCAAATGTTAGCTGCCACCGCGAGAGAGAGGCAGGTCAGCGATCGCAGCCCCCTCTAGCGGCCGACCAAGTATTTGATTCCGCAGCGCCTAGGTGATCGGCAAGTGTGAGCTGCCACCGCGAGAAAGAGGCATGTCCGCGATCGCAGCGCCATCTATCGGCGGTAAGGAAATTTGATCTCTCAGCGCCTAGGTGGTCGGCAAATGTGAGTTGCCACCGCGAGACTGAGACGAGTCAGCGATTGCGACGCCCTCTACCGGCATAACCAACAACTGTTCTCCTGGGGACCAGGTGATCGGCTATTGTGAGTTGTCACCGCGAGAGAGCGGCATGTCAGCGGTGAATCGGAAACTTGATGTCACAGCGGCTAGGTAATCGGCAAATGTGAGTTGCCACCGCGAGAGAGCGACAGAGCCTTGACTGTGGCGCCCCCTCGAGAAAGGGAGAGAGAGAGAGAGAGAGAGAGAGAGAGAGAGAGAGAGAGAGAGAGAGAGAGAGAGAGAGAGAGAGAGAGACAGAGAGAAAGAGACGCGGAACGCGGCCGTGTGGAAGACAGACAAACACGCGCGCACGCACACGCCCAGACAGAGAGACCGACAGACACACGCACACACACACACACACACACACACACACGAGCACACTAGAGTGCCTCCTACCCACAGCATACTCGAACAATAACAGAGTATAGTACTTAACGGGGCGTGAATCTCTGCCGCGCAAACCACACGCCCCGGGTCACAGGAAGAAGGGGAGCGGTACAGTGGGCCAGTAGACCGTGCGCCGGCTGCCAAAACTCTAGACGCGTTTTGAGGTCTAGAGTCCGCTAAATCTCGAGCCGAACTCGTGACCCCACTAATGGACTGCTCTCCGAAAGAGGAATCCGGCCGGCGGGGTCACACATTCCGTTTCGAGTCCCATTTAGCGACTCTGGGAGCTGAAAACGCGTCTATGGTTTTGCCGCCAGAGCCGCGGTCTTCTGGCCCACTGTGCGAGGGAGAGGAAGGGAGGAGAAGTAGATGACGCGGTCGAGTACATCGGCAGTGCTTTCTAATCCCTATTTCAGCCGCATTTAACTCGTCTCGCTCCAGTGGGCCGGTGGAGTCCGGCAGCACGCACACGGCAGCAAAGCAGGCAGGTGGGGGGGAGGGGGGGGTGAAAAATGGGTGGGTCCTGCGAGTGGCGTCAGCGGCGAGGCGAGGCAGGTGGCACACGCCGAAAGTAGGAGACAAAAGAAAAAGATGACTTATGGAACAGGAAGGTATACTACGTCCGTCGTTTCGAACGGAGGACAGGACGAGGGTTAATAAATTGAGAGTGTTTTGCAGCGAGCTGTGCGGGAGCGCGAGGAGAGAGTGACATGAGACTGGCAAGTTCAAGGACGGCATGCGGGCATCAAGGGGGCCATGGTTCCGCAAGACCTTCGGCTCAGGGACGCACAGTGGACCAGTGGGCCATCATATTGCGGTATGGAGAATTTTCACCTTAATATGGAGAATCTCCCCTGCAAGAGCTTTTAGAGTGTGTTCTTCCGTCTCGTCTCGTCGGACGCACGCACAGGAAACCAATACGACTGCTGCGGCACTTTCCAACAACTTTCCCTCATGGTTCGCAGTTCGCCACCGCGCCGTCGGCTTACTTGTTGCCTACTTCAGCCGACAACCTGCTGTCTCCCCCCCCCCCTCCCGGCCCTCCCTCGCTGACGTTTTACTTATTCTGCCGCGACAAAACGTTTCAATTAGCTGCGGTACAAAAAGGAAGGGCCTTGTGGGGGGGGGGGAATTGGGGGGGGGGAAGAGGCGGGAGGTGATATTGTGGGAAACGCTTCCTTCCTCGTCGGGCGGGGCGGGGCGGGGCGGTCGCGGTGAGTTATTGCCGCGACGCCGCCGTGGCGGAAAAATATGAGTACGCGAGACGCGGACGGCATGGCAGCGCGGCACGGCGCGGTGACGCCATCGAACATCCCCAAAACAAACAACAACAAAGCTTTCCCTTCCGGCTTTTAATGTGAGGGTGATAATAGCGGAAGTGACGCGCCCCGCGGACGCCTCACTGTCTCGGCGAGACGGGAATGACGCCGAACACCGCCTCCTCACTGCGATCGCCCGCTGCACCGAGGCCCCGGATTCACTCGGCGCACAGTGGGCCAGAATCCCGGACGCGTTGCGAGCTCCAGAGTACCTAAATGGGACTCGAATCGAACGCGTGACCCCACCAATGGATTGCTCTCCGGTCGAGGAATCCATTGGTGGGGACAGACGCTCGGTTCGAGGCCAGAGTTTTGGCGGCCTGCGCTGGTCTCGCCCACTGTGCTCCGTCCCCCACCCCCTGCTACCGCCTCGGAGGGGTCGCCACGGGTCGCCGTGATTCTGACAGAGCCTGACCGACAGGGAGGGGCGCTGCCGCACAGTGATAGATGGCGTACGATTGGCTGGACAACGGAGAGAGACAACAACAGCAGCAGCAAACTCACTGCGGCGGCCCGGACGATGCACCGACCAACATCACTGCTAGCCTCGGCCCGGGCGTCACCTAGCCTCGGCCCGGGCGTCACCCAGCCTCGGCCCGGGGTGCCACGCGGCCGCAGCAGTGGCTGGAGGAGGCAACGATACATTATGCATTTTACGCGACATATGGGTCCCTGCGAGCATCACTCGCAGCCGCCGCTCTCGACCCGCGCCGGCCCCACCTGCAGCCCCCCCCCCCTCTCCATCAGCGCACAGTGGGCCAGAAGACCGGTGAAGGCAGTCCGCCGATGCGGCCTTCCGTGTTTCAACTAAGCAGACCGTCATGATGGATTAAAATAATTGTTAAGTACCCCCCCCCCAGCAAAAAAAAAGGTTACGCCTGGATTTGAACCCAGGCACGGGCCTCTCGTTGGGAAGATTGGCTGGCTGGAACCTCTGGTTGGCACAGCCGACCTCATCCGTGCGGCTGCAAACGGCCGCACAGCACAGGCCGCCACGACACGACGCACCAGAACTCGAGCAGCAGCAGAAACAACAACAGCGAGAACAACAACAACAACGACGACCTGCTCCCTGCAGGCCTGTACTCCACCCTAATGCCCGATGCGACCTGGTTTCGCGTTCCTCCCAGCGCTGCCAATCTATGTCCACACTACTCTCTCTCTCTCTCTCTCCCTCTCTCCCTCTCTCTCTCTCTCTCTCTCTCTCTCTCTCTCTCTCTCTCTCTCTCTCTCTCTCTCTCTCTCTCTCTCTCTCTCTCTCTCTCTCTCTCTCTCTCTCTCTCTCTCTCTCTCTCTCTCTCTCTCTCTCTCTCTCTCTCTCTCTCTCTCTCTTTCTCGCTCATGCACACACACACACACCTCAGGAGGCAAAGCCACCGCATCCGTCCACACACCCAAAGCCTTAAAAAAAAAAAATTAAAAAAAAAATAAGAAGTTGGCTCACCTGAAGTAAAAAGGAAGCGCTCATTAGTGAAGCCAGGAAGGTGGAAGGCGCGCGCGGGGCTCGATTTCGGGATGTATGGCGTAACGGGACACCTTGCGGTGGCCGCATTGGGCGCACAGTGGGCTAGAAGACCGGAGGAGGCGGTCGAAGTCCCGGACGGGTTTTGAGTTCTAGAGTCGCCAAATGGGACTCGAAGCGAACGTGTGATACCACCACGAACAGATAGCTCTCCGAACGAGGAATCCATTGGTGCGGTCACACGTTCGGTTCGGGAACTCATTTACAATCATCTCTAAATCGCTCAAAACGCGTCTAGAGTTTTGGCCGCTGGTCTTCTGGCCCACTGTGGGGCGCAGCGAGGCTGAGGGATGAACACGAGGAGCGGCGGGAGCACCGGGGAGATCGGGTGCTAATTAAAACGGAAGCTTGAACCAACCGTCGGCACCGCGGCATGCCGACCGGGTAATCGAATTACCCCAAAACAGCGCGGCGATCGCCGCACAGTGGGCCAGGGGACCGGTGGAGGTGGTCGAAATTCTGGATGCGTTTCGTGCTCCAGAGTCGCCGTCGACCCCGGTACCGGGAACCGACGCCTATACCACCTCGACCACCACGGCCTATGATTAGGCCAAGTGATGTCATGTCTTTTGAGCCGCACTCGGAGTGCGGCAGTGCGGACCGCACTCCCAGTGCGGTTCAAAGGCGTTGACATTACCCGTCCCCAATCATGAGTCGTGGTGGTCGAGGTGATGTAGGCGTCGGTTCCCGGTACCGGGGTCGACGGATCGAGTCCCACTTTTTCTCAACATTTTTCGAATGACCCGCTCACTGCGGCTCCATCCCTGCCGCGTCTAGAGCCCGGCTGACGCCGCATCTACCATGAGCCGTGGTGGCTGAGATCGCTAAAGCGTCGGACTTGAACAGTAAGGTCCGGGGATCGAATCCCAACATTTCAATACATTTTACGACTGCCTCCCTCATCCCAATGCGACTCAAACCCGTCGTCCGACACTCGGCAGACGTGCAGTCGTGATAGCGTAGTGGTCTGGATCATTTGTCGTCCACTATGCTTGGGTGTCTAAAAAGCAGTCCGCTTCGGCGGATTGGCCTCGGCACTGGTTCGATCCCCGGTCGTTCCAGCCACTCGCAATTGGTCGCGAGTGGGTCCATTCTGATTCGTCGGTTTGGAGTTGATAAGTCCTTTGAAGCTGGCCCTTCACACTGCATGTTCGGTAGAGAGCGCCGGACAGCGGGGTACCACTGTGGGTACCACTGACCACCCCGCGAAAACCAAAGGCTCTCAACCCCCGCCCTTCACCCGGCCCACATCAGATGAGAACCCCTGGGGTCGCCGCCTGGAATGCACCGGTTCCCCCGATCCACCGAAGTTGCAGGCGGTCCTCCCTACTGTGTGGGGAGGTGGGAGAAGGGCCCCCATTTTTTCTTCTTTTTTTTTCCTCCAAGTTCTTTTGTTGGATGCGCCGCTGTACAGCGGTTTGCAGCGCATGGAGTCCGTGGTACCCGACGGGGCATGCACTTGCGTAATATAGTCGTGTCGCTCAATCCGTAATAGTGCGCGGCTGCGCGCCCGCTGACAGGACCGACGGTACTTTTCGTTACTTTACTCGCAAATCGGTACCGCGGTACTTTACCGGTCCCTTTCGCGTCATCAGCACTGCGGTGCCGGTACTTTACCCAAAAAAGTACCGCGGTGCTGGTACCGCGGTACTTTACTTTACTTTCCTGCCCATGCCTGCTCAAAACACGTCCGGGATTTTGACTGCCTCCACCGGTCTTTCTTGCCCACTGTGCGTCCGTGTGAGGCCGTCCTGCGAAGGTGCGTGTCCAGGCGATCCCTTGTCGCGTATGCAGCTCAGCTCGGCTTAGCCAGAGCGCCGGTCGGGAAGTGTTTCCCTTCCGAATCCGGCCGGTGACAAAAAGACCGACCCGCACCACGCCGTCTGAGGTGACTCTCATCCAGCAGGTCGGTCACACTCAAAGTTTTTCGGGAAAGAACGAGTCCCGGCGGTTCCGAAGAAGTGGCGGCGGCCGAGGCCCGAGGGCACGCGGGGCGGTGGGGGCTCCACGGCCCTCTGTGGGGCTCCGCGGCCACACCGCCGAAACTCCGGGCCGCACTCCGCCGAGAGAGAGAGAGAGAGAGAGAGAGAGAGAGAGAGAGAGAGAGAGAGAGAGAGAGAGAGAGAGAGAGAGAGAGAGAGAGAGAGAGCGAGAGAGAGAGAGAGAGAGAGAGAGAGAGAGAGAGAGAGAGAGAGAGAGAGAGAGAGAGAGAGAGAGAGAGAGAGAGGGGCCAGATCCATTCCGGCCACGTAGCAAGCAGTCGTATGCAAACACAAGACGGATGTTTGACCCTCTCCCGGCCATCACGACGACGGCCCGGGTTCGCCACCCGCCCCCTTCCGCTGACCTTTTTTTCTCTTCCTGCCCCCCATCCCCCTTTTCTCTCTCCATTTTTCCTCGCCTGGTCGTCGCCATTTCCCACTCCGACCGTCATCGGGCGGCCACTCCAGGCCGTGAAATATGTCGGCATCACGAACGAGTTCAACGCCTTGGCGGTGCATTTAAAAAAAAATCATTTCGCCGCGAAAACCGCACGGCAGTTCCAAGAGAACAGGGCCTCGCTTTATGAAAAGACTAAAAAAAAGTGACTTTCGCAGGCGTTTGCTGCGTGCAAAGTTAGCGAACAAGGCGAAAATGGTGCTGCTGTTTAAAAGCATGTATTGTTTTTGTAGAAACGTTAAAAAAAAAGGCTCTTTCCCACATTTTTTGAACGCTGCGCTTGCAATTTACAGTCCAGGTATCTCGCATTATACTGCGGCGCCGCCCGGGAACCTAGTCGCGCACTGGCTGAGTAGGCGAGCGCCATTCAGGCTCTCAGGGAGTCGTCGAAATGCTACACGCAGATTCCCAATTGCAACCTCATTAAAAAAAAGTGCGCTCAGGGGAACGCCAGCCCAGAAACACTCCGTGGCTGCAACCCTCATTAAAAGTTGCCCCCCTTGCAGCGGCCAGCGGCGTGCAGTGCGAAAAAAAAAAGTTATTTAAGTTCCGAGGGGTGGGGGTGTTGCTGCGTTATCGGTGCATCAGGTGGAACCCGTGCCAAACCCAAACGAAATTTGGCCTGTCTTCAGGCCTTCTGCTCTCAAATCAGGATACAGTGCACCTGTTGGTTGGAAGCTCGGTGTAAAGCTGCTTGGTTCCAGTCTTATTGCGCGCGTTGCTCGTACCCACCACCTGGCTCGGTGCACAGTGGGCCACACGACCGGCGCGATGGCAGTGTGGTACACTCCGGTACACTCGCTCGGCCTTGGCTTGGCGGCCTGTCCGAGGCTGTTGAAGAGAAGGGACAGGTCCGTCCCAGTAGGGCTTTTTGCGTCCTGTGACACAGAGAGAGAGAGAGAGAGAGAGAGAGAGAGAGAGAGAGAGAGAGAGAGAGAGAGAGAGAGAGAGAGAGAGAGAGAGAGAGAGAGAGAGAGAGAGAGAGAGAGAGAGACGGAGGCAAAACATTTCCACATGACGGGGCAATGAAGATGGAAGACACCTAGGCGGGCACACTTAGTTGAGTGGCGCCTGCCTCTTCGCAGGCACACCACTCTGTCTGTCTCGCACTCCCTGGGGCGTTCCGTTAGGCTGCGAGAGAGACAGAGCGACGCGGCGGTCTGTTCGGATGCAGCCCACCGCTGCGTCGACGGACCTGCGGGGACCCGGCAGGTGGCGGAGACGCTAATCAGCGAGGACGGCGACAAATGAGGCGGGGCTAAAAATCGTCCTCTCCTTGTCTCTCGCCGTCCCACACAGTGGGCCAGAAGACCGCGGTGGGGCGGCCAAACCTCTAGACGCGTTCTGGGCTCCAGAGTCGCTAAATGGGACACGAACCGAACCTATGACCTTCCGTAGGGGACTCCTCGTTCGGAGAGCAAGTCATTGGTTGGGTCACACGTTCGATTCGAGTCCTGTGTAGCGACTCTGGAGCTCAAAACTTAGGAGTTTTGGCCGCCTGCGCCGGTCTTCCAGCCCACTGTGCGGCCGGAAGGCGGCTAAAAATCGCCCCTTTCTTGTCCCTCGCCTCGCCCGGCGGAGTGAAGTAAGGCACCGCGGGGGGAAAAAAGAGAAAAGCGTAGAGAGAATGAGAATGACGTGCAAAGCAAAAAAAAAACAAAAAAAACAACGGGTACTGTGACGAGAGAAACCAGGTTTGAAAGTCAACGGACGTGCTTTCTATTCGCTCCACCGTTCAAAATCGCATCCGTTGAGAAATGTAGCTGGAGTCTTCGGAACCAGAAATGTTTGGAAAGGGCACAATTGGGAATCTTTCGGTGGATTCCTCTGGAGCTAAAAACGCGTCAAGAGAGTTTTGGCCGCCTGCGCTGATCTTCTCTTCCACTGTGCGGCTCTTCATGACCAAGACCAACCCCTCCCATAGGACACTACTCACCAAAAAAAAAAAAAATTGAAAAAAAAAATCAAAAAATAAAGAGAGAACTGGATGGGAAAAAAAAAGTCGAAACAGAGCAGCAGCCCCGCCGGTAAGTTAGCGGAGCCACGACACCCGGCCAGCCGGGCCGCCATTGTGCCTCGCTGCTGCGGTGGGCAATAATGCTTTGCTTGTTGCCATTATTGTTACTATTATGATGATGATGACCATCTTTTTCACGTTGTCCGGTTTGTTGTGCGCGGCCGGCACAGTCCGGCGCCGCGCAGCCGGCAGCGGCACGGTCGTTTGGACGGCCGCGTGTCAGAAATGAGGACCGCCGCCCCCTCCCCTCCCATCCCCTCTTCCCCTTCCGTGAGTTATGTCATTCACAATGCCGGACGTGCCGGACCGCCCCCCCTCACAGTAGGCCAGATGACCGGCGCAGGCGGCTAACACTATACACGCGTCTCGAGCTCCAGAGTCGCTAAATAGGACTCGAACCGGACGTGTGACCCCACCAATAAATAGCTCTTCGAACGAGGAATCCATTGGTGGGGTCACACGTTCGGTTCGAGTCCTGATCAGCGACTCTGGAGCTCGAGACGTATGTGTAGTTTTGGTTGCCTGCGCCGTGTCTTCCGGCCCACTGTGCCCCTGCCTCGAGTTTTATTCGCCGCCGACACCGCCGCCGCAGTGTTTGCAGAAATATGGCGCGGCGGTCACGATTTCACACCATTTCGAAAGCGGCGCGCCAAAAAAAAAATATCCAAAACAAACAAGCAAAGAAAAAACGTCGTGGCAGGCTCGCTTAAAACCGCGAGAGGTGATATTTTGTCGACAAAATAAGCATGAGAGCAAAAAGCCGGTGAGGTCGGGGAGGGGCGGAGGATAAATAAAACAAGGCGGCGGGAGACAGGAGAGGCACGGCGCGGCCAGGTTGGTTCTGACACCGTCGTCCTCACAGCGACCGCGGCGCCGCGGCCGCCAAAGGGAATGCCGAGGCGCTGGCAGGCAGGCAGCCAGCCAGCCAGCCAGCCAGCCACGCAGGCAGCCACGAGGGGAAGGAGCGATATCCGAGCCCGCCCTGCCAGCCCTGCTCGCCCGACGCCACCGCACCACCCTGTCCGTGCCAATATAGGCAATAACACATTCCAGCGAGACACGCTACTGGAGCCTGGAGACCTGGAGACTCGACGAAGCGCGCCTGCCCGGCCGAACCACGGAATTTCGGCGTCGCTCTGTCGTCTCCCTCGCACATCTGAACGGAAAGTGTGGTCACACGTTCGGTTCGAGTCCCATCAAGTGACCATGTAGCTCAAAACACGTCAGTGATTTTGACCGACCGCCTCCGCCGTTCTTCTGGTCCACTGTGCACGGTCACTCGCGGGCCGAGCTAAATCAACAAAAAAAGGAGTCTCACTAAAATTGCGTGTCGTGAAATGGCCGCGCCGCTGAGCAGCGTGGAGGGGCCGTGGTGCTCTTTTTAGACAGACTACCCCTGTGTGTGTGAATGCAGCACAAAGGGGTGCCCGTCCCGCCCTGTCCCGGCCCTGTCTGGCCCACTACAACCCCGCCGAGGGCCACGGCGCAAGCAGCTCGGTGTCACGGCCGTCCCTAACCAGCAAGGAGACCCACTGGAGCGTGGCGAGCTTCGCGCGCTCGCACACGTCCACACACACACACACACACACACACACACACACACACACACACACACACACACGGGAACACGCCCACACCGGACGTTGACCTAAGTCACGTCACTTAGGGGTCCACGCCAAGCCACGCCCGCACGGCCCAGCCACGCTACAGGGGCGGACGCAAACGGGGCAAAAAGGGGGAGAGGGAAGGGGGGAGGGAGGGAAGGGGGGAGGGAGGGAAGGGGGGAGGGAGGGAAGGGGGGAGGGAGGGAAGGGGGGAGGGAGGGAAGGGGGCGGACCAAGGACAGAGGGGACGCGAGGCGAGCGGCGGCGCCCATCTTCCGTCCATCTCTGGCCGCGTTTGTCACTCATATCTCCGCGCTCCTTCTCTCCATAAACCCTCCCTCTCCCTCCGAGGCTGCGCCACGCGCACAGTGGGCCGAGAGACCGGTGCAGGCGGCCGAAACTCCAGACGCGTTTTGAGCTCCGGAGTCTATACACAGGACTGGAAGCCATCGTGTGACCCTATCAATGGATTCCTCGGTTGAAGAGCAATCCGTTGGTGGGGTCACACGTTCGGTTCGAGCCCTGTCCAGCGACTCTCGAGCTCAAAACGCGTCGTGAGTCTTGGCCGCCTGCGCCGGTCTTCTGGCCCACTGTGCAGCAGCCGCGCCGCGCCAGGCCGCGCCTGACGCCTATCCACCGCTCTATCATGATCTGCTTCCCTCTGGACCCAGCCCGCCTGGGTGGACTGCCTTGCACCGTCGCCCTCTTTGCCCGCTGTTACTTCCCCCCCCCCTTTCCTTTTTTTTCGAGTGTCCTATTCCCCCTCCCAACTCTTTACTGCATCTTCCTTCCTCCGCCTTTTACCACCGGCACGGCGAGCAACTTGGGTGGAACTCTGTGTTAAACCGCCGACCGCGCCAGCAGCAACAACAACACCAACTGCAACATTATATTGTCCTTGTTTGTTTCGGCTCAGATATGACTAACTTTGAGCCCCCCTTTTTCTTCGTCTTTTTTTCTTCTTTTTTTTAAAAAAAAAAAGTCGTACGCTAATTTTTGTTACGAGGGCTGGCGGGCGGCGGGGCGCAGAGGCGCGGAGGCAAGCAGTCGGCCGCCGCGTCGCCGCCATGGTCAGTTAGGGGGAGGAAATGTGATGTTTGCAAATTGCCTCGGCCCCTGGGCCTCTCAAGAAGGACGACCCCGGCGGCCTGGCGGGGCGGCCGGCCGGACAGCCGGGGCTGGCAGGCCCCTGCGAGGTAGGCCGGCCAGGCGGCAGCGTGACGCCTCCGTGCGCGGCGAGTTGCCTACCCTCGCATCGACGGGCGCTACAGCAACGACGGGGACGGGTTTCGGCGCTCCAGAGTCGCTAAATGGGACTCGATGACTCGATCCGAACGTGTGACCCCACCAATGGATTGCTCTCCGGACGAGGAATCGATTGGTGGGGATACTCGTTAGGTTCGAGGCCTGCTTAGCGACACTGCAGCTCAAAACGCGTCTGAAGTTTTCGTCTCTCTTCTGGCCCTCTGCGGTGTCCTGCTGATCCCGTGTCCCGCTTGACTCCATTCCACGCAGGAAATGCAGCAGAGGGCACACGTCTCTTCGCCCCCCCTCTCCCCCCCCTTCCCCGTGCCAGGGGCGACGGGACGCGTATTTCAGAATTACCGTAACGATGTCCGGGCGGCCGGGCGTTGCGGGCCGCGTCGCCGCAAACCGCGCCGGGCCTCGGCCCCCCATCATTCCAGGGATGTGTCTTCGGCGAAGGCAGAGAGAGAGAGAGAGAGAGAGAGAGAGAGAGAGAGAGAGAGAGAGAGAGAGAGAGAGAGAGAGAGAGAGAGAGAGAGAGAGAGAGAGAGAGAGAGAAAGAGAGAGAGAGAGAGAGAGAGAGAGAGAGAGAGAGAGAGAGAGAGAGAGAGAGAGAGAGAGAGAGAGAGATAGAGAGATAAGAAAACAAGTGCCACATCCATCGCTCGAGTCACTTCGAACAAAGGGCGGCGCGTCAAGAATATCGTCCGTCTCCACGCACGCTCACTCACACACACACACACTCCCACACACACTCCCACACATGCGCGCAAGGCGACGCATCAAAACGTTGACAATGACACTCGGGGGAGCGGCAGCCTCATACCTATGCAAAAAGTGGGGCCCCAGACAGGCCCTGCACCGCGCGCACGCCTCTCCGCCTCGCCCCGCCCGCCTCGTCCCCCGAGGGGGCCCCATACGCCTCGCTCTCCATTGCTATCTTTGTGTCTCCGGAGGACAGCACTAGCAAACCCACACACTCAAACACACTGACGCGCGCGCACACACACACTAACATGACGCGCTTGGTCCCGGATCTACTTGCGCCGTCGAAAACTACACGATCCACACAAAAGGCAGCAGCAGCCGCGAGCCGACTAGAAGTACGAAGCCAGCCGCCGCACAGTGGGCACAGGTACCGTTTGATTGCTCTCCATCGAGGAATCCATCGGTGGGGTTACACGGTTCGATTCGAGTCACATTCAGCTCAAAACATGTCAAGAGTTTCGGCCGCCTGCTCGGTCTTCTGGCCCACTGTGCACCGCAGGTTGCCCACCGCTTTCTCACCGGCCCTTTTATAACGTCATCTCTACCCCCCCCCCCCTTCCTCTTGCCTGCCTCAGCCTGCCTGGGCCTGTCCCCCTACACCCCCTACACCGTCCACGAAACCCCAGAAGCACAAGGCAACCATAAAACTTGATTACTGTCTGACTCCCTCAGCCTCCTTCATTTAGTCATCCGTCCCCTCCCCCTTCCCCCCCCCTCCGCCTCTCGGCCTTTGCTGTCACCCTTGCCACTACTATCCCCCTCCCCCCACCGCCCATCCCTTCCCCTTTT
This sequence comes from Stenchaetothrips biformis, assembly GCA_030522485.1. Classification (NCBI taxonomy): domain Eukaryota; kingdom Metazoa; phylum Arthropoda; class Insecta; order Thysanoptera; family Thripidae; genus Stenchaetothrips; species Stenchaetothrips biformis. Next base: position 14,807,315 of record CM060089.1, on the reverse strand, counting down.
CCTTATTTCCCTTTCGCCTGCTCCAACCCTTCTGCGCAATCTGGTTATTTCTGTCCAGCGCCATTGTGAAACCCTGCCCGCAATTATCACCTCCCTCCCCCCTCTCTCGAACACACACCCACACAAACACACACATACACACACTTGCACACTGACACACACAGCCCTTTCCGCCTCGACTGTGACCTTTTTTTTTTTTTTTTTTTTCGCCTGTTGTGTTTTTTTTTCTTCTGGCCGGCCGAAGCTTTGCCGTCTCGCCCCGATTATACAATCAACGAAAATCAGCTCAAAAGGCGAGTAGCGTTTTGGCCGCCTGCGCCGGTCTTCTGGCCCACTGTGGCACGCCGAAGCATGCGCGACAAACACACGAAGACGGCCCCGGCGGGGGTGTCGTCGCAAACATCCGGCCGCGCAGCCACTTCCGGTGCCGAGGACGCGGACGAGTGCGTCTTCACCAGCGATTGCAATCCGCGCCGCCGCAAATCTCACCACAGTGGGCCAGAAGTCCGGTGGAGGCGGTCATCATTCGGGACGAGCTTTGAGCTCGACTCGAACCGACCGTGTGACCCCACCAATGGATTCCTCGTTCGGAGAGGAACCCATTGGTGGGGTCCCACGTTCGGTTCGAAGCCTGTTAAGCGACGCTGGAGCTCAACACACGTCAAGAATTTTTGCGTCGGGGTCTTCTGGTCCACTGTGCACCGGCTCGGCTCGCTTTCAACAGACGACCCTTTTTCCTTCTTTTTTTTCCGGTACACCGGCGGCGGCGCAGGCAAGCCGGAGCTGGCGGACCGGGCGGCAGGGGCCGGAAGGAAGGCGTCGCCCTGATCAGGTGCCGGGCAGGAAGCAGGCCTACAGGACCTGCAGGACCTGCAGGACCGGCGGCGTGAGGACCTCCTCCGGGAAGAGGCGCGCATCTAGCGTCGCGGCGGCCGCCAGCTACGGTGCTGGCGGTGCAGGGGGGACTGGTGGGGCCCTCGGTGGGGCCAGGGACGGCCAGAGGCCCAGCAGAGCCGACCAGAGCCAACGAGTCCTCCCTCCTCAGTGCCCTGCCGGCCCTGCCGGCCCGCCAGCCTGCATAGCAAGCGGCACGCACTGTCACAAAAAATAAATAAATTAAACTTTTCGAAGTGAAAAGAATCCAAGGTCTCGGGCCGAAGTGCCTTTCTAAAAGGAAAAGGCGTACGCTTTTATCTCGGATATGTGCAATTAACTTCATCACGCCCACGAAGAAGGTCACGCACAGACAAAGAGATGACAACATGACAAATTTTCTGACGCTGGTTAGTTGCCACCAGTACACCCGGGTTGATTATAGAGGCGCAATGAAGGCCCATGGAACGAGACCTTATTCTCCCCTACAAGGCCTACACGAGGACCCGCGTCTTTTCGTCCCATGTTTTGCGTCATAGTATACTCTCGGCGTGGAGCGAGGCCGGGTCGCCTGGCCCGGACCGGCCCAGGCCACCTTCGCTGGTCAGGTTGCCTGCGCATCAAATATTAAAGGAGGCTTTGCTTCGGAAAGCCACGAGACGGGCCGGCGGCCGCCTGCCTGCCTGCCCGCGATCCTAAAGAGTTGCGCACCGGAAGAGGTTATGAGGTTCGCGCAGCGCGGGTTCCGGGGGTCGAACACTGGCAAACCTATCTCTGTCTGTCTGTCTGTCCGTCTGTCTGTCTCTTCGGGCAGGTGCCCTACGGACGCCCCCCGAGGCGGGCCTCCCAATCTCTGGCCCGGCGGGACCGCTCAGTGGCCGGCGTAGCCCCGCATGGCGTGGAGCGGCCAAGCAGCGAGCCAAGGCCAGCATCTAGGCCGTTGCCCTCGTCTCTTTCATAATTGCTTTAAAGGCCGTCATTACTCGGGTGGAGCGGGGCACCTCCACTGCCCGCCGCGGCCCGAGGTGCCGACAACAAACCGCGCACGCCCCAAAATGGGCCAGATGAGCGGTAGGGACGCGTTTTGAGCCCCGGAGTCGCTAAGTTGGACTCGAACTGACCGTGTGACCCCACCAATGGATTGCTCTCCGAACGAGGTAGCCGTTGGTGGGGTCACACGTTGAGTTGGAGTCCTGCTTGGCGACTCTGGAGCTCAAGACGCGCTTAGAGTTTTGGCCGCCTGCGCCGGTTTTCTGGCCTGCGCCCCGCTGGCTGACCATGCGAATACTCCGCTCTCTCGTGGCCGTTCTACTTCTAGTGCCTTTAAAATGTTCACTGCCTTGTCGATGCAAAGCTGCTGTATCATAAGTGCCCTGTCATTTATCTTTTTACTAAAGTCTTTTTTTTTAAAGTGTTCTTTTAGCTTGCCTGCTGCCCTTTCCCCGAGTTCGACCATCCACTCAGGGGGCCGTCATCGCACAGCTCACCTGAAACAAAATAAAACGGCGTTAAACACTTTGGCGGGAGCGCGGGCGAGACGCAGGGTGGGGTTGTACTACTACGGGACCAGGGGAAATTGAAAAGCAAATTCTGGGCTGCCGCGCCACTGCCGTTGCTGCCTGCTGGCCGTTCGGACCGAAGGAAATTATTAACTGGACGGAACGGATTAGCTGCGATGACAGCAAAGCGGCCCCGCGGTAATGAAAGAATTAGAGCTGGAACAACACAACGCGTCCTCGCGGACTTGTTCTTTTTTTTTTTTTTTTTTTTTTTTTTTTTTTTTAAAAGTTGCAAAACGGTTTTTGTCACGTGACGCGCTTAATTTTTATCCAGAGGTACCTTTGTTAAAGCCCTTTAGGTGGAATTGTGTTTGACGTTCGAATTGTCATTCCATATAAGTGAGAGTGAGTGGCACCCTTCCATAAAGGTCCGCAGGGTCCGCATAAGAGCCATAAGATTTGCCTGTCCCCCCATCCCTCCACCCCTCACCCCCTTTCCTGTCCCGACGGTCCATCGCTTAGCCTCCAACCCCACTCAATTATCGGACCGAGCTGGAAATTAAAATACGTGAGCCAATGTGGCCCCACCTTGCCGGGCGTGCTTTAGAGACCCCCACCTCCTCCCAGCCCCACTCCCATTTCAGGCTGCCGGAATATGACCAATGGGGGCCATTCTCGGCACCGCAGCGCTCCGCCGCGCTCCGCCGCGCCCGCGGGACGAGTCAAGAGCCGGACCAGCAACGGGGCGCACAGTGGGCCGGACGACCAGTGGAGCCGGTCGAAGTCCCGGGCGCGGTTTGAGCTCCAGACTCGCTGATTGGGACTCGAACAAAACAAGTGACCCCACCAATGGAGTCGTCTCCGAACGAGGAATCCATGAGTAGGGGTCACTCGTTCGGTTCGCGTCCCATAGCGACCCTGGAGCTCAAAACGCGTCCAGAGGTCTGGCCGCCTGCGCCGGTCTTCTGGCCCACTGTGCGGGGCGGACCGATCGCTCTTCTGTCTCCCTCGCAACCCCCTGCGGAACGCCCCGTGAGTGCGAGAGAGACAACAATGGTCGGCTCTCAGGGCGCGCCAAGTCAATAGCCATTACGGAGCGCGTGGTGACAGTGCGACCAGGCGGAACACACGGGCCTATTAGGGCCATTAGACGCGGGGCGGATAAACCATTCCGCGGTAACGAAGATTGAGAAGTAATACACTCACACACACAAAGGCACACAGAGTCTCTCTCTCTGTCTCTCTCTCTCTCTCTCTCTCTCTCTCTCTCTCTCTCTCTCTCTCTCTCTCTCTCTCTCTCTCTCTCTCTCTCTCTCTCTCCGACTCACACTCACACCCATACTCACACATTCACCTACGCACACACAAACACACACAAACACACACAAACACACAAACACACACACACACACACACACACACACACACACACACACACACTCGCACCGCCAGCGACCGGGCCTTCCACACTCGTTACCGAAATGAGATTCTGTGTGTGATGACGCAGCTCTCGTGGTGCAAGGTTGGCCGGCGGGGCGTTCGCGACGTCGGTGGGATCAAATCGCAGAGCCCTTATTTCACAAGCCGAGCCGCAAAAGTCATTTAATTCCCATTATCATTTCCAATCATCATTAAATTTTTGGCGGCAAGAATCGTCCGTTTGATTTGGCGCAGTATTTGAGCGCGACGATATGTTTCTCCTTGCCTATTAAATGGCGGCGCTGCGCGGGGTGTGGCGGGGTGGGGCGTGGCGGGGCGTGGCGGGGCGGGGCCGCGGCTGGAGCGGCAGAAATTAATTAATAGAGAGCCAATAAAGGAAAGGGAAGCAAGCAGAGGCCCGTGTGGACACACTGCGAATCGCACGAAGAGTGTGTGCGCCTGGACCTTGCCCGGGTGGGAAGGACGCCGAGGTGTGCCGAGGAAGGGTCGGAGAAGGGCTTGGAGGAGGAGACGGCAAACCCCGTGTCTTGAGCCAAGGGTCGCCCCACAGTGGGCCAGAAGACCGGCGCCGGCGGCCGAAATGCTACAAGCGTTTTGAGCTCCGGAGTCGCTACAATGGAACTCGAACCGAGCGTATGTGACCCTACACCAATAGATTCCTCTCCGAACGAGGAATCCATTGGTGGGGTCACACGTGCTCGATTCCAGTCCTATTTAGCGACTCTGGAGCTCAAACTTCATCCGGTACTTTTACTGGCTCCACCGGTCGTCTGGCCCACTGTGCGCCCCAGCCCTGCCGGCCCCGCCCCAAGGACCCGATGCTACGTGCGGAGACATGTCGAGGTGCACAGTGTGTAATTTTGGGCTGGGACGCCACAACGTCGCACGGCCCTGCAAACAGTGAGCCTCCTCTCCCGAACTAACACTGTTAAACTGTCATACATTTTGGAATAGTTTTACTATTAATTCTTTTACAATAAATAATCCCATACGATTCGTTTTTATCGAGGGGTTGCAATACTTTATGCAGTATTTTTGTCAAAAACCAATCCATCAATTTTGTGATGAAAGGTATTTTTGTCTTTCGTTAATGAGGAAGATTTGGGCAGCAAAAAAGAAATTCTAATAATTCTTAAGGTATTTACTGCTTAAGTAGAAAATGCATTTGTATTTCGAATGAGGTATGCTGCAGTTGAAAAAGCAGTACAGACGGGTCAAGAACCGAGCGTTTTGGTTGCTGCTGGCTTGCTTTGCAAGACTTATGGGAATTGCGTGTTATACGGTACCGCCTATACATTCCACGTCAAGCCGTGCTCCGTACTCCTTCATTCACTCTAGAAAAAAAAAACACACACACACACAAACACACGCGTGCATACGAACACGCGCGTACGGACACACACACGCAAACCGCCGTTTTGCGTGAGCGTACATCACGTAGGCTGGGTACTTGAAATTTATTCGCAGTGGCGAAGAGCGGCGACATTGCTCGATGCCAGTACCAACTCCTCCGCCTCTACTCCTCCTCCTCCATCCCCGAGAGAGAAGGGGGGACAGGGGGTGGGAGGGGAGGCAGTGTAGCTGCAGGTGCTGCTGCAGCTGAGGACCAATCACGCGAAGTGCATCTCCGGCTTTGGATATGGTGCTGCGCTTGTCTACCCCCTCCCCCCCACCACCACCATGCTCTCGCACAGTGTGGTAGTATGCGATGCACAACGGGCCAGAAGACGCGTCTATAGTTTTAGCCGCTCGCGCCGGTCCTCTAGCCCACTGTGCGATGCGTCCGGCCCACTGTGCAACCCTAGCCGTATTCCATCGTCGTCCTCCACGCAGTACCCGTTGCCATCCCCAGCCGGCTGGGCTGGCTGGCTGGCTGGCTTGCTGGCTGGCTGGCTGGGCTGGCTGGCTGGCTGGCTGGCTGGCTGGCTGTCTGGCTGGCTTGCTCGACAGCCCCGCCGTCGCACGAATGAAATTGGGTGCGGCTAGGGTGTCACGTGTGATGACATCCGCCCGCCCGGCCGTACATAACGAGACGACACCGCGCGCTGCTCCAAGGGCCGTGTGGTACAGTGGGCTAGAAGACCGGTGGAGGCGGTCAAAGTCCCGGACGCGTTTTGAGCTCCAGGGTCGCGGGCTAAGGCTCCAAGCGAACGTGTGACCCCACCAATGGATTGCTCTTCGAACGAGGAATCTGTTGGCCGGGTCACACGTTCGATTAGAGTCCCATTTAGCGACGCTGGAGCTCAAAACGCGTCTGGAGTTTCAGCCGCCTGCGCCGGTCTTCTGGCCCACTGTGGTGTGGGGCCTCGCAGTGTAGGGCCCCGCAATGGAGGGACCAACTGAGCCCCCCGCCGCCCGCAAGACGGCGGCCAGAACCAGCTGCAGCCGTCGAGGAGCGCCTGAGAGAGGGGCTGTCTCGATTGGACCCGTCTCACAGTGGGCCAGAAGGCCGGACGTGTTTTTAAGCTGCAAAGTCGCTAAATGGGACTCAAACCGAACGTGTGACCCCACCAATGGATTGCTCTCTGAACGAGGAATCCATTGGTGGGGGTCGCACGTCAGGTTCGAGTCCTATTTAGCGACTCTGGAGCTCAAAACGCGTGTGGAGTTTCGGCCGCGGGCGCCGGTCCTCTGGCCCACTGTGCGCGCGCTCCGGCCTGGAAACGCGTCAACACGACGGTAGGCAACCCGCACATCCCACCGCCCACACTTACACACACACACACACACACACACACACACACACACACACACACACACGAGCCAAACCTGTCACCCGGAGAGAAGGAGAGGCTGGCGCAAAGATGGCAACGACGGACCGGAACGAGAGAAGGCTGCAGCAAACGGCGTGGGCCCCCCACCCCACAAACACAACCTCAAACACAGTGAGAGAGAGAGAGAGGGAGAGAGAGAGAGAGAGAGGGAGAGAGAGAGAGAGAGAGAGAGAGAGAGAGAAGGGCGTGCGAGTCCTGATTGAAGTCCCTGTGCTCCGGCCCCCTTGCAAGCGACGCCCAATCGGACAGCATCTGCTCGGCACCTCCATTTCCCCGATGTCGTCGTGTGCCCTGGCGGCCCCAGCGGTGTACCGTACCGTTCCGAACCCCTTGCACTCATTCCCCCCCCCCCCCCCGATCCCGCCGCCGTTACCCCCCCTCAGCGTGTTTGTTTCATCGCGCGACCACTTACGCCTCGCACTTTCGTCACACGGACACTCACTCGACAATAAAAAGGCAATTTCTTCGATTAAAAAAAAAAGCAAGATTTGAACCCGCGTGACTTCCGTATATCTAGATGCGAATGCGGCAAGCAACTTGCGCATGGCACACCACCGCTGCCGCCACGGGCGAGCCGCAATAAACTCGTCCCCGCCACACACACACTCGCACGCACACGCCCACCCACGCACACCGAGGGCATTGCTGCACACATTATCCACGAATTTATGGGCAAGTTTCTATCGTGTCGCGCAGAGCCCCGTGCTGTGCTGCGCGTCCCGTTCCAAGACATTAAACCCGGGAAGTGGTACACCGCCTTGTACTCCTTTGGCGCACATCTGATTTCGCAACTTTGCCCCCCTCCGGCCGGGGCCTCGCTGGGTCTGGGGCCGCCGGTCCCGGTGTTGGCGTGAGAGACGCCCTTGTGAGCGCGAAATGCATCATGCACACCGCTGCACCGCGGCGCCAACACTCTCTCTCTCTCTCTCTCTCTCTCTCTCTCTCTCTCTCTCTCTCTCTCTCTCTCTCTCTCTCTCTCTCTCTCTCACTCTCTCTCTGTCTATCTCTCTCTCTCCCGTCCTCCCTCCTCCTCCTCTTGGCCAGCGTCCAGCCCCCCGCGGTAAATGCAGTTCTTACATTCCCTGTTTACCACCCCAATGCACCGCGGTGGCGGCAGCGGGTGGTAGGGGGGGGGGGAAGTCCTCCTTTACGGCAACCTGTCCCCGGACAGCAGCACGGTACGGCCTGCACGGTACGGCCTGCGCGCGCCCTTGGCTGGCGGGGCGATGGCCAAGACGACCGGCCCTTCGCTAATCTAACGAGCACTAATTGGCGATGTTACTGGCGGCCAAAAACGGCTCGTATCTTCAGCATCAGAGCCTGAGTGGCCGTAAGGAGGGACCATTCCAGCCGCTGGTGTGCGTGTGTGTGTGTGTGTGTGTGTGTGTGTGTGTGTGTGTGTGTGTGTGTGTCCGTGTATGCGACGGAGTGCGCGCGCATGGACGCGAGCGGGCACCGCACAGTGCGGCCAAAACTCGCCAGACGCGTTATGAGCTACAGAGTCGCCAAATGGGACTCGAACCGAACGTGCGACCCCACCAATGGCCTGCTCTCCGAACGAGGAATCCAGTGGTGGGGTCACACGTTCGAGTCCCATTTGGCGACTATGGAGCTCGAAACGCGTCCAGAATTTTTCGCCGCCTGCGCCGTCCTCTGGCCCACTGTGCGCCGTATGTGCGTGTGCCCGGTTTCGTGTGCAGTAAAACAACCGGCAAGGTAAACGCCCTCCCACAAACGGCTTTCGAATGATTGCCAATAAGAAAAGTCGTCGTCCGGGATGGGCGGGCCACCGGTAAATTGATAGTTAGCGGGCACACTGTAAAATGGCATACATGGGGCCAGGAGACCGGTGGACAGACAGACAGACAGACAGACAAAGACAACGGCTCGGCGGTGCCAAGCCGAGAAGGCAAAGACAGGAGAAAGGTTAAGCGCGGTGTTCATCTTGGCGCGCGCCTCTTTTGGGACCTCCTTGTGTCCCCCCTCCCCTCCTTCCGCGCGCTCCATGTCGCTGCGCAAAGGCGGCGCCCCCGCTGGCGCCGCCGTAAGGAGCTTACAGTGAGGAGTGAATATTGACATTTCGCCGATAAGTCAGCCCGATGGATGTTTCTTGTAGACGCAGGTAACGGAAGGAGAGCGAGAGAGCTCCTCTTTCTCCAGTTTCCATAATTTTCTCCCGCGGTCACCGCCCTGCCCCGTGGAAAAATGAAACGGAAAAGCGTGTCTGTGCGTGGGCGCGGCGTGTCACAGTGGGCTGGATTGTCACACGTGTTGCCTACTTACAGGCGTTTTTGCCTCCAGGATGTGGGAATGTGTTCAAATTTTGTACAATGAATGTGGGAAGTTGTTTCCCCCGCTCGGACTGCATCCACCAGTTAGCCTACTGTGGGGCGGCGTCTCGAGACAATCTGGCATGACGGGTGACTGCCCGCGCGACCGCCGCACCCAGCGGCGCTATCTCTCGGCGAGGCGGCCAACTAACTGCGGTTGCTTCTCAAAGCGCGGCGCGGGGGGCAGTGTCGCCACGTTTTTCTCCCTTTTTTTTCCGGTCCGCTTGCATTCCGCTCCAAACACAGCCGCTGACCCACACCCTCTTCTGCGCCCCTGACCAGCCCTCACCCCCGCTGTGATTCACTGGGACGCCTCCCGACAGTGGGCCAGAAGATCGCCGCGGGCGGCCAAAACTCTGGACGCGTTATGGGCTACAGTCGCTAATTGGCACTCAAACCGAAGGAGTGACCCCACCAATGGATTCCTTTTCGAATGAGGAATTCATTGGTGGGGTCAAACGTTCGGTTCGAGTCCCATTAGCGACGACTCTGGAGCTCGAGTTTTAGCCGCCTGCGCCGGTCTTCCGGCCCACTGTGAGAGGCCTCTCTCTCTTTCTCTCTCGGCCCCTCTCCCCCGGCAGCATTCTCGCCTGGCTGCTGGCGGACTGGCTGGCGGGGCCGGGCCGCGCGGAGGTGGCTGCCAGCATGGTCGGCCCCGCTGCCAGGACCGGGGCGATGGAGGCGGCACTTGTGAATTCTGCACGTCTCCAGGGAACAATTACAATGACAACGAGTCGGGCCGAGTGGTGTGCCTGGCGGCGCCGTCGGCGGGCCCGCCAGAGGGCCATGCCTGGCCGTGCCTGGCCGTGCCCCGAGGCCCACTGCCGCAGGAATTCCCCCGCCTATCCTCCCGCCGTAACCGCTCTCCGGTGCGCCCCGCTGCACAGTGGGCCACATTCCCCGTTCTTCCCTCATCACCGTTCACTCGGACGCACCGCGTCATTGCATGCGGCACACCAACGTGATCATGGAGACGCATGCCCAGAAAAAAAAAAAGTTCATTGCAATTGCAGCTTAGCTTTAGCTTTGGCGAAGTTATCATCTGCTGAAAGTGAGATCTTATTCTGAGAACATTTTGCATCACAATGATGGAATGCTTTCAGCACGCTTAAACCCTTACGAAGTATTTTGAGCATATGTAAGGTACACTTGCGAAGAGGGGGGAGCGAAGAAGAGGAAGCAAAGAGGGGGCAGCGAGGGAGGAGAAGGGAGCGAGGATGAGGAGGCGAAGAGGCGATTCTAAGGCGGTCCCTGCGGACAATTTACTACTCATATAATGCTGGCCGCAAACCGGTGCGAACGCCGCCACCACTCTTCCTGGATCAAGTTCAATCCAGATTAACGGAAAGCACTTAAGATAATGCCCGTCGGCCGAAGGAGTAGAGGCCCACTGTGCGCCGGGGCGGGGCCCAGGCACCATACAGCCTACATCGATTTGAATCGCCGCCAAATCTGGCTGGGCCGCTACCGTGGGGGCCGCGCCGTCCAAGTGCCGGCCAGACTCTCTCTCTCTCTCTCTCTCTCTCTCTCTCTCTCTCTCTCTCTCTCTCTCTCTCTCTCTCTCTTCCCGTAGGGGTGCGAGAGAGACAGGGAGCCCCCGCTCGGCCTGCGACGCGCAGCTCGCAGCCAAGGCGCGCACACGGCGTGCCTTCCTTCCTTCCTGGCGGCCCGGCCGCCTCCGCGGCGCACAGTAGGCCAGGCGACCGGTGCAGGCGGTCAAACCTGTAGACGCGTTTTGAGCTCCCGATTTGCCAAACAGGACTTGAACCGAACGAGTGACTCCACCAATGGATGGCTCTCCGAACGAGGAATCCATTGGTGGGGCACACGTTCCGTTCGAGTCCCATTTACCGACACTGGAGCTCAGCACGCGTCCGGGATTTTGACCGCAGCCCACGTGTCCTCTGGCCCACTGTGCGGCCGGCCCGGCGGCGCCCTTCTGCCCGCCCGCACGCAGCCCGACATCTTCCCCGCAAAAGGGCCGAGGGTTAACCGTGTCGGTCCGCGCCAAAGACCGAGTCTTTACGTTGCGTTCGTCACCTCCAGCCTGGCTTGCCTTTATCGCCGGACAAACGGGCGTCGTTTTGTCCGGCGACGGTTAGGCCGCTCGCGCGTGCCAGACTCTGGCTGGACGGCCGAGTCGTCGCCCAGCCTCACCTGGAACACAGAAAAGGGGTGCCGTGAGGGAGATGAACTCCATAAAAGAATTAAACAGATTCTCAAGACCTTTACAAACTACTTTAGCGGCCTATTCCAAAGAAAAGTAAGGTTTCCAGCGGACACGTTTTTTTTTTTAAATTTATATTTTTATTTTTATTGTTTTTTTTTTTTTTTTTTTTCAAGTGTGTCCCATATGCAGTTTTACCACCTGGAAACCGTGAGGCCATCAACACAGTCGTTTGCACAGCTATTAATGTTGTTAGCCCGCCGCGGCGTGACATGGTCGCCCCTGAAATGGCATCCGTCTGTCTGTCTGTCTGCTGTCTGTCCGTCGCACGTCACGCACTTTGGTATAGCAGCGCTCTTGCCCCCTCGCCACTCCCCTCACCTCCCCGCATCCCATCATGCACCGGGCCGCCTCGTCAGATCGCCCTGGAGCGGGGTCCTAAACGCCCTGCATAACGGACGTAAAAACAACCAAAATAAAAAACGCAAAAAAAAACAACAAAAACAAGAGGGAGGTCAGGAAAATAAAGGAAATGCACGCGCGCGCGCGCGCGCGCGGACACACATGCGCGCGCTTATACACAAAAGTCAGATTTTCTGGCAAATTATTTGTGGCCTCCCATTGAACGGCGACATAGACAGAGGGCCGCTAAATTGCGGGCGGCCTTAAAAAAATGTGCACTCTCAAATCGTGAAACGACGGGCATAAATTGGAGTCGACTGGTGCGTGGTGTAAGTGCGGAACCTGCGATCTTTTGTTGTTGTTGTTGTTGTTGTTGTTGTTGTTGTTGTTGTTGTTTTCCATCTCGTCTACATGTTGTTGGTGTTTTGGCCCGGATGTCCGCGATAGGCGACAGAACTGCGACAGCACTAACCCAGTCCGGTTCGGGGATCGGCCTTGCACCAAATAGCCTTTCTCTTGCAAAAATTTACGTCATTATTTTTGAATTTAAGTAACCTTACAATCTTGTCTCCGGACGGTGTTCTTAATTTGGGGTCTGGCGACCCTAGGCGACCCGGTCTTCCGGCCCACTGTGCGGAGGAGAGGAAGTGGGCTTGTGATTGGGAGCTACCAGCGCGGTGGCGGGTTCCGATGCACCCAATTATTTCGCGGCGTGGGCTAATTAAATTTCCGTCGAGCAGCGCGACGACTCGACGCTCCAGAATAGGACGGCCCAGAAGGACGTTCCAGCTCCAGCTACATTCGCGTCGGCCAGACGCTCGCTCGACCTCCCCGACTACGCGCCGCCGCACCACAACAAGGCCGCCGAGCAGAAGCAAGTGCCTCGCCGGAACCGCACGCTGCTTCGCACTCCCATTCACCGTGAGGCCGGACCGCGGCAGAGGCGCGAGGGGGGTCTGTTCACGCTCCTCGTCACCACACTGTATAGTGTAGGACGTAGGGGCTGCTCGCCTGCCTTCCCGCGCGCAACCTCCTGGTTCCCTTCTCCCATAGTGGAGCTCCGAGTGGCACCGAATGAGCAGAAAGGTTGGCGGGCCTGTACACAGTGGGCCGGAGGACCGGCGCAGTCGGTTAAAACTCTGAACGCTGAGCTCCAGAGTCACTTAATGAGATTCGAACACAACGTGTGACTCCACCAACGGATTCCTCGTTCGGAGAGCAGTCCATTGGGTGGGGTCACACGTTCGGTTCGAGTCCCATTTGTCCACGACTCTGGAGCTCAAAACGCGTCTGGGATTTTGACCGTCGCCTCCACCGGTCTTCCAGCCCACTGTAGAGCCCGGCCTTTGAGGCGGACCAATCCGCGGCAACGGCAGCGGGTCAAGCCCGGCGGCCGCGCTCCTCCACGCTCCGCCCCTGTACGCCTGCCGGCGCATCGCTCGCGAGCCCTTAACACACCACATCGACACAGAGCGGCCAACACGGAGTACACCACTGACACAGAAACCCATCCTCTCCTCTCACTCACACCGACGCAAACAACAGACTCTCTGACGCCGCCCTCCGCCCGCCTCCGCCTCCCTTTCATCCTTGTTGCATGCTGTATGTTCGCGTTCCGGCACACAAAATACCCCCCCGGGGCCCTATGGCTCTTCCTGTCTGTCTGTCTGTCCGTCCGTCTGTTTGCCCGGAGACCCCGCCCGGCTTGGCCCTGGCCTGCCTCGCCCGCTGCCCGTAACCATTTTCGCACGTATTTGTGTTTGTGAGCCTGCTCGGCCAATCCGCCGCGTCCCTCTCGCGAGGCGCGTTTGCACGTCTGTCTGTCTGTCCGTCCATCTGGCCCACTAGGCGTCCGTCCGTCCGGCCATCCATCCATCCGTCGTCGTAAGAGCGGCGGTGCCCCAATCGCAGGACATCAGCTCGTATCTGTATTCATGAGCCGCCCAGCCGCGCTTGCCGCCCCACGGTGAAGACCGTTGAGGCGGCCGAAATTCTAGACGCGTTTTGAGCTCCAGTGGCGCTAAATAGGACTTGAACCGAACGTGTGACCCCACCGATGGACTGCTCTCCGAACGAGGAATCCGTTGGTGGAGTCACCGATGGATTTCTCTTTTGGACAGCAATCCGTGGGTGGGGTCACAGGTTCGATTCGAGTCCCATTTAGCGACTCTGGAGCTCCAAACGCGAGGGGTACCTCACTGTAAGATTTTGTGTACAATGAATGTGGGAATGTGTTAGAATGTGCAAGGTTTCTGCTGTATTTGTCACACATGTTGCCTACTTACAGGCGTTTTTGCCTCCAGAATGTGGGAATGTGTTCAAATTTTGTACAACGAATGTGGTAGGTTGTGCCCCCCTCGTCCAAACGCGTCCGGGATTTTGGCCGCCTCAACGGTCTCCCTGCGGTACCACTCTGGGGTTCGCCAGCCGCCGGTGCAGACGCTATTGCAACGCACTCCGCCACTACAATGCTTGCACAACACTTGTTGTTGTTGTTGCTGCTGCTGTTTGTAACTGCTTCAACACGGGCTCTCACACCCGATGCATTGATTGTTGTTGATGTCGTTGTTGTTGTTGCTGTTCCTGTGTCGGTGTCGCTGTTCGGCGCGCCGCGAACAACACAGCCTCCGTAACTAGGGGGGGGGAAACGGGACTCGCTCATTTTGTGAAGGAAGAGCAGCAAAACAGTGTCACAAAAATAATCGATCGCTTATCGTGGTATATATGCTTTTCCGCTCTCCCTCAACAGGTGACTCTTCACTCTTGTGATCCCGTTACTGCGCGTTTTGTTATTAATTAGAGGATTGTGTTTTCGTAGTAATCCGTTCCTGTTCCGGTGCTGGTTCAATATGGACTCGGTAACAAAATCAGCGTTCGAAAAATCGTCTCCATGGCACCCGATTTGATTCAGTTAAGGGTACGCGTCCCTCATTTATTTCTCTCTTTCTCTCTCTCTCTCCTGCAAGTGGCCCAGGAACAGCGCCAATATTGAATCTAATCGCGCGGAGCGTCCTCTCCTGCCGCGGCCTAGGCTTTGCTTGCGGTTTTCGCGCAAGAAGCAGAAAGCCAGCAAAAGACCCTCCTCCCCCCCCCAAAAAAAAAAGAAAAACGAGAAAAGAAAACCGGGCAAAAATCAGCGCGCTCATCTCATTGCACTGTTAATTCATGGCGATTTATGGCGAGGGTGCGTTAACCCTTCCCCTCCTCCCTACCCGAGGCCGTGGCCAGGCCAGCCAGAAGGACACTACTCGCCATAATTTTTTTCTCCTTTTCTCTCGTTTTTTTCTTTGTTTTCTTTTTGTTCTTCGTTTTTCTTCGTACAGCGGCGCAGCCCCCCCTATCTCAACCCGCGCGCGCCGCCGCACAGCATTTCTTGGCGGTCGATTTAATTTCGGCCTACAAACTGGTTGCCTTCGCAGTGCCTCTCCGCCGCACTCTCCCCTCCCCTCCCCTCCTCCGTGACAGCTGGAAGCTTGGAACCGCGGCGTGCGCTGTCCATTTTAATCTGGACTCTACGATTCGCGATGCGGACGGAAGGCGCGCGATGCGACGAGCGGGGCGGAGACAGCTTGCCGCAGGGACGGCCGACACTGTTTTGGTGCAGCCGTTCACAGTGAAGCATTCAGAGTGCAACGGGTCGGTCGTGCGCCAAACGGAAAGAGACTCCGGCAAGGCCAGAAGGGGCCCGGCCAGGGCAGGTCATAGGGACCTTCCTCTTCAAACCCCGGGTCCGGGGACTCCACAGCGGAGTAATATGAAAGCAAAATCTAGTGCGGGCCTTACGACGCCCTGGCGCTCCAGAAGGGATGCTAAGACACGGCCGGGGGAGGGGAGGGGAGGGGGTAGGTCCTAATAACGGCAGCACGTGACCAGAAGATAGTCGAGGCTGTTTCCAGTGGATGGCCGAGGCGGCCACCCTCTCCCAGTGTGTCGTCTCCCCCCTCCCTGCCCCCCCATCTCTCTCTCTCTCTCTCTCTCTCTCTCTCTCTCTCTCTCTCTCACACCCGGGGCGCAGAGAGAGAGAGAGAGAGAGAGAGAGAGAGAGAGAGAGAGAGAGAGAGAGAGAGAGAGGCAAACTGCTGACGAAATCATCGCGTCCCTTTACCTCGTCGCCCTTGCTACGGGTCCATTTTCAATAAAACATCATTTCAAAGGCGTCGAAGTCACACCAGCGCCCATAAAACAACAATTTCGCCGCATAGAATATAGCCAGGCGACTATTCCTGCGACTGTACTGCTCATTCTTTTCCCAGTATTTTTTTTGTAAGATATGGCACCGACAGGCACATTATTTTTGATGCAATACACGGCAATAAAAAAAGAACAAACAGCGGCAGCAAAACTCCTCGCCGGGAGCAAATTAGTTACTTCCGGGCTGGCGCCGCACCCCCGGTCTCTCTCTCTCTCTCTCTCTCTCTCTCTCTCTCTCTCTCTCTCTCTCTCTCTCTCTCTCTCTCTCTCTCTCTCTCTCTCTCTCTCTCTCTCACACACACACACACTCACAAACGCGAAATTTATGGGCGCTGCCGCGGTGCGTATGTTAGGCGCAGCCGGTGCGATAGAATACATGCAGTCGTAAATAGAGCGCGGTTTGGGCGCCGCCCGATTTTTCCTTTTTTAAAAAGAATATGTTGTTGTTGTTTTTTTTTAAATTACGATTTGTGTTTGTTTCTCTTTTGACCTGCTAAATAACAACAAGACTGAGCGCGCGTCACACGTTGCGCTCGGAGAAACAATCCGGCAGCAGCGCGCTCCTTGAGAAAAATCTCTGGGCAAAGCCTCTGCTTGGTGCGTTACTGGGAGAGGAGGGAAGAAACCAAGGAAACCGCAAAGTAAGGAGGGAGCTGGGAGAGAAAAAAATGCGTTTGAAATAATATACTAGAGGCGGAAATGGATTCGAGGAAGCTACATTCTTCCTCTCGGCATCCTTATCTGTTTGCCCATGGCGCCAGGCGGCAGTCTCTCTCTCTCTCTCTCTCTCTCTCTCTCTCTCTCTCTCTCTCTCTCTCTCTCTCTCTCTCTCTCTCTCTCTCTCTCTCTCTCTCTCCAATGTGCGAATTTACCGAGCTTGAATTTGGGGCTGCAGTCCTAGGTAGAGGATTTCGACTCCTAGGGTTCAAGAGATAAAACAAGCTGCGACACCTTTATTTCTCTTGTAATTGTTCTGTGTTATGTTTTGGTGTCAAGGTAGTATCAGCTATTGAAACATAAACTTTCTCATTACCCTCAAATATCTTAAAAAACGATGTGGTAAATCTTATTTTTGAAGTGCTTCTCAGGCTCTTTTGGACCGACAGTAGTAGGAAGGTCAGTAGCGCAGGAGACCAGAAGACCGGTGGAGGCGGGGTGCGGGGTCATACGTCCGGTTCAGGCACCATCTAGCGACTTTGTAGCTCAAGTCGCAGCAAGAATTTGGGCCGCTTGCGCTGGTCTTCAGGCCCACTGGGCACGCGTTCGAATTCGTCAGGTTTTGTGCGTTTCATCTCATCAGAGTTTTGAGCAGCCGTCGTGCCCTGCCGAGCACGCCCAGGTCGATCGCCGTCGGCTTTCAACCTCTTCGCTCCTAGCGACCTCCCCCCTCCCCCTCCCCCCTTCTTCCCCCCTCCCCCTCCTCCTCTTCCCCCCTTCTTCCCCCTCCCCCTCCTCCTCCTCCCCCTTCTTCCCCCCACCCCCTCCCAATCCACCCTCTTGGAACGCTCCCCAAGGGCCGGCACGTCATTTCACTGGCGACTTCGCCGCCCGGCATCCAAAGTAGCAGGGCGCGACAATGAGCACCGTGAGCGTTGTCTCGTCGTTTATTGGCAGAAAAGAGGGGGGGGGGAATACGAGGGTGGAGGAGGAGAAAGAGGGGGAGGGGGGAGAGAAGGTCCTAAAGGACTTAGAGGAGGGGGGGGGGGGACTAGAGTGGAGGAGGACAAAGCGATGCAGAGAGGTGATATTCAGGTAGGAAACCCGACCCCCCTTGTGCACGGGTGCACTCTGAGTTCTGTGTGTTTGTATGTGTGTGAGAGAGAGAGAGAGAGAGAGAGAGAGAGAGAGAGAGAGAGAGAGAGAGAGAGAGAGAGAGAGAGAGAGAGACGGCGTGTGTCTGTGTGAGTGAGAGCGCACTTTTGTGTGCGTGTGTGAAGTTTGGAAAGCAGCACCAACACCAACGAGGCAATCCGCAAAAGGCGCGGGCGTTCCACTTTTTCACCGTCATGGCAAACAATAAAATTTTTAAAAAGAAGTGGAAAGCAAGGGGCTGAAACCACACACTGCCTTGTCATGGAGGGGAAAAGGGGTCACGAGCAGCGCGTTCCGATGTGGGCCAGCATGCCACCATATTACCCTCTCAAGACGGAGCCTGCGCCGTCCTCTGGCCCACGCTGTGCGGTGGGGAGGGGAGGCCGCCAGACAGGCGGCGACCGACCAGACCCTCGACCGAGGAAGGTCAGAGACGTCATCACAGGGTGGCGGCCGCAAACAAATTATGAAACATGATCCGTCTGAACACGTTCGACAGCGGCGAGGCCGCGCCTCCGCCTTCCAGAACGGGCCGCCCTCGCCCCCGGCAGCGCCCGCGGCCGCCGTCGGAGTGTGTCTAACGGAAACGCGGCGCCAGTTATTTATGGAAGGCGGCGTCCCATTCCTTCACCACCAAATCACTGGCACACACACTCACAGAGAGAGAGATAGAGAGAGAGAGAGAGAGAGAGAGAGAGAGAGAGGAGTGGAGGAGAAGAGAGAGAGAGGAGAAGAGAGGAGAGAGGAGAGAGAGAGAGAGAGGAAAAGAGAGAGAGAGTGAAAAGAAGAGTGAGTGAGAAAGAGAGAGAGGGAGAGAGAGAGAGAGAGAGAGAGAGAGAGAGAGGGAGAGAGAGAGGGAGAGAGAGAGAGAGAGTGTTCCGGTTGTTCCACCAGGTACTGCTGCTGCTTCCGGATATTGCTCGCCGACGCTCCGCTTGTCACAGTCTTGCGCGCTAATGCGAGGCCCCGTCATGCATACTGGCGGCGTCCACACAATAAACAGACTGAAATGTCTCTCTCTCTCTCTCTCTCTCTCTCTCTCTCTCTCTCTCTCTCTCTCTCTCTCTCTCTCTCTCTCTCTCTCTCTCTCACACACACACACACATACACACACACACACTCGCACACTCGCAGTCGAAAGGGAAGGAGGGGGGACGGCAATGAGCGAGACAGAGAGCGTAGATTAATCGCCTTGTCTTCAGAACAGATAGCCTTTAAGAGACAGCGCGCTCGGCTCTGCCTTCCCCCTCCCCTCCCCCCCCCCCTACCTGCCCCTCCGAGGCTTACGCAGCACACCGCCGCGCTGACGAGCCAAGAGTTATTGCTCAAGTTTGCTTTATTTACAGGGAGACTGAGCAGTGGGCGTGAACGCGCCAGTGAACCCCGACAACAACAACAACAACAACAACAAAACCGCAGAGCGGCGCGGCGCGCGCTGCTAGTTGCTGGTTTGCTGGGCTAAACCCTTTTCGGTTTCCTTTCCCCCGATTTATGCGTGTCAGAGCGGCAACAGCGTGACAGTCGAGGCCACACCGCCAATAGATTCGTTGTATTCGGAGAAGAAACCATTGCTGGGGTGTTCTGTTTTGAGTCCTGTTAAGCGACGCAGGGGATGAAAACGCGTCAAGAGTTTTGGACGCCAGCGCGCGGGTCTTCTGGCCCACTGTGCGACAGTGCAACAAGCCACCTTAGCGTCATCGCGTCCGACACCGTGATAACATAGGGGCACCACGCCGACGCCACCGCGCGTCGCCCGCCTGCCTGGCTGCTGGCTGCCTGCCTGGCTGCCCGCCTGACTGGCTGCCTGCCAGCAGAGTGATTAAGGACGGCAAAGAATGAACCGCCCCCGAATAATGACCATTATAAACAATTTCTCGTCTCCCGGTTCGTGCGTCGTCGTGGAAGACGAGCGACGGGTCGCGCAAAACCCGAAAATCCTGCGCCGCTTCGGTCGGTACTCGAACCCGGGGTCTCAGCCTGCGCCAAGGAGCCGCGCCTCCCCTGGAACACCCCTTGGCAACCGAGTGTGCCGACAGCATCAACCCCTCAGGCAGAACACATAATTTTTACCCCCGCCGACCTCCTCGTTTCCAGCCCTTTTTCTTTTTGGCGCGGTATGAAAAATTGTTTGCGTCACTCGAATGGGATGCAAAGAGGCGCGGGGCCGCCCGGCCAGGGACCCCATATCTGCACTTCTCCAGCCAAAATAGACACGTGTGTGTGTGTGTGTGCGTGTGTGTGTTTTCGTTCTGCCCCGGTGCAAGCGAAAGTAAAAATATAGGCCGCCGGTTGTTTTGAATAGCGTGACCCTGAAATGCATAATTTATATTCCAGCGGGTAACAACAGGGCCCTTATCTGATGATTCAGTCCCGGACTCAGGACGGTCTGCCCTGGAGCCAAGTCCTCCCAGACGACGACGCGGAGCAGCGAGGGAGACGGGGCGAGGCAGAGGCCACGGGTAGAGGCCACGGCACAGTGGGCCAGAAGACCAGTGGCGGCTGTCAGAATCCCGGACGCTCTTTGAGCGCCAGAGTCGCTAAATGGGACTCGAACCGAACGTGTGGCCCCACCAATGGATTGCCCTACGAACGGAGAATCTATTGGTGGGGTCACACGTTCAGTTTGAAGCGGCTTGTAGAGCTCCAAAACGCGTCTGCGCCGCCGGTCTTCTGGCCCTACTGTGCCAGGGCAGAGGGCACGGGGATGGTCGAGGAGAGAGAGAGAGAGAGAGAGAGAGAGAGAGAGAGAGAGAGAGAGAGAGAGAGAGAGAGAGAGAGAGAGAGAGAGAGAGAGAGAGAGAGAGAGAGAGAGAGGCCAGCAAGAAGAATAGAAGGGCCGGCGGCGAGGCGGGCACGGCGGCGGGGTGGAAGGTTGCTCCTGCTCTGGTGCGGCCCCGGCCTCGCCCTCAGCTGATCCTCGCTGGCGACCTCACTTAGTTGATTGCAACCAAACAGCGAGCCGGCACGATTGACTGTAATGCCGCCGGCTTGCCGGAGGGGGGCACACCACGGAGGAGGAGGAGGAAGAGAAGAAGGAGGAGAAGAAAGGGGAGGAGAAGGAGTAGGGGAGGCTGCCTTTACCAGCTTTGTTTCAGATCAAACAAAAATGTGTAGAAAGCCAGTCTTAAAATACATCGGTTTGCATCAACCTAGTCGTGGATCACTGTAGTCGAGAGCGAAGTGGAAAAGGTTATATGTTCGAATCCTGCCGTATCTTTTGCTGATTTCGAAACATTGCCAGCCTTTTAAAGGCACCGCTTCAACGGCGGATCCGAGGGACCTGGGTTCGACACCCCGTGCAGTGGTCCATTCTGACCGCCACCACCAGACCGGTGCGAAATGGCGTTACGTAACAGGACCGCGGCATGGCGTCTCCAGCCGTCGGCAGCCCTTCCGCCCTTGACTGCCTCGGCTGTGGCTGCCCTTGGCCGCGCTTGGCTCGGAATAACGCATGAGGGCCCTGCAGCCACGCCCCGCCCGCCTCAAATCGGCCTCCCGGGGCTCACAACGGAGGCTGCCTCCTTCCCTGTTGCCCTGCCGACTGATTCCGATGATGATCGTTGAAGAGAGAGGTTTACTAGTGGGCCGGGCGGCGAGGCCTCGACCAATCGCAGACACTCGATCGCATGCCTCATCAGCAGTGGGGTTGGCGCCACCGCCCTCACAGTGGGCCAGACGACCAGCGCAGGCGGCCGAAACTCTGGACGCGTTTTGAGCTCCAGCGTCCCTGAATGGGACTCGAAATGAACGTGCGACCCCACCAATGGATTGCTCTCCGAACGAGGAATCCATTAGTGGGGTCACACCTTTGGTTCGAGTCCCCTTTAGCGACGCTGGAGCTCAAACCGCGTCTAGGAGTTTTGGCCGCCTGCGCCGGTCTTCTGGCCCACCAGGCGTCACCCTGCTCGAGGATGATGCTGTAATGATGTCATTCTGAGATTCAACAAGCCCCCCTCTCTCCACCCCCTTCCCTTCCTCAGGGTTGCGGACACCCCCCCCCCCCACACACACACACACACTGCTGGTGCTGCTGCTCTTGAGGTCCGTCCGCTGCTGGCCGGCAGGCGGCTGCCCGCCTCCTGCTGAGCTGGCAGTCAATGGCACTCCTCCTCCAGACAGTGACGCGGCTGCTGAGACACCCTTGACCGGGCCCTGCGCTCCCCGCCCTGCGCTCCCCACCCGGCTCGGCTTTGGGCTTATCAACGGTCCCGCAGCCGTCACGGCGCACAGTGGGCGAGAAGCCGGGCGCAGGCGGTCGAAATTCCAGACGGGTTTATGGAGCTCCAGAGTCGCTAAATGGGAACTCGAATCGAACGTGTGACCCCACCAACGGATCGCTCTCCGAACGAGGAATCCTTTGGTGGGGTCACTCGAGTCCCGTTTAGCAACTCTGCAGGTCAAAACGCGTCCAGTGTTCGGTCTTCGGGCCCACTGCGCGGCTGCCGGGTCCGGGGTCGCGGGGCCGTCCGGACGCCGCCGACGCCAAAGCGCTGCGCGCTATGCCGACCTTGTCCTTGGGCGCGACAGCGGAACTTTCTTGCAGCCCCCTCCCCCCTCCACTCCGCTTCGTATATATAGCGATGTCGCGGACTCGCACGCGCTATCGCTGACCTCCCCACGACGCCGTGCGCACTTTATTCGGGCGCCCCCTTATTCTCCATTTACCATGGCGGGGGCCCCCTTTGCACACACGTCTACACGTCGTCTCTGTCTGTCTCTCCATTTTTCGGGCTCTGTAACGCCTGTCTCTCTTTCTCTCTCTCTCTCTCTCTCTCTCTCTCTCTCTCTCTCTCTCTCTCTCTCTCTCTCTCTCTCTCTCTCTCTCTCTCTCTCTCTCTCTCTCACACACACTCACGCGGCCGGATAGGTTTTGCGCCGTGCCCCTCCCCTTCGATACAACGGCACCCTCGTGTGCTGTCTGACAGTCCGGCATTCTCCACGGCGCGGAGAAGGGGGGGGAGGCAGGGGGCGCATCTGAAGGGCGGAGGGGTCCGAGCGCACAGTGGGCCAGGGGGGGGGGGGCTCCAGTAAAGGCGCGCGGGGGAAGCTGAAAAAAAAAAGGATGATGATACCGATGTCATGCCGCCGCCGACTCTCCCAAAAATGGCGTTGACTTACTCCCCCCTGCCCTCCGCTGAGATAAAAAATGAAACAGAAATGTCTTTCTCCCGTTTTTTAATAATTTTATTCACGTTTGTTGTTGTTGTTGTTGTTTAGAATTACAGGGTACCTCATTGTCATGGGATGTAACGGAACAGAAGGTGCCGGGCCTCGCATTGTGCCATTGTCCGTCCTACCCTTTGGGCGGCGGGGCGGCGGGGCGGCGGGGCGATTCCGGTCGCGCGGCCAGCTGGAAGGCACTGGACAGCGCCGCACAGTGGGCTAAAAGACCGGCGCAGACGGCCGAAACTCTAGAGAGGGTTTTGAGCTCCAGAGTCGCTAGACGGGACTCGAACCGAACGTCTTGTGTGGCCCCACCAGTGGATTGCTGTCCGAAAGAGGAATCCATTGGGGTGGGGTCACACGTTTGGTTCGAGTCTTGTTCAGCGACTCTCCAAACCGCGTCCGGGAATCTGACCGCCTCCACTGGTCTTCCGGCCCACTGTGCACTGGACTGGCTACGTATTTTGTCTTATGTATTATGTAATCTGCTCCCTCTTCTCTCGTGGTCCACGCCTTTTCGGGACGACGGACGAGAAAACACACAAACTGCATGCATTCGGCGGGCGAGGGGGCCGATAATGGGTTCCAAATGCTCTTCACGTTTATAGGGCACGTCCCAAGTCGTGGCCTTCATTTATATATCGAGCCGCATGCTGCGCGTGCGCGAACACTATCTCTCTCTCTCTGTGTCTCTCTCTCCACCAATGGATTCCTCGTTCGGAGAGCAATCCATTGGTGGGGTCGCACGCCCGATTCAAGTCCCTTTTAGGGACTATCTGGAGCTCAAACCGCGTCTAAAGAGTTTTGGCCACCTGCGCCTGTCTTCTAGCTTACTGTGCGCGTCGGATAGAATCGCTCTGCTAGCCAGGATAAATCGGTCCCTTCAATAAGTAAGCGGTAGATTCCTTGGCGGCGCTGCATCATTCAGTGGCGCCATCACGAAGACCGTGACTTGCGGGGCCGCGGCTCCAACCGCCGTCGTTAGCGTCATCACCATAAGCATCGATACTTTTTCCAATTTCGCGTCACAAAGTTAGACTGCCGCTGCCTCGCAGCGGACTCTGCAATTTTTTTTTTGCTGCGTCTAAACAACTTCCTGGGACTCCACGATGAAACCCAGTGGGGCCAGGAGCCTGGCGGAGGCGGTCCAAATTCCGAACGCGCTTTGAGCTCTCCATAGTCGCCGAATGGGACTCGAACTTAACGTTTGGCCCCACCAATGGATTGCTCTTCGAACGAAGAATCTATTGGTGGGGCCAACAAGTTCGGTTCGAGTCTGATCGTAGCGACTGTGGAGCTCAAAACACGTCTAGAGTTCTTCCTCCCATTCTGTACCTTGTACTTTTTTTTCTGAAGAAATGCCTGTGGCCTGTGGGGCGCTGATTCCTTTCACGGTGCCACCTCAATGGAGGCGCGGGGCGTCACTGCATCACAAAAGCACGTCACGGCAAAAAAAAAAAATTGAAAAAAAATTCTCGAAAAAAAATAATAGGACAATGGCTTTGGCTTAGGCAGGGCCGAGACAAAGGCGTGCCGGAGTGCGTCCCCGTGTCGCGACCACACATTTTTCATCACATTACCTTATCATTTTTGGATTTTTTTTTTAAATATGTTTTGTTGGCAGCAGTTTTTGACCGGGAAAGCGTTGTTCGAACACCGGAGCTATAAGCCCTTCCGGCATTTTGACCGCCTCCACCGACCGCTCTTCTGGCCCACTGTGGGTCGGGCAGTCCGAACGCGGCCACCGCCTTCCGCGAATTAGCACCCCGTTTCCTGGAGCATTAGCAGCCGGATAGAGTGACGGATGCGTGCAACTGGTGACCGTCGCACTGCCGCCATAGCTTTGCCTGTGCACACTGATTCTGAGAGTCGTTTTCACTCTCTCTCTCTCCTCTCTCTCTCTCTCTCTCTCCTCTCTCTCTCTCTCTTTCTCTCTCTCCCTTCTCATGGGGTGCGAGAGAGACAGAACGACGAAAACGACTATCGGAATAAATCTGCAGCCTCGCCAACCTTGGCCAGCAGCACCTGCGCATTATAGAGTCCTAGACACTGACTATACTGAGTATCTAGGACTCTACTACGCATAACACAGGGCTCAATATTTCTGGAGGAGGAAGGGTGGCGGGGGGTGGAAGCGGCGGAGCTGCGCTGTATAGGAAGGTGCGGGGTGAGAGAAGGCGGGGAGAGGGATGGAGGGGGAGAAGGGGAGGAGGGGAGGAGGGGAGGAAGCAAGGAGGGGAGAAGGGGAGGGGGCACGGTCGCATTCCTCTGATTGATGAATTGGCACGGTGACGAGGCGGCGGACGGCCGGACAGTGTTTTGCGGAACACGTCGCCGGCCCGGCATGCCAAACACGCCACACCAAATCACGGTGCCACTCTGGCCTGGCACAGTGGGCCAGAAGACCGGCACAGGCGGCCAAAGCTCTAGACGCGTTTTGAGCTAAAGAGTCGCTAAATGGGACTCGAACCGAACGTGTGACCTACATGGATTCCTCGTTCCGAGAGCAATCCATTGGTGGGTTCACAGGTTCGGTCCGTCCGAGTCCTGTTTAGCGACCCTGGAGCTCAAAACGCGTCTAGAATTTTGGCCGCCTGGCCCACTGTGGAACGGTAGGACTACCGAGAAAAAACAAAAACAAAACGATTTTAAAAAACAAATCGCAGCACAAGACGGCAGAGAACTTCGGTCCAGCAGATGGAAGCCAAATCAACCAGTTGGGTAGTTAACAGCTTTAGGGCAAGGGTTCGGGGCCAGTCTCTTCGTCCGACATTGCTCGCTGCTCAGCAGCGCGGATGGCTGGAGCTGGTCGAATTGAAACTCGTAAGTCGGGAGCCAACCAGGCTCGCAAAAGCAGACTGAATCCAATCATTTCACTTCCTCGTCGCGGGGGGTCTTATTACCTCCACGGGACCTACATTTCTCAGCGGCCCGCGACGCGGCACAGTGGGCCAGAAGACCGGCGTGGGCGGCCGAAACCCTAGACGCGTTTCCAGACCGAGAGTCACTGAAGGACTCGAACTAAAACGTGTGAACCCACCAACGGATTCCTCCTTCTGAGAGCAATCCATCGGCGGTGGTCACACGTTCGGTTCGAGTCCCATTTAGCGACTTTGGAGCTCAAAACACGGCCGGACTTTGACCGCCCCCCACCGGTCCTCTGCCCCACTGTGCGGGGTCCGACAGATCAGCCTACGCTGCCGGCTCGACGCCCCATTTCCCAGTGATTCAATGACGCGCTCTCCCTCACCGGTGACGCCCCCGCCAGGCCCCCTGGCAGCCAGGCTGGTGATTGGCTCGGAATTAGACGACGAAAAATACGCTGCCATCGGGCAGGCTGGGACCCGGGATCCGGATCCGGGACTCGGGACCCTGTCCCGACCGAGAGGCTTAGTGAAGCCCGGTGTGTGGGCTGTACCAGCATCACCCCGGATGGATCATCGAGCAAGACACGCCATCCACGCAAAGCCGATTCCAACTCCCTGCGCTACACGCGCACACGCACACGCGCGCGCGCTCACACACACACACACACACACACACACACACACACACACACACGCACACACACGCATGAGTCAAACCGCCGCCCTCCAGCCACCTTTTCCCCGACTTTGCGCAGTCACGCCGTGGTCTCAATCTAAACTCTGTCGGAACTGCCTCGACGCGCGGCGGCGTCTACTGACGATCGGATTTCACTTTTCTTCCCGTTTTCTTCTTCTTCTCTCCGCCGAGCCGGGCCGACACGGGACGGGACGACGGGGCCCACCCGGCCGCGCGCGCGCGACCACGCCGAGACCATCTTCGCGAGCGCGTCGAAAAACTTATTGAGTTTCTTCCCCCCGCTCCCCCCCCCCCTGCCGCCGTCGTCTGCCGTCTCGCGGCGGAGGGGGCGGAACCATGTGTTCGTACCGCGACTGCCGATGAAGGCGGATCGCGTAAGCAGCGGGGACCAGCGCAGAGTGGGCCAGAAGACCGCCGCTGGCGCGGCAAAAACTCTCGACGCGTGTGCCGGAGTGTTCTCCTTCGCAAATCGCTGAAACGCGGTTTCCCCTCGACGGGGACTCGTGGAACTCGGCCGAGAAACAAGCAGGCCGGCTGGCTGCTGGCTGGCTGCTGGCTGGCTGCTGGCTGGCTGCTGGCTGGCTGCTGGCTGGCTGCTGGCTGGCTGCTGGCTGGCTGCTGGCTGGCTGCTGGCTGGCTGCTGGCTGCTGGCTGCTGGCTGCTGGCTGGCTGGCCGCGCGGTGCGACACTCTTCCTGCCTGCACCGGGCCGCCCTGGCAGGCTGGCAGCCAGGGAGCGTGCCCAGCTCGCCCTATGGTAATGCCGTCTGGGCGGGCGATTCCGCGCCGACCGCACTCGCTCTCTCTGTCTCTCTCGCTCCCCCACGGCATGAGTGCGAGAGAGACAGAGCGAGGAGCGCGGAAGGCGGTATGGCTGGACGGGGCGGGCAGCGCGACGCGGACTAGGCGGGGCACCCCGGCCAGCCCCAGCCAGCCCCGGCCAGCCGGACTCCCAGCGAAGGGGCAATGCCTCGAGATAAATGGCCTTCATCAAAAGTACCCTGCAAACTAAACAAAGCCGAAAGCCTGTGGAGCTGTAGAGGTATGGCTTCCCGGCACCGACGGCGGATTTTTTCTCGGCGCGCGTCCGTTGGTTACGCGGTTTTTGTCCGGCTCCGGCGGAGTCGAGAATGGAAAGCGGGAAAAACAGGGGGCCGGAAAACGGCTTCGAGGGGACGCCAGAGGTCGGGAGGGCGCGCAGCACAGTGGGCCAGAAGACCAGCGCAGGCGGCGAAAGCTCGAGACGCGCTTTGAGCTCCAGAGTCGCTGAATGGGATTCAAATCGCACCTGTGACCCCCACCAATGGATTCCTCGTTCGGAGACCGATCCATTGGCTCGGTCACGCGTTCGGTTCGAGTACCATTAGCGACTCTGAAGCTCTGGCCGGGATGTTGACCGCCTCCACTGGTCTTCTGGCCCACTGTGCAGCGGCCCCGCCGCGGCCTCAGACCGAGAATCCCCGGGAATTACGGGTAATGAACGAAGGAGAAAAACGTAAAGGGGCGCCTCAGCCTCAGACTTTTCTTGCGGGCCTGCCAGCCTGGCTGCCAGCGCAGTGCGTCGGCTTTAGCCGTCCAGCTCGGCCTGGCTGCTCGCCTTGCTTTCGTGTCAGAGGGGTGGCCGGCCGCCTTGGCCGCCGTGGCCGCCGTGGCCGCCGTGGCCGCCCGGAGTACGTCGGCCGAGGACGGCCCACTGGAAAGTCAAAGGTTAGACATAAAGTCACTCTCGGAGTATAGAAAAAAAAATGAACTTCATTTGAAATTTGATGAATTTCAGACAAAACTAGAAACCTTGAAAATCTAGAAAACTAGAAAACGAGAAATAGGTTGCCCAAGTTTCAAGATGACCACTGGCACATCATGGCGTCCCGGTGGCTCATTGGTTAAGAGCTTCAGCTGGGACGCGGAAGGTCTCGGGTTCGGGACCTCTCGGGAATTTTTTTTACTCCACCATGAGCCGCCTCCAGTTTCGGTCGGTCAAATACGAATTATTGAATTATTGAATATTTTTTTTTTAAATATGTTTATTGAATATTTTTATTTAATATTTTTATTCACAATATTTTTATGTTTTGACGTTAGTCGCTGACGCCATCTCGAGCCCTCTCCAAAAATAACGACAGCAGGCAGCCAGCCAGCCAGCCAGGCGGCAGGACGCCCGGGCGCCCCTCCGAAACAGCAGTAATCCATCCCAATTACTGAATGACGACGGCAAAATAAGTCGCACCTCTCCGCCTCCCGTGCGGATGTCACTGCCGCCGCCGCCGCGCTCCAGCTATCCCGGGGCTAAATACCTTCCGCTAGGAGCCGGGGATGCAGAGGGTGCAGTCGGATGAAAACGAAGAATAACAAGCGCGAGGCGTCTCTCTCTCATGCTCTCTCTCTCTCTCTCTCTCTCTCTCTCTCTCTCTCTCTCTCTCTCTCTCTCTGTGCACCGCCCCGGACCGGGCTAGGGCCTGCACTGTAGGGCGCGGCGGGCGAATCTTTGATAATCATCGCCCTCGCTGCCGCCCCGCCGCCTCCGGGGGCGTCCGTTGGGGGCGACGCTGAAATCCCCTTAATTAATTCACATTCATGCACTGTAATCGAGTCACGCGGTACGTATCTACGCAGAGAAATCATTTGCCACTTGCGTCTCCGCCGCGGAAGGCGCGACGCCAATTAGTCGGCCGAAGAAGCGGCCGGCCGTCCGTCCGCGAGCTTCCAGATTCAATAATCGAAAGTCGAGATTCGAGATTGCTCCGCCCTGCGTCCGCGAGGGGCGCGCAAAGGCGGGCAAAACTCAAGACGGGTTTTGAGCACTAGGGTAGCTAAATGGGACTCGAACCGAAAGTGTGACCCCGCCAATGGATTGCTCTCCGAACGAGGAATCCATTGCAGGGGTCGCACGCTCGGTTCGAGTCCCATTAAGGGTCTCTGAAGCTCAAAACGCGTCCATAGAGTTCCGGCGGTGGTCTTCTGGCCCACTGTGCGTGGGCGACGCTGTCGTCGGCTAGGCCGCCGCGCCGCCAGCGCCCTCCGCGACATGATTCCGGCCATAAAACGCGCCTGACCCCGTTCCGCGCCCCGCGTTCCGCAACAGAGCGGACGCAAAGTTATGTCTCCATCGCCGCGACGCATTTCGTATCCCGTTTTGCGACGGCAGACCGTCTCTCGCTGGCAAGCGCACTTCCAATGCTGTCGAGTCCCTTTTCAACGTTGCGCCGCGTAACGCGCCGCGCCGCGCTCCAAGGGCATCCCGCCGTTGCACTTTGATTCCTTTCGTTTGCCATGTCGGTTAATCTGCAGCCGTCACACAGTGGGCCAGATGACCGCCGCAGGCGGTTCGACGCGTTTTGACCTCCAGAGTCGCTAATCAGGACACACGTTCGGTTCGAGTCCCATTTATCGACTGGAGCTCAAACTGCGCATCGCGTTTTGGGATGTCTGCGCCGGTATCCTGGCCCACTGTGCGGGGGCCTGGCGGTCCGTCGAACCTGACCCCGCCGTGACGGTGGCGGCCCCGGTCGGAGGAAATGCAAATGAGAAACGGTCTCCCTCCCGTCAGGTAAACGCGTCACGACGCGCGCCCCTCCAAGGCCACGTGCACTGCGAAAAAAAAGGAAGAAGAAAATATAAAGCGACAAAAAGAAAGCGGCAAAGGGAGTTACTAGAAGGGCAGCCGCCGCCGTCGTGCGACGAAATAAATGGGGCAGGGGGTGGGGGTGGGGGAGGGGAAAGGTGTCTCCAAGCGGCACGCTTGCCTCCTTTGCAAGGATGTTGGCCCCAGGTGTACTCCCGGAGCAGCCCCCCCCCCCCCCCCCGCGCATCCCTCGGGAGCTACCCCCCCCCCCCTTTCATCCCCCGCGCCGTGCCCACTCCGTTGGAAAGCGTGCTTCGTGTCACATACACACCCTCTGATCCACTCAAGGCGATTGCTGTCTTGCTGTGCACCGCCGGCTCATCGCTGTGGACTGCACTTTGAAAACCCTCATTCATGGCTTTCGTGTCGATTGAACACTTTCTTGGAACAGGGTGATTCGAGAATCGACTTTATACTGGTGTGCTTCCTTATAGTTATAGGTTTGCAGTGTGGATGGTTCGGTTTACGGATTTTCTTATTATTTTCTGCGGGTTCCAGCGTGAAAAAAGAAGACACGTGAAACATGGTCGTTCGGACAGCCTCTCTGCGGCGTATCCGTTGAGTCCACACGGACGCCTCTCCTGGGCACACCTGTAGACGCTGGGCCGCCGCTGACCACACAGCGGCCAAATCCAGCGTCAGAAATTGCTCGGCAAACACTCATGACAGATCTACTGGCTGCTTTTCTCGGCGGCGGTCGTCACCCCACTCTTGCAGGGCCAGTGCCAATGATGCTCACCTAGCCCCACTGCTACACTGTAAAAATGGTTAGGTTCTGGCCCACTGCGCGACGCGCACGGCACGCGCACCTAAACAAGGGCCGACGACGCGAGTTCAATATTTGCCCAGAGTAAAGCCACAACATTTCAAAGTCGACGAGCAGCGACAGCGCGATAAAGAAAA